>FR989945.1:8798025-10036086 GCA_905404155.3 Plebejus argus
AATAAATCAAAATATCATGTTATGTCATTACTATATGTACATACAATATCATCGACTTTCTTCTTCTTCGTCTTTGTGTTCAGCGAGTTTAATTTCAACGACTCAGCTGAGTTGCCTTGTCATTATGTTTTTTATGTCATTACTATATGTACATACAATATCATCGACTTTGTAACTAAAAGTTGCCTATTGCTTTACGCGCAAATCAACTACACAACGCGCAGTCCTCATGCTAAAAATCAAAACTGCCCCAGTAGTTTGGTACCCTACTCGGATTATATTTGTAGAATTAAAACCTAAGAATGAAAATTCAGTAGCATAAAAATTAGGACATATAATTGTCTCTTATTTGAACTGACTTCTAAAAAGGAGGAGGTTATTACGGTTTAAACTTCTTGGCAAGTAAATGTTGCATCTGTCTGACGTACTCAACTACTACGAAACCTGGGAAGCTTACGTGGTTACCCTGGCCATGACCGCTCCCCCCTCCAGCAGGCGCAGGTAGTGGGGGCAGGGCTCTCGGCGGTAGCCCCACGGGAAGAGAATCAGCTCGTAGTAGCTGTGGAAGGACAGGAACACCTGGAACCGGGTTTGGGAGAGAAATATCGCGTCCTGGAACATATTTAATCATAAGTCTGGCTAGCAAGAAAGAAGTCACTTGATCGTTAAATCCTAACGCTATCCATGGGTGGTACACCAATGGTTAGCGTTTCCACTTGAGTTACAATGCAAAGAATGTGGGTTTGGGAACCAATAGAATCGCTTCATTTGCTTGACCTTGCTAAGCGCAGCGATTTTAATAAGATTCAATAATCTTAAAAGCATACGGTCTTACCACAAAAAACTAAACATCTGTTGAACAGTTGTTTTGTGACCATTTTGTACTGAATTTTTCTCTAATCAACTGTTCAACGGGTGCTTAAATCTTTTGTAGTAAGACCGATATTCTTTGTAACGCAGCTCTGATGGGAACGCAACCTTAGTCGTAACGACAAAGCGTTTTGAAGTAGGGTCTTTTAAAAAGACTCCTTTAGGCCCACTCACTTAGTGAGTGACAGATATTTTAATTTAACTCTTTTAGTTTAACTCAGAGTAACTTTAACTCAGATCTGCGCAAGTGGGCCTTAATGGAATTAGATATTTATGCATTTTTTAAACAATTTTTTTTGCACTCGCTAAAGCTTCTGGAAAATGCCCGGAATCATGTACGTAGTTGTGCAAACAGATAGAAAGTGTCATAGGAAACGTACTTCCGAAAATTAATTTGCTTTTTACTTTTAGCGAATAGATCGAAATATAGTTGTCTTACTCTTACTGCATTCGACTCTGGCTCGGAGAAAGCCGCCGGTCCTCTGTAGAACACGCTGTGAGGACACTCTGAAGATCCTTCTTCACCGTTGTTACCCCAAGCGAAACTGCGAGAAATTAACTTTTACTCATTAATTTCGTCTTGAAGACAAAATTCAGCAAATACACCCTTTTAAAAAAATTAAAAAAACATGTAGGTATTACCGAAGTAATTTCAAGTCATCTGACGAACAAGCGACGGCTTCCAGCGACACCTCATTTGTCTGGTTATGATAACTCGTTTAGAAGTTATGATCGAACACATGAACTTCATAGTCATGTATTACAACCTAACGTATCTCTCATTTTTGCTTCGCCGTAGTTGAGTAAAAGCCTTATAAAAGTAAAGTAGAAAATTGATTAAATGAGGAACCTAAAATTTCTATTCAAATCCACGCCGACTCGATGTCCGTCGTGTCTGGCGCGATTCTTCCTCCACATGCGATCTTTCTTGTGCGAGTGTTCGTAACCGTCTGGGTTTAGTATGGGTACGATGTACCTGAAAATATACATCGTTTCATTTTAGTTACATTGTGTTCATTTAGACTTAAGAGGCAAAATAAATAAAATGGAGTATACCGTATACTGTATAGTGTATACAGCTAACTGGTGAGACATGTTCAATAATCGAGGATGTGATATTTGGCTATTATAGTAGTTGAAAAAAAATAATATAAAAAAATAATATCAATTGATCACTGAGTAAATGTAGCTTAAAGTTAAATAATTATTTACCCAACGCATGGACACCGCGCGCGGAAGGGGTAGCGCGCCGGCGCGGGGGGCGCATGACGCGTGGCCTCATAGTAATTTACAGTGTCCGTGATTCATTTGTTTGAAGGGAAATTTGGTCAAAAATTAAGTACCTAATTTTATTACATATTTATAATGAGAATCGAGTACTGAATACTCTCCTTAAATATCGGTATTGACTCACCAGTCATGCTGTATATTACACTAAATTGTTAATCACTTCTTGGAACGCTACCTCAGTGCTTAAGAGTCAGTTTTAAAAATCTCATTAATAAGTTGTCATACATAACTTATTCGATTTTTTTGTCGTTACTAGCTTTATATTGAGAGACATAGATAAAACATAGTTTTAGAGATGTTTAAATTTTATGTAAAATTTAATTTTGAACGGACTACATATAGGCGTGATTTTTGACAAGGTTTTCGGTTTGCCGTCTCTATTTAATGTAAAGAACTTTACATCTACAATTCTTCTACTAACCAGTCCTTGTTAGTCATAGACGATGGTAGTTTGCTGAAGTTCCTGGCCACGGCATAAGCAAGATACGTGACCACCGCAGTACTGATCCATTCCCGCGCGTGTATACCGCCGTCCAGCCACACACCAGTATTAGTTGTATCGCTGTTTGATATTTTCAACATCTGTAATAGTAAAAGCAACTGAACCTGGCTAAGAAGTAAAAACAGTAATTTAAGAAATTGAAAAACCTAACTGAATTTTAATATTATGTCCAGTGTAATTCTCACATTAAGGGCGAAGCCAAACGAGCGTAATTTGTGAGTCGTGAGCCGCAGAATTTCAGAATTCTGTTGCATTCAGTTTCATACAAAAGTCATGTTTGATTCACACGGCGACTCAAAATGAGTTGTAATTTGTATGACAAGAAATTCTGCCCGGCAGAAATTCTGCGGCTCACGACTCACAAATTACGCTCGTTTGGCTTCACCCTAAGCACAAATGTAACGACACCTCTCAGGCAGAAATTGATCAAGATTCAAGCCACACAGCGTGCCAAACAATGTGATACCTCTACCTAAAGACAAAAAGTAAAGCTAATGCTAAGTACTCACACACGGTTTTGCTCGATCGAGCAATAACGTCGAGCAAAACGCGCGGCTCGGGCTTTCGTCCACACATTCAGCATTGCTCGATAGTTTTACTCTGAATCGATATATTTAATTCCATCGAGCCGGCTCGATGCGAGCCTTCAAGCTGGCTCGATGCGAGCCTTCGAGCTGTCAGTTTTGCGGTCCACACAGTAATTATTACTCGATTTGGAGTAAAATTATCGAGCAAAACCGTATGGAACTACTTAGCATTATTAGGTTTTTGGAAATAAAACATTGACACCTTACAAATTAAAATATCTAAGCATCTTACTAATAACATAAGTAATTATTATTCAAGATCTACTTATCTTTGTCCAGCATATTGGAAAAGTCGTAACTTTAACACTGCGTGACTATTTTTACTAGGAAGTGAGTTAAAATACATTCTGTTTAAAAGAGTACCTTTATATCTTTGCCATCTACAGATTTACCAATGCAGTATACGGAGCAGATAGACGGGAAATCTCTCTCCAAATTATCCATGAAAGAATAGATTACGTGCAGCTTGTGAAATCTCTTCCAGTTCATCAAAGTAACTGTTGAATATTATAATTTGAAGACAAAACATACCTTATATAACTTAATTTCAATTTCAAAAGCCTTCTATATGGGACTTACGTACGGTTGCAAAACCTGCTGAGGGCTAATTATAAAGTTTCATTAAGTTATTGAAGACTCGTCTCTTGATTTCGACAGTGGATAACAGCTCTAGACCCAGGCTTTTTTTATAAAAAAAAATAACAATATTTGAATAGAAGATTACTCACTTTTTCTTTTATGTACCTTTGGCTTTGGAATAATAACTTTTAAATATTTTGTATCTGCATAACTTTGCCGGGTAGTATCATTAATTTTACCTGAAAACAATTTAGATCCTGTAGGAACCCAACACAGGGTATTTTATGAGAACTAATCAAGATTTTGCGATACCTTTTTTGCCAGACTTCTTCTTTTGTGTCTGAGAAGAGTCACCCATTAGAACCGATGTACTCATTTTGATTATGTTCTTTGCACTTTTAGTCATTATTTCATCGTGATTTTATTTAGCAAGAGAGTAAATTACTTTTAATTTTAAACAAAAATTTTACAGAAACATGTTTTTGAAATTGACACAAAAATCAAAGTGACCAAAGAGAAAGTGACTGACATGCGCGACACTATATTTTTTTATGTGGACATTTAATAGCACATGACGTCTAAAAATAAATATCTATTTATCGGTCACCTTTGAGTTTTATCGAGACAAAGTGTATATGCCTCGATAAAAACTGGAAGCGATTAACTAATTTATTCTAAATGAAGTTGCGTAGAATATCTAGTATGTAATAAATAGATATTTATTACACTGTGCCTATAGTTTATGAACTTTTAATTAACTCTTTAAATGCTAATAATGATAATTGGTTTCAAGTTATTTTCTAAACTTTTACCCATAGAACTTAATATTATTATATAAATGCGAAAGTGTGTCTGTCTGTCTGTTACTTTCAGTTCGGCGATTCAGCGATTTCGCTGAACTGATTTTGTTAACATAATATAGTATTACTATACTTGGAAGATGTACGGTTCACGCGCGATAAACGAATTTTGGCGTAACGGAGTTGTGGGCGTCATCTTGTTATTTATATTATACTTACTCCGAGTAATACGGACCTCTGTGGCTCAGTTGGTGGGCTGTTGGCAGCTCAAGCCGGAGGTCGCGGGTTCGAATCCCGCCGGCGGAACAAAAAGTTTTCAAAAGTTCCTGGGTCATGGATGTGTATTAAATATGTGTATCATATAATAAAAATCTTAAATTTAAGTATAGTATAAAAGTATTAAATATATTTCCGTTGTCTGGTACCCGTAACACAAGTCCTTCAGGTACTTACCATGGGGCCAGACTGACGTGGTGTGAAGCGTCCATAGATATTATTATTATTATTATATTATTATAATACGAATATTAATAATACATTCTTTATTTGCACAATAAAACATCATACAAACAATACAAATAACCCTCCTGGCAGTCGGGTAAAAAGCGATTCAAGCGGTTTCTTCCAGACTACCAACAGCAGAACAGTATCTCGTTTCCAAAAACAGCGTCAATGTCCACCAGCTTAAGAGGAAGTTAAATTTGATTCGTTAAATGTACAATCGTGTCGCAGTCGAGATAACAAAATAAACTCGGTACGGAGAGGAGTTAAATGTGAACAAATTTCGATCCGTCAAGGTTTAGGGAACCGCAGCCAGAAAACTGCGCGTCGAACGCGTATCATCACATAGAGGTAGTATTCTGGTAGGCTTGAATGAGTAACAACAAAATAGGCTTAATATTGGCACTCAACAGTATATTTTGTTATTCTATAGAAATGACAGACGTTGCAGAAATAAGAAAGAAAACCATTGACGCCTTGGACCACCACTCATGATGAAAATATTTATATTTGTAGTTTATTTTCTTAGAAGTATAAGAAAAAGCTTTTCTATTTAATAAGATAAGAATATTATTATCTAAATTGTAAACAGACAAGTTATAATTTTCATAATTTATGCACTAAATATTTTTGCATTTACTTTTGTGCTGTGTATACTTACTAATTATGCAGCATACATACTTAACGCCTCCGTGGTCTAGTGGTACAGAGCGCGGCTCTTGACTCGGAGGTCGTGGGTTCGATTCCCGCGTTGGAAACATGTTATTTCCAAGTTTGGTTAGGACAATGCAGGCTGATCACCTGATTGTCTGACAAGTAAGATGATCCATGCGTCGGATGGGCATGTAAAAAGTCGGTCCTGCGCCTGATCTCTCACCGGTCGTGTCGGTCTGCCGTCCCACTGGGTTATGAGAGTAAAGGAATAGAGAGTGCTCTTGTGTACTGCGCACACACTTGGGCACTATAAAAATACTCCTGCGTAGCTGGCCTGGTTTCAATGAAACCGGTCACCGTCACCGAAACCGGTGTGGGAGCTATTATTATTATTATACATACTTACTTGTGCAGCAACGCAGTTTTTCTAATATTTTCTGAGAATCGTCTTTACCGTATTTTGTCTGTAATTTTCTTCCAAAAACTAATGACAGTATGAAAGCCACACCATATTATACCACCGTGATTTCTAAACTTTAAGTAGTAGATACTAATTTTAGAAATCACGATCTCGTTATGACATCGCTTTTAACAACGTAATAGGACTACGCTGGCTCTCATCGCTCAACTCGGTACATTTCGGCGGACGGATGCTTTAATTGCACACAAATGAGATAAATTGAAATGGGTACATTGTTCTGGCTTTCACTAATCACGTGACAGGTGGAAAGGCACCGAAAATATTCCCGGTAAAGAATTAAAAAAGAAATTCGAGGAAGGGCAATGTTTATAAACCCAAACTTACCTAATTATACATTGGCGTTCTTTGAAAGAGGGGATCTTTTTTCATTACATTTGGGTGGAAAAGGAATAAGAAAGTACAAAACTGTTGTTATGCGCAACTTAAAAACAAAAGTTTAGAGTCTAGACTATAAGGGTCAGGTCACACAGATATAAAACAAGACTAGGATGAAGAAATAGAACGATGCATAAAATCAATTTACAATCAACTTGGCTAATAGCGTGACAACGCACATTTCAATTTTCTATGCTTATGAAAAGAATATGATGTAACAAAAATAAAAATATATTCTCAGCATCGTCCGATGGGAGATGTCTCGTCTTCATCCTTTTGGCTGTAACTGACTTTAATAACATGCCTGAAGAACATAATATTAAATGCCATTTATTCTAATTTCTAACCTTAAAAAAAACTAAGGAATTCTTATTTCAAAAATATTTAAAATTATTTTCTGTGGCCAGTGAGATACTGAGGGAGCGTGGAATCAAAAAATTTAGCTTCCAATAAGGGGCATCATTAATTCTCGGGTGAGAGAGACGTGCGGGGTGAGGCAAAGCGCAAGGGGGGGGGGGGGGAGATTGGCCGTATTACTGTAATAGCTTCTGAGAAAAATAACGGATCGATATCCGGCGTTTGTTGCGGCCGTTTGACTGCTTTGATTGCGATTATTGGGTCCTATTTTGTATGGGAGGTGTAGAAGATTTTTAAAAGATGTTTTGGGTATAAAGATTTTTATAGAAAGTTGTTATTACCTTTGTTTCGCTTCACATTTTTTATTTTAATGATCGAAAATAATAACAAGTGAAAATAATTATTAATGTTAATAATAATTTTAGAAATGAAAAGGTCTCTGTGTTTATTGTTTAACTGCCTGCCCGTTTTCTTTTCATGCTAGCAAGATAGCAAATATTATTCCAAAAAAGATACAAACATAATATTAAGGTCGGCAACGCACCTCCGACTCTTCTGATGTTGCTAGTGTCCATGGGCGACGCGATGGTAGTTGCTTTCCATCAGGTGAACCGTTTGCTCGTTTGCACCCTATTTTTATAAAAAAAGTATTAATTTTTTACATTTCAACCATACCTATACCATATACGTCAATGCACTGGATTATATATTTTATAAATGTACACTGTACAGTATATAAATCGTCACAAACTTCATATTAATTCGCGCTACCCCAAGGAACACGAAATAAGCTGTCTTGTTAAAAAGTTCCGGGAATTCTTTTCGATAATTATCCGCAAAACATCCGGGATGTTGCGGACTTCGTTAGTAGCCCCCCTCCCCCCACGCCCATCGCCCCTAAGTAGAATTAATGATACTCTTTATTGAAAGTTCAATTTTTTGATTAGGGGAACACCGGATTACAAGGTATTTGCGTTCGGTCAATACTGCGCTCGTCTTGGTATCCCTCATCTTATTGACCATCTTTTAAGTCTTTTATTAACTTTGATTTTTTTATAAGGTACTAGATGACGCCCGCAACTCCGTTGCGCCAAAACTCGTTTATCGCGCGGGAACTGTACATTTTCCCGGGATATAATGTATCCTTTGTCCTTTCCCGGGACTCAAAGTATCTCCATGCCAAATTTCAGGAAAAATCGGTTCAGCGGTTTGGGCGTGAAGAGGTAACAGACAGACAGACAGACAGACAGACAGACAGACAGATAGACAGACAGACAAACACACTTTCGCATTTAAAATATTAGTATGGATTGTGATTTCATTTTTATTTACCTGAAATTGTTTAAATATTTTTAATCACCCTCGTGATAGAGTAAAAATTATGATTCTTCTTATTTTATTAAGACGCAATATAAATAGTCGAGGTACGTAGCATTTCGTAGCACGTATAGCTACGAATCAGCTACGAAGTTTCTAATTTATCTAAAGAAACATGCCACTGAACTGCAGCTACTGAAACCCTCAAGTAATCATTATAAAATATTCTATTGTATTGTACGTACAAATAACCTTACGTAGCATAATACAAATATAAACAGTACTATAACTCAACAGAATTAAAAAAATCTAACTTTTGCTACACTGTTATGATATTTATTTTCTCTGCTCTCTAACGTTATCTAAAACCAAGCCTAGATGTACATGTGCTTTATTTTGATCTAGTAATAACATGGTCTACTGTATATAACTTCAACTGTGCAGTAGGGTCCGGTCGAGAATCTAATTTCGTCCGCACCGCTCGCTCATTTGTTCAAATTACGGACGACTCGCGAGACTTACATGTAATAGTGGTATATTATACATATTTGGGTATACAATATGATGGATTAATAAAGAAGTATTTGAATTTGAAAGTATTTGATTGTATAGTTAATAACCATTATTTCATATTATTTTATTTTAGTTATTAAGTTATAACTTAACTAGCTTTCCCGGCAAACGTTGTTTTGCCATTTAAAGTATGTCTACTTTATCAGTTGATACAAAATCTTATCCCCCTTTTGTCCCCTAAGAGGGGTGGGGGGGGGGGCGGATCTATCAACAACTGTAAAGTTGGAAAACACAGTTAAGGCGCTATATTGATAGTAATTTTACCGCAAGGGCAATTTTATACTTAATTTGTATGACTATAAAGTCGTGAATACGCTGCGGCCAGAAACTATCGGCTCGCTCGGAAAACATGCGAAAAAACGTAATTTTGTTTATTTAAACAATAACTAGGAGCATTTAAGAAAAATGCTTCTATACGATTTTGGGTTGCAAAGGTGTCTATTAATTAGACTAATTTCCCACAATACATCTATTCTCGTTTAAAAATAATCTTCAAATTTCGTAATTTTAAGAGGTCATTTCGATCGAGAAATGTATCGAGGCAAAATACATTAATCGTGTTTCTGGTTCTTCTCAAACCTAGGTAAGGCTATGAAGATATGTATATCTCATTACCAGATTTTTAACATTTCTGAGGGTCCTATAGTATTACTTCAAAAAGGACGTTATTATCAATATAGCGCCTTAATAATATGAAGTAAGTCCAAGAAAAAAGTTTGATACAAAATCTGACCCCCTCTTTGGTCCCCTTAGAGGGGTGGGAGGGGGGATTTTTATACACCAGATGTTGAGTTAGAAAAAGACAAATATATCTGCGAAAACCGTATGCAAATCGGATCAGTAGTTTTCGTGTTAAAGAAAAAAGTTTGATACAAAATCTGACCCCTCTTTCGTCCCCTTAGAGGGGTGGGGGGAAAAATTTTTATACACCAGATGTTAAGTTGGAAGAAGACAAATATATCTGCGAAAACCGCATTCGAATCGGATCAGTAGTTTTCGTGTGATAGTGGAACAAACATACAGACAGACAGACAGACAGACAGACAGACAGACAGATAGACAGACAGACAGACAAAAAACTAACCACATTTTTGGCTTCTATAGCGATGTAGTGACACCCCCCGCTTATTATTTTTTAAATATCTTTAATGTACAGAATTCACATTTCTACAGTTTTATTATATGTATAGATAACTAAAATAAAAAAATAATAATAACGTTCCTTTCGTTTGACACCGAACGTTTTTACAAAGTCATTTTGTATTACCAAGTTGTGTTTCATTTCGTCTCGTTTTATCCTGATTTTGAGTTGCCTTAAATTATACTATGCATTGTAGAAAACTTATTTGGAGACTCTTGAATCTAAGCTCTACAGCATTCATATCAATATATTATGACAGGAAAATTGTAAAAAATGTGCTACATACCCAATACTCTGAATACGATAGACAATGCTATAGTTATCTTCTGTCTTATTTATAGTCGAGGGCATCTTCACAAAAACTAGTGAAGTGGACACTCGTGACATCCGTGACCCATTTCTGTAACAACTGTGGCCCACCCGTGCCCCATACCAGTATCACGGTAATACAGTATTGTAACTCTGACATAATATTTTGTAAATTAATACAGCTACAAACATGCGGTACGTACATAATATTTGATACTTTGAAATCTTACCTTTATCATTTATTTACTTTGAGTTTTGTGATATTAATCAAGTTTTGTTATTGTAAAGTCTGTAATACTTCGATCGTGGGAATCTCAGACACAATAAATTGTCAATTGTTACGCGATAGCCGGGTGCCGCTTAGGGATTGATGGATTAAACTAGATTAAAATTGGTTCACCCCTTTTTGATGTCATGGATATGAGACACACACAGATAGTCAAACGTCGTCATACTATTATTTTACGACGGGAATAAAAAACTCGTAATAAATATTATAATTACTGATATTTTCAACTTATAAAACCGAAAAATATTTGCGTCCCAAATTAGACGTACCGGACGAGTGTTGACTGTTGAATGCCATGATGTACGAACGGCTCGTCCCTCGTCTGTTTGCACGAAGTTAAAATACTGTTGAGCGTTACCGTGTGCCCCATACCCCATACCCGGAAAACTAAAACTGAGGCCCCGGGGTATTTCTTTGTTACACGATCCCCCATTGTCAGTGGGGCTCTTTGATGCGGCGCAGTCGGATCTGAATTACAACGCGGTTTAAACGTTTGATATTTCGGGGAAAAATCTCGTCTCTGTTTTAACGACTCGTTACTATATCTCTTTTTACAGCTTGTTATATTATTTTGAAGTTGTTAAATTTAGAAATTGTTAAGAAATAAAGCAATCTCATATTATACTATTCATACATGAATCTCCACGTCCATCGTATATCTTATATACTATTCATACATGAATCTCCACGTCTATCGTATATCATCTAACATTATAAATCTGAAAGTATGTTTGTATGTCTGATACCACTTACCTCTTTACGCCTGAATCGACTAGAACCAAACCGAACTTCACCGCTGAAACGATTTAGACAAAATTTACTTTTGAGATGCTATAAGGCCCGGAAAATGGTCTAGATTTCTCCTAAAAATATACAGTTCCCACACCATAAGCTTATTTCTGCGCACACGTACGAGTTACGAGTAATATCTATTCGTACATATACTAGCAAAATATACTTCACACAAGTCAAACTACATCTACATAGTGAACCTGTAGCTTAATAATCTCTGTATTAGGGTGTGTATAGGCATGTAATCGACATACACAACGCTGTGAGGCATAGCGCGTTGATTGGCTCGTCTAATGAGAACAACCTAGCGCCTTTGGACTAGTGTCACCACGTCGGCTTTGTCGTTTAGGTATTGAGTATCACAATTTGTAGGTTATTGACAAAATCTACATGATATGCGAAAGTGTATCTGTCTGTCACCTCTTCACGCCCAAGCCGTTGAACCGATTATGCTGAAATTTGGTATGGAGATACTTTGAGGCAGAAATAGAGTTAGACTAGTATTACCACGCCAACTATGACTCTTTATTTAGATGTATCAGAATTTGTTGATTTTTAACAAAATTGCGTATCATGTGCATTAATTTTTACATTGGTACTTTGCAATAATGGTTTTTTTATAATTTTCAAAAATAATACCGAGCGGCGAGCATTACTAGAAAAACATAGTTTTGCTGTACACAATTTTAGTTTACTTCTAAGTACTTACTAATTATTCTATCCTATTTTTTGACTACAAATTGTCACGCAGCAGTAGAAACTACTGCTGTTTAACTGCTGTCTAAAGTTTAAACAATAGTTTTTGACTCTATAAAGCTGTATTTATTCCTTTAAGGTTATAAATTATCTGAAACTTTAACGTTTACGTTTTATGACGTAGTAATAATTAGTGATTATTTAAAGATTTGCCGTATGTACTATATACAGCGTGCAAAACTACATCCCAGTTTATTTATCGTACACAAGTACATTCGGTTATGACGCGAACTGGCGCGACGCCGCGACGATAAAATTTCACGGAACATAAAGCAAAAACATACCCCAGCGCATTACCGGCCACCGCGCCAGACCCCTGACTCCCACCTAGTGCTAGTACACACTGAAACTACTGTTTTATATTATGTCCTCGTGAGTGGGTTTTGTACGTTTTTATATTCAATTTTATATTCAACCAAATGCTGTCTAGGTTGTTATATTATAGGATAGAGCCAAGACATGGTAGAAGAATTCTATGACCTACTAGCTTTTAAATAATAGTTAATGCAGTATTCCAAAATAAGTATTATTATCCCAAAAATAATAATGGTCGCCTACATTTGAATCCAAATCCTATAACAAACAATGAGAGTCTACCGTTCAATAGTTTTTATGCAAAGAAGTGATACACACTTATTTAGTAAAAACAAATTAGTAAAAACAAAATACTCAACAGATTACAAGTGACGAATAGGCAAATAGCGAAAAAATATATTTTCCTCCCAGTCTGCTAAAAAAAAACCAAATAATTTAATTCTTCCTTATTCATGGTGTTAGGACATAATTAAGTCATAACGTTTTGTTTATCATATCACGTCGCCAAGTACATACGCACCTTGAACCTACCCAGATCACCTCAAATATGAACCGCGCGAAGTGTCTTCCTATTTGGTTCATAAAATACATTTTGTTTGGAAGTTCTCGCGGATGTCGAACTATCCGAACAAACGTTCCAGGTTTGATGGCGACGTATAAAGCGGATTCATTAGGGGAATAACCCGCGAATAATAAATACTATAGAAGAATAACCGAGTCAAAAAAATGGTTTCACGATATTATGCACACTTAAATCTTCTATTTATTTATTATATATTATTATTTATTATTGACAAAAAGTGTATTAAAGAATCAGAATCGTTTATTTCAGGAAATTGGTACATATAAGGTGTTAAAATTTATACACATAAGTACACAATAGGGATGATGACAAGGTCAAAGATTAGCGAACTTTGTTAATAAAATAAAGAATCACGGTAAAAAATAAGTGTTCCCAAAATTTCAGCTCGATAGCATTTGTATTTTTTTTGATAAGAGCCTTCAAAGTTGGATAATCAAGTCGATTTTTTTTTCAATTAAATCTATACATATAATAAAATCGTAGGAATGTCAATTCTGTACATTGAATATTTTTGAAAAATAATACTTGGGACGTGATCTACAATCGATATGGAAGCCAAAAATATAGTTTTTAGAATTTTTGTCTGTTTGTCTGTTTGTCTGTTTGTCTGTATGTATGTCCGGGATAAACTCAGAAAGTACTGAATGGATTTACTTCAAATTTTGCACGAATATTATATAGAGGTCGGGTCAACACATAGGCTATATATTATGACGATATCACCTAGGGGGGGGGGAGGGGCTCAAGTTTCAATATTTTTAGTTTTTTGCTCATATCGCTAAAACGGTGCGTTGTAGAGAAAAAATGTCCCGTTCGTAATGAAAGCCCATAAAATTTCCTACAAATTTGTCCTTCACACTTTGTGTCTATCTTCACTCCTTGCCATGCTATGAGCTTTTGTCTATCTTTTCTAGACAAATTTCGAGTGTCGTTTGATTAACATGCTGGGAGCTTTGGCATCGGTCTCTTCTTAAGGGGGGGGGGGGGCCTTCGCCCCCCCCCCCCCCCCCCCCCCCCTCCCCAAATTTCGCTTCAAACAAAGCGGTGTTGCGGCGTTATACATCTTTTTTAAGAACAAAGTTAAAAACTAAACTACACATACGGTTTTCCAGTGTCGTTTGTTTTGGGGGGGCTGCGCCCCCCAAACCCCCCCCCCCCCTTATTCCTCATGAAACTTTTGTTCATAATTAAAAGGTATCGTGGAGTTTGTATTGCGTCTTAATTATCCTTTGTAGGAACAATCTATACATATAATAAAATCGTAGGAATGTCAATTCTGTACATTGAATATTTTTGAAAAATAATACTTGGGACGTGATCTACAATCGATATGGAAGCCAAAAATATAGTTTTTAGAATTTTTGTCTGTTTGTCTGTTTGTCTGTTTGTCTGTTTGTCTGTATGTATGTCCGGGATAAACTCAGAAAGTACTGAATGGATTTACTTCAAATTTTGCACGAATATTATATAGAGGTCGGGTCAACACATAGGCTATATATTATGACGATATCACCTAGGGGGGGGGAGGGGCTCAAGTTTCAATATTTTTAGTTTTTTGCTCATATCGCTAAAACGGTGCGTTGTAGAGAAAAAATGTCCTGTTCGTAATGAAAGCCCATAAAATTTCCTACAAATTTGTCCCTCACACTTTGTGTCTATCTTCACTCCTTGCCATGCTATGAGCTTTTGTCTATAGGTATCGTGGAGTTTGTATTGCGTCTTAATTATCCTTTGTAGGAACAATCTATCTTCTATACATATAATAAAATCGTAGGAATGTCAATTCTGTACATTGAATATTTTTGAAAAATAATACTTGGGGCGTGATCTACAATCGATATGGAAGCCAAAAATATAGTTTTTAGAATTTTTGTCTGTTTGTCTGTTTGTCTGTTTGTCTGTTTGTCTGTATGTATGTCCGGGATAAACTCAGAAAGTACTGAATGGATTTACTTCAAATTTTGCACGAATATTATATAGAGGTCGGGTCAACACATAGGCTATATATTATGACGATATCACCTAGGGGGGGGGGGGGGGCTCAAGTTTCAATATTTTTAGTTTTTTGCTCATATCGCTAAAACGGTGCGTTGTAGAGAAAAAATGTCCCGTTCGTAATGAAAGCCCATAAAATTTCCTACAAATTTGTCCTTCACACTTTGTGTCTATCTTCACTCCTTGCCATGCTATGAGCTTTTGTCTATCTTTTCTAGACAAATTTCGAGTGTCGTTTGATTAACATGCTGGGAGCTTTGGCATCGGTCTCTTCTTAAGGGGGGGGGGCCTTCGCCCCCCCTACCCCCCCCACCTCCCCAAATTTCGCTTCAAACAAAGCGGTGTTGCGGCGTTATACATCTTTTTTAAGAACAAAGTTAAAAACTAAACTACACATACGGTTTTCCAGTGTCGTTTGTTTTGGGGGGGCTGCGCCCCCCAAACCCCCCCCCCCCCCTTATTCCTCATGAAACTTTTGTTCATAATTAAAAGGTATCGTGGAGTTTGTATTGCGTCTTAATTATCCTTTGTAGGAACAATCTATCTATACATATAATAAAATCGTAGGAATGTCAATTCTGTACATTGAATATTTTTGAAAAATAATACTTGGGACGTGATCTACAATCGATATGGAAGCCAAAAATATAGTTTTTAGAATTTTTGTCTGTTTGTCTGTTTGTCTGTTTGTCTGTTTGTCTGTATGTATGTCCGGGATAAACTCAGAAAGTACTGAATGGATTTACTTCAAATTTTGCACGAATATTATATAGAGGTCGGGTCAACACATAGGCTATATATTATGACGATATCACCTAGGGGGGGGGGAGGGGCTCAAGTTTCAATATTTTTAGTTTTTTGCTCATATCGCTAAAACGGTGCGTTGTAGAGAAAAAATGTCCCGTTCGTAATGAAAGCCCATAAAATTTCCTACAAATTTGTCCTTCACACTTTGTGTCTATCTTCACTCCTTGCCATGCTATGAGCTTTTGTCTATCTTTTCTAGACAAATTTCCAGTGTCGTTTGATTAACATGCTGGGAGCTTTGGCATCGGTCTCTTCTTAAGGGGGGGGGGGGCCTTCGCCCCCCCTACCCCCCCACCTCCCCAAATTTCGCTTCAAACAAAGCGGTGTTGCGGCGTTATACATCTTTTTTAAGAACAAAGTTAAAAACTAAACTACACATACGGTTTTCCAGTGTCGTTTGTTTTGGGGGGGCTGCGCCCCCCAAACCCCCCCCCCCCTTATTCCTCATGAAACTTTTGTTCATAATTAAAAGGTATCGTGGAGTTTGTATTGCGTCTTAATTATCCTTTGTAGGAACAATCTATACATATAATAAAATCGTAGGAATGTCAATTCTGTACATTGAATATTTTTGAAAAATAATACTTGGGACGTGATCTACAATCGATATGGAAGCCAAAAATATAGTTTTTAGAATTTTTGTCTGTTTGTCTGTTTGTCTGTTTGTCTGTTTGTCTGTTTGTCTGTATGTATGTCCGGGATAAACTCAGAAAGTACTGAATGGATTTACTTCAAATTTTGCACGAATATTATATAGAGGTCGGGTCAACACATAGGCTATATATTATGACGATATCACCTAGGGGGGGGGAGGGGCTCAAGTTTCAATATTTTTAGTTTTTTGCTCATATCGCTAAAACGGTGCGTTGTAGAGAAAAAATGTCCTGTTCGTAATGAAAGCCCATAAAATTTCCTACAAATTTGTCCTTCACACTTTGTGTCTATCTTCACTCCTTGCCATGCTATGAGCTTTTGTCTATAGGTATCGTGGAGTTTGTATTGCGTCTTAATTATCCTTTGTAGGAACAATCTATACATATAATAAAATCGTAGGAAAGTCAATTCTGTACATTGAATATTTTTGAAAAATAATACATGGGACGTGATCTACTATACTAATGCGGACGAAGTCGCGGGCAACAGCTAGTTTCTTAATATTTGTATACCATTCGATAACTTATGCAATTAAAAGCAACTTTTGTTATGAAACCACTTTCATAAACGCAATATTTAATATACCTATCGAACAAAGTTCTCTCCCGATGCGTACAAACTAAGAAAGAGGTGACGTCAGTCTTTCGTATCACTTTGTATGGAGCGTTTTCGGGCAGGTCTATTTTATGAGATGTTTGAATTGTCATATCTCGGTGAATTTTTAAGCTATCAGAGTCATTCTTTCAGCAATGTTTCTATTTTTTAAGGGTCTTTCAATTACCAATAAGAAAAAAAAATAGTCATCAAGCCTATTCCGTTTCCCCACAATTCCTATATCACGTAAGAACTGTAAATTTTTTCCTTTCCGGTGTCAAGTCCTTTTCCGGTGCTCAAAGTATCGCCATACTAAATTTCAGCATAACCAGTGATTGGACGTACAATAACAAAAACGTATTTTGCATAGCCTCAGACATTAGTCTCAAGTTAATAAATTAGTCGAACATAATATTATGCGAGTTATAACTGTTCTATACTGTATTATATTTCGATGGGAACAACCATAAGACCCGCGGATAGTAATTATAATTAGATTTGACGGTGACAAGTTTATTCAGAATATTAGAAGAATGTAGAAAAATCAAAAGGAATGAACGTCCTATTGATTCGTTTGCCATACTATGATCATAGATCCTATGTATTAAGAGAAAAAAATGTGATATAGCTGACTTTTATGTAGATTGGGTAAATTCTTAAGAAATAATTAAAATGTAATAATGACGTCCTACTTTATAAAAGTTATTGAGAATAAAAAAATGCTTTAACAGGGGCTCAAAAACTTTTTACGTAGAACTTTTTAAGGTCGGACCAATCAATAAAATGTAACATCAATATTGGTGCGACTGAGGCGGCACCTCACCGGTTAACGAGCTCCTCCGAGATCCAGGTATTATATTACGTCGTACGACGAATCCGAAAATCTACTAAAAGTGTTCAAATAGCACATAACACACACATGTTCACAGTTCACACACACACTCACACACGTTCTTATACACACAAACACACAAACACACACACACACACACACACACACACTCACACACACACACACACACACACACACACACACACACACACACACGATCCACATACATATTTTTATTCTTCTATATTTTAATTTAATAAGGATTTTTTGTTATTTTATTTGTTTTCTCTATGTAAATAATTCTTTTTTTTGTTTCTGTTGTGTTAGCCGCATTTCTTAAACCCTGTACTTTTTAAATTCCCCCATAGGACAGGCCTCGCCTAGTTTGGGGGACCATCACTCTTGAAAATTGTAAATTACTTATTTACGGTAAATAAAGTATTTGTATTTGTATATTTCCAAGAAACGATCGTAGCTTTACATAATTTAGGTAGGTACAGTAAAACCAGGTACATGACGATCTTTTGTATAATACAGTCACTACCTATAACCATTACAGCAAAATGTTACAGCAAAAAGTGTTTAATGCCAAATTTTATAAAAATCTATTAATAGATAATTTTAAGCAAAAAGTATGTCTAGCGTCGACAAACTTAGAGTTTTAAAGATTTAGAGCAACAATTTTATTTAACAATTAAGAATTTTAAAACAACAATTTTATTATACGTTAAATTTAAACATAAGACAAAATACACAAAAACGTTTCTTACTTTAAACGTGAACATAAAAAAAGTGAAAATATGAACACAGACTATATTAAAAATGAACGTTGTACAAAAAGCTAGGGTTCTATTTGCTTAGCATTATCCAAATTGGAGGCTCTGGGCTTAACTTGGTAAATGAGAGCTTTGTTGAGTCAACAGAAGACCGAGTGGGCAAACAGGTCCAGGTATCCGGATCCGGATAAATAGGGTAGTGCCGGACATTACCGGCTTCCTTTCGGGATTATTTCGCGGCCGTGAGTGAATAAGTAAGGGGCCGGATAAGTTTATGCACGTCAAATTAATTAGAGGATGATAGAACGTTTGGGGGGAAATTAAAAAGGGCAGCAACTCAAACTTAACTTGAGCCCAGATTTATAATAATTCTAAGTTGAATTTTTAAGCCATGATATTCTATAATAGAATTTAAATATCAATGTATACTTATTGAAATAATAAATTATCTGAAACGAATGAGACGATCTTGTATATATTTTTTATACAAATATCGGCTTATAAGCAATGACTGAAAGTCTAGCTAGGACTTTTATTTAGGGAAACCGCGCTATTCTGTTTTTTGTTTTTTATTTTATTCAACTCCAAACCTCTCACAAATGTTTAGGTATCTTCTAATTACTAAGTAGCACGTTATAACATATTACATCCTAAAAATAAAAAGAATGCTTATAAGTTATAAAATACCTAATACTTATAAAATATTTTAATCAGTGTTGTTTATAAAGTAGTATTTTTTTAGGAAGAGCTTCAATATTATAATAGAAGTAGTTGTAATAATGAAAGTTGTAAAAATAAAACAAAATAAGATAAAAATAAGTAAAAGAAATTAATTTACTGTCCTTTTTTATTTATTGATGATGTACACTTTGTACAGGTATATTAACAATATGATCTATTTTAGTACCTAGATTGTGGGCTGTTAAGTACTGTACGTAATAAAAACATCTTGTTATGAAAAGATCGTTATAAGTTTGCGTTTTCAGTCACATCAATAATTTGTTCACTTATCATATTCTCTGTTCTATGTCGTAACTTGGATTTATTAATATGCTTGCCCTACTAAATACTTTAAATTGACTTAAAATGTATACATCTTTATCAACAAAAAACTACTAAATTTAAAAATAGCACAAGAAGAAAAACATCATAATAAAAATCAATCACGAATCTATTTTGGTCTTTCACACTTGTACCTGGTTTAAAAAAACCTAATGTTTTCTGCTGACGTCATCAATCTGTGTTATCGGGATATTTGTGCCGGGGAACCCCCGGGACGGCTCCGTCTCTGCCAGTTCGTTTGTTGGTGGAATTAAACGCCAAGTGACTCGGAGATTTTCAATCAAACCCTCAATAAGGTGTTTAACCGATGACGATGAAATCTTTTGATGGAATGTATTAGCACTTATATTTTAAGGTTTTTTAGAATTCGCCCCCTAAATAGTATATTGTTACGTGCTAAGGTTCGATGATTCGGAGGAAAAGACCTGGTGACTCTCTTGAAGACTTTTATTTGCACTACACTTAACACTTACACTACACTTACACACACTAGATCACTATGTCTAAACACTAAGCACTAGGTTCAAACACTATGCACTAAGTTCAAACACTAAGCACTATCACTGGTTCACTCACTAAGTCACTTGTTTCTCACTTCCGAAGTCGCTTTGATTATCGCTCACTCGAAAACATTCGAAGACTGACTCCGCGGCTCGTCCACCTGCCGCATTTATACGGGTCGAGGCGAGCTCTAGACCGTACTAGAAAATTCCACAGCTGCATCAACATGTAAACAACCGTGGGAAAATTCCAGAGTGTACGCGCAAATAAACAAAAACATGCAAGTAGCGGCATCTGGTATTGAATAGGGGATTTACGCTGTCTGTGATGGTTTCGCCTGGTTGCCGCTAGATGACACTACGTGTCCGCATTCGTAACACTACTCCCCTCTTAGAGATGCTCGTCCCGAGCATCATTGTTACTGCCATGGTAACGCGCCAGACGGTCTATGTGTACCACTTTGAATGTCCCTCTTGGTTGCTTTTGAATCCTATAAGTCACATCATTCAATCGGGTAACCACTTTGTATGGGCCGTCCCACTTGGTCTGCAACTTTGGAGATTTCCCTTTTCGACGAGTTGGGTTATGCAGCCACACCAGTGTCCCTTCTTCGAAGCCGCTCGTGTTCGATTTCCGGTCGTATCTGGTCTTCATGTTCTCACTTGAATGTAACCCATTCTCCCGAACCATGGCGTGTATATAGCGCATCTTTTCCCTCAAATCGCAGACATAGTCTTGTACGGTCTTTGGTTCCTCCGGTGACCCTCCTGTCAAGAGGTCTACTGGTACTCGTAGTTCTCTACCGTAATTGACATATGCCGGGGTAGCCTTTATGCTCTCATGCTCGGCGGTACGGTACGACAGAAGGAAGAGCGGTATGTACTTGTCCCAATCCTTTTGTTTTTCATCTACCAATTTCGCCAAATGCCTCTCAAGGGTCTGGTTAAATCTCTCAACCATTCCATCAGACTGTGGATGGTACGCGGTGGTCCTCGTTTTATGCATTCCCAAGATTCTGCACACTTCCTGGAAGACCTGCGATTCGAAATTCCTGCCCTGATCGGAATGGATTTCCAGAGGCACACCAAAGCGAGATATCACTTCTTCCACAAGCTTAGAAGCAACTGTCGTAGCTTCTTGGTTTGGTATGGCGAACACTTCAGGCCACTTGGTGAAGTAGTCCATGACGACCATGAAATACTTGTTTCCCGACTCCGTTACAGGAAATGGCCCAGCTACATCAACTGCAATTCGTTCCCACGGTGCGCCAACGTTATACAACCGCAGGTTCCCACGGCTCCTGGTTTGTGGTCCCTTCACTGCAGCACAAGTAGTACATTTGCGGCACCAATCCTGCACGTCATCTCGACAATGCAACCAGTAGAATCGTTCCCGCACTTTTGTTAACGTCCTCTTGACACCTAGATGACCTCCTGATACACCATCGTGCATTTCACGGAGAATATCTGGTACTCTCGCTCTTGGGACAACTATCTGAAGATGGAACTCTCTGCCGTTAGTCTTCTCCCATTTCCGGTAGAGTATTCCGTTTTGAAGTACCAGACTCTCCCATTGCGCCCAGTACGCCTTAGTGACAGCGCCAGTGGGTGCAACCTCACTCCAGATTGGTTTTACGTCACCCCGTTTCTTCCATGTGATGATATGCCGAAGGTCGTCATCTTTTTCTTGAGCCTCCCTCATGGCATCATTCTCCCATGGACCCAAAGGACTTGTTCTCGTTAACTTTATTGTCACTTCATTAGATTCCTGCTTAACACAATGTTTGCAGTCTTCTGAACACGGCCTTCGTGAGAGTGCGTCGGCGTTCCCATGCGACTTTCCGCTGCGGTGTTCGGTCTTGAAGTCGTACTCCTGGAGCTGCTCAATCCATCGTGCTACTTGACCTTCTGGGTTCTTGAATTGCAGTAGCCACTTCAAGGCTGCGTGATCAGTTCGCAGTAAAAACTGTCTGCCGATGAGGTATTTGCTGAAATGCTGTAGCGTCTTTACAACAGCCAAGAGTTCTCTTCTTGTCACACAGTAGTTTCTCTCTGGCTTGGATAAAGATTTGCTGAAATATGCAATTACAACTTCTCTTTCACCCTGTTTTTGAGATAACACCCCTCCAATGGCCGTGTTGCTTGCGTCCGTGTCGACTATAAACTGACCTTCAGGTTGTGGATACCCCAGGATTGGTGTTTCACACAGATGTTTCTTCAGTTTCTGAAAAGAATCTTCAGTAGTCTCGTCCCAAATAAACTGTCGTTTATCTTCTGTCAGCCGATGTAATGGCTTGGCTATCTCCGAGAATCCCTTAACAAAACGCCTGTAGTAGGAGCATAGGCCGAGAAATGCTCGCACTTCGGTTTTGTTCTTAGGGGTTGGCCAATTTTGAACTGCTTCCAGTTTTTCCGGGTCCGTCTGGATTCCATCACTTGAGATAACATGGCCGAGATAATTGACCTTACTCCTGAATAAACGACACTTTTTCGGATTCAACTTTAACTTGGCCCCCTCTATTTTGGCGAAAACTCGTTCTAAGTTTCGCAAATGGTCCTCGAAGTCGCGGCCAACAATGATGACGTCGTCCAAGTAGACTAAGCAAGCCTCACCAACTAAGCCTGCCAGTACACACTCCATGAGTCGCTCAAATGTGGCAGGTGCGTTGCACAATCCAAAGGGCATGACGTTAAACTGCCATAAACCTTTACCGGTGGAAAAAGCTGTCTTCTCCTTGTCTTTTGGATGAATTTCCACCTGCCAGTATCCAGATTTCAGGTCCAGGGTCGAGAACCATTTCATGCCACTCAAGGTATCCAGGGTGTCGTCGATCCGAGGTAATGGGTAGCTGTCCTTCTTAGTGACATCATTGAGACGCCTGTAGTCCACACAAAATCTTGTGCTGCCATCTTTCTTCTTCACTAATACCACAGGTGAGCACCACGGACTTGCAGACGGTTCAATTATTTTATGCCTTCTCATGTCCTCCAAAAGGCCTTCCACTTCCTTCTCCTTTGCAATTGGTATCCGTCTTGCTCGTTGACGAATCGGGTTCTCGTTTCCGGTATCTATCCTGTGCTGAACCATCGACGTTCTTCCAAGGTCACCTTCCTGACTGGAGAAGATATTCGCGTGGCGCTGTAAAAACTTCTTAGCTTTCATCCTCTGCGAATAAGTCAGATTACTCTTGCAGTCATCGAGTAGCTCAGTCACTAATCCATTGTTGCTGCTGTTTGCTGGGTCTGCGTCTGTTGTCGAACTGCACTTTCTCATCCAGACAACTTCCTCGCACTTTCCAATGACGTCACCTTTGTTCAAGCAGATCTCGCGTTCACCAAGATTCAAAACCCGGACCACAGCGTGACTGCTTCCACTAACAAGGGTTCTTGCCGTCATCAGTTTTCGTGCTGATGTCTTGGTGGGTGTGTCTTCGATCAACACGCATCTGTTAGACTTGTTCTTTCTAGCTGGCGGTAGTTTCACCAGCACCCGGGCTTCCGCTCGTCCAGGTATAATGACTTCCTTTACACATGCGACTTTCCCGCAGGCGCCTCCAAGGATGAAAATTTCTTCTTCGCCACACTGGAAAACTCCGTCAGCGACATTAATCCTGCAGTTGTGCTTCTTCATGAAATCCAAGCCCAAGATGCAATCATCCATTATTTCAGCCACGATAACGTCATGAGGGTATGAGGACCCCCCTACATTAATCGTAACTGACATTTCTCCCAGGACGGGTATTGGCTGACCGGAGGCAGTAAGGAGCCGACAGTTAATTCTCCTCTTGTGTCGTCTTGCGGCTTTTACCAGATTTGGGTTCACTATCGTTCTAGAGGCTCCTGTGTCTAGAGTCATTTTGCAATCCGTCCTGTTAATAGTCCCCTGAATCACAAGACTATTCCCGCTGCATGCTTGAGAGATAACGGTTATCGGGGCTCCCTCCGCATCAGCCAGTACTCGCCCCTCAGTCCTGGCTTTTATTCGTTTCCCTGCTCCCGGGCAGGGGACGAAGCCCTTTGCTTCTTCAGCTCCTCCATCTGTTTCTCAAGCCTTTTCATTCTTGCCATCTGGGTATCCTTCTGCGGGCAGTTGAGCTGAAGATGGCCCCTTTCGCCGCACTTGTAGCACATGGCTCCAAAACTTCTCTTCGTAGGAGCCTTGACCTCCTTCACTTCCTCCGAGACCTCGCGGATTTTATAGGTCTGCCGTATGTCACGCCGGACAGCCTCGACCTCTAGAGCATGCGCCAACGCTTCCTTTAGCGAGGTGTGGTGACGTAGCCTTACTGCAGCTCGGACTTCCAGATCCCTGATTCCGTCGACAAAGGCTTGAATAGTGTTTGAGTCAACCATCTTGGAGTCTGCTCCTGGATGTGCCTTCTTGACCAGTTTTTCAATTTCCAACGCCCATTGTTGTAGTCCCTCTCCTGAGCGTTGGACTCTGTCACGAAGTTGGGCACGGAACACGTGCTCCAGGTGTCGCTCCCCGTATCTGGATTCAAGCGCCTCCATCAGATCTTGGAACCCATTTCCTGTGTATGCTTCCAGGACCGACAAAGCTTGCCCTCTGAGCGCAACAGTGAGAGCGGTCAGGCATTGGTCTTCAGTCCATCCGTTGGCAGTAGCAACCGTCTGGAATTGCTGACGATAAGCGTTCCAAGAAGTAGTACCGTCGTATGGTGGCACTTTAACTTTTGGCCCTTGTGCCACTACTCCGGTAGTTCCACTCGACGTCGCGACTCCTGTGGTTTCCAGGCGCACTTTCCACTTCTGTAGTTCTGTGAGGCCACTTTTCACATTTTCCATATCCACTCCTAGCCCGGTAATGCGTTCTTCCATTATGTCGACATCTTTCCGAAGCTTGGTCACCGTGTCACCAACATCCTTTATTGCCAGAAGCGCCTTTTCTTGAAGGTCCTTTTGTTGCTTCTGTGACTCTTGCAAAACGCCGAGCTTGCGGTCTTGTGCCTCCATCATTGCCTGAATGTCAGCCCTTTGAGAATCTTGCAGAGCGCCGAGCTTGCGATCTTGGGCCTCTTGCAAAGCCTGAATATCAGCCCTTTGCAGCTCCATCAATTTAATTAAACTTTCTAAATGAAGAGCCATTTGCGGTGCTGTAGAAGCTACAGACGAGGCATGGTGGCTGGAGCCAGTTGACGGGGCTTGAGCAGACGGGGCCTGGTGGGCGGGGCCAGTGGGCGTGGCCTGAGTGGGCGTGGCCTGGTGGGCGGAGCCAGTGGGCGTGGCCACACCCAAAGTGGGCGGGGCCTGAGGGGCGTGGCCAGTGGGCGGGTCCCGGTGGGCGGGGCCAGTGGGTGAGGCCTGCCCCGCAGTGGGCGGAGCTTGGTCCCCAGTGGGTGTGGCCTCCGCAGCCCGTTGCGCCCTTGTCCCGACACTTCCCTCGAAGTCTTCTCCCGGAGTCAATGGCACTGCGCCGTTGTCCTCACGCTCCCCTTGAACTCCTCTCTCGGAGTCAATGGCAGCAGCTCGCTGTGCCCTTGTCCTGACACTCCCCTTGAAGTCCTCTCTCGGAGTCAATGGCATCTCCAAATCTCACTTCCGACACCAGTTGTTACGTGCTAAGGTTCGATGATTCGGAGGAAAAGACCTGGTGACTCTCTTGAAGACTTTTATTTGCACTACACTTAACACTTACACTACACTTACACACACTAGATCACTATGTCTAAACACTAAGCACTAGGTTCAAACACTATGCACTAAGTTCAAACACTAAGCACTATCACTGGTTCACTCACTAAGTCACTTGTTTCTCACTTCCGAAGTCGCTTTGATTATCGCTCACTCGAAAACATTCGAAGACTGACTCCGCGGCTCGTCCACCTGCCGCATTTATACGGGTCGAGGCGAGCTCTAGACCGTACTAGAAAATTCCACAGCTGCATCAACATGTAAACAACCGTGGGAAAATTCCAGAGTGTACGCGCAAATAAACAAAAACATGCAAGTAGCGGCATCTGGTATTGAATAGGGGATTTACGCTGTCTGTGATGGTTTCGCCTGGTTGCCGCTAGATGACACTACGTGTCCGCATTCGTAACAATATTATGACGAAGCAAAATTTTTGTTATTGTAAAGTTTATCCTGCGTGCAGGATAAACTTGAAATGGCGGATTCACAGCAAAGTTACACAACCGGTTGAATAGCAAGGCGCGTTTGAGAGCTACCTTTATGTAATGACCTCTAGATATTCATGAGCACTCTCTACCATAATTTAGTTTTATTTTTATGCAGAATTAATTAAAATTTTGGTTTAAGTATCTCTTTAGTTTTATATAAAAAAGATATATTTATAGATGCATCTATAGGGACACCTATGAATAGCCGCGTATTATACCATCCTGGTTTGATAAAGTGAACATAAAACGTCATTTGTATCACCTACAATTATGCCTTTTTTACAAAACATTTTGATTCCTAAAACTAATATTAATAAGGGCCAAAATGTATTTTTTACAAATACTTTTATATTCTAAAAACAATAGGCGGCTAACAATCGATGATAGTTGGTCCGGCGATATCTTGGCACTGCAGCAGACGTCGGCAAAGTTTAGACTCGCCGGCCCACGTGTCAACGTCGTGATCAGACCAATAACGACGACAACCTTACACACACAGACCGCCAAGCGAATTCCAACCTCACGGCGGTTACATAAGGGGGATGAAGCTGCACGGAGAAAGCGGTCTAGTATTAAACGCGTCACATTGCCAGAGGATGGACATTCAATTTCGTCCGACATAATATTTCGTACGCTAGGCGTTTTACTTTCATATTTTGCGTCTCCTTATCCATTTTATGTAGGTAGTATAGTTAAATATATTCACTACAGTTCCCAAAAAAAGGTCATTGACTTGTAACGTTGCTTTTGAACGGGTTAACTATTTAACCACTATACATTATACTTACTTTAACTATATCCCTCATAATAAAATTGATCAAGCGATTTGAGCGTAAAGCGTCTGTCTGTCTGCCTGTCTGTCTCTCTGTTTTTTACACACAGACAGACAAACAGGCAGACAGACAGGCCGACAGACACACTGTATAGAAACGGACAGACATACTTTCGCATATACAATATCAGTATGGATCCATACAACTTTCGACCCAAACAGTCGTCCAATTTCGTTAAGTGCTACAAGTTATCATCTTATTTGTTCGTATTAAATTAGCCGGCTGTCTGAGCAGAGGAGGTCGGGGGATGAAAGAACACGAATTAATACCCGACACTACAATATGCGATGACGCAAGGGCCCCTGATTTCCCCTCCCTCCGCCTCTCGCCCCCGCGCGTCTCGCTGACCCGTCTTCACGGGTGAAATATTGTAGTCGAAGAGCCTGGGTTGTATTAGAATTTTTTGTAACACATGATACATCGCAAAATAATAATATCTAGACTGGATAGTGTGGTAATATACTAGTATCTTCTCTAATCACTAAGACGTTCTTCAAATTAAAGAATGTCATAACTCATAAGTAATTTTTGTAATAATTTAAAGTATATTTTTGATCATAAGCTGAGGAGACGGTATTTTTTTATCAGTACTGGCTTGTTTTTTTATTGAAGATAATACTGAAACATTCATCAATGATATTACTTACTTTTTAAAATCAGTAATTATACAAAAAAGTAGAAAAAAAATCAAAACATCGTGTGAAAAGATTGAGATGCTACATCGTAGAGCCACTACGGCGTAGCTCGCTACGACCTACGCCGTAGTCGTCAGCTCTTGGACTATAAGATATCGTTTTTATTTTTTCTGTCTCTGGCATACAATTTGAGTGTCCACTTTCCATAAATAATAAGATATCGTCTACAATCTCCCAAAACGTATATTTCGGCGTTGGTCATTTTCGTGTATATCTTTATGTAATTGTGTTTTTGTTATTCCGAAAATGGTGACATTTACTAAATATATTTATCTTATCTCCAATAGAATAAAGCAAAAAGATTTTTTCTGATGGTGTATTATATTTATTAAACAAAGCATGTAACATATATTTTTGAAACAAAAAAAATGTGTTTATATCTGTAAAAAAAGCTCTAAATTACGTAGAACTCATAGTGTTTCCATATTTCCATAGAGTAAAAAATTAATAACACAATAATATTTACATAAAACATTAAATTTTTTAACCAAGTACAATGTAGAAGCTTAAATTTATGTTTTACGAGCTTTTGCCCGCGGCTTCGCTCGCGTTAAGAAGTATTATTATATACAAATTTTCATCCCCTATTTGAACCCCTTGGGGTGAGAATTATTCAAAATCCTTTCTTAGCGGATGCTTATGTCATAACATCTACCTACATGCCAAATTTCAGCCCGATCCGTTCAGTGGTTTGGGCTGTGCGTTGATAAATCACCATGTCAGTCACCTTTGAGTTTTATATAATTATATAGATGTTGTGTTATTTTTGATAAGACCTTATCGTGGACTAATTATTGCGTGTTTATTTTAGGTCATAAATCATAATATCTCGTTGCTACGTACTTAATAACAGTAAAGTTAAAGTAATATATAGTAAAGAATAAAATATGATGTTTATAGTGAAGAAAAAATTGTGTAAAGTGTCCACTTGCATAGCGAAGGATCCAAAACCCTCGTATCACAATATTCACAATTTCAAATTCCCGAATTGAAACCCTTTTTTAAGTATTCCAAGAAAGTTTCTAAACTCAATGGCGATTCCCATGGGGGCCGATGTACAGGACGTATGGGTCATGTCTTAAGGGCAAAGGGATATTTATACTCCGGTATAAGTAATTTAATATTCAGTAGACCACCTTCTTACTTCAACCTTAACCGCGTTAAACGCACGCTGCGTTTGACCGGTCGATTTATATGGACGTTCCCAACCAGTTCATCTAATGGAATGAATTTTTAAAAGAATATTTAAAACTGAATTTGTATACTACGCAAGAAAATACATACTAAATTGACAGACTTGATGCTAGAGGTATGGGGCTGCCTGTTTCAAAGAAGTGGTTCATCTAAAAATGCATCTCAATTCAATATTGTAATGTAAATTGACTCGAATCGTAATTTCAAATAACTTTAGTTAGTTGAAACAATGAATCATGTTATATTATGAGCGTAAAACTTATCTCTATGTTACACGAATTTCATTTACGACCATATTATTTTGAGTAAATAATTAATAAGAGTATATTTTTTCATCTCGCAACACATAATAAAGTAAAGAACAGAAAAAAAAATCAAAACGAAATATAAAAAACTTATGCCACATGTATATTATGTTTTGTGATGTCTAAAATTGTTAACTACTGTATATACGTGTATTATGTTTACATCTCTAATACATCCGAGAGACTTTCGATTGTTAGTTGAAGGTTTATGTCCCAACTTAATTGATACTTGAGATACTAATATTGATACTTGATACTGCTCACTTTATTCCAAGAAGCTACGCCATTTAAATGTGATTTTTTAAGTAGAAGAATGATTTAATATTCTTGTGGTGACATTAGCTTTTCGGGTCCAAATCTTTTGAGGTTCAGGCACTGTCTTACATTCTATTAAAATCTTGAAGTAGCAAAGATTTAACATACATTTGATAGCTACCTTATCGCAAACGTACTATAAAAACATGTACAAGATTTCACTTTTACAACATTCATTTGACCTTACGAATACGCATGCTTCATCACCTTTCATAGGCTGCCGTATATACTTATTTTTAAATAGTATGCGAATGTGTTTGCCTATTTATATTCTTGGTGAAACTTGAACAGAGACACTTCGAGTCCCAAAAAAGGTAAACTAATAACCGCAAACTATCACGGTAATTATTTAAACTTTTTTGGGACTTAAAGTGTAACTTTTTGGGACAGAAACTATTCTATGCCTTAAAAATGTACAATTATCGCACCATAAAGGTATGCAGCACCTAGTACATTATAATTATATCAGGTGTATGGAGTGATCGGTATGAGCGCGGTATTCGGCGCGGCGCTACACTGCATATTTGTGTCACACCTGTCCGCGTGAATGATGGTGTCATTACACTGCCGTCTGCCACCCTGACACACCCTGAGTACGACATCCAAATAATCTATACACGAAGTTGTACATAAAATAATCGGCAGGACACGAAGGGTTCCGTACCGCTATAGAGCGTCCAGCGAAAGTAGACATAAAATTGTGTTTTTTGTATGGGAGCCCCCTTAAATATTTACTTTATTTTAATTTTGTTATTAATTATTAAAATACTAATATTAAATTTAAGGATTTTGTGAAAATTTCAAGTGCCTAGCTGCTACCATTATTGATTACAAGCAAAAAAGCCAAAAAAATCACGGTCCTTGTATTGGAGCCTCCCTTAAATGTTAACATTATTTTATTTTTAGAATTTGTTGTTATAGCGGCAACAGATATACACAATCTGTGAAAATTTCAGAAGTCTAGCTAGAGCGGTTCTTGAGATACAGCCTGGATACAGACAGACAGACAGACTGACAGACGGACAGACAGACGGACAGACAGACGGACAGACAGACGGACATTCAGATGGACAGACAGACGGACAGACAGACGGTTAGACAGACGGACAGATAGACGGACAGACAGACGGACAGTCATCGAAGTCTCGGTAATAGGGTCCCGTTTTTACCCGTTGGGTACGGAACCCTAAAAACGCCAATATATAGTTAAAATAATAAAATTATCCATCTCCGTTATTATATTATGATAACGCGATAATATATAATATATTATATAGCTTTAAATGCATGCAAAGTCTTCCGATCGGTTTGAAATTGACAAAGTTTCATACAAACTGTCAACCCCGATTTCACCCCCTTGGGGGAAGAATTTCCAAAAACGCTTAAATATTATACATCTATTTAATTTTAATTAGTATCCCAATAATAAAGTTTCATGTTTCTAACTTAAGAAATGACGGACTTTCATTCACACTTTCAACCCCAATTTCACCCCCTTGGGGGTAGAATTTCCAAAAACGCTTAAACACGTATTTATTCATTTTTAATCAATAGCTCAAAAACAAAGTTTCATGTTTCTAACTCAAGAAATGACGGTCTTTCATTCAAACTTTCAACCCCAATTTCACCCCCTGGGGGGGTAGAATTTCCAAAAACGCTTAAATACGTATTTATTTATTTTTATTCAGTAGCCCAAAAATAAAGTTTCATATTTCTAAATTAAGAAATGACGGACTTTCATACAAACTTTCAACCCCTATTTCACCTTAGTGGGTGTCTACTTAATAAAACAACCCTGCTCACCAAATTTCGTGGCTGTAACTTTAACAGTTTTTTCTCTGCGATGATGAATCAGTCAGTCAGTCAGTCAATCAGTCAGGACTTGTAATTTTATATATATAGATAGATATAGATGTATTTCAGGCATCTTGGCCCATATTTCAAATACTTTACACTTTACAGTATAATCATTTACGAGTATGTCCCTGTCCAATTTCGTTATTGTTTTTATCGGATCATCTTCGAATTCGAACGATTACGAAGAATAATGCGAATGCAAATACGGATAATATGTATGAATCGGTTTCAGATGCGGATGAATATTGTATAGCTATACCTATCACGCGACACGCTCTTAATGATGTAGCAATAAGTCATTATCTACCGTCAAATACCTGATGTATCGCCGTAATCCGTTGTTAGTGGAGATCTGAGTATTTGCGACATCCGAATTCGGTGCTAAGTACAATTAATGCGGCCCTGTCAACACGTCGCCTGCAAAACGGATTAATTTGTATACAAACGTCTTAGTCCCATATTAGTTCTACCTTCATTATTGGTTGTTAGGAATCCGACAGGTTGACTTTCTAAACTAGTGTATACGAATTTGATAGGACTGTGTATGTTGACTTGTTGTAAAATCTTGAAAAGAAAGCATAGATCATTGTATGAGTGTAATGTATACATAATGTAACAAAATAAAGTGTTAAGTGATAATGCTTTATAGGGTGTATGTTTTCTAATATAATATAGCAACTATGAAAGTGCCAAAGCTGGTATCGCAATTTTTTTGTAAAGTATTTGCCCATACAAATGTAAAAACAAGTTCCCTTTTTAGTGCTGCGAATTTCAAAGTAAACAGGAACACAGTAAAACTCATAACCCCCTAAATTATCACTTTGTTTTGTTACAACTGTATACGTATTGAGGGATTGATAGAAATTTTTTAAAATAAAGCATGGCATAATCATTAAACGTCTTATTATAATAAGTAAAATGATTATGCTAGAGTGTGCGTACGTTTTCTGTCGACTTTCGTTATAAAAGTTTTAATTTCGTAAGCATACTCACATACAAAATATATAACATTTTCCCTAATATTACATAATATATATCTATTCAATCGGCTATACGACAACTTTTATTTTGTGGCTTTGTAATCTTGGACATAATTTAACTGAGCCGCATATTTAACAATTTCTATATTTTAATTTTCTGAAGTCAATTACTTCATTACATCAAACAGTACAACCATAGCAATATACAGGGTGTAACAAAAATAAGTGATAATACTTCAAGGTGTGCACGTGTTCCTTGTAGAGAGGTCACTCTGAAAGTAGCAGCGCTGAAAGACCAACATTTTTTTTCACTTTTGTATGGGGAAACTCGTGACGCTCGGGCCCTTGCCCGTACAGAAGTGAAATTTTTTTTTCATCTTTCAGCGCTGCTACTTTCACAGTGAACTCTCTACAAGGAACATGTACACACCCTAAAGTATTATAACTTATTTTTGTTACACACTGTATACTACTCAGTTCATGAAATCATTTCACAAAAACATTATTTTTGTTTTTCCATTTTCGGTTGTCAAAATTGATCCTCTGACGATCTGTGGTCGGCGGATAAGCTATCGGAGATCTGTTTGTAGCAGGGCTTCCCCACGCAGGGCTCAGTGGGGCACTAGAAAAACGGAGAGAGAGAGAGAGAGAGAGAAAGAGAGAGGAAGAGTGAAAGAAGAGGAAAAACAGTCAACTTTTATTATTGTCTGAGTATAATTTCAGAAACTAGATAGATACATACATACGTAAAGTGATACAAGACGAACGGATGGGTTTGTTTTGTGTTTAAAAATTATGTACTAACTAATAATTATTTATCTATTACTTTTGTTTTACAAACAGTAGGTTACAACAAAACTTTATTGCTAAAGTTAATTACCAACATAATTTTATACCGTAAAATATTACGGTCAGGTGAGGTCACATTCGACGATTTGTTGTTTTTGATGTCACATCTAACCTATATATTAGTTTATAACCTCACCACCGAATTTTTTGCTTACCCCCACTGCTGTAGATGGTACTGAAGCAGCTTTGTTGTCGAAATTATCGAACACAACTGGCTTTAACCCCTGATAATGCTTGCGACTGTACATTAAATATCTTATCAGTGATTGAATGCAAGCAATTCATTACATCGGCATCTGTTATTACAGTTATGACGTGTCCGGCAGGCCGGCAGGCCAACGGGCCGGCGGGCCGGAGACGGCTTGACCTATTTCAGATATGCGACGGACGGACGGAATGTGTCAATCAATATACATAACTATATAGACACGGTATTCCAAGAATTCTATATATTTCTTGCTAGTTGTTATACTGTGGTTTCTGTGGATATATTTTAAAGGCTAGACTGTCTAATTCTAATAAGTAATAGTTAAAAAAACTAAAAACACGCTTTTTATATAAATCGTCGGTTACAAACAAACATACAAACATACAAATTGAAAAATTGAATAATTATATCAAATTAGTGTATTGTCATCGGTCTTCGATGAATCTACCAAGATTGAACGAAATCTGGCTGTTTAAAGGGGGTCAAAATCGCGCCCAAAGAAGTCGGTTACAAACATACAGGTGCAGCTAATAAAAAGCGTATAAAAAAATAATTGGCCAGCTAGTTGGTATAAAGTAACTACATTAGACATAAGTAGACTTTTGCGAAGTGACGCAACACTTGAAATGCCTCAAAGTTTCCACGCGGAACTACAAGTTCTACTGTCACGTAGTGCAGTCTACAGCTCATAATATAGTTTTTAACAAAGAATATTTGGCCCGATTCGTGTCGGTGCGGTGCTGTTAAACCTTACGCGGTAACCTTTAAAAAATCGACCAAGTACTAGTCGGACTCGCACAAGAAGTGTTCCGTAGTCCGTACCGTTATACAGGAAAAATGGGCCAAAAATTGTGTTTTTTGTATTAAATTTTTATTTTATTTAATTATTATTATTAAATATTAAAGTACACATATATCTAAGGCCTTTTTAAAATTTTCATTTCAATTCTTCCTACCTGTTGCCATTATTGATATCGAACAAAAAAGGCTAAAAAAATAATGTTTGTTGAATGGGAGCCCCCCTTAAATATTAATTATTTAACCTAAACGCTTTCTGTAAAACTGTTCAAATAATTATAGTATATTTAGAAATAAATGATTATGATTTTTTTAGTATTAAATTTGTTCATAAGAACAAAAAAGCGGCAACAGATATACACAATCTGTGAAAATTTCAGAAGTCTAGCTATAGCGGTTCTTGAGATACAGCCTGGCGATAGACAGACAGACAGACAGAGAGACGGACGGACTGACAACGAAGTCTTAGTAATAGGGTCCCGTTTTCACCCTTCGGGTACGGAACCATAAAAATGGCCAAAAGTTTTTAAATACAATAATATATTATACGCAGGATAAAACAAATCAACACCTATTTAGGAAACTGTCTCACTAAAATCAATTATCAAATGCTTACTTAAAAATATAATATAGTATGTTTAAAATATGTTAAACTATATTATAGTATGTTAAAAATCTTTAAACACATTTTATTTGTAAATTGTTCAAAAGGTAGTCACTGCCTAATATTATGAACTGGCTTCAAGCCAACTTAAAGTGAGAGCAAAGGTATAAGAAACTCCTTATTAAAACCAGACACGATTACTTTTCATTTCAGTAATTTTGAATAAAACATGTACTAATGTTAAAATCATGGCTTCACAATAAATTTAAATGAGTAAATTTTACCAAGTATTTACTACTTAGTAATCTGAAGTTTTATTACATGGAAAAAAAACACAAGTATGTTGTTTTTAGGCAAAATAATATTACCTTTTTAATATATGTCCACAATATTACTATAAGTTTATTTACTAAAAGAAATAAAAATGCTTTGGCACACGGAATTTTCCAATCTGGCCTGACCGAAACAATCTATAAACACAGACGTGATCGACGACTTTAAAAGGAAATCTATCCTTTATCCTTTAAGACCTTGGAGAAAAAAAAAACTTAGATTCTTTAAAGCTATGCAAATGTACAAAGGTCTTGAGGGTGCCTTAGGCTGGGGGTGGGCCCCGGGTATGCCCCAGCCCTGGGCCCCAGCCGCTGGGGCCCTGTGCTCCGACTGGACAAGGGGCAACAAAATGCCATCGCTTTGTGCCGACGTTAATCCTTTAATAGCAATCGGGCGGCCCGCTAATAGTACATCGAGGACCTACCCTTATAATCCTTTGTCTTATAAGCCACGTTAAATATTCAAGAAATACTCTAAATAATTAGCGGCATTCGCAAGATAAATTTCGGGACAAATATTAGGAATATTTCATGGAAACTAGGTTACAATTATTATGAACGTTGAGGTGGAAAATATTTTTTATGTTTCTACAGTAAAAAAATTAATCTAGATAATATTTATAGGCAAGGAAAAATTATAAGTCAATATTATGACGAGACAGACACATTGAGCCTCGTTTTAAAGTTTTGGCCATAAAATTCAAAATACCTACATAATATACTAGAGGTCCCGGCAAACGTTGTTTTGCCATTTAAAGTATTTCTACTTCATCATTTGATACAACATCTTACCCCCTCTTTTGTCCCTTAGCGGAGTGGGGGGAAAATTTTATACACCAGATGTTGAGTTGGAAGAAGACAAATATTATATCTGCGAAAACCGTATGCAAATCGGATCAGTAGTTTTCGTGTTACAGAAAAAAGCTTGATACAAAATCTGACCCCCTCTTTTGCCCCCTTAGAGGGGTGGGGAGATATTTTTTTATACACCAGATGTTAAGTTGGAAGAAGACCAATATATCCGCGAAAACCGCATTCAAATCGGTTCAGTAGTTTTCGTGTGATAGTGGAACAAACATACAGACAGACAGACAGACAGACAGACAAAAAACTAACCACATTTTGGGCTTCTATAGCGATATAGTGACACCCCCCGCTTATTATTTTTTGAATATCTTTAATGTACAGAATTTTCATTTCTACAGTTTTATTATATGTATAGATTACTTCGCTACGCGCCGCTACAACGTCGTGTCGTAGTCCGTAGAGACGTTTTAGCCCGGCCGCACATTGTCCGAATTCTGATCAGAAACAGTTGAATTCCGCCGGACCGCCACCCCGCACATTATCCGAAATATCGTTCCGGCGAGTTCTAGCTCACTCGGCTCAGTACAAAATGTAAGAGACAGCGCGGACGTTCAATCAGAACTGACGTACAATGTGCGGCCAGGCATAGGGTGAAGCCAAACGAGTGTAATTTCTGCCGGGCAGAATTTCTATTCATAAAATGACAACTCACAAAATTACGCTCGTGTGAATCAAACAGGACTTTTGTATGAAACTGAATGCGGCAGAATTCTGCCCGGCAGAAATTCTGCGACTCACAACTCACAAATTACGCTCGTTTGGCTTCACCATTATGGTGCTACGGCGCGTCGTAGCATAATATAAGTAAGCATGTAGTATACTAAGGCCGGTATAAATAGTCAGTACTCAAGATGCATCTCGGTCTCAAGACACGGTTCAGGCTCTGTGATTGGTTAGCTGTCAAAATTTGGACCAATCACAGAGCCGAACCGTGTCTTGAGACCGGATCGCATCTTAAGTACTGACTATTTATACCGGCCTAAGCTTAATATGATACATGCTACGCAGCCTCTACGTAGTATGACGAAGCACTACGTCATACTAAAAAGTGCTTTAGCTTAATATAAACTATGCACATAATAAATATTTTGAAATTATTGTAAATATTCAATTAGGGAGAGCTATGCTTCGCCATGAATGAACCGTAGGACTACTGGAAGAAATTTCTTTTAGAGATAAGCTGTACCTCTTTTGTCGTCTTTCTTTCTTGTCGCATGTTGCAATATTAACTGACCCTTAGAGATTAATATTTTCATTCTTGCTATATGTTATCGCAATTTGTGCGATCGCTAGGGTCCACCGCGCATATATCATTAGCCTCCCATAACTCACACACACACTTCTGTATTTATCATTTCTTTGTCAGCCCTAGTGATTTATGCGAGAGGCAGCCCTGAGCCCTCGGGCCCTCCGAGACGGACTTACTCGTATAACTCAACAAGCGTATTATTTATATCCCCTCCTCGCACTATCGTTTTGACAGATAGTTTTTTTTTATTGTGTTGAAGTGGGTCAAAGAACTGATAGAGATAAAAAATAAACAATAACTTTTCATTATACACAAAAATTAACTTTATCCGACAAACATGTTATTTTGCTATATTCGTTATATTATATTGTGAATCCACATTGTATTTCTTCCTCTTGAATAATTCTGTTTACAAAAAACACACACACACACACACATACACACACACAAATCCGTTGCATATTTTTAAACATCTAAGCATAATTTCATAATTCAGGGACAAACAGGGGTAAACTACTTGGCTACATAGTATGACTATGACGTAATGGTCTATATCTAATACACTTTTTTAAAACAGTCTTCTTTATACTGCGTGACTGGTGAGACATGTTCAATACTCGAGGACGTGATATTTGGCTATTATATATAATTATTTACCCAACGCATGGACACCGCGAGCGGGAGGGGTAGTTGTGTGGTGTTTCTTTGGTAGCGCAACGCCTCTGCACCAGCCGCATAGTATGCCTACTTGCCTAGCTGCGTAAATTACTTAAATTAGTATCCATGATATTTTATTTATTTTTGGGAAATTCGGAAAACAATTAAAAACCTAATTTTATTACATAATTATAATGAGAATCGAGTACAGAATATTCTCCATAAGTATCGCGATCGGTATTGTCTCACCAGTCATGTTGTATTAACTGTTAGTAGTAACGAAATTAAGTTAATTAAAATCCAGACATTGAAATTTGTACTTTGTTTACATTTGTTACTGATTAATTAGTAGGGAATGATATGAAAAGCTCCCTTAAAGTTTTCAGTCTAATAAAGAAAGTTCGCTACCGTCTTGGAAGTTTGTTCTTTGATGAGCCGGATCTCGACACGATTAAGGTCTTCTGGTATTTAAAAAGACTCTTTTTTGTTATTTTAAAAAGTATTTAACGAATAATTAAAAATATGTACCTGGCCTATTTTTAATAGTAGCAATTATGTCATGATCATATAAAAAATCATTAAAAAACCTTACTCTTCTTAAGACTAAGGTTATTAGGATAGTTCACATGCTTAAAATTTTACTATTCTAGAGTAGAAAAAATTGAAATATTCTATTAGAAACCTTTTAATTCTATACACTTATTTTATACATTAAACAAAATTTTCCTTCAACAAAACTTTAGACCGGTCAAGACGATACTCGAAAATGTTACCAAAAAGTGAAAAATCGAGGAACAGCGAATAAATCATCGCCCTACGGGTTAGGGATGAAGTTATCCCGTCTTAATACAGTGGGAAAAAGTATCCCGAGCCGGACAAGGAAACTCACTTAGCACCGACGGGTTAGCTGGGGCTAATATTGTACACGTAATATTCGTAAAGGGTTAAGAGTTATACGTGGAGGGTAACGGAAGGTATTGATACAAAGTGATGTAGTAGTATTGTAATATTATCAATATTATATCATAAGCTGAAAGAAAGATTAGCTGGTGCGAATTCGTTGCGTTTCAGACAGACAGGCAGAAACACGGATAGTTAAATAACCAGTTTGAGACGAAAATTGTAATGTAATTTTAGGAGAGATTTTCTTCGAATCTAGAAAGAGCTACAACTGATAAACGTACGGTCTACAATCAAATCAAATGAAGACGTGAGTGGATGAACAGGATAACTAACATTTTGTAACATACAGTCATTTACTCCTTTTTTCCTTATAATTTAAACAAACCTTGTAACTTATCTAGTTAATCAACTGGCTCATATAATATCTGGCTATACACAAAACGCAGTTTTTTAATTTCAAATCATTTTTCGGGCCCTAAAGCCTCTATTTACGCAAGCAGTTTTCTTACTGTTAGTTATCGTGTTCATCCACTCATGTCTTCAAATATGTTCAAACATCTTAATTCTACATGAAGCCAATATCCCCGTATCAAAAAGTAAACAATATCCCCAAAATAAATCAAGACGGGTAAACAATTTGTACGTCCAAATTGGGATCATAAGAAAAACTACCCACAATCCTTTACTGGAGGTCGCAGGCGGCACCGCGGCCGGCCTCCGACATAAATCAAGCCAAGAGGAAATTGCCGACGACGAGGGGGATACTTGCCCCCTAAACCCCCTCCTCGCCCCTCCACCGAGGGGGGAAACCGATTTAATTAAATCTTGCATCGAACTCCTGAGGCCTGCCGCCTAACGAACGACCATTGTATTTAAATAATGCGTGTGTTGACTTTTTGCGCTACTTAAAATTATCTAATGCGATTAGGGGAGGAAAAATTCAAATAAAGTTGTGATGGTGATGGTGTTTTTAAAGATGATGAATGTGATACATAAAATTACGCTTAATAAGTTGTTTTGGATAACAACTACTCATCATCAGGATGAAATAAATTCTAATAATATTATTCAATTACAATGATGATTACTTTATTTTTATGAGATAATAATAAGATGATTTTGATAAAGTTGACTGCTAAATATTGACACTTCTAAAGATAGACAAGAATCCTACACATAAAAATGATCATACTAATATTATAAATGTGAAAGTGTCTGTCTGTCTCGCTTTGAGTCCCGGCAAAGGACATAGGATACTTTTTATCCCGGAAAAATGTACGGTTCCTAATAATCTAATAAATCATAAGAACAATATTATTTCTTAGGTCTTGTAGGCATTGCTTACCAAAAGTTGTCCGCAAACATTTCAATAGTTTCAAATTTCAATAAGCATTGCGAATGTAAAGTCGCTATAACCATAACCTCGGGTTCCGCTAACAAGCCGCGCGCCCTTATATTAATTAGCGAATATTTTGGGGGCTATTTACCTAATAAAGCCTTATTTAGTGCCCCCTTAAATGAAATATGAGCAATTGTAGACGATAAGCACTCACTGTTACCGCTGTGTGGCAATATTTCGGTTATACCGTTTCGTATTTACTATTCAGTATTACAAAATGAAGGTATGAAATATGTTTTGTTACTGTATGAGAATTTTGGCGTAAAAGTTTGTCATAAGGCAGATACAATTATACGGCTTTGCTGAAAACTGATTACAATCCAGTTGCTTAGAGAACATTTCTTGAAAAAATGCCTTGACATCTAACATGGATGTGCTGTGTGTGTTTATGGTGAAATTATAAAACTGCTTTGTGTTAATGTTGCTTACGGCATAGATTATTCTACGTACCTATATCCATTACTCTTATTTAAATTGACGCATACAGAAAAAAGTTATCCATAAAAAAGAAAATTAACCTTTTCAGTTGAGTACTAAAAGGTTTATTTTATTCTGGCTTCAGGCCTCATATATCTTCTCCCACACGCACCTATCCATTAATGTAAATAAATATTTACCCAGAGCAAGTTTTTACGTGATATATTATTCATGTAAGGCTCACATACTTAAGACGGGGCTAGTGCACCATTTACATATATTTGAAGAGTCCCAGAGGTGACCCAGGGCATTCATTATTCAACGGTTACTTTGCTTGTTTTGCTCTCTATAACATGAATATAGTGCTGTGTATACTCGATGAAATTAAATGTTTAGCTCTAGATAAATAATCAGCCAAGTGCGAGTTGGACTCGCGCACGAAGGGTTCCGTCCCATTATAGAGAAAAACTATGGGCAAAGTGTTTTTTTGTATAGGAGTTTTATTTTTATTTTATATTATTATTATCAAATATTAAATTAAACATAAAACTAAGGATTGTCTGAAAAATTCAAGTACCTACCTGTTGCTATTATTGATATAGACTCTATAATTATGTAACAATTGTTGTATGGGAGCCCCCCTTAAATATTAATTTTATTTTGTTTTAGTACATATTTGTTGTTATAGCGGCAACGGATATACACAATCTGTAAAAATTTCAACTCTCTAGTTATTACCGTTCTTGGGTTACAGCCTGGTATCATACAGACGGACAGACGGACAGACAACGAATTCTTAGTAATAGGGTCCCGTTTTTACCCTTTGGGTACGGAACCCTAAAAAGTGTGTAGGTAAATTTAAGGAAAATGAGAGTAATATAATTATTATGTAGGTATGTGTGTTTAGTGCTTATGTGTTTGTACATTGTAGTTGACTAGTTGAGTAGGTACTTGATTTTTGAATAAGTCATCAGTCATCATTGTACCATGTTTTAATCCAGTTCAAATCTAGTTTTAAATTTTTTAAATTAAAATAATACAGCGTTACAATCCAGCAGGTAATGACGCTATATTTTGTAGTAATGGATATTGAAAACATTCACACACATACCTACATAATGTATAAATTACTATCATGTATGTCTTTAAGCTTCTTTGGATTCCACCTATTATAAAGCAAATAAAGTATGTTTTTTTTATAAAATCAGGGGGCAAACGAGCAAACGGGTGACCCGATGGAATGCAACTACCGTCGCCCATGGACACTCGCAATTTTAGAAGAGCTGAAGGTGCGTTGCCGGCTTTTGAAGAGGGAATACGCTCTCTTCTTGAACGTTTGCTTAATTGATTAATTGACTGTATAATTATGTGTGGTATGCCTATGAATTCAAACGATTTTAAGTGCTATTTTTTTAACGTTGAGACTACAACAATGCCTCCTAGTTCCTACTGTATTATTTTCATTTCATTCAATTATCAGGAAAGCGTATTATCCTTTCATATCCGTTCATAATATAATTAGTCGTTGACCAGATAATTATATGACCACAAAAGGATAACAACTCCCGCATCGGTTTCAGTGAAGATGGTCAGTTTTATTAAAACGCCAGTTACGCAGGAGTAATTTTATAGTGCTCAAGTGTGTGCACGTGCAACGTGGGAATAGAACCCACGACCTCCGAGTCAAGAGCCACGCTCTCAACTACTGGATCACGGTGACGTAACTCGCTATGCATGAACGCTTGCTTGAGCAAAATTGATTTCGGATAATATATTTGACTTTCAATGCGACCCTATAATATCTTATTTCAATAGGTACCTACCTTGAAGTACTGAATATAATGGTGGAAAACCAGTCTCAAGTGTTCTAGTTTGAAAAAATACTTGGTATTTGAATACAAATACAGTAATGAGGTGTACCATGATTTGAATGTATTAAGGGGTCCTAATTTCGAATTTATTGAAGGTTGTAACTTGTATTACTTGTAGATGAGTATAAGTAAAAGACCTCCGTTGAACCAAATCTCGTTTATCGCGCGGAAGTCATACATTGTTCCGAGATAAAAAATATCCTACGTCTTTTCCCGGGACTCAGTGTCTCCAATACCAAATATCAGCAAAATCGGTTCAGCGGTTGGGCGTGAAGAGGTAACATACTGACAGATAGACAGACAGACAGACAGACTATACTTCCATACTAATATTATAAATGCGAAAGTGTGTCTGTCTATCCGTCTGTCTGTCTATCTGTCAGTATGTTACCTCTTCACGCCCAACCGCTGAACCGATTTTGCTGATATTTGGTAATATTATAGGTCACAGTTATGAATCATGATATTAACAACGCTTGCATGGTCCAGTGGCTTAGACCGTGGCTCTATACTCGGAGGTCGTGGGTTCGATTTTTGCATTTGAAAAATGTTGATTGTGTGTCAGGTTTAAAACTTATAGGACATTGTGCTGATCTCCTAATTATTATTGTGTGATAAGAAGGCAGATCCGTGCAAATGACCTTTGCAGCTGGCCTGGTTTCAGTTTTTTTTCTTTACAATTCTTTCCAAATTCAAATTGAGTCAAACCGGCCACAATCAACTAAGCCAACGTAAAAACTATAGTAACTACCTACAAGATAATAATAATAATATGATGCTTTAGTTCATAATTGATATATTTTGATATCCATACAATATTATCTTCTCTATTATTTTGCCTCTACCTCCACTGCTGCACCGGGACGTGTGATCTATTTTATTATTTTTGTGAACCTTGAAAAAATCTGTTTTAGTATGCAACATATCAGATACGCCTTTGATAAGTAACAACCAATACTATCTAGTAATTAGATACTTTACTATTAGTTACTAGATTACTACTTACTGAGTACTAGTTCTTATCTCATTTATAAGGTAGGCAACTTTCAATGAAATTATAATATACAAAATCTTAAGAGTTGCTAAATGTTTTTTAATATTTGCAAATAAAAGGTGAGACCAAAGATTTTTTTCAAATGGCCAAGAGCATCGATCCGCTGCGGTCATAGTCGCGCCACTTAATGAAATAGAAATTGGCGACCTCTCGAAGACACGCTCCGACCCTCGCCCGTCCCTCTCCCGCCTTGGGCCCTCGACTGAGGAGGGAGGGAGACGAAATATATTTATACAAAGTCAAAGACGCCAGGCGAGTGGGATAGCTGTATTCATTATGAATATAATGCGGTCTCGTCTGTGTCAGTGCGTGGCGACGCGGCGCGCCTGTGTGGGTAGCTCCTCAACGAGTGAATCAATATTTCATCTTCGCGATGAAGGACTCCGACCAGAGCGGATCTTTATCCACCTCATATTAACCGAGGTGAGGTCAAAGATAGACCGAGTTCAATCCTTATCGGTCGATCACCGAAATACATACATAGATTTCAGATAGGTACCCCGTAACCGCAAGTAACCAACCGCGGGTCGTAATTCTAAAAAAGTACATCAGCGGAGCGATAATCGATAAGCAGAAGCGAATGTCTCGCGTTGTGGTTGGTTTGCGGTCGGGTGGGCGGGGCCTGCGGTCATATTTACGACCGTCTATTGGCCGCGCACCTGGCCTTTGCGGTTAGTCGTGCGGTTTCTAAGATTTTCACTATACGGAAAAATACATAGAGGGAATCGGGGTCGCGATTGGCGGGCGATCCTGCGGTTGGATTCGTGAAGATAATGGGCTGCGGACGATTGGAAGGATTTGTCACAGGGTTGTTTGGCGCGCGCGGCCGAACTGCTGTTGCGGTCGCCGACGATAACGCGATCGGCTAATTGCTGTTCTAGCTATTTACACTGCAATACACGTATTGTGAATTTCGAATGGGTACAGCATTATTTCAACGTCCTTGGGTACAGCGCTCAAAATGACGTTTATTATTTTCTATTCGCTCTTGTAACAGGCAAAAGCATACTAAACTAGCACTAACTAAACTAGATAGTTTTATTTATAAGTAGAAGAACCACATATTACTATTATAGTCTTTAAAAAGAAGCGCGCCCTCTAACGCAATCTCAAGGAACCAGCAGCTACCCATTTTTAACAAAACTCCTTCAAGTGTGAACCTTTTCGTTTTCTTCGGCTTCTTAAGAAAGCAAACGCCTTAAGAAAGTTCACTTTCGAAACCCCTTGGCACTCACACATACAAATTGGGTCACGTTGCCAAGATACACCGCAAGACAAAAGGGTGTAAGTCTCATTCTTACTTATAGTCTTACGTCATTCTGTGTCCAATAAGAATCCAATGTGAAAACGTCTGAGGAAATGCTTCTAATCTATGAGGATATGACCTTCTGGAACTCATCCTTAAACGAGGGGTGAATTGCTCGAAATAAACAGGACGTAACGCAAGCATATCACCATTCTAACTTAAACTCTGAAATTAAAAAGATAGAGTTCAATATTCTTCAACTGTTGCAAGGGATATAATCGAAAGTTTTGTTAAAAATTCAGTATCTTTTTCCGTCGACTCGTGTACTAGTGTTAGTGAGAGTGCATGCTGCACGTTTTTCAAATAGATGGCGCTAGTGAGTTTCAGTTTTGGAAATTTTTTAAAAGATGTCGCTACATATTCTTAAAGTTCTATTTTTAAAGTGTGCGAGTTGTGGCTTTATTTAAGTTGAAAACCATTATTTTTTAATTTAACTTTTTATAAGTTATAAGTTGCTTTTAAATGACTATGAAAATTAAAACAATGTTATCTATTTATCTGCTGTTTAATTACGATTTTTTTGAGTATGTTTAACTGTCGTGTTCTTTAAATAATATTGCAATATACCTTTTAACAAATAGTGACAAATTGATATTATTATTATTAATTACGACTTCAGGAGCGCAGTTACAGAATCTACCGTCCGTACATTTTGCTACTACCAAAAGGCAAAAATGATAGTAATAACAGTATAGTGGTTATGGGTTGATTGTTACTCTTTTGTCTTCTTATGAATATTGTCTGTATTTTGTCCCTTGTGTGTTTAATACAGATGTTTTTATATATTATTTATTTAGTTAGCCTATTTCAAAAACAGGCTATCAATAGGGTAAAGTGAAAGGCCCCGTGGTTTAAAAGTTTTCTTAGTTTTTATTTAAAATCGAAATAAAAGAGGAAACTCTTTTTTACAAAAAAATTGTTGCCCTGTTTAAATAAGATTATTAAGAAGAAAACAATGGCTTTAGAAAATAAATAGATTTTCTAATTTACTCATTGGTTACCGACATACCAAGAAAGCAACAAAAATACTAAACGACTAATACGTCGCAATTTGTAAGTCTTTAGAACTTCCACTGAGCAATGGGCTCCTTTTAATCAGCGTAATAGCAGTAACGTGTCCACTAAAATGTCGGGCTGGTTTTCTTCGTGATCAAGGTGTCCGACTCAGTTTATTGTCTTTTATAGTAATATAAATTATGTAAAAGAACAATAAAGTTGCGTCTCGTTAACCCGCGAGCGGGCCAGGGCGGAGGGCGGGCGGCGCTGAAGGGTTGAGCTGAATCTGGGCGGTAATCAGCCGGTGACCGCGTAATGGCCCCCAAGGGACCGACGACTTGAGACGTGGCGCAGGGCTGCCAAAAAGAAGTTACGTTTAGTGGGGTAATTGAAAATTGTTGTAAAAGAAGAAGTGTGTAATGGCATTTTTCACGATGACTTTTCGGGGTATTTCTCTAGAATATTATAGGAATAACGGAGGTACCACGTAATTTTGGATTTTTGACAATTTACAAAAGTTATTTTGGCAATATTTTTCTATTTATTTTTTAAAATTCTAAGGTGCTTTATAATTGATAAGCACTTTCTTGACTTTTTGGCAAACTTAACAAAGTATGGATGATATTGTAGGTACATTCTAGTGGATTTTCATTCAAACGTATACTTAATTTTCTTCAAAATAGTTTCGGCATAAATGTTTAATTTTTTTTTCAAGAATTAAAATATCCTCTAAGGTTTTAATTATAATCAAAACTATAAGAGGTTTATGAAATGTGCAGTGTTATGCTTTAATTTTATGTGTATGTAACTGTGGTTGAATGCATAATGAAGTTTATTTCATTCATTTATTCAGTGTGCAATGACACACTAATGTGTAAGATTTTTTAGCATTCCTAGAAATTACAATCTTTCATATAAATAACTCTGCCTGTGCCAACCCTGGAAGCAGTAATTCTTAGCGGGGGCTTAAGACAATGGCGATGTTTATTCTTTATCGCAGTCGTGGGAAATTTACTCGCCGGTTTGGTGATAATTAAAATATTTCCCATTCAGTACAGCCATACACTTAATTAACTGCAACCCTGCTCCCTAGCAAACGCCTTGAAGAATTTTCGAGGAAATCATCAATATTTTTAAGTATTATTTTTGTTTTGTAAAGAAGGTGGGATAAATTCTAATGTGGAATAAAATCTTGAACGTTGAGTAATTTACATGCCTAACTATTTTTTTTTTCTTATTTATTAGGCTTGTGTCGAATCCGACAATGCCAGCCTCATAAAATACATCAAAATTATAAACTTCATTACTAACAATTTGCAAAAAGATACTAATTAGCTCTACACTTAATAAAATTTAAATACAAATTCACTAGCCCCCAGCAAACAGGATCTTTCGGCTGAATGCCTAACTATTTGAAAATCAGTGTCACAAATCTGACCTTTTATAAATTACGACTATGAAGACGTAAGGCAAGGTTGGTCTAAAACTCTAAACTTTGATGTCAATCAAATAATATAGAAAAAAATAGTTTCGTCTTACCTTACCTTACATATAAGTTTATTTAATTTTAAATACACCAAAGTCTTGAATTTCTAAGGACACGTTCAAAGTAAATGTAAGTGATTAAATTCATTAGAATTTGACAACGGCGCAGACGATGCGTGAACATTATTTCTGTAATTGGCATAGCATAAACAAAAGAACAAAAGGCCATAATTAAAGGGGTCTGAAAGGGTAATTTTAAACAATGTACTAACGCGGATTTTCTATATGGTTTCAGTCTTTGGATCTAAATTAATTACTCAGACGTACGATCCCCTCTTCGAATTTAAAATGGATGCTTTGCTTATCGTATATTAAAATCTTGTAAAGCGAATGCTCACGAGAGGAAAGTTCTATTGATTTAAACGGGTTATAGCCTATAGGATGCATTAGTTAAAAGTGTTTTCTGTTTTGTTTATTTGTAAGAATAAGGTAGAGTTTTAAAAGAATAATGAATTAAGATTTTCATGAAATACGATAATAACTAAGATAAAATAGACTGTAATCATTATTGAGTATACTGGCATCACCTTTCTGTGAGAAAGAGCGTCCGTAGCCTAGTGGGTAGAGCTTTGGTTGGCACTCGAGAAGATGCAGGTTCGATCCCGGGATTCCCGGGTGGAGGCGTGTATCAATGAGACGTTAGCTCAACAAATTGGTCTAGATGTATTGAGCTCTTGATTCCTCTGGACTAGGCTGACTATGTCGAGAGAATGCCCTATAATATGTGCTTGAGCAACCATACGGACATTCAAAATCTTTTCCCAGGCACTACAGTATTTGAAGAGTGGTTACTTCGCTCTGAAAATACCGTATAAAATATAAATCATCCATAACGGATGCAAAGACCTTGGCAACACCTTTATAACACCATGCTTTTGAGGTAAAAACCTCTTTAATGGTGCTCTACATTTTGTTACTAAAGGACACCAATGTTAAGCTAGCGTCACACTTGACCCCTTGACCCAATCCTGAAGGTAAAGTAGACTGCCAATGCGGCGGTGAAAGGGCAGTAATATTGGATATATTTTCCTCTTTTTTACCGCGTGGCGTGAAGATATGAACTGATCTGCTGTTTCTCACTTCTGCTGCCACTCCCAGCAACTCGTTTGCTTGTAATTCCTAATAAAACGTAGCTTCAACGGCTCATAAGTACCAATGCCAGTCACGCACTGTAAATTAAAATCCCAACTTGATCAATGGCTTACCAATTTCCGAACTACCTCCTGTGACACGGTACAAATGAAGCTTCACAAATAAGGCGGGTACACACGCCGCATTTGCCGGCGTCACGTGCCGACCGCCTCGCACTTAATTTCGCCAAGGGGGGGAGTGGGGGGTAAGGGGGAGTGCGGTTTTAAATTACACCCCCCTCAACGATTGCAGCTCCAGTTACGGATAGTTCGGAATTCTTCAGCGAAATATCAAGAAGGTTCGTGTTTTGAATTCCGAATGAAAACAAAATTCTTAAAGTTTTTGGATTCAAATATTATTTTGAGAAATGGCATAACGATGTTACTATCCACAGTTGCCAAGATATGGCATGAGTAGCATTATTGTAGAACGATTAAGCTTTCTGATCACTAAAAACCAAGAATTAATCGATCGCAGTTGTGAATTTTACGTTCTACAAATCACTAAATTCTCCAAAGAAGAAGCTTGAATCTTGGATTTTTTGAAGCTATCTAGTCACTTAACATGAAGTTTACTAAAACTATTAACCTTTATTAAACAAAAGAAAACAAAAGAACTATATAAACGTATGAATTCGCTTCATTAAGTTCGTTAAATGCTATTTAGACGGCATATATAGGATGACATAAATCGAGGCAACGAGCGAAGCCAAAATGTTCGTGTATTTAATGCTAAAAATCAATAATTAAGCGATATATGTAATTAATACGCTGCGCCCGCACGACGTGCATGCATTATAGTGTGCATGCATTACAGCGAGCATGCATTACAGCATGCATGCATTATAGACGAGCGAAATTCACGCATTATGAAAATGACGATGATAAGCCGAGTCATGGGTGATTTTATATACTTTTATTACAGTCCTTATTTACTATGTACGGACGCGGAATGAATTACGTTTTAATGTTTCGCTACGTTTCACAATTTTATAGTTTTAAATGGGTTATCATTATATACGGAAAATCGTTGATACTTTTAACTTTCTTTGTATATTAATGCAACTAGTACTAACATGTTGTTGGGAAATTGGTATCATATTTTCTCTTCTATCTTTGTAACACTAATTTCTAGAAAATTGCTGTAATAAAATGATATTACTACAGAATATACCATTATGATTATTACACTCTTTTACCTAAGTTGGTGAACTTAAGTGGGCTTAACTTCACCCAGTAAATACCTAGGTGTTTATTGGGATAATAATAATACTAGTAATGAACTCTAGAGTTCATTAGTAGTATTATTAGAATTCCTACTACTGAGTTGAAAGTAGAAATTAGACTACCTAGTCACTAGTGCATATCATATCTAGAGCATATTTCTACTTTGTCCAAAAACTGTACCGCCATTAATTTCGCTACCCTTATTTCATTAAGCTATCTTTTGCAGCTATCGCGGCGCACGGTTGTGTTGTCGCTTCGCCGAGCACGTAATTATTGATTATTGTAATTAATTGCAAACAGACAGTTAAATATATTTATACGTTGATAAAAACTTTTGTTTGCATATTGTGGTTTGTGCTGTATGAATGTAGGTTTTCGGTGGAGTTTTCTGTTTATTATATTTGACTAGTTATAGTTATATTCTGGCTGGATAACCAAAAAAGGTAAATTGGCTGAACAACTTTTGTAGCACAAATGGGATTAATATAGACTTTTTTGTAAGACTCTACCAATGTTTGTCTTGGTCGGATTTTTTAATCGATTACTCTATTCATTTGAAAATATCCCATCGGGTAATGCTGGTACTTAAAAGTAGAATAGATTAAATGTGTTTACTAAACAATGACCCGTTGTTGAATAAGTAAGACAGAGTTCGAGAGAGGCAGATTAAAACTTAGTTGTTGCGTTACTGATGACGCTTCTTTCATGGCTAAGATCAAACTCTATGAATTTTTTTCAATAAACTAAAATTATATTCTCGTACTTTTTACAATACCATCTACATAACTAAAAATAATAATAGCAGTGCGGTAATAATAGAACAGCTCTGTTAAATTTTATTTCACCCACTATTCCACAACAAAAACACAAACAGTGTCGCAATCGATAGCAAATAGTTTTTCCATTACCCGTCACATCCGTCACCGCTAAGCCACGGTAATTGCTTGGCAGTTTTAAATCTCATTATTGTCCAAATCGGCGGATCGATCCCCCCTCCCCCCTCCCGGCCTCCCCTCTGCCCCCTCCTCCTCTCCCCTACATCTCTGATGCCGCGCTCTCGCATATATTATTGTCGGTAGGTAATCAGGTGACACGCTCCGGTGCCCATGCGGTGGATAATTATTGGCATATTTTATAATTAGTTGTGATTTTTTGAAGGCTTTATCAGGCCTGTCTCACTCCGCGCGTAGGTATCGAAAACATACCTACGCGCGGCTGCCCTTGCGCAGGGTATAATTCAGTGGGGCTGCGCGAGCGAGCAGCGACGGACATACTTTTTAAGTTTTGACCTGTTTTTATTAAAATGGAAAATAAAAAGAAACACCCTAAAAAGTATGGTGCTGTATTCAATTGTTTATAAACTGATTGCGATACAAATTTCTTTTTTTTTGGTCACCTAAGGACGCTGAAAAGTAAGTAATATAATACGTATAAGGACTCTGCTAAGTATTATTTGTACTTTGAATAGGTACTTACCTTTTATTACATTATATAAGTAATACATTAAACATAAATCATAATAATATACTTAATAATATTAAGTATACTTGCTGTCCCGTTGTTTTGCCGTATACGCGATGGACGTTGCCATGGTGACATACTTATTTAGTCACTTCCATAAAATAATAATATACTTAAATGCCAACATATGCCAATAAAGTATTTCGCCCGTATCTTTTTGGTTGCTCTATTGGCACTTCTGTTACGCCATTTTCGATTTTTTTAACTTAATTACTCTCATTAAACTGAATATAATAAGTATCTAAAGAAATTTCCATTAATCATCACAAAAAGTAGTTTATGGTTTATGATAATAATAATATTAATAGCGCACCGCGCGCAGGTATTTTTTTGGTACATTCAGCCCTTATAGCTGCCCTAGCGGCACAATAGTACATTTGAGCGGGCCGCTCAATGTATAGGTTCAGTGTAATATGGATCGTTATCCGTAGTCATAAGAATGAAATTGGCTTGTAATAAATTTTGGTAGGCACATAAACGAACAGAACTCTGAGTCATGCTAAATGGTACCATATGTTTATAGATTTAAAGAAGACATTTCGTTGGATACATTTTCTAAGATAAACTTCTGTACGGAGTACTATTATATATTCTGTGGCTTTACTATTTTCCCTCATTATATATTTTATACTAGATAAATCACTCGTACGTTGTAATAAACCTATAAAATAATTGACTTATAATCAAAATATTATTTGATTAATTAAAATAATAGGTTTCGGTGATCACGCGAGTTTCTGAAAACCAAACAATGTACTTACTGCACTCACAGTACTTTAAAAGTGCTGTGAGTGTAGTACATAAAAAGATTTTCCGACGTATTGATTACTATAGCTTTCTTATCAGACTATGGGATAGCCTAGGTACATTGTCCTAGTGTTAATATGACAAAGTGGCAGAAACAGTCAATGATGTTAGCGTTTTTATAAGGAACGAAAATAGCAAGTATTGAACCTCAAATTATCTACTCCACTTACCGGAAATTAGATAATTTTTTATTTGTGTATTGGTCATTTACATTACTAGTAATATAAGTGACCTTTTTAAATATTGCAAGAACTTACCTAAAATGAACAGTCCTAATACTTCAACCATCATATCCACCCTAGCACTCGCAGGCATGTCCGTCGTATCGCATCGGCGCAAATTAATGAGGGTGGGATATTTATTTCAGCCGTTGTCCGACATATCGGCTCTCGGAGGTGATACGGTAATGAGCTCATTAGGTATACCCATCATGGCGGAACCGGATACAGCGTGTGCAAAAACGCCAATTTGTGATTGATCATTGATGTGTGCATAATGATTTTTGGTTGCTACAGTTTTTTAAGTTTAGAAAATGTTAATAATTTAGGTTCCGACAAAAAAAATCATGTTTGAAGTGTATTCAAACTGTTTCCAGTTACGAAAAGCGAATTTATGCTTTCCTTTTTCGCTCTGATAAAATTTCATAAAAATAGTTTCAGAGTTTCAAAATTTTCAAAATCTAATGCTAAGAATGTAAATCCTTCCTCTTTAGGCCGAAGCCAAACGAGCGTAATTTGAGCCGCAAATTTTCTGCCGGGCAGAATTTTTTTCATACAAAATGACAATTCATTTTGAGTCGCCGTGTGAATCAAACATGACTTTTGTATGAAACTGAATGCAGCAGAATTCTGCCCGGCAGAAATTCTGCGGCTCACGACTCACAAATTACGCTCGTTTGGCTTCGCCCTTAAGGACGCTATTACAAATTTCAGCGATTTTCCGGTACCCTATTAAAGAATTAGGAGTCAAACTGCGAGGATATTTTGGTTTCAAATGAAAGGTAATATATTCATCTCCACGACTGTACCATAAAAATTCTATAGCCGCATACAAAATTTTCACATAAAATAAGTTTTAACCATCACAATAATCGCAAAATATGAAAAAAATCCGGTCTGATTACCTTAATATATATCCTTACCGGTACCTTAATATCTAAATACACTGAACTGAGGAAAATAAATATACAAAAAAATTGTTGCTTATTTAGTCCTCTATAAAGTCCGTTAAAAATTGTATATAAAAATAAACAACTTTTCCAGTTATAAGAAAAATAAGAAAATTTCTCAAATTTTTTCATACATTTTCGCCATATCAAGAACGCGGCGAGCGTCGTAACCGCCACTGTACAAGGCGCGCTAATATGAATCTTATTTTAATGTTATTAACGTTGATATTCGTACTGACAGACATCCGACCTGCTAATTCTCCGGTTGGAGCATTCTTAACTATTGATATTTTGAGAATAACACGTTATCACTGGGTTTTGGCATTCAATGAAAATCAGGAACTTCGTTTAAAATTTAATATTTATTCATACAAAATGAATACCACTACTGGTTTCCAACAGAAATGTTAACAACAAGCACAAATAATTGCTTCGCAAGATAAAGATAGGAAATCAATAAAAATATAATTACCTTAACTTATATTGCACGAATAGAAAATATTACAAGAAAAATTATTGTTAATCTCATATGGATTTTGATAAAACAATTTCAGTAGCTGTAATTTTTGCTTTATTATTATTCACTATTAAATAAGTAAGAACCACAAAATTCAAAACAAACGTAAGAAGAAAGATCATAATATTACATTGGTAAAGACAACAAAAATATTCTATTTTTTGTTTTGAGGTCATCCATATGAGATAAACAATTTAAATAATTAAAGTATATTTGTTAAGGAAGACAACGTTTCTGTATAACACAATATTTAAAAAAAATGTAGAGGACCAGCTGCATAGTAAAGGAAAATATTTTTTTTATAAAAATGGTTCAGTTCACACCAGACACATAATTTGCGATAATTTTACACCTTGCGCTAAAGTGATCTTCTTATCCTAAAGATGTGGAAAGAAAGTGTATTTTTTTTGTTTTACCAACCAAAACAGCACCAACATTAAAATATTATTATTGAACAAAAAAAACTTTCAGACATAATATTGTAAGTACACGATTTATTCACAAACTTTTTTTACAGTAATCCCAATTAATATGATATACATATTATTTAGTTTTTCCTGAAATAAAAGGAGAAGTACGAAAAAATTAGTCACCTTTGTGATTTTCCAGTTGTTAACTAATTATTATTACAAGCTTTTTTTTAAATTTGTAAGCAATGAAATCCGGTATGCATGCCGGTCCTCCCTATAACTATATGGACAGAGCTCACAGATCAACAGACGTACGTGTACACTACTGTACACTACTGGAGCCCAATTCTCGTTCATCGAATTCGGTTTGATTCTCAAAAACGTGATGTATGCGCGCAAGCGTGTAGGAAAGGCAGGCCTAAAAGAAAATTAAATAATTATACACTTTCTTTGCAAAAATTCATCATCAGGTGTACCTGATGATGAATTTTTCGAAACTGGTATATTATAATTCTGTAATAAATCTATTAAAATAAAGTGGAATAAGTGCAAGGAAAGTGTATAATTATTTAATTGAACATGAATTTCCACCAAGAAGTGACAGCACATTCAATATCATATCTAAAAGAAAATATCCAAGTCTGCTAAGTCAAGTTTTCAGGTGTAAAATATTTATTTACAACATTTTAAAGTATTAAAAATTATTTGTTACTTCAAAATTAAGTATGGAATTTATTAATTTGTAAATAATAAAAAATATCCTTCGTAAATAATAATTTGTATAGCCCTCAGCTGTAAAATCTTCAAACGCAAGACTTATGAATTTGTCTTTAGATGGTCGGCCGATCGAATCGAAATTCTAAGTACGAAAATTGGGTCCCTGTACACTACTGTACAGTATACACTACTCAACTTCAATTACTGCACAACTATTGCACTTTACAAGATGCATTTACAACAAAATATTCACATTCTTATTTACATTACATGGTACATTTATATTTCGTGTAATTGCACATTTTTTAATTACAAAATAAGGTAAAATATAGTGTATTTAAGTACAATTATTATTTTGTTTCGTCGGTGCATAAGTCGTTTTAGAAGAGCCGCATATTATATAGGCATTGGTTGATAAAAAAAAGAAAATCAGTTTTCACCGAGACTTCTTGTAATAATTAAACTTATCGTATGTTAAAGTAATGATTTAATCGTATAAATATAGGACGGGAGAGTAGTTACTTGGGACGCTGGTGCCAGTATGTTAGTGTCACTTTTCCGGTGTATTTTTTGGTGCCAGTCGCCAGAGTCAGACGACGTAATTTTTTTGCATAATTTCAATTATATTATCATTTTTAAACATATAAAAGACTATATGATACAATGTGCGTAAATAAAATAAAGTGAATCAAAAATTTTCATATTTTGATCAATGGCCACCGTTATAAGATATAACATTCCTTAGCTTACTTTTTACAATAATTTACCTATTTCGTTGCAATCTAATTACACTATAGTTAGACTTTAATCGTAATTTTAGTTTTTTTTAATTTTCTAAAACTTAAAACGTTTTATTTAACATTTAATCTATACATGAAAACAAATAACATTTATACATTTTCAGTACGGTCGCCAAACGGTGTTGCTGTCTGGTTGCGGGTTTCCTCTCTGGCCGAGGCTGTTGACTCTACCGTCCTCGCCTCTAGCTGCGGCGGCTGCACAAGAGTTGCCTCCACCAAGCAGCAGGTCGTTCTGGCCGTGGCTCCCATGCTGCCTGTGGTTATTAGTTGTCGAGGATATCTGGTCCATCATTGTCTGCAACTCGTTGTGATGGTTCTGCGTTGAGTGAATCGAATTCGAGTGCAGTGGATGGAAGTTATGCGTCTGATTCGCCGCGGTATATAACTGACTGTATAACAGACTAGCCGGTAAAACGGGGTACAGGGAATTGTTGCAGTTGCTACTCCCGTAAGACGAATTCTGCGTCCCCATTAGCGATGGGAAGTTGGAACTGTTGGTGTGATTGTGTCCTATGGGGTTAGTGTTTGAGGTGAGCAGATCGTCCTGTACCGGTGACTCGGGTTGGGAGCTGTTGTCGCTTAAGGATCGAGGTCCCGTCGACAGGCTGTAGTCTGTGTTGTTGTTGTACCGTGGTAGGAGGCTGCTGTGGTGCGAGGGCGATGACCCCACGAGGCCCGACAGCTGCTGATCCAAATCGACACCGGTCGTGTCCGGCAACACTGCAGACAAATAGAAAATACAATATAGGGAGGTAATATTTATCTTTGTTCAGCAGGGGTTAAAAATTGTTGTAGAGTGTATTTTACTAGGCGTCCCAGAGATGGTCAAACGGTATGACTATCATCTTTGATGCAACAGTGTAATGGATGTTAGAAGGTACGTCAAACCATGTCAAGCATGAAAAAATTTTGGCATCTGCTCGTTTGAGTCAAACCAAGTTACTACAAAATTCCAGTTACAGATTGTTTTCTGTGCAAGTTAACAGATCTGAGATTATATCACACAACACAACAATCTTTTCATACTTTTCGGGCTAGTCCCAGGGTGTGACGTGGTGTGACACTGTGGCACATTTTTCATGTCGCGTGACGGCTATAAATCTATCGGACGGACATCGCTGTAAATTATAATGAGAGGTATAATGTCCGGTCCGCCTCTATACCTTATTGCTATAGTAATAAGGTCGTAAGTGTCTTGTCGCCAGGTTAGCGATGTCGCGACTCTACCACAGTATAATTTATTATGTATCATACAGTAGAATGACTTAGGGTGTTATTTAAAATCAAACTCGCCTAAAACGAATAGAAGATTTAAACGCGCGACGCGCAATTAAAGATGGTGTACCTACTGCAAGATATTGTGACACCAGTGTCGGGGTGGGCAGCGCGGCCATTTTAAGGAGGATGTCGGGCATAAAACGGTACATTTAATTTCTCCATTCTGGCCTGACGAATTATAGCTTAATCGTCATAAATCGACTGTCGATGCAGCGTCGTTCGGTTTATATTTAACATGAGGATACGCATACCAATTAAAAAATTGAAATAATAAAGGATATTTGTAGACATTTTGATTTTGTAACAGCGTTGAATCTACTACCAAATATTTCAAATATCTATGATACATTTTCTATCTTTTTAGGGTTCCGTACCCAAAGGGTAAAAACAGGACCCTATTACTGAGACTTCGATGTCTGTCCGTCTGTCCGTCTGTCCGTCTGTCTCCAGGCCGTAACTCAAGAACCGCTATCGCTAGACTTCCGAAATTTTCACAGATTGTGTATTTCTATTGCCGCTATAACAACAAATACTAAAAACGCAATAAAATTAATATTTAAGGGGGGCTTCCATACAACAAACGTGATTTTTTAGGTTTTTTCGCTCGTAATCAATAATGGTAACAGATAGTCCCTTGAAATTTTCACAAAATCCTTTATTATATTTGTACTTTGATAATCTAAATATATAAAACTCAAAGGTGACTGACTGACATGGTGATCTATCAACGCACAGCCCAAACCACTGGACGGATCGGGCTGAAATTTGGCATGCAGGTAGATGTTATGACGTAGGCATCCGCTAAGAAAGGATTTAGATAAATTCCCACCCCCAGGGGTTCAAATAGGGGATGAAAGTTTGTATATAAAAATACTTCTTAACGCGAGCGAAGCCGCAGGCTATAATAAAATTTTTATTAAGTAAATATTATAGGGGGGCTCCTATACAAGAAACACAATTTTTTGCCTACTTTCGCTCTATACCGGTACGGAACCCTTCGTGCGCTAGTCCGACTCGCACTTGGCCGGTTTTTTAATTTATATACTTTAATGGTCAATTATTAACAATTGCTTAGTAATTTATTAAATCATTTTTATAAAATGGACGGCTTACTACGCAGTACTTACTACGCTCTTTACAGGTTCTTTACGTATTAAACAAAAACATAATTTGTTGCAATATAAGTCCTTAAAATCAATACGCAAAGTGAAATTATACCTTTTACAACGCGAGTAATAAATCATTTTATTATAAAGTCTGTATGAAATAATATTCGGCCATCATAGCATTGCTCAGTTTTTAATTAATCGCTAATTAAAAATGCAATAAACAACGCTCATATATTTTGTCCTGTTCGACGTTTGAATTAAAATCTGATGAGTGTTTCGATATTTCGTGCATAATTATTATTATTTGCTGTAGATTGTAGACATTTCGTCTATTACTTTATACTTATTACAAATGAAAATGTTGTATTTGTTGGTTGATTAGTCCCGCCGACTATTTTTGTGCGAAACAGATAGGTTTGATTTGTTTGCTTTAGTGGTTCATAATTTAATCATGAAAATATCAAGTTTTATGCCGACTCTCTACGTTGGCCTATGTTGGACAAAAAAGGCGAAGCGTACCTAATAGCAATCTTGGCTTTTTATGTTAACCAACAATGCCAACGTAAACAGAACCGCCTAATAGACATAAATACGTATCAAAGCAATATAATATAAAAAGAACATCAAAGAAAAATATCCACAGACGAACATAATATTATAACCTCCTCCTTTTTTTCGGTTAAAAAGCATTTCAAGTCTGTAACTGTGCAATATGGCTCACTGCGTACAGTTTCTTAGACCTTAACTATAGATCACATTAAATCAAACTATATTCTATGGAACTCTACACAATAATAGCTTTTATTTTCGAATATTTCCAGCATTGACGACATAATGTTTAGAAACGCACGGCTCAATATAGTGTAATGGTGGGGCAGATGAGATTAGTGTTTGTTCGGCAGGCTATTCCCCAAATTAAACTCCTTTCACCGGCCGTCGGCAGATGATTTAATACTTACTGTGGGGCTACTAGTTTATGCATGCCATAGTGAAACTATGAACGAATACAATACATTTGCGTTGAGTTGGATATTTTCCTAGTAGAGAATAATATAAACAACATTATTTGGATAATCTACTGTCTGTATTGTTGGTTAGGTTATATTATGTTATGCCTGGTTTCATTGAAACCAGCCACCGTCACCGAAACCGGTGTGGGAGCTATTATAATTATTAATTAATATCTAATACCCTGTACTGCTGAATTCCTTTAGTTAGTCACAGTCCCAATAATAAGTAAACTTTTTGTGGTTACCGTGTGCCCCTGAAATGCTTGGCGCTTTGAGTGGCATCAAAATCTTGTTCTATTGCGGCCGGCTCTAAGCCCAGAGTCGTTACAAAACTATTATAGCGGAATCACGGAAGTCATGTTAATGGTCTCGCGACTCTATATCCAGCGTAGCACATATACGCCGCGCTAGACGGATCCCTAAACCGTTCTTAGAAGTTAGAACACCGTTGCGGGAACCCCGGGTGCCTCCATCTTCACCCGGGATAGTCCCACATACACCAGTGGGGTATGTGGGACTATACGGTAGCGCCGGGGCTACCGGGTATGCATAAAGAATTTTCGATGAAAAAGGCGTTATAAAAGCTGCCTCTGCTTCATATTAGAGACTAGCTTTTGCTTAAGAAGTATTATTATTAGCTTTTGCCCGCGGCTTCGCTCGCGTTAAGAAGTATTATTATATACAAACTTTTATCCCCTATTTGAAGGCCTTGGGGTGAGAATTTATCAAAATCCTTTCTTAGCGGATGCCTACGACATAACAGCTACCTGCAAGCCAAATTTCAGCCCGATCCGTCCAGTGGTTTGGGCTGTGCGTTGATAGATCACCATGTCAGTCAGTCACCTTTGAGTTTTATATATTATATAGATTAGGTATCAAAGCCCGATCGGTTTAAAATTGACAAAGTTTCATACAAACTTTCATCCCCTATTTTATCTCCTTGGTAGTAGAATTGATCAAAGCCTTTCTAAGCGAATGCCTACGTCATAACGTCTACCTCCATGCCAAATTTCAGCCCGATCCGTCCAGTGGTTTGGGCAGTATGCGTTGATAGATCACTATGTCAGTCAGTCATTCACCTTTGATTTTATATAGCTGCATTTACCTGTGTTATTAGTGAAGTCCTGTGAAGGTGTCTGCTCTGTGACCGTGCCCGTGAAGCCGAGCGCCGGGGGGTTGAACTGTGACGTGGGCGCCGCACACGACGGCAGGTACGCCGGGTACGCGCCCGCGCCACCGTAGCCCCAGTGAGAGTTGCTCGAACTTAACCCGAACTGGCTCATGTCTGGAAGAAATGGGGTGTTATAGACCGAGAATTGGATAAGGACACAATGTGCAGGAAATAAATTAGAGGAAGTAAATTAGAGTTTGCGCGGACTACTTTACTTATTCGAGATGCTATTTCAATAATAATATAATATTTTTTCATTTCCCAGTGGTTGGCGAAAAAAGAGTTATCACACATAACACAAAGGACATATTTTGACAAAAAATCATCTATGCGTATACCATAAAAAGTTGAAACTAAACAACGCGTTGTAAACAAGCGCAAAACCAAATATCGGAAACCCGAACTATCCGGGCTAGAGTCGAGAATCATACGTGCATCAGTTATAAAGATATCGGGCGGACAAACGTGGCGCTCGCTTTATTTTTTCGGCCATTACGGGCTTTTATTTTTCGGTATCACAGCTCCGATTTTGGCCGACGATCGGCGGGCTCGGTTTTTACGATACGCGTCGATTTGCGGATGTTTTTTTCGCTTTTGGCCGAGTTGTTTTCGGCCGTGGATTTCGGCTTGCTTGTTCGATTGCAGGTTGTTTTTTCGGCGGCTGATTGAATCCGCGCTAGTGAACGTAGTTTAGTGTATCGGTTTAGACTCATTCACTTTTCAGTTATTTGTAGCGGTTGACGTGACACCGATTGGAGTCGATATTATCGATTTTGTTTAGTGGAAAGGTTTATTTGGTCCGTTTAAAGTTGTGGTATGTCTTGAAGCTGATGAATGGACAATATTGTATCTTCTTTGTATTTATGAGGCAAATAAAACTAATGACATTAAATTCATGTATGATTAACTACGTATTATCTATGTTTATAAATCAACCCAGCCCAAAACATCCTTTGTAAGTACAAACAATTTAACAAAAGACACAAAAAATCCTATATATAAACTTCTTCCCGATAGTAAACTATTCCCAATATCAAATAAGTAACTTATAAACTACATCGTAGATATAACGCGACCAAATAACATTTCCTTCTGCCTATAAATCAATTTCTCTGATAGGGCTTATTATAATGATTATAATATAATACTCACTCTGACACGATGTGATGGGCGGCATCCGGAACCCGCCGAGCGGGTCGGGGGGGAAGGGGAAGGGGCGCTGGCCGAACGCGAAGTGGAACTGCTGCTGCTGCCCTAGCAGGGACAACACTACATCAGTACGATACAGGCTGCTCTTGTTTATTAGCATTCATTAAAATATTAGGGTTGTCAAAAACTAGTCCTATAACGACGAAAAAAAAATACTTGATTAAGATGCTAAGTACTTATTATTAACTGTTTTTCCAACTTAACATCAGTTTTCCCCCCACCCTTCTTAGGGGACAAAAGGGGGGGGTAAGATTTTGTATCAATTACTGATAAAGTAGAAATACTTTAAATGGCAAAACAACGTTGCCGGGTCAACTAGTCTATAATACGTGGGTACAAATTTTCCTGCACAGCCCACATCTTCTCTTAATCTCTGTAAACGGTTTGATGTACGTTTGGTCCCAAATAATGTCAAACTATTATTATTTCAATTGTAATTTACAGGTCATAGTGTGTACATTTTGTGGACCTTTATTTAGATTATAAATCAATCATGGTTCATGACAGCCCTAATCGAACTAATATACCTAATACACAAATTCCGATAGACACTCTACAAATCTGAGACGTTTTACCAAAATTTGATTATAATAATATGCTCTTAAGACGGGTTCAAACAACCTCTGAAACGGACTACTCATAATATAGAATCAATCAAGTTTCAAGACAGCTAATATAATACTCAAATTCCGATAGGCACTCGACATATCCGGGCCGTGTTAAAATTGAATAGACAGACCTAATCAGACTCCCCCACACAGGTGTCGCCCCGTCGCGTTCCAATCGTGCGAATTATTCAAGCTACAACCCTATTGTCTATCGATACAAGCTGTCGTGCTTTTATCTTATCGATATGTGCACATACCTATGTTTATAGAGATTTAGAGTGTTTCGTTCATTAGGATTGTAGTGTTGTGTAGGCTTTCGAAGGTGATTTGAAAAATTTGTTTATAACTACTAGATCTTATTTGTAACTTGTCGATCGTAAAAAATAGTTAATCGTGCTAACTGTTTTTCCGCGATAAAAGACACTTATATCCTGAATTAACTTCGTATCTATTGTCGTCCAAATCGATTTAGTAGTTACAGCCCAAAAAGGTATTATTGTTATTTACGTTACATATGACATAATATCTAAAACAGCGACGACATTTTTCGCTTAACAAAAAAAACATGAACAATTTTTCCGATCCGAAAACCAATCAAGAAACAAATCATAACCGACTATCAAGTCAATATAAAAAACCCACACATACACAATCCACACACACGTCTCTCCGTTCGATAAATCAACGGCAACAATTACACACTTCCATGGCAAGTTGGAATTAGAAACTGTCATTTGCACCGTTCTGGGGGTGGGTCACCCCCTTATGTTACGGGGGGTAAGGGGGGGTAAAAATAGGGTGCGGCAAGGGCTACCGTGGACCTGATTAAAGGATTACACAGGGGTGGCGTCCAGTCTAGTTAGATTTATAGGCAAGTATTTCAACTAGTTTGTCTTATTTTAATGCCTTTAAATGCTCATTCGAAATTTTATTGCTTAGAACGTCATTGTCTCAGATTCGATGGCTTTTGTGTAATTTATGTGTTTGTGATGAAAATTGTTAAAATAAATCGTGTGTAAAGTATTGGTGAAGTCGGCGATGAAATATTATGAAAAATGTGAAACAGCGTGTCATCTTAATTTAAAATCAACTTTTCTGTTAGATATAATATATTATTATTGCCTTAAGCTACACAGCTATCTTCCAGATTAAACCAAAGCCTAATCTATATTATAAAATTATGCGCTTAAAATAAAAATAAAACACATTTTATCATAATTACAACCTATATGGTTGTTTTGTGGATCGTAGTTCATATAGCCTAATAGAAATAATTAAGGGACTGAAACGATTAAGATAAAATTTGGTATGGATAAACTTAGGGAGGTGAAAAAGGACATACGATTTTTTCTTGCAGAAAAATGTACGATTTCCGCGCGATAACCAATTAATGTTGGTGCTACTGAGTTGTTGGCTTCACCTAGTACACAATATTGTTATGAACATATTGTTTACAGCACAACATTCATTGTTTACGTGAGATATAAACAGTGAAGTTAGTCGCATGCGCACGGGTGGTCCTGCGCAGGCGCACCGAAATAGCCAGGTCTAACAGCGTCGTTAACGGCCGCATACACGTAGGCTACTGCAGCTATAAACCGAGCCACCCACACGGCATGTAAAAATAGCTAGTTCCTTTATAAAAATTGAATCTGGTAAAGCTTGGCGTTTCGGCCGGTCTTAGCGATTTCTGTATGACTCGCGGCCTGACAAACTAGCTTAACAGAATAGGTGTTAGCTGTAGCTTAACGACTTGCATATTTTGCGAAGAGGAAGACGAGACCATACACCTCCTCCTTGACTGTCCTGCTCTACTACAGAGTAGAAACAGGCACCTTGGTCGTTACGAATACTGATCTACAGAGGAAATTCGTGGCATCAACCCCTACCACATCGTTCAATTCATGAGCAGCATTGGGTTGGGGACGGTACTCTATTGCGAAGAATCGCATCTGCATAAAAATCCGCATTGATTTATTGCGGATGCGGATACAAATGCGAATGGCCAAATCTATGTGGAAGCTCCGAATTTGCGGATGCGGATGCAGATATTCGCAACATCTCTGTGACAAAGTACCGAGTGATATAGTCAATATTTTTCTACTAGACGTTGCCCGTAAAACAATTTTGCGTAAATTCGTCATTACAACCCATTTTTTCAGAACTACCTGTCTTCTTTCTTTTTCCTATTTCCTCAGAAGTCAAAGACGTGTGGGTATCATATTATTGCGTCTAAATCGGTTGAGCGTGAAGACATGAAATAAGACCTAGACATGAAATTAGTTAAAAGTATAATATACGCCAAACATAATGTTCTAATTATTGTACATAGCTTTATCTGTCTTAAGGTGACGCCATGTTAAAGTAAAAAACCGTGTTGGATGTGTTTTAGATTGCTTGTTTTCTATGCGAGGCTGGCCCGGCCTCTCATAGAAAACAAGCAATGGAACAGCAAAAAATGGAAAGGGCGTAGCGACAAAATGGTTTTTGTCGCGTAATTTAAAAACCATAAATAAATTTCATATAAGCTATGGACAAATTAAAGTGTATACTAGAACCAATTTATGTACAAATTTTGGAAGCTTATATCACTCTCCTCTGTTGGCAAAATAGGAATCCTTTTTTTTACAGAGGTCTTTTTGATTGATTATTCTGTGTTATAAAAGTTGACCAATCGTGTTATGCTATGGGTAATTCAAAGACAAAGACATGATGAATACTGACAGTGAACTTTAATTTCTTAACCTTAGTCATTGCTGAGAAAAATGAGCTACAGCCTAATTATCAAGACGTCACCTTAAACACAAACATGTTATGCAAAAGTTTCCTAAATTCTTTGGAAGTAATTAAAATAAATACTCAATTATACTAAACCTGAATACCTCAAACATACTGCAAATATTGCATACGATATAAACTCCAAAAAGCAATATAACATGCAAAAAGCCAGACGCTCACATGCCGATACGAACTTAGAATTAAATAATTTATCGTCTGAAGCTCGGTGAATCAATATGCAGGACAGGGAGCCCTTTCTTCGCTAATTAATTAAACAATTCATTACACACACGCCCTTCCAGATAACATACCTTTAAATTTTTCATTACTAACCCTTTACTTCCATTAGGGAATCTAGGGTAATGAACGCTATTTTGTTAATGTGTAGTGTTTAAGTATTTTAGGTGTGTAGTGTTCGGTAGTGTTGCTTGTGTTAAGTTAGATCTATGTCAGAAAAGTTTCACCACTTCCTGATAAGTGACGAATAAGTTATCCACGAATTAACTTGACAGATCAAGTATGGAGAATCTGTCAAAAAAGTTGTGAATAGCCTATTCGGCACTTTACCAGGAAGTGGTGGAACAGGCCCTAAATATAATATTTATTCTGATAAAAGTGGTTGCAGAAATGCAGAGTGAATAACTTAATTTGGACATTTGCATTATAGTTTGATTTAAAAAATTTAATATAGAGATGTTTGATACAATTCATCGTAGTGATTCTAGTGTGATTTATTATTCTAAGGGCCTGTTTCACCACTAACTGATAAGTGCTGAATAGGCTATCCACCACTTAACTTGACAGATGAAATTTGGAGAATCTGTAAAAAAAGTTGTGAATAGCCTATTCGCCACTTTATCAGAAATTGGAGAAACAGACCCTAAGGCTTATTAGAATTTTGCTAACTCATAAAAGTTATTTAAAACTAGATGACTCCCGCAATTTCGTTGCTCCAAAATTCGGTTATCACGCGGGAAACGTACATTTTTTCGGGATAAAAAGATATCCTATGTCCTTTCCCAGGACTCAAAGTATCTCCATTATTTTCAGCAAAATCGGTTCAGCGGTTTGGGCGTGAAGAGGTAACAGACAGACAGACACACTTTCGCATTTATAATATTAGTATCGATTCGATAATTGCCTCTGGAAGACGAAAAACAAACGTAAACTTTCATATTCATTAAGCTACCTCCACACACGCGGATCGATTCCAACTGATCCAACCCTATCGCGACGCTGCAATTATTTTAATTTCTTCCCTGACGGATGGAGCATTAGATGTGATTCGAAGCGGGCCGCGTCCCGCGATTAGTAACTGTTTGTCCGCTACTCCCAACTATTTAAACTGCGCCGCGCTTATACTATTAATGACTATATTATATAGTGTACCCCTGCCATTAGTTATTCTGTCGATGGAAGGGATGGGAGGGAAAGAATCTGTTTTTGAAATCGTGGTGAAACAGTTTGTGTAAAGGATCGCGGATCAGAACATTGGCCCATCCAATAATAAGTAACCGAGTTGTAAAACTCATTCTTAGAAATTCTTTCATCTTAGAAATTCTTAGAAATTGATTCATATAGGCCGTCGGTGGACCTAATACATTTTTGTTCCAGTTAGGGTCTGGCCCAGTCGTTAAATCACGTCTAAAATTTCACTTTTAAACTAGTATTTAAATTAAATAGATCCGCCATCTAGCTATGAATCAATTTCTCTTATGGATAACGATATGCAATATACAGGTACTGAATAATTCGCCGGTTCGATTTATTACGTACACATTTTATGTTATTAGACCAAATTGATACATTGCGTTGACGAACGGGGTACTTTGACCAAACAACGGACAGAAGACGAATGAAGAATGAAAACGGCTTGCATAGACTTCTTTTGACGACAGACCGACAGTGTATCGCTGCAACGTAGATATAATTTGACGACGAAATCACAAAACTTATCTTCTCACCCAAGGGGTTCAAATATGGGATGAAAGTTTGTATATAATAATACTTCTTAACACGAGCGAAGCCGCAGGCAAAAGCTCGTTATTAATATATTTAAACCACTCTTTCCCAATTATTTAGTTGGACAGTTTGCCATTTAACTATCATTAGTTATAAATTAATACCTTCATTAGCGAAAACTTTGCTTGCGGATCACACAACTATACTAAGTGCAATTTATTAAAAGTAAAATTATACTAAGTAAAATTATAGTATCAGTCATTACTCATTATACTAACCTTTGATGATAAATATATTATCAAATTTTTTTAAAATAAAGCACACAGCCAATATAAAATCTTACTAAAAATTTCTTGAGTTAATCTACCTCGTATAGCGCTCATGTTATGATATTTTGTAACATTCGAAAAGTTATTGGTCAAGCTTTTTTTTAAATCTCAGACATAACAAATTAAAAAATCCATAAAAATCATATCTCTACTAATTACAATACTATCTGCTCAGCTGTCCCATTGTATATCTACCTACATACAACATATATATACCTAGATTCCGACGGCAGCCGCCACAAGAAGGGACAGACCCATATTTCGCAGGACGCTGACCCACTGGATTAATGAACCTTACGATAAGGCAAGTGCTTTGAACCCTGTAATGTTTACTTTGTATAATTCCAACTGAAACCTCGTCAGGTATAGTGTTTTCGTAAGACTGATATTGTAGATTGTAGACTTAAACTTCGTGTCACTTGAAAACCTTTCCTGAACTTCTACGAATATTTAAAGACTAAAATCAGCCCAATCTGTTCAACCATTTTCAAGTTTTAGCGCGATTAACACATTTGAAAATCCATTTTTATATTTAAGAAGATAATATACGTCTATAGAGTTACGGGAAATCCAAAAATTTAAGGACAAACATACACCTTACACTTTTATTGATCGATTTATAGTCGACTAATTATATAATTACTAATAACTAATTAGAAATAAGAAACTCATCTATTTACTGTAAACCTCACATCAAAATATAATGAAATAAAATGATTGTATAATGCGTGTTTACTGTGTACGTCTTCATTAGCGCATGTGTTACACGACGAACAATTTTATTTCTTGGAATGGAAGTATTAGGGCCGCGCTACACCGGAATGGCAGTGGCGAGGCGAGCACTTTCAGTGGCATATAATTTTAAACTTTATCTTCATTATTGTAATACATAGTATCGCTTGAGAATTCTACGGCCGCCCGTGGCCGCTCGTGGCCGCGATTTCTTAAGCGATACTATGTATTACAATAATGGTGATAAAGTTTATAATCATATGACACTGAAAGTGCTCGCCTCGCCGCTGCCATTCTGGTGTGGCGCGGCCCTTATCGTGATTTCTAGGTATTATGCGCCGATACTTATGTTTCTTTCGGCCTCAGAGCCTTTTACTTTTTCAACATAATAATATTATTATAGCCACCGTAAAGCTTAACCTATCTGTACCAACTATAGTATATTGCAATACTAACTGGTCTTGGAGCGGGGTTCCCGTGGTCCGTCGACGGTGACCTTGATGGCCTTGTTGTATGTCGTTACCTGCGGCGGACTCGTCGACACCGTGATAGTCAGCGTGAACGATTTACCTGAAATATTACACTATATTTAAATAATTCCTTGAAAATCTCTACATTTGCATTGTATTTAAAGACTTCGCTTTCTGCTATAGGTATGTCCATGTAAATGCTAATAATATATTTTTAAAATTACGCAACGGATTTGATGATGCGACTTTTGAAAGATGGGGTGTTTTATAGGGAGATTATAATATAAATCTATAACAGTAAAGTAGTGAGATAAAAACTAAAATCAATTAAGAAATTAGTTAACTTTAACAGGGCTATTTCTCAGAAATGTTTAATGCGTAAAAAGGTAAAACAATGTAAAACATGTTACAATTTTCAGTAGAATTATATTGAATTTTTATCAGAAACCTTATGACGTCAAAAAAAAATTATTATAATCACTTTTCTGACGACTGATTTTCCTATATACCTAACGATAAATAATAATTACTGTTTGTAATAGTAATATTGTAGCTTTACACTATAAGTGCTACCTTTTATTTCAATTAAACTAGTTACAAAGCAAAATTTTCCGTAATAATAAAACACTTTAATAAAAAAGCCCACGCCCATAAAATCACCGAAATTCAATAAGCATGGGATATTTGGATAAAAATTTTATTCGGAAATAGTGCAAGTAATAAATCGAGTCTGCGGTGGCCACTCTTTTCAGCGGCTCACTTTTATACTTCCATTTTGATCACTTGATCGAAAAGTTAAAAATTTATTGCCGGGGAAGTTTTCAATTTTTCGGCGAATCAATTTTCGCAGACAACGGGCGAGCGAAACAATCTATCAAAACAGAACCGTATAATTTCATATCGCTATTTTCGACCAAATCAAATTACGTTTAAAACGGTTTTTACAAAGTCAAAGTACCAAATGAGCACTTGATTTAAAACGGCACTCGAAGAGTTCAAAAGAGCGGCTCGTCCGCAACATATCATGCCGCGTCACAAACAACGGCCTGACCACTTCATCACGGCATAACGCCGGTAATAAAAAAAACATTTCCATCTGCGAAAAAACCACAGTTAATATTAAATGACCGTCCGTCAAAGCCGTATTGTAGACCGTTTCGCTGCCCGCTCGCTGCGGGATGCGGCCGATACCGATTTTGTGATTTTTCCACCCGTCACCCCCATGTGGGGCCGGGGGGTGGGGGACGAGTGACATGTAAGCTTTAATGGGGCCTGAACCGGCGCGCCGCTGGCTACACGCGAAAAAAACTGAAAAAGCCTCATTCATACGTGATTTCATGTGTAGGCTACTTTCTGCGGGCGCGCTGGGCTCGTTAAAAATGGAGGTCCGACACGAGTCCGGCCTGTTGTGGCCCGGCCGAGTTTATTAACGTGGCCCGGGAGGACCGGCGTTAGCGCGCTTGTTACACGGCGAATATTAAAAACAAACAGGTATCATTATCATGTTTAAACACCTTTGGAGAGAGAGTTTTGGGGGTTATGTTTTGTTTCTTACAACTACATAGTGTTATGGTCAGATCGTGATTTCTAGATATTATGCATCACTTTGTATTTTCAGCTGCACTCAGAGTTATTGAATGATTATAATATTATGCTTATCGAATATAGACTAAGTAACCGCGACCGAAACTCCACAGTTGCTGGTGGTTCTTACGGCCGGGACACAAAAACACGTCGTGTCGTACGACGACGCGGCGTCGTTTCACGATGCGACATCATGTCGTGGGAATCCACGACGAACATCGTCGAAACTACGACGTGACATCGTGACGTGCCACGATACACGACACGACGTCGCGTCGTAGAAACTCACGACACGACGCCGTCGATACATTATACCTACCTGGATGTATCGACGGCGTCGTGTCGACGTGAGTTTCTACGACGCGACGTCGTGTAGTGAGTTTCTACGAGTCGTGGTACGACACGACGTCGTATCGTGTTTCTGTGTCCCTAACCTCTGTAAAGGTCACAACCAGGTAAACTTTTAGCTAAGGAAACGAAGGAAGGTCTGGCCCTCCCGCAAGGTCCATTTATAACGAAAATTTTGACATTTTATGTCAAACTTCAATAATCATAATTAAATGCCTTTTATGTTTCAAACTTTCGTTTTATGTAACCTAGTAGTTATATCACGAGAGATGTTAAGTTAGCTACGTAATTTGAGTGTCTAGTAATTAATGAACTAGTGGCAACATTTCCTTGAGTAATGATTTCATTCACGCGTTGGATAACCATTGGGCATGGCGTGAGGTTTAGTCAAGCGAATACAGATTCAGTGACTATTATTAACTCCTAGAATATAGACTAGTAATGGTTTCAACTTACAAATAGTCATGGGCTTACTCTATTATGATAATGTTTCTTACAAGGAGTTTAAAGTATTTAATTATATTTCTTCGCTTCATTCTTCGATATTATAATGAACCAAACGTAGATTATATCTTTGAATGAAACGACTCATATAATAGTGATCGAACTTCACTTGGTAAGTTCATATTTTGATCATTATATTTCTTCGCTTCATTCAAAGATATAATCTACGTTTGGTTAATTATCTTTGAATAAAGCGACTCATATAATAATGATCGAACTTCACTTGGTAAGTTCGTTTGATCATTTATTAAAAAAAAAAACTTTTGCTTTCATTTAAATAGGTAGGCACTATCACAGTTTATTTATTAGTAGATAAATAAACTGTGATATCAAGTCAAAGCAAACTGAAAAGTAAACTGGGCTTAACTTAATTACGTAGGTCCGCCAACTGCCTATGAATCAAATTCTCTGATAGTACGCGTGTCTAATAGGCGGATTTATTTGGTAGGGTTATGTCAAGTCAAAGTAAAGTTACTAGGTATCAATGTTTTTACGTGTAAATACTCCTTTTTGTTTCACAGCACCTTGCAATTAATCATGCAGCATGCTCAAAAATCGTGAATCCTTAGACAAGAGAGTGATGTACGGTTCCGTGCCAGGCGGGCCCTAGCACTGCGGCGGGCTGGCGGGGCCCGACACGGGGCACCGTCGGGCCCCTTCTGAGGGTAAGTTCTGAAATGTAGCCCAGCATATTCTCTAATACTGATGACGTCACGAATCGACGCCGTACTGTTGATTCCTTACAAAATATTCTGGCAAGTGAATTTCGTGTATTATGATCTTTTGGGTGTCATTATTTTTAATACTACATATACTACTAATACACTGGTTTAAGTCACCAGTAGCACTGAATATGAGTATTATGATGTCGTCGAATTAGATTCAAGACGTAACTTGCTTTGGTCAGTATACTGGCTAATATTTTAGAACTCATGCTAAATAAATAACCCCTACTTAATGCCCCCCGTACACGACGCCGTTTTTACGACCTCACAATATCCTACTCCTGCAACACGCTAACTGACGGCAGATTGATTTACACAAGGGTTTATGATGGGTTAAAAACACACCTCCGCGAGTAACCGCTATTATTTTCACCTTAATGTTTTGTTTCTTTGTTGCGGGTATTAGGTTTTAGGGTTCAGGTTTTGTAAAGTTATCGTCCTTAAAATATCATTTGTCTGGTTCACACTTTTGATACTACGGTAAATATTTATAATAACGTTTTTAAGAGGATACGCTAACACTTTTTTCCATACAAACGTATTCCCCAATTTCCTCCCTGGATAATCGTCTAGACAAATGATTTTTTATATAATAATGGGATTTGTGAAAGCTATGCCTCTACGTTCGATTTTTTTCAATATACTAATAAATAAAAAATATGACCCTTCAAAAATCGCAAAAAATGAATGTTTCGTACCCCGCCAATCAATTGACCATAAAAGAAAGATTTTTATGGTAAAATAATAATCGGCCAAGCGCGAGTCGGACTCGCGCACGAAGTGTTCCGTACCATTATAGAGCAAAATTAGGCCAAAAATTGTGTTTTTTGTATGGAAGCCCCCCTTAATTTTTTATTTTATTTTAATATTATTATTAAATATTAAAGTACACATATAATTAAGGAATTTGATATTTTTTCCATTATTGATATAGAGCAAAAAAGGTCAAAAAAATTACGTTTGTTGCATGGGAGCCCTTAAATATTAATTTTATTTTGTTTTCAGTATTTGTAGTTATAGCGGCACCAGATATACATAATCTGTGAAAAAGTCTTAGTAATAGGGTCCCGTTTTTACCCTTTGGGTACGGAACCCTAAGAACGTACAGGCATAGACTCATCCTTTCTGAAGATATTGAAAAAATATATGAGATAGGCTCTATTTTGAAGGAGGAATCAGAGGAATACGTTACCTCGATTAACTGTATCTGTCTCTATCACAATACACGTGCCAGCGCAGGGTGAAGCGTGATCGATGAAGTATCTAGAAAGGATTAAAAAAGACTCAGGCTTAGCGAAGTAACCACTCTTCAAATATTTTAGTGCCTGGGACAATATTTTGAATACCGTTTGCCCAAGCACATAATATTATGAGATTCTCATAACAGTTTTTCGAATCCAGAGAAGTTAAAATATTGACGTTAGAACTGAATAGGTTATACCGTATAAGTATGTGGGCGGCATTATGCACTTGAGTCATGGAACCTACACCATTTCGAGTGCGATAGGTCTCTAACCACAATACCTAGACTAACTATTAGGTAGTTATATCTATTGTGCTATTAGTAGAAATAACTCATATTTTTCCCTTTAAGCAGAAGACCATTAACAACTTTCAAAATATATTATTGTATAAGAACGGTACAACTGTCATTACTTTCCAAGAAGTAATTAAATAATAGCTCTCGTACATACGTTCAAGAATTACATACTAAGTGCAGTATGTCGCGACTGCACTCCGAAGAATCTAAGTCCAATTTACACGGAGACAGCATAGGGTGGATACGACGATAATAATATTATAACGTCACATATTATCACGCGCGTAGCACGAACGTGCTACGAAATACGAAAATACTGAGTGTACTGTTATATTATTATGTATTTATTTATTCTAAGGGCACAATATTTGTATATATTAAGTGGTCTTCATGCTAAATGGCCATTTCTTCAGTACAACTTTAGGCGTTCAAAGAAAAATTGTGTAAGGGCCAATAATGTGAGAAGATAAAAAAAAATATCATAATTGTATACCTTTCCGTTTTGTTATTTTATGATTTTTAAAGTGAAACGAAAATTGGCTAGGGTTTATTTCATTTATTTTTATAAAATATATAATTTAAAAATCACAACTTATTTCTCACTAACAGTGGTGTACCATAAGCCTGCAAGGTTTGTGTACATTATTATAAAACAAAATACATATTTGAATTAAACACAAAAAAGCTTGCTTATTGACCGTTTTTTTATCGCTTTTAATGTTTTTTTTTGTAAAAAATAATGCATTTCAAAGAATATGACCCCATGATATTGAAAAATTATCAAAAGCTGTTGTTTTAAAGAGAACTGCGGGGGGTGTTGAGAATTTTAAAGTGCTAGTTAATGTAGAGGTATATTATTTCAGGTTTGTTGCGTATGAATAAAATATATGTATCCAATTTATGCTCGTGTTTCATAGTTTATTAATTTATATATCCAAGCTTGACAATAATATTATGACAAACAAAAAAATATTATGAATAAATAAACTAAATTCAGTTAATAAATGAATGAAGCATTTCATAATTCCGTAATTTCTCCTCGAATATTAGTTTAAATTGTGATTCACTCGTATGTGCAACCATTATTTCTGTCTCTTTAATAATACTTGTAACGTATATTTACGAAAAATATCTTAATACAACCACAAAACACCGGTTAGTTGACACCATATTGTAAACAAAACGCACCTAGCGCTGTGGTGGTGAGCGCTGAACTAATTCAATTAAATGGCGGCTTTTGAATCAGCTGTAGAGTTGAATGTTTTGAGTAACTTAAATATTCAATTAAAACGCTAGACGTGTGATTGAATAGCGTTGTTCTGTCAAAGGGCTAGCTGTTTGATTGAACAGCTATTTAAACAAGTTGGCTGCGACATTAATACAACTACAAAACACAGGTTAGTTGACGCCATATTGTAAACAAAACGCACCTAGGGCCGCGGTGGTGAGCGCTGAACTATTTCAATTAAACGGTGGCTTTTGAATCAGCTGTAGAGTTTAATGTTTTCAGTGACTTAAATATTCAATTAAAACGCTAGACGTGTAATTGAAAGGCGTTGTTCAGTCAAAGGGCTAGCTGTTTGATTGAACAGCTATTTAAACCAGTTGGCTGCGACATTAATACAACCACAAAACACAGGTTAGTTGACGCCATATTGTAAACAAACGCACCTAGCGCCGCGGTGGTGAGCGCTGAATTAATTCAATCAAACGGCAGCTTTTGAATCAGCTGTAGTGTTGAACGTTTTGAGCGACTTAAATATTCAATTAAAAAACTAGACGTGTGATTGAATGGCGTTGTTCAGTCAAAGGGCTAGCTGTTTGATTGAATAGCTATATAAACCAGTTAGCGACATAGATACCAACCTATTAAAAAAAAGAAAATAGCCTCTCAGAAATTTTAGTTCATATTTACAATATTATGATGTCACTAATCCATACAACAAACTTAAGCATATCCACACTACGCTGTCGGCGACGTCGCGTGAGGTGCGATCCAATTTGACAGCTGTCAGAGACACTCCGGCTATTACTCTAACGAGCTGCTAATGTCGCGGCCCGATCGACTGGATTAATACTGTACTATTCATTATGGATCATGGTAATGGCTACTGAAGCCTAGATTATAGAGGGAATCCTAACTAATATTCTGAATGTGAAGGTGTCTGTCTACCTGTTACCTCTTAACGCTTAAACGGCTAAACTGATTTACATGAAAGGGAAAGGATGTATTATTATGAGAAAAACAATGTTAGTAAATTAATGATGGATAGTTGTGAAAACCGAATTCAGAATTTAATATTTTGATCATAAGTATGCCAGGGGCGGAGACTCAAAATCCGGGGAATAATAAATATTATATTATTACTAGATGACGCAAAATCCATTTATCGCGTGAGAACCGTACATTTTTTCAGGATAAAAACTATCCTATGTCATTTCCCGGGATTCAAATAAGTATCTACATACCAAATTTCAGCCTATATCAATTCATTCTTTATATCAACTTTACTCTTTTCCGTGGCTTTTAGTTTACAAAAATATTCCGATTTACTGTAAAAACTTGCTGGGGACAAGCCAGGGTAGAGACTTTGAATGTTTGAGGTTAATTTATGCCAAATAATTAATGATAAATTGAAATTGACTGGCCATACAGTTGAGTATGAGTGAGATGAATGCATAGTCACGCAAATTTAAAGTATGTTAACGTTTATTATTATTTAAAACTAGCTGTCCCGGCAAACGTTGTTTTGCCATTTAAAGTATTTCTACTTCATCAGTTGAAATAATAGTATAATAATTGTATAGCTCTTATTGTTTCGCAGAAAAGTGGCTGTGACATACGGACGGACGGACAAACAGACAGACAGACAGACAGACAGATATGACGAATCTTTAATGGTGCCGTTTTTTGCCATTTGGCTAAAAAAAGAAACCCTAAAAAAAGAAGTCATTAACAAATGGAACACCTAAAAAAACCTTACTTAAAACAAAATTCAAAAACATTCTAATTTCGAATCAATAGCATGTAGACTGTAGACATTAGCTATGTCCACATTATGCAATTTCATCTTCAATTTTCGTCATCTTCTTTTTATTCAACTTTCATTAATTGACATAAATTATTCAATAATTGAATGCGTCAAAATCCACCCGCGTTGAAAGGAAAGTGTCATAGCGAGCGCTACGATTTTAACGCGCGTCACGGGCATGCCTCAGTAGCGGCGGTTTCACACGATGCATAGTTTAGTTACGCAAGTTGAGGGCCGCACAGTTAACAACTACCCTCCAACGAAATTGTAGTTTTACGCGGCCGCGGCCGGCCCGGGTCTACCGCTGCGGCCGCGTTATGGTTGACAAGGTTACCCTACACAATATAAATGCGGTAGTCTTCATACAAGACCGGATCGAGCACGCACTTTGGCTTAAGTTTTGATACCAAAGGGGTAAAACAAGAGACTTTTACGCCTTTATGAAAGAAGATCTTTTTTACCAAAACATGGCTCCGTACAACTTTTTGTGTATTGATATACAGATTTTTCAATTGTATAAAAGAAAGTATATTTTTAATAACATTTTTTTTTTTTGTAAAAAAGTTCTTGTTTATTAGTTATTACATTCCAAACCCATCATGATTCATGTAAGACATTAAGAAAGTATAGTTCATTCTGAAAACAACTATTTCTTTTGATTTCTGATTGAATGTTATCATTGATTCACATCGCACACACCCCACGCGTCCATTCTCCGTTTTTAGCGAATACTGTACGACATTTATACTATCCTTATACCGGAATGCCGCAATACGTTAAAAGAATTCTTCAGAGAAGAAATTTTTATTCAAATCGCCGTCGACCGCAAGCGAAGCTCCGCCTCTGCGAAAGACGTTGCTTTTCCGACCTTTTCTATTGGTTGGCGCGAGGAAGGCGGGCTTCTTCGCAACTTTTCATTTGCACAGCGCTGAAATATCGCCTGGTAATGCAAGAAACTTCGCAATGTGGTTACGACGAGCTATTTTTTCTTGGGAATCCATTTCTGAGCGCTTCGTTAATTTTGTACGGCTTTGGGAGAGTTATAGATTCCTAGTTTGAGTTTAGAGTTGAATATTATTTAAAATATGATACTCGAATACTAATTGCTGTCGAATTAAATGTTAAGAAATTTAATTTCAATGCATGCATTTCAATTTATTATTTGCTATTATATGAAGATTGAAGTGTTGAAGAATACGCTAAAAATGTTGAAAATAATGCTTAGAAATACATACAATTAATAAAAATAACAACAAGGAACAAATTCACACCCTGCCATTAATTATTATCTTTATTCTTTATCTCAGTTAAAAATAATAATAAAAAAGAAATATACAAAATATTAAAAAAATATATCATAACCATATTTCTCGCCCATAGTATGAATCTCTAGTTTTTCTGTAAAGTTAAGTAAAATTATTGGCATTTTCTTGAAAAGGTCTTACGTTAGAACGGTATAAAATGAGCATTTTATGTATGGTAGTTTCAAGTTTTTTTTAAATCTTTTGTAAGTTTGTTATGAAAATATATTTAGGGCAAATATTTATGTTTCTTTTTTATAAAATAAAAGAACTATAGTACATATTCTTTAAATTTTCAATAAGTAACGATAAATTAATGAGAACTTGTGGATAAAAATGAATTTGAAAAAAATACTATAGTATCACATCTGTTTTCAATAACATGCGATAGGTTCCTTTTGTAACGTGATTATAGAGTCGCTAGCAAAAGAGACATAACAATATAACGAGAACTAATCAAATCTTCAGACACGATAATATAAGTTTTACAATTATAAATGTAATAGAAGTTTAACGAACTAAAACTGTTCCCCTTTAGTTCATATCACTAGTCAAGTCAGTAATTACATGGGGTGGCGTCTTATTAGTACGAATATGAGGCTTTTACCATAAGATGTTCACGTAATAACATTCGTTTATGAGTGTTTTCAACCTGTTAAGACCCGAGAAAAAGATCTTTTAAGGTGTAGGACGTAGGTACTCAATTGAGTTCAATGTGTACGTGTTTAATGCAAAAAAAAAAATGTTTTCTTATTTTAATTTTATAATATTATATTAACAACACTTCTTTTACTTCTTTTAATCTTTCACATAGGTAGAGGAATACTCAAAATATATTCTACACTGTCATCAGTCGATCATAACCACCTTCCATTTAACCTTTTTCATTTATTTTTATAGTATTCACAAACATCAATAGACACATAAACATTAAATATACTGCCCTCAAAGGAGTGCGGATATTCAAGTTTTAAAATAAAAGGAATTTTCAAAACTGATAATAATGTTTTAAGTTTTAACCTTATATGCTCTACCCTATTTTCGGTAAATTTTTTTGCTGAAAATATCTTATTTCTCAAGGTGCTCTTTCACCGCGAGCATTCACTTGTAATGTAACATTAAAGATTCGACTTTGGGCATTACGTTACAATACTTCCTCCCTGACTGACGAGCATTCGCGTGTAATGTAACATTCGACTTTGAGCAGTCCATAGCCGGTTGATGTTACAAGTTGTATCAAGATATTACACATTGTATCATTACAAGGTGCGCATTGTAATGATCGGCTCTCATCCCTCACTGATGTAATGCTCGACTCTGTAACGTCATATTACAAGCGAGTGCTCCAGGCGAGGGAGGGAGCATCTTTAGAAAAATATTTTTTATAGTTTTGTAACAAATGACAAAGTGTAGTCAGCAAATAAAATAAAAAATCTAGTGAGTAGTAACTGCAAGAAGCTAAACCTGTAGGTGTACACAGGGCTTTAGCTACCCAAGCGAAATTTGATAATATTTACAAAATAATAAAGTAACATATTAAAAGATGTTAATACAAAGGAAAAAAACCTAAAATTATATTTTTATTTCAGTGGGACAAAATATTGAGATCATTTAAGGCTAAAAGCTAAACAACTGTATATAATATTTTGCAACAAGGTGAATATCTCCTCCTGTGCGCAAATGATCTTTATGCTCTGATTTGGGTTTTCATTGAAGCTCTGATTGAAGTAAAATATTATAAATTCAGCAGCGATTAAGAAATTTAAAGAAACCCCCGCCAAAAAACTTTAAAAAGTAATGAAATAACATTTGCTGACTTTAAGTTTAAATCATTCCTAAGAGTAAAGTAATATTTTAGTCCATAATTGTTGTCAAGGTGTGTCGGGGGACCGCTAAGTAAACTACCACAACAGCGACTTTTGCATTTTGTATCGCCATAATAGTCGCTGATTCTCTCGATTCGGGTCGCTGTGAACAGACCCTTAATTTATATTGTTATGTGAAATCAAACATCTACATTAGCGGTCCCCCGACACACCTTGACAACAATTATGGACTAAAATATTACTTTACTCATAGGAATGATTTAAACTTAAAGTCAGCAAATGTTATTTCATTACTTTTTAAAGTTTTTTGGCGGGGGTTTCTTTAAATTTCTTAATTTAATTTTATTTTATGCTTTTTACACTTGTGCAGAATAATTCCTATCAACTGGATCATATCCCAATGAATACCATCTATAAAATATGTCCTCTTGGATGAGGCCGTCAATATGAGCCCAAACATGAAACCTCCACTTTAGGTTCATACGGATGCTTGGCTCCTATAGAATCCAGGTGATGCTGGAGCAGCAGCATGCAAATATTTACTGTTTATCTACGTCTTACTGGTTGTCGCAATTAAAATGAGCCCAAACACGAAACCTCTGCTCTAAGTTGGCGAGGAGTTGGGTATCCTATTGATTACCAGGTGATGCTGCACCACCAAGTCAACTTTCCAATAATATTGTGTATATATTCATAGGTGTCACGAACCAGGATGCAAAATATAAAACCCATCAAACGACTGCAAGTTGCTAATCGTCCTATCACGAACCAGATATACCGTGATATTTCAGCAATGAGCAGGCTGATGATGATGAACTATAGCTAAGAACACTCTCCGTCATGTCAGCTTTCAAACAAAAAAAACTAGATCAAAATCGGTCCACCCATTTGGATGCTACGATGCCACAGACAGACAGACAGACAGACAGACACGTCAAACTTATAACACCCCTCTTTTTGGTCGGGGGTTAAAAACAAAAGAAAATGTAACTTGTAATTTTATAAACTTAACGCTTGTATAAGCCACATGACGTATTATAGATTTTTGATACCTAGCTACCTATATGCTTTGGAGTCAAAGTTTCATTATTTAATATTTTATATTAAATAATGAAACATGAACACATGAAGCGATATGCGGTTTAAACAAGAAGAGGTAACAAGATACAGAGAGACAAACAATATTTTTTCTGTCGCATAATAAATTAGCATACTATTTTTTAACCTGGCCCCATACATTTTATCCCGGAAAAATGTATGGTTACTGCACAATATACTTTTATGATTTTCGCCTAAACTATTAATTAATCTATTTTGATGAAATTTGGTATGGATATACTTTAAGTCTCGGGACAAGGGATACTTTTTGTACGGGTATGGTTCCTGCACGATAAACTTTTATGATTTTCGCCTAAACTATTAATTAATCTATTTTGATGAAATTTGGCATGGTACTAATTTAAATCTATTATTTTCTTAATTATACCAATTCGAATATAATCATCGTTAAGACAAGACAACGTCTGTCGGGTCAGCTAGTTTTTGAATAACTCCGCTTTCGAAATGGCGATTGCATTTTGACTAAGCAGACAGTTTGTATAATACTGTTCGATTTAGATGACCTGACTGACGAAATGGGATCATAATTCAAGACGTGAGTGGAAGAATAAGGTAAGTAACATGAAAAAACTTCCCGTTTTTTTGCTTAAATGGAGGCTTTAGGGCCGGAAAAGTTATTCGAAATAGAAAAACTATGGATTGTATGTGTAGCCAGATATATTAGCTAGGTTATGAAGTAGATAAGTTACAAGTTTTATTGAAATAATTAGGGAAAAAATGTGTTATTGTCCGTATGTTACGAAATGTTACTTACCTTATTCTTCCACTCACGTCTTCATTATTATTACTATTGTTAGTGATAATCCGTATAGTCTATGATTTTAATAGCAAGCGGTTATAGCTATAGACAAAACATAACATTCCTAACGTTTTGTCTAGATATTGATAATATTTATCATAGATACGAGATATGAATTATAAACTCTTGGTGCATTTTTATGTAAAAAAAAATATTTTTTCGGCGTTTACCCTTTTTTCATAAGCACATATTATAATTCGGCCAAACTGTGGGCCAAACCCTTCATTAAATTATAATTTAGTGTTCATTAAATATGTCTGAGTGCAGCCGTTGATACCAACTTTTTTTCTGCATTATCATTGAAAATCAAACATAGCCACGGGATGGTAATAGGTTCTAGAGGGATTTCATGCCCACACGGAATCGTGGAAAATATAATATAGTTTTTAAATAAGTTTTTGTAATCAAAGTTTTTAAACATATTTTTAAAACTTCTTAATGAAATAAAATGTTCTCATTTGTTGCCATGTTTTCTGGCTGCAATATTTTGCAGGATTTTTAAAGCGTCGTTAATTTTATGGCCACTGATTGATTTAACAATCAATTCAATTGAACAAATGGGTACTTTAATATAGATTACTGAAAAATCTTTTAAAATAATTATAACAAAATGTATTATTAAATTGAAACATACATTTGTTGCGCATCATCCAGAAAGTAGATGCTTTTTTACTTAGCACTAATACTTATCTTTTCAATGATTTTTGTTCTTAGCGCATTATTCAAAAATAAAAAAAACCTTTAAAATTAGACACTTACGTTCAAATTCCATTGATAATAATAGTCACAATATTAATTGCATTTTAAATAATAGCGTGTTAAAATACTGATAAAAAAATCTATTTTATCTACACCAACAAAAAAAAGTAGAGGGTTAAGTGCAACAAGGAAAAAGTTCAAGAAAAGTTTAAGTCGGGGGCCATTGAGGGCGGGCTAGGGCGGCCATCCCGCCCTACGACAACTTTCTTCAGGAAAAACTTTTGCCAGTGTCAACAGCTTTTCCCCGCTCCGGAACTTTTGACAAAGCTTTTAATTGCCGTCTTATTGAAGATAATTGTCGGATTAACTTGCGGCTTAAAGCTTGTTCCAGCTTTTTGATTTTCATTCAATTTGTTCTTTGTGTTTTCAATTACTTAAATTTTGGGAAATAGTAATATTTATTTTTATGTTTGGTGTTATTCTTATAATATGTGAAACCACCAAAATTTTTCAAATCAGAATTCAAAGCACAGAACCTTTATTCTATTGATATTTACTTTTTTCTATTGATATGTATTCACTTGAATCTATTGATATTTGGGTGATATTTTGTCGACAACAGTTTTTTAAATAAGTAGGTTGACTATATATTTTATTTTAGGAACAGCTGTTCGACAATAAGTCGAGCAAGAGTTTTTGAGATTAATTTAAAAATTAGGGTAAATAAAATACTATCAAATCTCTTTAGTGGAAAGCAGTAATGCTATGTAGTGTGTAAGCTCCCTTATATTACTTTATATGTGTGTGTTATTCATATTGTGTATTCGGCAATAGTACCTAAGTATAATTGATTACATTCAATAAATGGCATTCGTAAGGGCAACACACTTTTAATTGAACTCCCAAGCCTCGCACATCACATGGCGACCCTGCCACTGCGACTGAGCCTGCCTCGGCCTTCGAGCTGCTGTTCCAGCTGGGTGAGCTGTATCTTTACTTTCTTTTAAACAAGAAGATAATATGGGTAAATCACAGAGTAAGGAGGAGGTTATAATTGCCCAGACCGCCTCGGGAGGTAGCAACAACTCGCAGCTAGACCAGGTCCACGAGACTCTAAAGTCCAGCAACGTGGTAATGAGTGTCACCCTAGGCCTCATAGTTTTATCATTTTTTGCTGCTGGAGTCTATTTATACCGGAGGTGCCACCGTAGCTGGATGCGCGAGGAGCTGCGGAAGCAGACGATCCGTCGGCTCGTGCAAGGAGCCCAAAATCCTGCCTACACAGCGGATTCATCGGTGTAATCCAGCGACGAGAACCAAGTGAGTGATTAGTGCAGTAGTGATGATGATGAATAATTATTAAAACTCGATAATTAAAAGTGTCCATAAATGTGCGCATGACCTCGATCGAAGCGTTATTTTGCCGCGTCAGTGAAATATGACTTTCCTATTCTACGGAAACGTAATTTAGGGTTCCGCATTAAAATAATAATGTAATATTTTTTTTTCCTTCTATTTTCTTAGATAATAATTATTTGTTTTGTTGTAAGATTAAAAGAGATGATAAATAAAACTTAATATGTAATAACATTATGTTAACTAATAGGTTAATACTTAATATTAACAATAAATAAAGTATAACGATGAGTTTTTATACCTTTAAATTAATTAATTATAAAATAAAATTAATAATGTAATGTTTTGTTTATGCTAAATGGAGGACAAATTATTAGAAATATACATTAAATTAGACGAAATTAAGGAATACATTTGCAAATTGGGACCTAAAAGACGTACGGGACCCCAATATGAATTAAAAATAACAGAAGCTAGTTCACTTAATAGTAAGTTTGAGGAATGTGTGCAAGTTTTGCCTTCGTCTGTATCAAAGGAAATTTTAGGTATTTGTATAAATATAAGAAAAATTTACTCTAAGATTTTAAATTACAAGATTCCAGAAAAAATGTCGGAAAATTTTTGTTTGAAAACGGCGGTAAGCCTGTTACCGAAAATGAACGGTGACGAGTCCGTCACTCGAGAGCTTATTGATGCTATAGAATTATATAGTTCTATGATTGCTAGTGATGGTAAACAGTTGCTCATTAATTTTATTTTAAAAACGCGAATTTCAGATAGTGCCAAAATGAGATTAAAGACGGAATATGCCGATATAAATTCTTTGCTAAAAGATATGCGTTCTAGTTTATTGACAGTTAAATCGGACACATCTCTGCAAGCCCAATTGCAAAGTGCTAGGCAAGGGAACAAATCGATCAAGGAGTTTGGTAGCGAAATTGAACGACTTTTTGTTGACCTTACTATTTCTCAAGCTAACAATGATCCCGATGCGTATAAAATACTGCGGCCCGTGAATGAGAAAAATGCAATAAAACGTTTTTCCGAAGGTTTGCAAAGCCAACGTTTAGGAACAATCATTGCGGCCCGAAATTTTACTCAGTTAAAGGATGCCATACGCGCAGCTGAAGACGAGACTAGTTCTCGCCCTGAACAGATCGCATCCTACTCGAAATCTAAGAATTATGGTTCATTTAGAGGTAGAAATCATTACAACCGTTTTGGAAATAGTGCTCAAAATTATTTTCCCAGACCTAACTTCATGCATAATAATAACGTGCATAATAATAATTATTTTAATCCAAATAAAAATAATAATTTTAAGCATAATACTTTAAATGGCAATAATTATAGACCGCATAGTACGTCTTATCGGGGAAGGTACGGTCAGCAGATTCGCGGTCGTGGCTCGCAATATAATAATAATAATAGAAGGCATAATAAAGAAAGTGAATCAAAATTTTTTCGTCAATAACCATTCAATTTTGACATGCGATAGTATTAATTATGTTAAGTTAAGTGTAGGAATAAGACGTAGTATAGAATTTTTAGTTGATACAGGGGCCTCTTTATCTGCAATTAAGTTAGAATATTTAAGAAAGAATAATAATAATTATACAATATATAATTGTGACGTTAGTGTCAATGGAATAGGTGGTAGTTTAAATGCTGAAGGTTATGTTTATTTAGATTTAGAGTATAATAATTATATTTTTAAACATAAATTTTATATATTTCGTAATTTACCTTGTAGTGCTATCGGTATTTTAGGACAGGATTTTTTGAAAAAATATTCAGGTGTTATTAATTACGGTAATAATACTGTTAGTTTAAGTTTAAGTAACAACGAAGGTGTACATATACCTTTACAATTTTACGAATATTCTTACTCTATGAAAATATCGCCGCGTTGCGAAATAATAAAGTATATTCCAGTTAAAGTGAATTACGATTGTGTGGTGTTACCTAAGCAATTAAAAGAGGGTATTTTTATGGCGAGTGTTGTAACTACTCCCAAAAATGGAAAAATTCCAATTCGTATTTTAAATACAACGGATGAAGAAGTTGATTTAGATTTATCAGATATTGATATTGATAGGTTAGATAATTATAATTATTGTAATTTTGACGACTCTAATATTTCTGTTGAACGTATAAAGAAATTATTTACGATGTTGAAACTTGATTATTTAAATGAAGAAGAGCAACTTGCCATAGAACAAATATGTGCAAAGTTTGCTGATGTCTTTTACTTACCTGGCGATAAATTAACGTGCACTAATGTATATAAGCAAAAAATTACTTTAAAAGAAAACGTTGCTCCAGTTTATAGGAAGCAATATCGAATACCATTCGCTCAAAAGGAAGAAGTTAATAGGCAAGTAGAAGAAATGTTGAAAAATAATATTATCGAGGAGACTAGCAGTGACTGGTCTAGTCCTCTGATTCTAGTACCGAAAAAAGTTGATAGATCTGGTGAGCGTAAATGGCGTGTAGTAGTAGATTATAGGCAGTTGAATGAACGTATTACTGATGACAAGTTTCCGTTACCTAACATTAATGAAATTTTAGACTCTTTGTCGGATGCTATGTATTATAGTCACTGTGACCTTTCACAAGGTTATTATCAGTGTGAACTTGATGAAGACTCAAGAAAATATACAGCTTTCACTACTGACAAGGGACAGTACCAAATGTGTCGTTTACCAATGGGATTAAAAATAAGTCCCGCTGCTTTTAGTAGATTAATGACTGTAGCGATGTCTGGTCTTAATTTCCAGAAATGTTTGATTTATCAAGACGATTTAGTTATTTGGGGTAGAAATATTCATGAACATAATGCTAATTTAATTTCCGTGTTTTCTAGGTTGAGAAGTACGAATTTAAAACTTAATCCTGAAAAGTGTGAATTTTTAAAAAGACAAATATTGTATTTAGGACATGTCATATCTTCCGATGGTATTTTACCAGACCCAAATAAAACTAGTGTAATAGAAAATTTTCCTAGACCATGTAATGTCGATGAGGTTAAGAGATTCGTAGCCTTTGCTAATTATTATCGTAAATTTATTCGTAATTTTGCAGAAATAGCAATTCCTTTAAATAAATTGTGTCGAAAAGGAATTAAATTTGAATGGTCAGAAGATTGCGAAAATTCATTCAAAATTTTAAAAAACTCTTTGTCCAATCCGCCTGTATTAGATTATCCAGATTTATCACAGCAAAATAAGTTTATCTTACAAACAGATAGTTCAGGATTTGCTATAGGTAGTGTATTATGCAATTCTAACGGTAAACCGGTTGCATATGCTAGCAGAAGTTTGAATAAAAGTGAATTAAATTACCCAATTATAGAAAAAGAATTATTAGCAATAGTCTGGTCAATAAAATATTTTCGTCCTTATTTGTTTGGGAGAAAGTTTACAGTTAAAACGGACCATAAACCATTAATTTATTTATTCAATATGAGAGATCCATCTAGCAGATTGACTAAATTTAGACTATGTTTAGAAGAATATGATTTTGACGTTGAGTATGTAAGAGGTAAGGAGAATGTAGCTGCAGATGCATTGTCCAGAGTGAATGTATCAATAAAAGATTTGAAAGAGATGCATGAAAAAATTGTGTGTGTTATGACGAGAGCGCAAGCGAGACGTATGAATCAGAATGAAAGTAAGCCGGAATTAGACTCAGAGAAATCAAAGAGCGTTAGGCCTGATCAACCTAAACTCGTTGAAGTTCTCAAGAAACGTGACAATGATTACGAATTTGTGATTTTTTCGGATAGAGACGTACGAAAGTATTTGAAAAGATATAAAGATGAGATTATTTACTCGAGTAAGAAAATGATATTATTTTTGAGAAAGTTGAATTTGTTATTCGTAAGCCAAAGCTCTTTGTCGACAATATCACGAGATGAATTGTTGAAAGAATTGGTAAAGTTATGCGAAAATTATAACATAGATGAAGTAGTAATGATAAAAAATGATTTAAATAAGGATTTAATTGAATGGCTAGCTAGTTACATGAAAAGTAATAAAGTTTATAAAGGACCAAAATTTTGTATTCTACGAGATGTATGTAGAATTGATGATAGTGATAAAAAAAAGGTGATACTGAATGAATTTCATTTATTACCTACGAGTGGTCACGCGGGTATACGAAGAATGGTGAATAATATAAAAAAGTATTATTATTGGTCAAGTATTGAAAATGATGTTAAAAATTATGTGGAAAAATGTAAAAAATGTCAATCACAGAAGTATACAAAGTTTATTAAAGAACCTTTAACATTAACTTCGACAGCGAAGTCATCTTTCGAAAAAGTTTATTTAGATTTAGTAGGACCTCTTGATAGGGATGATGACAATAACACTTATATTTTAACTTTACAATGTGAATTAACTAAATACGTAGAAGCGTATCCATTGAAAAATAAGTCAACTAAAGAAGTAGCCAGAGCTTTTGCAGAAAATTTTATTTTACGTTACGGAATTCCATATGAAATTGCTACAGATAGAGGTACAGAATTTATATCGAGCACAATGCAAGAACTTTTAAAAATTTTAAATAAGTATTAAACAAATAATGTCTACTGCATACCATCATGAGAGCATAGGTGCGTTAGAAAATAGTCATAAAATGTTAGGCGCATACTTGCGAATACAAACTAATAATCAGCCATCTTCATGGGGCTCTTGGGTACAGTTTTGGTGTTTTTCATACAATACTACTGTGCACACTGAGACACAGTACACACCATTTGAGCTAGTATTCGGTCAAGTATGTCGCATACCGACTAGTTTAACAAATACTGTTGATATTTTATATAATCATGATAATTACCCTTTAGAATTTAAATTTAGATTACAAAGAGCACAGAACGATGCTAGAAATAATTTAATTAATTCGAAACTTAAACGTAAAACAAAATATAATGATCATATTAGTCCAATATTGTATAAACCTGGAGATAAACTTATGTTAAAGAATGAAACTGGTACTAAATTAAATACTTTGTATGATGGTCCATATGTTGTAGTTAGTGATAATAGACCAAATGTAACTATTTTAAAAGATGGAAAAGAAGTTACTGTTCATAAAAATAGAACTAAACCTTGTTACGAATAATATTAATTTTGAAAAATTGTCTTTGTTAAATTTTGATGGGATATTCAAGTGTTAAAAAAAAAATGTATGGATTATTTTTTTTTATTTTTTTGGGGGGAGATGTAGTGTGTAAGCTCCCTTATATTACTTTATATGTGTGTGTTATTCATATTGTGTATTCGGCAATAGTACCTAAGTATAATTGATTACATTCAATAAATGGCATTCGTAAGGGCAACACACTTTTAATTGAACTCCCAAGCCTCGCACATCACAGCTATCTGGAGTAGGTATTATCTAAACTGTAATGTGATTCAGCTGTATACACTATACAGCCGTGGGTAAGCAAGTGATGGTGTAACAATAACTGCACCTTCCGCACTCACCGCGGCCGCTGCGGCCCACGAACCGCAGGTCGTTGAACTTGGCCACCTGGTTCTTCATCACCGCTGAGCTGTTCCGCAGCTCCGCGCAGCAGTTCTCGTCGTTGCCGGCCCGCACCGTCACTAGCGTGCCATCCCCCACGTCCCCCAGCGCCACCACCTTGAACGCCACCGGCAGCGTCTTGTTGGACCGCCAGTGCGGCGGCAGCACCGTGCACACGAAGTGCGGGCTGCCCGTGCGCACCAGCTCGCCCGGGTGCTCCGACAGGAAGTCGCCCAGCGTGCGCTCCGCCAGGATGTCGGACGTCATCTTCGTGTAGGTCTCGTGCAGCAGCGCCGAGCTGGTGTCGGGTGACGCGGCGGCCCCCGGCAGGTGCATCCTCGCCCGCGCGCGCTGCGTGCTGCACATCCCGCCGCGCGCGCTCACATCACTGCACTCTCACGCCCGGTCAGCGGTCACTCGCGGTAAACATCGCGCCCGTTGCTAGGATACGCGCCACGACGACGATGACGTCACGCGGCCTTGCCACACTTTTTTCCCCGTGAATGAAAGGTTCGGGAGCGCGGGGGCGCGCGGGGCGATTTTTATCCGGCGCCGGGGTGGCTCCCCCGCGCGCGACGAAAAAACTTTTCGCTAGTTTCGGGGCCGGCGGCACTTTTTTGCGGCCCGCACCTCCGATCGGCCGCGTGGCGGCGATCTCGCTTTCGGTGCGGGAGTTTTTTAAAGTTTTTTGTGCGTCGTGTTTACTATCGTGCGGCCCGGTGCGGGTGCGTGCGTCGCGGCGCGCGGCCGGAGAGCGACGGCTCGTAGCAGGCGCGGTGCTAGTGCGCGGCGGACGTCCGCACCCGTCGACTTCGGACAAAGTTTCGCGGGCGAGCGGTGCGGCCGCGCGCGGGGGCGGCGCGGGCGCGGCGGGCGGCGGAGCGCACTTTGCGGTCGGGGTGGGTTGGGTTTAAAGCCGCCGAAGGATAAAACATACAAATAAACACGTGTTCGCGCCGGCGCGAGCGAGAGGCTGCGGCGGCGCGCGGGTGGGAGCGGGACGGAGCGCCGATCTTGCGGCATTTAGCAGCCGATCAGCATGCTGGCTCGTCTGCCGCTATCCGCTGATAGACCTGCCTGAACTTCCCCAAACTGTATCAGCAATGTACAGCGAATTACAAGTTGTGAAGTGTAAAGTTTGAGTGTGCTACAAGGGTCGATTCCTAACACGTTATCGACCAAAAGTAGGATATTACGTACGATAGTGTTTTTGTTTAGAAATGTGTGACCATTTTCAGTTCATTGTCTTCCCATTGTCAGTTCTAGTCTAAAAATATTATTGCAGTAAAAATATATTCCAGAGGTAATAGAAACAAAAAGTTAGGTACCAAACTTTTCCGACACACTTAACTTTGTTATCTAAGGCTTCATTTTAACTCAAAAAGCTGAGCTGAAAATCAAGTCTGTTAAAAATATTAAAAGTACTAAAAGTGTATAAATTTTTTTTCACTTTTATTATTAGGCGCATCCACCGGCGCGGCTGGGCGCATCCCTTTTTCAGCACGGTGCATGGTGTAATTAAATCAACAGCCGAGCTATGATACAGCCAGTTATGTTGTTTACTTCCACCAAGAAGTCTCTTCTTAATACCTGGTAGGGCTTGAATGACGCGCCCCTCCCTTGTACAGTGCAAAATTTTCATATATATCAACTAGTGAAGTGGTGGGGCGCGTCATTTCAAATTAGACAAGCTCTAATAAAATTATTTAAATATGCTTAAGTCCTCAAACTTGATATACTTAGAACTTTAAAAGATGCATTTAATAATAATTACTTAACTTTAATTAAATGGAATGCACAAAAGTTTATAGAGCATGTTAAGATTCATTATATTAAATTTAGTTAAAATTAAGTGCCGCCGTAAGTCTCATTATAATAAATTATAGATATGTAGTAGATACCACGATGGTAGCAGAAGATTAAGGATGTTCTATTCAAATATAAATATTACATTTTGTTAAAAACCAGAATCAAGGTAAATAATAATTTTAGAAAAGTTATTTTAGTTGGTAGAAATGTACAGTGTGCCGAGTGTGAGGTTTTTGTTTCACATTCGATTGTGAACGCGTTCAGCGTGTACTAAGATTTTGTATGGGATTACTCACTGGGCTGGGCTCACTTCCGTAGGTATCGCTAGGTATGGCGCTGTACAAATCCCATACAAAATCTTAGTAAACGCCAAACGCGTCCACGATCTAATGTGAAACAAAAACTCACACTCGGCACCCGGAATACTAATTCTGTCTATTCCCACACGTTAGAAATTGCAGCTGACATTTCACAAGGGATCTCTTCTAGCATTGACGGAAACTTAACAACTATTTAAGTACATCCAAAATCTTAAAAATCCTTAAAATCTTAAGAAGCTATAAAAATAAACTGTATAAAACTGAAAAAATCGATTATGACACTCAAACATAATATTATATTATAAAGATAAAAGTTAGGTATTTATATAACTACTCAGACCAAAATATAAACTCAAGACAGAGTGAACAAAACAACAAAGTGAAGCCGATCGAAAGTACGCCAGCTGTGTATGTATGTGGACGTAAGTGTGTACATACTATGTACACACTTACGCCCACATACGCAAAACGAAAGTACGCCATTTTTCGTCAGTATTATTGCGAACTCGTGACAATAGCACGCGTTTAGAAAATAATTTGTAAACACTTTAAAATGCTGAGCTGTGTCGTGAAATATTATATAATTATTATATAATATTAATATATATGGGTATAAATATTATATAATTATTTGTTTTAAATATTAAAAATAATTTGTAAACACTTTAAAATATTACATTTAAATATTATATTATATGTGCGCGGCGCGCACAGTGCACACATGCTTAAAAAAGCGGCCAAGTGCGAGTTGGACTCGCCCATGAAGGGTTCCGCAGCAGCAATAAAGTTTATTTTTATGAAATGAAAAGGTTTTTGATTTATTTTTATATTTCAGTCGATTTAATGAAATTTAGATAAAGGTTTACCATTTATGACGTTTAAAAAAAATACTTGCTAGATCTCGTTCAAACCAATTTTCGTTGGTAGTTTTTATAGTAATCTACATCATATATTTTTTTTAGAATTATCATGCGCCTACTTTAAAAATTAGAGGGGGAGGGGTGCACACATTTTACCACTTTGGAAGAGTCTCTCTCGCAAACTATTCGGGTTAGAAAAAATGATATGAGAAACCTCAATATGATTTTTGGAGACTTATCCATAGATACCCACACGCATAGGTTAGATATTTTTTTTTTTTGTTTCAGTTGTACTTATGGGGACCCCTAAAATTTTTAATAATTTTTCCATTTTTGCATCAAAATCTTAATGCGATTCTCAGACTACATCTACTTACCAAGTTTCAATAGTATAGCTCTAATAGTTTCGGAGAAAGGTGGCTGTGACATACGGACGGACAGACAGACAGACAGACAGACAGACACACAGACAGACAGACAGACAGACAGACAGACATGACGAATCTATAAGGGTTCCTTTTTTGCCATTTTGGCTACGGAACCCTAAAAACCTGCTTCACTCGCGTTGTTCGCAGCGCTCTGTCTTGAGTTTTTATTTGGTCTGAGTATAACTAGCTAAAAGCCGAACTTTGTGAGGGCTCGCGCCGTCATACCTTGGCTGATTGATGATATAACACATCTACAATATAAATAAAAATTACTATACTAAGCACAAATCAATAGGCGTGATAGTTTTTCCGTAATGTGTACCACAAAATGTTCAGGTTGTGGGATATACTAGGGCTCGCTTCGCTCGCCCTGATTATTTGACCGTATAATGTTTTAAATGCATACGGTATAGATGTACAATATTTTATCCTTGTCCGATACTTTAGAAAAGTACCTCAACTGACAGGGATAAAACATTGTTTATATCTATATTGTCCGCCATACTCAAGGAAGATCATTTTAAATTATTAACGCACGCCGAAAACGGCGAAGTGTTATATTAAGGGCCAACCCACACGTACCACAACCACACGACAACCACACCACGTGGTCGGGCGTATATTTCGTATTGTAAATGAACTGGACCATTCACACGTACCACATTTTGCTGTCGTTGTCGACCACTTGTTAAATACCGACCACATCACAACCACAGCCGACCACGTCGCAACCACAACGTTGCGTCGATGCAACGACAATGCGCGCACACCGCCCGCGCTCTCCCCCCCCCCCCCCCCTCCGTTTCATTGACTTCATTGACCACATCGCAACCACTGGCGACAACGCAACCACGTCGGCATTTTGTCGGTACCATAACGCAACTACAAAAAGCTGCAGCGACACCATTCACGTGTAACCACTGCTCGACGACATTTTGTCGTTGCGATGTCGTGTGTTTGTGGTACGTGTGGGTTGGCCCTAAGTTTGTCATGTCTCTGCTTGTGTGTGTCTGTCCATACAAACGCGACAGACGATTTTGATTTTTGATATGATCGAAAGTGTTCTTAGCCATGATTCGTCATCATCAGCTTAGTAGCAGCTACAAAATTTCGGTTTATTTTTAAATTTCGTAATAATTTATATTATATAATCTGTATTGCCGCTTGTGAGACTTTAATAGCTGTAGCCTCATTACTAATAATAGTAAGAGGGTACAGCTATTATAATATAGTAAGCGGGAAACGAAAAAACCGTCAAAATAAGTTTTTTATTAAGTCACTTACAGCCCCTTCTTCCGGCGCCACTTAAGCCTCCGTAGCGCCCTGCGTAGCACTCCGCTACGAAAAAAGTTGAATGATTCTCAGATTAAAGAATTCTTTATTTTCAAACATTTAGACCACAGAGGCTTAATTTACTTTTAACGTATATTTATATCATGCAGTTAATTATTATAATATTATAATTATAGTCACTTTCAATACTTATATTAAAAAGGTAATATGAATGATATAAATCATACTTATAAAGCATGACGTATTTTATTATATTTCTAAGATTAAGATTGTGTTATTTCAGAACAAAGTGTTTCTAAAATGGTACAATCTTAATGCTAAGTCATAACAAAAGAACATAATATACAAGAAATAATAAACTTAAGTATAATTTTTATCACATTTTATAATTTATTTCATGTGCACTTTATAGCGAAGATAAATCTATATATATAAAAGAAAGTCGTGTTAGTTACTCCACTTATAACTCAAGAACGGCTGAACCGATTTAGCTGAAAATTGGCCAGGAGGTAGTTTAGAGCCAGGAGAAGGACATAGGATACTTTTTATCCCGTTCGACAGCATTCCCGTGTGACTTGACATGAAACGTCAGTCACTATAAAACGTGGTATAACAAAAAGAATCAGATTTGGAATAACAAAACGCAAATGACAGCTATGTAATGACGTATGGATGACAATTTGATATTTGTAAGAAATCAATAATAAAACCTCGGAACAATAACTAAAGCATGGAAGCCGGGCTAAAATAGCAATACAGTGCATATATCTTGATCTTTTTTTGCTTACGGTATTGATAGTGCGCAAGAAAGAGACAATAAGTAATGTTCTGTTTCGTTATTACGCAGGTTGTCACAAGTTAAGAATTTTGCTAGTGATGGGTATATATCGATATTAGGTTAAATAATATATTTTTATGTCATCAATTAGATAAAACCCATAAAATTAAGATACCTAGGTATATTAACTTTATGATAAAACCTTACTTGCTATAACTCTGCTAACGTATAAAACTACATGATTTTAGCTAAAGATCTATCCTATTTTTATATAAATATTATAAACGCGAGTTTGTGAGTAGACTATGGATGTTTGTTACTCTTTCACGTAAAAACTACTGAATGGATTTTAATGAAACTTTACAGTAATATAGCTGAAACATCAGAATAACACATAGGCTACTTTTTACCACTTGACTTAAAATATATGGGAAAGTGGAGGCGAGCGTAGTGGGAGCGTGGTGGAGCTGGGCGGTGAGGATTAGGGTGGAACGAGATGGAGCGGAGCGATACGGATCAGGGTGGAACGAGATAGAGCGGAGTGGTGCGGATCAGGGTGGAACGAGATGGAGCGGAGCGGTACGGTACGGATCAGGGTGGAACGAGATAGAGCGGAGCGGTGTGGATCAGGGTGGAACGAGATGGAGCGGAGCGGTGCGGATCAGGGTGGAACGAGATGGAACGGAGCGGTGCGGATCAGGGTGGAACGAGATGGAACGAAGCGGAGTGTGACGATGATAATTAATTTCTTAGTAAATATTAAATACAAGGCGAATAAAATGGACAATATTTATTTTGCGACTTTTACTTCACCATACAAATTACATTTAAGTACAAAAAATAATCATTGCAATTTTCATATACAAAATGTTAGCGTAAAAACCGTTATCCTTGAAACCATCAAATGAGCCCATCAAAATGAACAACTTTTTCTATGAGAACAATGCTGGGAACTCAAAAAAATTAAATATAATTGCCGATCTGGGCATCCGTTAGGTATTAAGACGGCATATTTTTTTCGAGTTCCCAGCATTGTTCTCATAGAAAAAGTTGTTCATTTTGACGGGCTCATTTGATGGTTTCAAGGATAACGGTGTTTACACTAACACACTGTATATAGTCTGTCAAAAAAGTGAAGAAATTAAAAAATGGCAACATCTCTGTGTCATCCCTTTCAAATCAATCTAAGAAAAAAGGGATGACACTACGATGTCCCAACTTTTTGATTTCTTCACTTTCTTAACGCACTACCTATACTAAAAAAGGTGAGGAACTAATATTGATTTTATTATGGCAATCTGTGCTCGGTCCTGCCAGGCTATAATTTGTTTCTGCTGGTGGTAAAGTTTCCTGAAAACAATTGTAACATTATTGCGTAAGTAATTTTTTGTTAATGATATTATAGTCATTATAATAGACAGTTATAAAAAATTATATAAGAAAAGTCCATAGGTAATGAAAGTGAGTTAGGTATGTATATTGTCTTGTAAGGTTGTGTAACATAAATCAAATAAGTAGGTACTTTTACTACAAACTTACCACAATGAAATTGGCTGTTTCCTTGGGTATTTTATGTAGGAATAGCATCTGATATTAGCCGTCTCCATTTTTATTTTCATTTGGCACAAATGAATCATTGGTAAAATGTTGTAAACAAATTCAGCTGTGCTTTTTTGGTGTCCAATTGGGCCTGTTAATGCATTGAATCCACTTAATCTTCATAGCCTCATCGTTAGGACATCTGTAATAATATAAATGTGATTACTTGGTAAAATTATCGACATCTATTTTTACAGCACTAATAACCTATACTTGCAACAATTTTATTTAACAGAAAATACACACAAAACAGTAAATACGTGAATTATTCTGTATATTCAGACATACAGTAATACTTTTTCTTACATATTATCACATTTATATTTCCATTATGTTATTAAAATGAAAAATATTTGTCTAAACTTACCGATGAAATGTGAAAGATTCATTCTCATTTTCTTTTCTCGAACTATGGGCTTTACACCCGCTAACAACACAAGACATTTTATCCAGACACTAACACTGTCTTTTAACCACACATTGATAGTTCCAGACCACGTTTTCAAAGTGAAATTAATAAATTTTTCTCACTTTATAATCGACAATGCACGCTCCGTATCAACAAATCATAAAACTACAAAATTATGTTGACGATACGACTCATGAATTTTGACACCTTGGATAGTACTTTTTAAATTGTTAGTATTATAAGATGACCAAAGGTAACCATTTGACGTTTATCGTTTTTATTTTAGTGACACGTTCAAAATTAATAACAACAAACACCATTGTTTTGTTTCACTCACACCTATGACATGCTAATTGACAATATTACATAAAATATAGGTGGCTCGACTTTTATTTTACTCCGGCTTCCATGCTTTAGTTATTGTTCCGAGAATAAAACTATCTACTATATAAAAATAAGTCAGGTTTTCCTTGCTAACGCTATAACTCCAGAACGCACGAACCGATTTCGACGGTTTTGCATTCGTTGGAAAGGTCTCGGGCTCCATGAGGTTTATAGAAAAAAATTCAGGAAAAACTTCAAGAGAAAAGCAGGAAAACAGGGAAAATCATTTTTCACATAAAGCGCCATCTCTGATACATAGCATGTACTACAACGGCGCCAGTACGTGGTGTGTGAGTATCCCTCACGAAAATAAGTAAGTACGTTTCATTTTAGGTAGATGGCACCGGTGCCTGATACATATCAATCTTATTATCTATACCAAGTACTATTATATATTCTGTGTCTATACATACATATCATAAAATCGTAGAGGTAAAATTTTTGAAAATAAACTTGAAAAAACGAGTCAGGGGCATGTAAGAAGTGTAATAGAACACATCTTAACTGTTTTTGAATTTTTTGTTTCTCTGTCTGTTTGTCTGTTTGTACAGGCTAATCTCGGAATCCGCTGGACCGATTTAAATGAAATTTGGCATGGTGATACCAGGTGATACCTTGCATCGCCAGTCAACATCTTAGATACTTTTTTAACCGACTTCCAAAAAAGGAGGAGTTAATGTTTACTTTGCTGTTTGTGGTCCGATTGTCAAAATTCTTTTTTTGTTGTGTAGATTGTAAACTTCAATTTTATACCATGTTTGCAAAAAATCAGCCAAGTGCGAGTCGGACTCGCACACGAAGGGTTCGGAAAAATATGCCAAAAAATGTGTTTTTTGTATGGGAGCCCGCTTAATTTTTTATTTTATTTAAATACCACACAACACAGAGGGAGCCGAGCGAGTGCAGCGAGCGTGCTGCGGTAGTAGGCGGCAAAATAAAAGGGGGGCTCGGGGGGCGCAGCCCCCCGCCAAAATAAAAGAAACACAATCTAGAAAGTCCAAAAGTAGGTTCGGTTAGGTTAGAACTTAGACCACAACACAGAGGGAGCCGAGCGAGTGCAGCGAGCGTGCTGCGGCAGCAGTCGGCAAAATAAAAGGGGGGCTCGGGGGGCGCAGCCTCCCGCCAAAACAAAAGAAACACAATCCAGAAAGTCCAAAAGTAGGTTCGGCGGTTAGGTTAGAACTTAGACCACAACACAGAGGTAGCCGAGCGAGTGCAGCGAGCGTGCTGCGGCAGCAGTCGGCAAAATAAAAGGGGGGCTCGGGGGGCGCAGCCCCCCGCCAAAACAAAAAGAAACACAATCCAGAAAGTCCAAAAGTAGGTTCGGTTAGGTTAGAACTTAGACCACAACACAGAGGGAGCCGAGCGAGTGCAGCGAGCGTGCTGCGGCAGCAGTCGGCAAAACAAAAGGGGGGCTCGGGGGGCGCAGCCCCCCGCCAAAACAAAAAGAAACACAATCTAGAAAGTCCAAAAGTAGGTTCGGTTAGGTTAGAACTTAGACCACAACACGGAGGGAGCCGAGCGAGTGCAGCGAGCGTGCTGCGGTAGTAGTCAGCAAAATAAAAGGGGGGCTCGGGGGGCGCAGCCCCCCGCCATAACAAAAGAAACACAATCCAGATAGTCCAAAAGTAGGTTCGGTTAGGTTAGAACTTAGACCACAACACAGAGGGAGCCGAGCGAGTGCAGCGAGCGTGCTGCGGCAGCAGTCGGCAAAACAAAAGGGGGGCTCGGGGGGCGCAGCCCCCCGCCAAAACAAAAAGAAACACAATCTAGAAAGTCCAAAAGTAGGTTCGGTTAGGTTAGAACTTAGACCACAACACAGAGGGAGCCGAGCGAGTGCAGCGAGCGTGCTGCGGTAGTAGGCGGCAAAATAAAAGGGGGGCTCGGGGGGCGCAGCCCCCCGCCAAAACAAAAGAAACACAATCTAGAAAGTCCAAAAGTAGGTTCGGTTAGGTTAGAACTTAGACCACAACACAGAGGGAGCTGAGCGAGTGCAGCGAGCGTGCTGCGGCAGCAGTCGGCAAAATAAAAGGGGGGCTCGGGGGGCGCAGCCCCCCGCCAAAACAAAAGAAACACAATCCAGAAAGTCCAAAAGTAGGTTCGGCGGTTAGGTTAGAACTTAGACTACAACACAGAGGTAGCCGAGCGAGTGCAGCGAGCGTGCTGCGGCAGGAGTCGGCAAAATAAAAGGGGGGCTCGGGGGGCGCAGCCCCCCGCCAAAACAAAAAGAATCACAATCCAGAAAGTCCAAAAGTAGGTTCGGTTAGGTTAGAACTTAGACCACAACACAGAGGGAGCCGAGCGAGTGCAGCGAGCGTGCTGCGGCAGCAGTCGGCAAAACAAAAGGGGGGCTCGGGGGGCGCAGCCCCCCGCCAAAACAAAAAGAAACACAATCTAGAAAGTCCAAAAGTAGGTTCGGTTAGGTTATAACTTAGACTACAACACAGAGGGAGCCGAGCGAGTGCAGCGAGCGTGCTGCGGTAGTAGTCGGCAAAATAAAAGGGGGGCTCGGGGGGCGCAGCCCCCCGCCATAACAAAAGAAACACAATCCAGATAGTCCAAAAGTAGGTTTGGTTAGGTTAGAACTTAGACCACAACACAGAGGGAGCCGAGCGAGTGCAGCGAGCGTGCTGCGGCAGCAGTTGGGAAAACAAAAGGGGGGCTCGGGGGGCGCAGCCCCCCGCCAAAACAAAAGAAACACAACCCAGAAAGTCCAAAAGTAGGTTCGGTTAGGTTAGAACTTGGACACAACACAGAGGGAGCCGAGCGCGCGCAGCGAGCGTGCTGCGGTAGCAGTCGGTAAAATAAAAGGGGGGCTCGGGGAGCACGGCAGCCCCCCACCAAAACAAAAAGAAACACAATCCAGAAAGTCCAAAAGTAGGTTCGGTTAGGTTAGAACTTAGGTACCACAACACAGAGGGAGCCGAGCGAGTGCAGCGAGCGTGCTGCGGCAGCAGTCGGTAAAATAAAAGGGGGGCTCGGGGAGCACGGCAGCCCCCCACCAAAACAAAAAGAAACACAATCCAGAAAGTCCAAAAGTAGGTTCGGTTAGGTTAGAACTTAGACCACAACACAGAGGGAGCCGAGCGAGTGCAGCGAGCGTGCTGCGGCAGCAGTCGGGAAAACAAAAAGAAACACAATCCACAAAGTCCAAAAGTAGGTTCGGTTAGGTTAGAACTTAGACTACAACACAGAGGGAGCCGAGCGCGCGCAGCAAGCGTGCTGCGGCAGCAGCCGGCGACCTTCACAAAACACGCTACAGGTTACGTTAAAGGCGTTAAAAAGGCGACCAAAAGACTGACCGGCTCCCATTTTGAGTGCCGGCATCGGCAGCCGTTGTTTTAAATCTCAGCTGCCGGCAGTATACTTACCGCCGGTTCCCAATACTGCTATTTTTGGGAGCCGGCGCCGGCAGCGGAGGCACTCCCTTTATTATATAAAAAAGATCTTGATTAAAAATTCGTTGATGGGTATTCAATTTTCTATTTATCTCGATTATAATCTATACTTAAAATAAAACTGTTAAAATGTGAATTCTGTACTTACATTAAAGAAATTTAAAAAATAATAAGCGGGGGTGTCACTACATCGCTATAGAACTTCTATAGCGATGTAGTGACACCCCCCGCTTATTATTTTTTAAATTTCTTAGAAGCCAAAAATGTGGTTAGTTTTTTGTTTGTCTGTCTGTCTGTCTGTCTGTATGTTTGTTCCACTATCACACGAAAACTACTGATCCGATTTGAATGCGGTTTTCGCAGATATATTTGTCTTCTTCCAACTTAACATCTGGTGTATAAAAATTCCCCCTCCCACTCCTCTAAGGGGACCAAAGAGGGGGTCAGATTTTGTATTAAACTTTTTTCTTGGACTTATTTCATAATAATAACAGTGTTTTCCAACTTAACATCTGTTGATAAAATCCCCCCCCCTTCCCCCTCCCACCCCTCTTAGGGGACAAAAGAGGGGTAAGATTTTGTATCAACTGATGAAGTAGAAATACTTTAAATGGCAAAACAACGTTTGCCGGGACAGCTAGTGTAAAAATATAACACAAACTGTTAAAGCTGCCAAAAACAATATTAATGAAAGTCTTCGCTATAATTTTGTACGTTAAATATTTTATGATACGACCGCCCATATCGTTAGTACTTTCTGGGCCACACCCACTACTATTTTCAATACAACAGTGGAAATTATGATATTATAGTAAACATATGAAATAGTGTGATATTTCACTCCGAATGGAATATTATTCGTAAGTATAAGCTTTTATTAACAATAACAAGAAAAAATTAAATCAGTTATTAAAGTTTTTGCCTTTTATCCTTAATAATCTTATTAATGCAATTTCTATCTATCAGTTTCTTACCTTTTCTTGCTTGAAAGACTAAACCGATTTTGGTAAAAATTTCGTGTGGAAATACTGAAAGGATATTAATATAGAAGTCTTATCAACAGTTCTAGTACGGTAAGCTAATTTCGGTGCAACAAATGTTGCGGACAATATCTAGTAAGATTGCATAATTTGAAAGATAGATTTTCAACCAAAACAAACTCAACATCGATCGTGCAACATGAAAGCTATGATTTTCATTATAATTAGACCCTTTCTAATAAAGGTATGTAGATCGGTCGGGCCGGCAAATATTGGACGAGGCCCTTACAACACAAAATCAAACCTTTTATTTAAGTCCGCGCACACAGAGGGCCGCATTAGGGCCGCATTGTTTGCGAAGGGAGATAGTTCAACAACCCTTTGCTGACCGGTAAGCAGCTCAAATTATTGCCCGCCGTCACGATAACATGAGAGTCGAGATTTGAAATTAAAAAAATATAATTGTCTTTGGCACGATATTGATGCAATTCTTATGGCGTGAAAGCTGTTTTTCTGGAGAGTCTTTATTATGTTAGTCTGAACTCTGGAGAGATTTTTATATAGCAGTGTGATATTTAGTACACATTAGGGACCTTTTTCACGATAGTTGATGATAGATAATAGAATTGCAAAGCTGTCTATTAAGCATTCATGATCATGGACAATCGTAGATTAATATTTATTCATCGTGACCTAACTAGAAGAGGCCACAATACACAACTAGTACTTATAAATTAAATTTTTATCAGAAATAGAAATATCATGTTCATAATAATTTTCTATTGTATTACCCTATAATTTTACCTAACAAGTTACCCTTAGACTGAGGAAGTTATAGGATAATTACTTCCCTAGGCTAGGAATATTGATGATTTTAAATCCGTTCCAACAAAAGGGTCCATAAGCCCGGTAAGCAGAAGCATTAGCCGCCAGATTGCAATAAACATAGCGTGGTGTACCCAGCCGATGCTACGCTGGACACATCAAAGGTACAGGAGATGGTGTGGAGACGACAATTAATTTAACTTTTTTATTATTTTAAAAAATAGAATTCATTAGTACAATGAATTCTATTTTTTATAAGAATACACACGAAGAATACACACATACAGATCTACGTGTATAACACACGTAGGTATGTGAAACATAAGATTTTATTAATTGTTGAGACTTTGGCTTAATTTTTTTATTTGGTGATAAAATGTGAAGATTGTTCCCAGGTTTTTGAACTGTGAATTAATAATAATATTATTTTACAAAGCTGTATAAAGTCACTGTAGGAAAACTTATGAGAATATTCGAGTTATTATTTAATTTAATTACAACATACACCAAAATGAGGTAAATTAATATAATTATTTTAAGTGACCATAAAATATTATCTAAATTGTAGGAAACCCAGTTACTCAAGGGTTTTCCATAGGATAATACTACATATTTCATAATATTATGTGTCAAGTACATGCACTAAGTATAATATTTTTGTATACGCTGATAGATACTAAAGGGAAATTTAATATCACTAATTAATTGGGTTTTACTGACCTTTAATTAATATACCTACGTCATTACAGAGTCGCAATATTATCGAATTATAATTTCCAAGAAAGATTGCACGTTTTCCTGATTTATAATTTGGAGTGTATTATTTATTAATATTAATTTTACATGGTTAGATATTGACAGTTTTTGGCTTACTGTAAATTATATGCTAAAAATTTGTTGAAGATTGTTTATGTACTAGAATTGAAAGTATTGAAGCCCTAAAACAATCATACTATTATGTAAGACTTTTATTACAATACCTATTCCTTTTAGGGCAACTTTCTTAAAATTTTACCTGATATTCAAAAATCTGCCAAAGCACCAGTCCTCAGTATTACAACATTATCCGACGGTTGACGAAAAACTTAGCCCGCAATAAAATAAGCAAAAAATAAAGCGATACCAAATTCATAGTTTAGACAGAATTCCAAGGTCTCAGTCGAATATATATATGAACCTTTTCCTTTTAATAAAAAAATAAAGCAACAGCTACTCCACAGTTTGGACAGAAGTGCAAGGTCCCAGTCGGCCCTCGTTACAGGAGCTCAAATTAATGCAGGCCATTCTCCGCCTGACGCCGCCCAGTTGTTCTTAAATCTAATTACGTCGCTATAGCAGACTGATTAATCGGCCTACCTATAGTGTCGCTTTGACACGCCAGTTTGTTGAGGCTACCCAGGTTGGGCGTTTACGACTACTTTATAGGCTTGGCCTTTAATTTTGGCTTTTTATCTCGTGATTTTGAGAAACTGTTTTAGCTTATGCAGCTTTAGTCATTGGTAAGCTAGGCTTTATAGCGGCTAATTATAGCTAGTCACAAAACTATTCAAACTAAGCTTCTGTTAAGGGTATTAAATATGTAATAGATCACTGGACAAAGATTCATCGATCTTAAAGGAAAACCATCTTCTCTTTCGTCCAAATACCTAAACTTTAATTAATGTCAGCTGGTGCCAAAATGATACCACGCTTATACGCCATCAACATTGACTGTCTTCTACGTGCGCCATGTTATATTAATTCTTTCGTCCAAATTGAAAAAGCCAGTTCAATTAAAGCGTTGGGGGAAATAAATCGGCGTTTTAAGTCCGCACAACTTTTTAAAGTTGGCAAAAACATGTGAGGACGCTAAAATACAAGTTGGCGAGTTTAGAAATGCTACGAAAAAAGGAAGTTTAATTTTCTACAATTTAAAACAAAGCGAGGGTTAATGCCGTAGACGTGTTCGAGGAATTTTATATGAAGTTGTTTTGTTTGTTCTGTGTCGGCATGTTAAGTATGTGCCAAGTATACCTTTTGATGCGTAGTGTGTGTTTTGGTGTTTATACATGATGTACTAGATATTATAGCGATAACACTCAGAGATATTTAATGATTAAGTTTAATTTTATGAAGAGAGAGTCGAAATCTAGGTAAAATTATTGCTAATAGGTAATCATGAAATGATTCTGAGTGGCGAGTGCGGCCGTATGTGTAGTAGATTTTTTTCTATTTTGTGTCCTGCAACTTTGTTGCGCCTAGAGTCTAGACTGCCTAGAGTCGTTTTTTACAACCATAAATATTGATAAAGATTATTCTAGATCCTTTCCAACTTAAGGTATTTAAATATGAATTTACTTATATACGAGTCGGATCGATAAAAAATATGTATTTGTAAAAAACTCTCATTTTTTTGTATGTACCTTACTACCTACGGACTTTACACAATATGTACTGTTTTTACTTCAGACTATATTCCATCCATTCAACAATATTTTTTACATCAAAAATTCTGAAGATAAGATGAATTATTACGGTAATATGTTGAATACAATACAAACTAAATAATATATTCTAGACTTTCATCAAAATCCTTTCCTTCTCACACTGCATTATTCTTATTGCTACGAGCGATGAAAGTTCTTTCAATCGCACAACAAGTAAAACCTTTGCGCTTTGAAAACGCTTAAGTTATTCCATATTAAAGTAAAAGCATTCAAAAGTTATAATAAATGTTATTCATAAGTGCCTGCGTGGTTTCTTGGCCAAGGAATGCACAGTAAAAAATGCCTCTCGCTTCAAACGAAAGGGTCAGTGTACTCACCCCCGACTCTCGTTAACATGCCCACTGGCTCTCAAAGTTTTTCTAATTATGTATCTATTAAATTAAACAGCTACTAAACTATAAGGGCACGAGCTTACTTGAGACATGACAGCCTTAGCATTTATTATAACATTGCAACACAAAACACATTAAGAATACTTGAAAAATTATGTCTGTTTACCGTTTTATTTTTCAAGACTATCTGTGCTAAAACTTGTCATCAATTACCCAAAACTTATGTGAGGGGTTTGCAATATTAATAAATTATATAATATACTTATTACTATCTTTAATATTTCAGCAAAAATAAAATATCGCATAATAAATATATTTTTACAAAAAAGTTTTTTTATTTACCATCCCCACTAAACCCAAAAAAAATTAAAAATCTAACGCATCCAAAATTTGAGAAGCACATTTGCATCCCATATAAATTTACATATAATTCTCTAACGCTTAGTTGCCTAATGAAAATGAGCCCTTTCTTCCCCCATGGACGCCACGATGGGTCAAGCGGGGTCCGGGTCGGGGTCCAGACGGACCCCTGGCCGTGTGTAAATGGAACGCACTTGCAATTTATGTGAAAGGGTAGTAATTGCCGCCTTTACGCGCGTTCCGCTAATTTTTTACGACGACCAGGTGATATTTATGATGTTTACACAATTTTTACTTATTACCATATGTGTGTTTTGATTTAAATTATCCTTACTTAATATTATAATTGCGAAAGAGTGTATGTCTGTTGAACCAATTTTGATGAAATTTGGTGTGGAGCTACGAGTCCCGGGAAAGGGCATAGAATACTTTTATCCCCGAAAAATGTACGGTTCCCGCGATAAACTTATTTTGGCGCAACGGACTTGCGGGCGTCATAAAGTTGCGTGCACAGAAATAAGATCAAGATCTTGATATATTATGTCTTGCGTTTATTTATCGTGAAAACTTCGTTTGCGCACACGTTCCTCTATTGGAAAGTATTCGTATATTTTGGTGCAATCAAAACTAAATCATGTCTTTTCCAAACCTAGGTCTCTCAAGTCTATGTCCTTTTCCGGGACTCAAAGCATATCTGCACCAAATTTCAGCAAAATCGGTTCAACGGTTTAGGCACGAAGAGGTAACAGACAGACAGACACACATTTGCATAGTTTATAATTTCTAATATTCAATAAAGAAACAAACGTTCCAATTTCAAATTATCAAATCAGAATGCCACCTTCTAAATTCTAATAAGAATGTGACTAATTATAAAGCGGCCAGTAGAAATTCCAATTATATATTCGGTGTCGGTTGTTATCGCGCCCACCCAAGCGGCAACCCCCCAGAATGGATCTCTTTTTGATGTAACCACTTCCTACGTCGTTATGTTCCTACCCGTTCAGATTGAGAGATATTTTAAGGAGTAAGTTAAAAAGCTTTTTTTATGAAATAAGGGGGCAAACGAGCAAACGAGTCATCTGATGGAAAGCAACTTCCGTCGCCCATGGACACTCGCAGCATCAGAAGAGCTGCAGGTGCGTTGCCGGCCTTTTAAGAGGGAATAGGTTAGGGGAGGGTAGGGAAGGGAATAGGGAATTGTAGGGAAGGGAATAGGGGGGGTAGAGAAGGAAATAGGGGATAGGGAAGAGAAAAGGGCAGGGGATTTTTAATATAGGACCTAGTTTTATGTAACAAAAATATGAGCAATTAAATTTAACTTTTTTTTTTCAAAATGTGTGAATTGTATCCATATTATTGATATTATTACTTAATATACAAAAGAACATGTCTGTGAACAACGCTGAAATTAGTTTATCATGCGTCTTTTTTCTCATATTGTAATACCCTACGTCCTTTTCCCCCCGGGATTCAAAGTATATCCAAACCAAATTAGATCGAGAAGTAGAGGTAAGAATTAGAATAACTAACCTACGGATTAAGTTAGGAAATTGATTATTCTAATCCAATGCAAAAGTTAGTTAAATAATTGTGATTTATAACTGACCAAATAAGTAGGTATTAAACTATTAACACGATAGCCAACAACAACAACATGAAATCTCTTTAAAAATTTTTTTACATTCTAATATTATTTCTGGTTGCTTTGTCTGTACGTGCATTGACCACCGAATATTTCGCTATAAACTGTAGGCGCATCAATATAAACGTATTTATGTCTGTTATTCTAATAATTAACGTAAATATTATAGCACATTTCCTTTGATTTTCATTGCGTCCATGTTTTTGAAGCAATAACATTTAAGTTTTAATATTCGGGCTTATTAAAAGACGAGCTTTTGCCCGCGGCTTCCCTCGTGTTAAGAAGTATTATTATATACAAACCTTCATCCCCTATTTGAACCCCTTGGGGCGGGAATTTATCAAAATCCTTTCTTAGCGGATGCCTACGTCATAACGTCTACCTGCATGCCAAATTTCAGCCCGATCGGTCCAGTGGTTTGGGCTGTGGGTTGATAGATCACCATGTCAGTCAGTCACCTGTGAGTTTTATATAAATATATATAGATTTTAACTAAAGACATTATTTTTTTTATGTTGCCCGTTGCTTCATTGCACCTAAATTCGTTTATAGCGCGGAAACCGTACGTTTTTTCGCAATAAAGACTGTTCTATGTCCTTTTTGTCTCGTTATTTCGAAATACAATATTTCTATTCAAACCTCATCAAAGTCTGTTAGATGGTTTTGGCATAAAGAGGTAACAGACAGACACATTCATAATAATTATAATATTAACAAAATATGTTGTACATTTGTGACGATCTTAATTATTATGGTTCTTATAAGACCTATAAACTATAATAATCTATTGCTTATTTAAAACATTACCTAATATTATAACTATGTACATAATTCGTAAAGCAATGAATTCTGTCCAACTTTAATTCACTATAGGACAAAATTTATACGCCCTCTGTGTATTGTATCTGTTATTTCATGTATCTTAACTAGTTCTTATATCATATCCTTTGAAACAATTGAGAGACCATTAACAACTGCAAGTGTTAAAACATTATATTTCCAATACCACACACTCTAATTCAAACCTTACTTAAATCTATAATAAGACTGGATTTGGTTTATAGATGGTTTTGGGATATGTTAGATCAGTTGGGTCAGAGTTTTGGAAATTTGCATAAGACGCTGTCAGAAGGGTTGAAATCTCGAGGGCCGCACTGATCCCAAGCTTATCCTGATAATTATTTCAACTGTTTATGCTGTCGACAGGGTTATAGTTGTCTTCTAGTGACGTATAGCTTTACTATGTCGAGCTAATGTTTTATTCAAATGGGCGCAGCCATTTCAGCTTCCTGTTTTCACGATCTGGGTTAATTTTCTTATAAGAACGACGATAATCCGATGGAATCCATTTCTAGCTAAGTGAAATTAGAACATTTATTGATTGCTTTGTTTTATTTTAATTGAAATTGATGTTTTGCTGTAAAAGTCACAGTTCCAGCTTCTTAGAATAATAGAATCTGAAACTGTGATTCTTACCGATGTCAAATGCATTAAATTAAAACTAGCGCAACTAATAAGATAATAATTATGTGTATACCAAAGAGGTACAGCTTTTGAAGTACCATCGGGGAAATTGATTCCTAGGCAGTCGACAGACCTATACGTCATTTGGTAGGCTTATGTCATTGTAATATATGTATTTGTATGTATTCAATTTTAGCTGTGATCGGTCTGATGTGTTTGACTAACGGCCGTTCCCAATATTTGATCTATCTCTTACTTGAGATAGGAATAGCTCACATTAGACATTAGCTCCATATATTTTATGTCAATTCTATGTCAGCTGCGATCGGTTGTATGTCAAACTAGAGATAGATTGAATATAGGGAACGGCCATTATACGTGATCAAATTACTTAGGTCCGTTATCTGCCTAGGAATCACCTTCTCTGATAATACATATAATACGTATACTAAAAATGTTGCTAAAAATACTAAAATAATATATTTCAATGTCAAAGTACAAAATCTAAAATAAATGATTATTCGACTTAGGTCATCACTAAATATAAGCACTACCAAATCCCAACAGTAAAACATATTATGGCTAAAGACCAATACCTACTATATACGTTAACACAAGAATATTCTCTATTTTTACGAGAATAAAAAATAGAGAACACTCTTGTGCAATGCACACACACTTGAGCACTATAACATCTCTCGTGCATACCTGGCCTGGCCATTGCTCCAATGAAATCGGCCACTGTCACCGAAACCGATGTGGAAAAAACTTGTACCCTATTTTCTGCTAAGCCTCCTATTAAGTTCAAAGTCTATTTGTTAATATGTCTGTACGAATTTAATTTAACATGTTACGTACATATTTCATAACTCCCCCTCGCTTCATTAGACGCGCCGATTCTTCAAACGTTAAATATGAGGACGCTCCCTAATAATGTCTCATTATTGTGAAGAAATTTCATATGAAGCTAACGGGATTAATTTGTTTGTATCAAAATATTAATACAATCAACCGTCTTTGTGAGTTTATGTTCTATTTTTAACCGGCTACGGTGAAGAGGGATGTGTATTTTAACGTAGTATATTATACATATTATGATGATGATGATGATGATATTATACAGGTTTCTATGTACTTATGTAAATTACACTATACCGCCTAAACTATAAATATCTATCTAGTAGTATTTGTAATAATAACGTATGAGAAAATATGTCTTTCTGATAACAGAAGGACTTTTCGATTTGGATGGGTAAAGAAACATTTTGGACGTCCAACCCGGAAAACTCCGCTAAATACTTTTCTTCACGGAAAATTTTACGATTTCACGGATATATTTTGCGCAACTAAATTGCATAATGGACAAGTAGGTATTATAAAATAAGTGAAAGTTTGTTTGTTTTTATGTAAATTCTTTTGTCCAAATCACTGAACAAAACATGAAATATATGAAGATACTTAATACCTAAGACTTTTGGTAGGACACAACATACTAGTTTTTTAACGAAAATGATTAATTAATAAATCAATACACGAACAAAACCTCGAACATCTAGTATGGTTACTAATATTATGTATTCTGTGGTATGGCCTGGAAGCTTAGCCAACATAATATTTTCTTCATATTAATGTCTTCTTTAAAGAAACGCCGATCAAAATGTGCAGAATTGACATGCGCGTACGATATGAGCTAGTGACATTCGACTCACGTCAATTCCATACAATATCGATTCTATAAAAAAAGCAATAAAGAAACGTGTTGACTAAGCCCCCTGATAATAGAATCAGCTAAACTCTCAATTTCCTCAGCCATACGTCAGCCCTCCGTCGAGATCCATTTCAGGGACGTCTTTATTAACTCAATAAGCGAGCCTCTTCATTACTTGCATAAGCCGAATTGTTATGAGAATATTTGTATGAATTTGTATGTGCTCAGTTGAGATCTTAATTAATGTGATTTGGTATCCACGATTAATAATTTTAGAATAAAGGAAACGTTAAAATAAGTTTAATTTAAAAGTTTGATATCCAGGAGAAATATTATTGAATGTTGGTGGACCGTGGACGACGTTTAAATTGAAAGATGTGTAACTTAGACGAGATCTTGAACATTTAACAAATTATTAATTATTAGGTAATTATTAAGTACTACTTAATTTATTGTTTATTGCAGAAAAAAATCACAAGACTTAAATTAAAGCAGGCTCGATATTATGACCGTTATTGAAATGGTTTCTTCTTAGGGTAGACTAAAGGCATCGATATGATCTACTGTCGTTTGGTCACTATGTCGAGGCACTTATTATTCTTATGTAAATATACTAAATGAATTATTGTTTCAGTTATGCTAAGCGTAAAAGCTTTAGCGTAAAAGCTTTTCACTAATTCATTAGATTTTATATTAAGCTAAGTTTTCGTGCATCGCAAACCTATAATAAATTAACTCAATTTTAATAAACTCGTTTAAATATTTGTTTAGTAGGTACTGAATAAGTTCTCAACCACTATTAATTTCAGAATTATTATCCTTCTGCTCGTAGGTCCACTACCGCCACCGGTCAGGACTTAGGACCTACTCCTGAAAAAAACAGCGTAAAAAAACTCGCACGGTGCAAGAAGCTCGCACTTCATCCAACATCCGGTAGTGATCTAGCGATAAATCGTGACACGTCTATCAGGGGGGTAATAACGGGGATTATTGAAACACGACGCGCAAAAACTGCCCGCCAGACTGCGTGGCACCGATGTTACATGGGACTATTACGTGTAGACATCGATCGCTATAATGTGAATGTAAAGGCGACTATAGCTTGAATAAATAAGTGAAAATTACTGAGTATTATTAGGGCGATAAATTAAAAATCTGTATGGGAAAATATAATTTATATCTCTGATAGAAATTACGAAACATTAACCACGTCATGTAATGTAGTCCATCACTTGCCTACCATCTCAATATAGATATTAGATCAGATGCTGTAAATGAAATTTTTGATTTATAATAAGCAAGTAATTGATTAAAGCGCGTTACACTGAACTATCGATTAATCCTTAATGTTTCACGTTAGTCATATCCAATGTTTTTTTCATCAAGTTACTCTATAAGGTTCAAGTATTTTCTCATTATTAGGCAACATACAAGGTAACTAAAATATTTTATAGAGTTTGTTCCGCAGGACGTGACAGGTGATTTTTTATTTTCACCAAGTCTTTTAGAAAAATTTGGCTTTGTGAGCAACAACTAATGATTTGATTAGAGTTCCTACTTGGATTTCGATTGCCATCTTCACGTAATATACGCATGTCCGCCGCGTGCTGACATATTATGATCGATAAATCTACACACACCGGATATGGTCGCGAGATATTCCGACTTTTTGTCGAGGTGTCCCCGCTTTTTGTGGAGATACCCTCACTTTTTGTCCGGGATCAAATACGCCAGTTTTTGTGCACGCAAATTGGCCATATCGGCTGCATAAACTTTTGTGTACTTCCAAATATTTAATATAGAGCAAATTGACAAAATGATAAACGAAGTATGATGCAAGTAAGAACTGAAATCGTCAAATATAGGGTTGATTCTAGTAAGTCAGAAGACTTACTAGAATCTTACTTACGGCCATTCTTATTACTAACTTACAGCTTACTGTCCCGAATGACGACACACGCTGTTTAAAGTTCTCTTGCGTTTATTAAAACATTAATTTAGTGTTAAAATTTTAAATGTTTTCACCATTTATAGGTTTAGGTACTAGATGACGCCCGCAATTCCGTTGCGCCAAAATTGGTTTACCGCGCGGGAACCGTACATTTTTCAGAGATAAAAAGTATTATTTGTCCTTCCTCGGGACTCAAAGTATCTCCATACCGAATTTCAGCAAAATCGGTTCAGCGGTTTGGGCGTGAAGAGGTGATAGACAGACACACTTTTGCATTTATATTTTTTAATATTAGTATGGATACCGTCTCTTTGTATGATTTTTTAAGACTAAATTAGGCAAATCAGCCAAGACGTGGCCAAGACGTAATTTTGTTAAAAAGCGAGATTCTCAAACTACAATAAATTAATTATTAACAATCTACTATAACCATACAATATTTTGTAATACACTAAATAAAATCAAAAGGAAATAATTATTAAAGTAGGTACTATTATTTTAAGTAATTCTCAAATTTTGTAACAAGGTAAAACTTTCTCTCTATCCGTTAACTCAAACAATGCGAAACAAAACAACTAAATGAAACCACAAAAGGCTTTAATAAAACGATTACAGGCTAACGGTGGTATGAATAAAAAAATCTTAGTGAAGGTTTTAACAGTTTTCAAACTAAAATGTTCGCTAAAGCTAAAAACCGTCATAAAACACTCCATATGAATAAACGCTTGCTAAGCCTTCGCTAGCTTGAATACTGTTAGATGACGTTTTATAGTATTCTTTTTTTGGTAATGTTGGTAGTGTGCCAATTTATTGTGTTCAATCATCAATATTGTGTCAAATTCAATGAAATTCAATGAGTATTTTGTAGTAAAAAAAACTTGAGAGGTGTCAAAGGACACCCGAAAGGAATAGAGTTATTTCATGAGTTAAAAAAATCTACTCAAAAAAAATATTAAAAAAACACCATCTATTGACAAACAGGAATACTATCAACGCGCAGCGCCCTCTGCCCCTAACATGCAGGTACTAATAAAAATATTTTTAAGTCGTCAAATGGATTTATTATTATCTTATTATATGTATACTTTTTGTCGACGAGGGCGGCTAGAAATTCCTTCAAAAATTGCAATAATGTCAGAAATCGCGATAATACTCGATATTTCGTCCATTTCAATCTCTTAAAATGGTCTTAAAGTAGGTCCGAGGCTTCACTAAAGTTAGCGAACTCCTATTTGACGTTTCGAGCCTAAACAACTGTTAGCAAACGTTTATTCATAACGATTATGCATAAAATAGGTTTATATCAGGCTTATTATACATGCGCTAATTTTTGACAGCTGTCACCTTAAAAAGGTGTTAGAGCACTGATAAAGAACGTTTATTCATATTAAATTTCACAACAGGCTCATAAAGCTGTTGTAAACCTTCGCTAAGTTTTTATTCATACGACCGTAAATCTAACACTCGGAGCTGAAGTAGGGTAGAGCGGGTAAACACGATCATTGTAACACGTGTAATTTCCCGCCATTACTTTTGACCGAGGGCCCTGGTGAATAATTGAGATCCGAGAGAGGTACTGGACGAAAATATGAAATGATTTTGTCCGGAAAATGGCCACTGTACGTCAAATTGTTGAATGATGTGAGAGATTGTTTTGGGGTGGCCTGGGTGTAACTTTTACTGCTGTTATCCTACTTAATAATATGCAATAATCTTTTATCTAAACTGAAGGAAATATACATAATATTTTATAGTAATATAAAGATTATAAAGCTGAAGAGTTTGTTTGTTTGAATGCGCTAATCTCAGGAACTTCCGGTTCCAACTGAAAAATCTTCTATGTTAGATAGTCCATGATTTGTATGATAAATGGACTAACTATTCGTCATCATCAGCCTGCTCATTGACAGAAAATTTGAATTTAATTTTCTATGATAGGTTGTAAGCAACTTCCAGTGTTTGATCGGCTCAATATTTTGGATAATTCTGATGCTTGACAAAGTAGAGTTTAAAATCGATAGCTGTTGTAAAGTGCGACTTTCTTAAGGTGACGCCTTGATAATTTGGCTGTAACGATGTCCATTTTTCTCAGCAATGACTAAAGCTAACAAATTAAAGTTCACTGTCAGTATTCATCATATCTTTGTCTTTGAATTACCCATAGCATAACACGATTGGTCAACTTTTATAACACAGAATAATCAATCAAAAAGACCTCTGTAAAAAAAGGGATTCCTATTTTGCCAACAGAGGAGAGTGATATAAGCTTCCGAAATTTGTACATAAATTGGTTCTAGTATACACTTTAATTTGTCCATAGCTTATATGAAATGTATTTATGGTTTTTAAATTACGCGACAAAAACCATTTTGTCGCTACGCCCTTTCAATTTTTTGCTGTTCCATTGCTTGTTTTCTATGAGAGGCCGGGCCAGCCTCGCATAGAAAACAAGCAATCTCAAACACATCCAACACGGTTTTTTACTTTAACATGGCGTCACCTTAATATAACAATATTATTAATAATTAAGCTCTGACGTTGGCAACTCCGAAAACAGAGAGGTAGATTACGCAAAAGAAGAAGAACAGACGTTGATGAAATAGGTACTTACATTGCAGGAAAGCGGTTTATTTATATTGGCTCTTATCTAAACATGGACACACGCAGTCGTGTGGCCGAAACGGGCCGGCAATTTGACACCACCGCTTCCGCATAGTTTTTGCCGCCAATTTATAGTTCCGGCCGTCACGTGAACAAATATGGCGACGCTAAATTAATTACCCTAATCCCTGTGACAACCTTTCGATACCCAATAATAATATGGCAAATTATAGGCACGTGTCAATAATATAAAAAAATATTATTGTTCATAGCTTCAGCTACCAATTAGCTGTTTTAGCAACTGAACCTAGCTGATAGCTCTACTTTTAATTCAATTATTACCACACTAGCGCCCTCCTCGGATTACGGTAGCATTTAACATCTCTGTTGTTAGGTAGAGTTCATGGCAGTTCGAAAACATTTACATAGATGGCGCTTCTACGTTGATAGTGTAGAGTCAGCTTAGCTTTTAAAAGTTTGAATAATAATATGTAATTCGATTTCATATTTTAATTTGTAATAAGCGCATTATTCATGAAATACCTAGGTGATGATAGATATAATAATCTCAATTTTATTTTACGAACATAGTTTCATACGATGGAAACTGTAAAATTAATTTCATTCGGGTCGAAAAATTTTGTGCCTACTGCTTTTTTTATGACTTTTCGGTAAATAATAGTTTTTTATTGTATCTTTTAGGTGGATTGTGAAAGAACGCAAAAGGAAATGCGTATATCAAGATGTAACATTTACCTACGTGGTATAATTACTACGATTATTACCTACCTGCACTATCTTGAAATATTAGGTACTTATACTTAATAATATAATTTTATTACACAGTACATAGAGAAAAGATTAATGTATATCTCTAATAATATGTGAACAAAAATACAACGATGAGCTATGTAACTATAATAGCTCTACATTGCAGTTCTAGCTGGCCAACTGCTGTATGAATTTTTGGGAAAAAATAGTAATCATTAATTGTGGTCCATTTTATATTTTATTCGCTAGTGAACGCGTTAAAAACCGTCCATGCATAATTACCTCCCGTGGGGATCGGTGGCCGAGGCGTGGACACGGAAATATGTAGAGTCGAGTTAGCACTATGTTTATTAGATTTTATTAAATTGATATTGATATAATCACATTGGAAAATACAATTTGTTGTACTTGGGATAGTAGGAGATCGATCGAGAGAAAGCAACGCTAAAAAGTTAACTTGTTTCACGGAAAAAGATATTTACAATAGTTTTGTACATAATAACGAGTAACTCCTGTGATCCTTCCCACTTTGTAGTAAAACATATTACTGCAAAACGTACTAACTACTAACGGCGATTTGTCGGTGTTGGTTTTTTTAAATATTGGTAAGTAAGTAAGCTTATCTTCAGGGTATTTTTTGTACTTAATGAATTAATATTTTAATGAACAGATTGCTTTTAAGTCAGTATTCTATTATCATATCAGCCCTAGTATACATATCCCACAACCTGAGCACTTTTGTGTTACACTTTACGGACAAACTATCACGCCTATATTGCTTTCTGCTTTAACATAGAATTTTTTATTCATATTTAGATGTGTTATTGGTCAGTCAAGGTTTGGTTACTATTAAAATATAGATTACCATTAAATGTTATGAATACCACGCAGAAAAACGACACGAGCACTCACAAAGCTCGGCTTTTAGCTAGTAATATTATTATTTCTGTCCTTTCTTATAAATTCTTGCCAAAATTCTTGATAAATTTTATATCGATTGATCGAACAAACTCTAAATCTTATACATTTTATTGACATTCAAGATACAAATACCAATAATTGAGAGAATATAGAGAAATCATTTGCTAAATTCTACTTTGACAAGTTTTTAAAATGCAGAGTCGTTTCGCGTATCGCTTTATTCTGACCTTTATCTATTTCTTATTAGGCAAACCATAATAATTCAGTCCGGTACTTGTACTATTATCAGCTATTGTGTGGTCTGGTAGAGGACTGAGCAGTGTATCTTTATCTTGATGGGTGTTTGATCAACAAAAAATATAAGAATAGGTTAATTAATTTTACCAACAAAAAAAAATAAGAGTAAATAAAAATAAGCTACTCCACGTCTCCACCTGTCCGTTACGAAACTCTTTTGTATGCATTTATCGGTGAATTACAACGTCGAGCACCAGTGGAGCTCCCCCCCCCCCACCGCCTCACCCCGCCCGCCCCCGCCGCCGCCCGCCGAAAAACGTACACGGTATTAAAACGCACTCGTTATATGCCGCGATATATTTTTTACATAAATTACATACTAACTGCGTGTGTAGTGTTCATGGAACGTTTTGGCGACTTTTGTGATGGTGGTTTATGAATTTGTTTCGTTTTGTTCTTTAGCTTCTGTTTCGTAACTTTTCATACTAGACTCTTCTAGACGTTTCTTATATGGGAGAGCCATGCTTCGGCACGAATGGGCTGGCTCGACCGGAGAAATACCACGTCCTCACAGAAAACCGGCGTGAAACAGCGCTTGCGCTGTGTTTCGCTGAGTGAGTGTCGAGTTTAACGGAGGCCCAATCCCCTACCCTATTTCCTTCCGTTCCCATCCTTACCCTCCCCTATTACCCTATTCCCTCTTAAAAGGCCGATATTCTGATGCTGCGAGTGTCCATGGGCGACGGAAGTTGCTTTCCATCGGGTGATCCGTTTGCTCCTTTGCCCCCTTATTTCATAAAAAAAAATTACATTGTTTAAGGTGTGGTAAAATCAGTTGCCTATATCTTGGACTTTCTATGACAGTATAAAAATTATTATTTTCCTACCTAAGCGTCTATACTTAACAGTCGATCACTCACGTCTTAAGTATAGACGTACTATTTCAATCCAATAAATTAATCATTAATAATGGCTCCAAGTGGCTACGACCCTCTTCGGATCCTCTCAAGTAGCAAAATACCACTTTCTTAATAACTGACATCAAAAATCTAATAACAGGCAGCATCTGCATCGAAACCACATCGAAACTGTAATAAAGTAAGATTATACAACATGACTGGTGAGACAATACCGATATTTAAGGAGAGTATTCAGTACTCGTTAGATTAGTATCAGATTATATCGAGTATTCAGATTCTCATTATAATTATGTAATAAAATTAGGTTCTTAATTTTTTTTTTGAATTTCCAAAAAATTAATGAATCATGGATACTAAGTAAATTACGCGGCTAGGCAAGTAGGCATACTATGCGGCCGGTGCAGAGGCGTGCGCTACCAAAAAAACACTACACAACTACCCCTCCCGTTCGCGGTGTCCATGCGTTGGGTAAATAATTATTTAACTTTAAGCTACATTTACTCAGTGATCAATTGATATTTTTTTTTTTTTTTTTTTCAACTAATATAATAGCCAAATATCACGTCCTCGAGTATTGAACATGTCTCACCAGTCACGCAGTACATGGTGTAACAAAACTAAATCATAATACTTTAGGATGATGATGAATTGTTGTTAAAATATGTTTATACTTATTGGACATCACCGTTTTCCTAAGTTCTTCATCTCAAAGACGTGTAAAAGGTTGCCTGGAAGATATTGCTTTAAAGCAGCGGTCGGCAACCTTTTGGAAGGCAAGGGCCACAAGGTGGCAAAACAAACTAAAGGCGGGCCGCAGACTTCATACTCGTATTAACCCCAGAAGCTCAATATACCTACAGGCTACACATATTGAAAGGAAATAAGTTTTTAATAAAAATGGCACAAACAGCTACGTACTTAAGTGGCGATAACTACTGGCAGTATTAGAAAACATTGTTTTTGATACACATAACTTATTCACAAAACATTCACGGGCCGCAAGTAAGATGTTCGCGGGCCGCATGCGGCACGCGGGCCGCGTGTTGCCGACCGCTGCTTTAAAGTATTAAGTCCGCCTTTGTATTTGTAATGTTATCAATATGTGCACAATAAAGTATATTATACTAATTTGTTTGTTTGTTATGTTAGCTCGTGTTCCTCGTAGAGAGTTCACTGTGAAAGTAGTAGCACTGAAAGACCTTTTTTTCACTTTTGTCTGGCGAAACTCATGACGTGGGGGCACTTGCCCATACAAAAGTAAAAAATGGGTCTTTCAGCGCTGCTACTTTCACAGTGAACTCTCTACAACAAACACGTACACACCCTAAAGTATTATAACTTAATTTTATTATACCCTGTAAAGTAGAATCACTTTACGTGGACATTACATTTTATGCAGCAAAATCAATAATTCAGGCCTGCCAACATCAGGATTAAAATTAATTATTCACAAATATGTATACAGTATAAAAAAGTTCCATTCATTCTCATTCGAATCGAATGAAAACTAGTAATAAAAAATCAGGAACACCGCGAATATAACCGAATTACCGGGCCTTCATTAGTCGTGTTTGTGCTCGGTTGTACCCGGTTATACCCGGGTATACACGGTTTACACCCGGGTATACCCGTGTGCCCAGTATTAAATCACGTCTGTGTTTGCTGAGGTCCTCTAATTGTACACAGACAGCGGACAAAATCATAATAATGTTTTACCGAATTTAGATTGTGATTAGACTTTAGGTAAATACCACCAACGTGGACAATAATATTATCGTTTTATTATTAAATGCTCGATGTATGAAATTTTGTGACTATTCTCGCGATTTTGGCCGTATCTAGTTAATTTATAGCTTCCACTATTATTGATGTTGACTAACTGAACTGGTTTTTATGAAGACCAGAGGTGTGGAGTTCCTAAGCTCTATTTAAGGCTTTACTTACCCCTTAAATTTCGAAGATCGTTACATCCTAACCTAACCTAAAAAGGCTTTCTTCTGGAAAGAATGAAAGAAATGATTGAAAACTAGTTTCTGCTGGTATTTAGGACATAAGTGATTGGAGAGGCATCAGAAGAAAGAAAAAATAGCTAGCCAAAATCATCCAACATTCGTTTTGCTTAACAAACTGCTCATTTTTCAGCTCCCGTCCGAGGTAAGCCACTTGCATTACCCGCGGTAGGTCTTTGTGGTATTTTCGAGTGTGTATAATATTTATTTATGTTCGACTACCCACAATGGTCAAATTAGACTTGATCCTGCGTAGCAATGAAACCTCCGAATCTTATAAAAGGAGAAAGACACAATCAGAAATTGTATTTGCAAAGGACTTTCTTTTGTACGTTTGCCTTTTCAATTTCTTTGTGCTTCGAATAATTCGGTTTTCATAAAAGTTAAATAAGCTTAAACGTATTTAAATGCAATAAACTAAAGTAGTCTTACATCGTGAGTTTTTAGCCGAAACGTTTAGCGTTGTCTAGATCTGTTTGAAATAATTAATATACTAAGTACACTATACAATTGTTTATAAGGCCTAAAGACTATGTTGCCAACTTAACACACTAGCTTTAGTGAAAACTACATTAAGAGGCCGGGTTACCCTCGAAATTCTCATACATACGTAATACCAAAATCATTTTCTCATACGAAAATATTTAACATGTTTGAGTTATTTTTCAGCTTTAAATAGTCATTACCTAGGTTTGGTATTAAGTATGCATAAGAATTTTGAGGCTACCCTGGCCCCTTAAGATGAGATACTTACAATCGACAAGACCGCTAGAAAATGGTGATAATTTTAAACGCTGGAGACTGGAGTGCGACATTGACTTTTTTGTCACGCGTTTCTTCGCCTTTCTTATCTCTCTACTTTTCAGAAAGATGGCCCATTTGACGTTCTACGTAACACGACAGTGAAAGTCCTGAATGTGTGATCTAAAAGGAAGTACCGATAAACATGAAAATTAAGTGGTCAAGTGACCGCAGGTGAAACAACCACTTACTCAGAGTTAACAATAATTTTCCTTAACAGCCTAAGACCCAATTTAACTAACGTCTTTTTTAATGAGGAAAGTGGAGTCGCCCAACTGTGAGGTATGTGGTGTGCGGGATGATATCTACCACCGATTGATGGAATGTTCCCGGAACGCAATCTTAAGAGAACAGCTGATTTTTAATTTTAAATTAATTAAAAGTAATACTGGCATATTTCATAGCATTCTAGCAGAGCCTTCTTCTGAGGCTGCTAGAATGCTATATAATTTTAACTATAAGTCAGATTTATTGTAAGTGTTGTCATATTTAGCATAAGGTACGATGGGATTGACATCGTCTTTTTGTACAAAAATCCCTTTAAATTAATAAAGAAAAAAAAAAAAAACTAACGTCTGTTAGTGTTGATGCCGTGTTAAAATGTCATGTCTTTTCCTTCCTTAGTATGAAAAACGAGAGAGGTAATATCGAGCATTAACTTTAACAGACGTTGATGAAATTGGACCAAAACCATGTCCTAAAATAATTTTGTTACTCGCTAATCGCTTCGTGGTTTAAACCATGCCTAAGCTTTAGTAACATTTGTATATCAAACTGCAGTGGGCACAGGCCGTATCTCGCAAGACATATGTACGACCAGCGGAGCGTGTAACGCCGGCTTTATGGGGTCATTAGACAGACGCCATACTTTTGTAGCAATTAACCCGTGAAATAATCGATTGTTTCTTATGGGGCCAATTTGACCCGTCTACGGTATCTGTCACGGTCGGGTTAAGAAAGTAACATGTTAAAATTATACTTTATTGATTGATAATAAAGATATTTATAAAATTGTTGTTTAAAAACTAACGGAAAATGAGCAGTATAATCTGGTGGCGATCACAGGTGGATTTTGGAGGCATTGCCTTTACTTTATTTCGTTACATTCCATTTATTAATGGACGGTACAGAAACCTAGATTTTTTTGTATTGTACGTACCAGGTAGTTTATCAGCAAATTGTGGGCATTGTTGGCAAGTTGATATGAGTGGAACTTATTGGTCTGCAATAGTAAGGTAACCGATCTACTTACACCGAATGTACTCATGATATGTAGAACAGTATCAAGTAACAAAACAGTTCCTTAGCTACTTGATACTGTAGCTATTCGGTATCAAGTAACTAAGTAATGGCCAGTAAGAATTAAGAAATCGAGCAGAAACTTTTTTTAATCGAACAAAACCTTTTTGTTACAATTTTTTTCAGCATGGCGTTATGTATCAAATCCTCTAAGCACCGGAAGTGACGTTTTGTTACTGAGTATATCCGATAATATTTTTGAATATGGAATACAATTTCAGATTTTATTGAATTTGTACGGTAGACAGTGTACATGTTGCAATCTGTCAGCCTGACGAAGGTACGAAGTACGAAGGTACTGACGCGTGCCGGAACTCGCTAATTTACTTTTCTTTTTTTTTTAAAGCAGATCGTACAGATGTAGGACATGAATATTTATGGTATCTTTTTTAGGATCCGTGCAACATAGGCATAAGTAGGTACTCTATTTCAAAGTGCTTAAATGGAGTTATCGAAAATAATACATAAACTGTAGGTAATAAAACAATATTATTATTTATTCGGAAAACCTCAAGTACGAATAGAACATAATGAAACATATTGTATTCTTTTTTAAAACTTGTACTGACAAGTGGCAAAGGGCACGGCACATCCGTTTACCCTAATTCTAATATTTTTAAAAATAAGTAAATTCTCGATTTTTAGCACATCTGTCTTCTCTGATTATAGTATTCGGATTTGCTCAAACAAATGTAATGTACGTTGGTTTAACATTTCATGTAGAATTGGGATACTGGTCTGTCGGCGACCCTACTCTGAAAACAATGTATTGAAAACGACAATGCCGACATCTTATCATTAACGCAAATCTCGGCATTAGCACTATCTCAAATCTGTTACAAAGCTGACCATTTTTTGGTTTCATTGTTACCGTATTCCGTACTGCATATCAGATTCTGACGTTTCAATACGAGCTGTCAATCTGACGTGTATTTTTTTTCTCAAACAGATGCACAGAAATTATCGCAAAATCCCAAATCCATGCACCAGAACTAATCATATCCAGCGCATAATGTGTGTTTGTATTGTTAATATGTTTCTTTGTGGATCGCATTACTAACCTATTTTTGGTATAAAGGTGAGTTTTCACGGGTTTTTGAGTTTCAATGCGACCTATATTTTCTTTGTTCGTGGTGTATTAGGGTATGTTTAGCTACAAGGTATACTTTGGTGTTTTGTATTTTTTATTTGCTTAGCTTTTTAGCATGTAACTTTTCGTGTAAGACTTGTCGTCGCCATTATACCTAGTAGGTATAAACGAGAATAAAACATTAATTTTAAAAGCAAACACTTCGCGTCGTGAACATAACCTAACATATTTGACATCTATGATATAAAATTACTAGTTGACCCGGCAAACGTTGTTTTGCCATTTAAAGTATTTCTACTTCATCAGTAATTGATACAAAATTTCTCCCCCCCCTTTTTTTGTCCCCTAAGAGGGGTGGGGGGGGGGAGTGAATTGTGTACACCTGTTGTTAAGTTGGAAAATACAGTTAATAATAATATGACGTAAGTCCATTAAAGAAAAAATTTGATACGAAATCTGACCCCCTTTTTGGTCCCCTTAGAGGGGTGGGGGGGAAAGTTTATACACCAGATGTTAAGTTGGAAGGAGACAAATACATCTGCGAAAACCGCATTCAAATCAGATCAGTAGTTTTCGTGTGATAGTGGAACAAACATACAGACAGGCAGACAGACAAAAAACTAACCACATTTTTGGCTTCTATAGCGATCTAGTGACACCCCCCGCTTATTATTTTTTGAATATCTTTAATGTACAGAATTCACATTTCTACAGTTTTATTATATGTATAGATCATCTCACAGTGTTTACGTGCGCGAACTCCTCCAAAACGGCTTGTAAGTTGTGTATACCTGAGGAAATTGATTCCTAGGCAGTTGACAGACCAACGCGACGTCATTTGGTCGGATCATGTTGACATTGAATTGATTCAATGTTTATTGTGATCTGTCGGCTGGGTTTGAAGCGACCAAACTACGTAGGTCCTCTATCTGCCTAGGAATCAAATTCTCTGATAGTAGTAGTACATTCGTTAGGCCGGAGAATAAGATTTTATGTACTTTTTATAATATTGATACTAGAAGTAATTTATGTGGCAAAACAAAAATTGCCGGGTCAGCGGTTTGGTTGTGAAGAAGTAATTGACCGACGGACAGACAGACACACTTTCACAATTAAAATATTAGTATGAAGTATGATGTGTGACAAATCACCACAAAACTCGTCAGGATCTAATAGATAAATCTCAACTAACCTTTTCGTTTTCTGGTCATCAAATTAAAAATCCGTGAACAGAAACACCGTGCGAGTTGACGAGTGATGTATCGATTGGGGCGGTCGTTTTGTTGCGATCGCACTAGGTTTTTGTGTTGGCGGTCTGACCGATATACCGGATTTATGCGTTCCTAGTAAACCGTTTTTACTTTTTTTAGGAAAGCTAATAGGTGTGTAACCTGTCGATTCGCGCGCGCGTTTAAGGTTAGGAGATATCTTCTCGGTTTTCTTCTTCATTCTGGAGACTGGAAGGCTGCCTGTGCCTACTTAGTACTTACTGGCATTAGGTAACATTAGGTTTTTGTTTCCCCTTCTTTATATGGATAATACACAAATATAAAAGTGTCATTTCATATTATTATGTTTGTATATTATACAGTTGATACGTCAGTAGTGGGACACCAAAACATTGGACCAAACATTGTATGACGTATACAGAGTATGGGTCTTTTTTTTGTAAGGATAAATATTAAATGATAATAATATTCCTTAGCGGGTCTCTAGACGATCAATTTTATTGTGCATTATCACGTAATAATTGTAATATTATTGATCGTCTAGGGTTAATATTGAACGCGCCCGCCTTTCAATCTAATTTAAAATAAATTATTGCACAATTTAATTGATCGTCTAGGGGCCCACAGTTACATTCTTCGAACACAAAGCTTTAACGTAAATGTATAATAAACAGATAGATTCTAGAATGAGGTTCGTCGGTTTACGTAGCTCGGCGAGTCCCGGCGGAGTGCGGGCGCGGTGGCTTCTGATGCCACCGATATGTGGAACCGCGCCATGCATCTACAGATAATAGACACGGCATTAGTGTACCTTCAGCGAAATAAACTCATAATCAGATGACAGGTCTATGCTATTTATTCGTGATCCGTCGCCTCTACACGTTGCAATGTCACCTGACTCTTAGTTAAAGTTTAAACTGTTTTTTTTTTTATGTATGTTCAACGATAGTTAACAATTATATTTGCCCAGCAGTGGGACACTGTAGGCTGCTTATAATAATAATAATAATAATAATAATGTTCAACGATTACTCCGCCGTCTTTATTCCCCGAAACAATTGCAGAATACAGTTCAGTGTAATTTGTGTGTATCTTTCCGTGGCATCGTAACACCCAAACGGGTGGACCGATTTCAATTAGTTTTTTTCATTTTAAAGCTGACTCGATCGAGAGTGTTACTAGTAATATTTTACTATCATAAACCTGTTCACTGCTTCAAAATTTGAGGTACTTAATGTTAAGAGTTTTTTATCGGAAGTGTCTTAATTTTCTTAATTGACCTTCTATTTTTTGTTATGCCTATGCTACTACAGTGGGAACTGCCAGACAAAGACCTCCCCCAGCCCCCAGGGTCTTCCACTTGTTTTGCTCCAGCACCACCGTTGGCCAGCCCGGCTGGTACGCCTCCAGCTCATCGCGCCATCTTTTCCTAGGCCGGCGACGGTTGCGTCTTCCATCTTCAGGTACCCACTCTGTCGATATCTCTACCTTCTATATTATAACTGTTAGTTATTATTATTTATTACTTATGAAGTGTCTTATCTGTTAGATTTGTAATTCTGCTGCTTATCGCGATTGATACTCGCGAGTTTGTCAGGCTCCACCGCGCGAGCTCGCGCCATTCGCAATAACATTATGCGAACGTGCGGGAAAATTCCAAAAAGAATAGAACATTCTGAGTAAAAAATGAACTATTTGGATTTTTAAAATAAAATATTTAAAGGAAAGAAATTAATCTTCTAGAAGACATTCAAAAAAGTAGTTTAAGTAAATATGTATTAGAAATTCATATCATCGCGTCAAATGTATTTTTTTCTGCTACATGTTCTTATTTCGGAATTCAAACTGCCTTATTCAATATCCCCTTACCCTAGCCTAGTACCTATGTCTCTCTGTCTCTTGGTTCCTTCCCTACAGTTTTCAGCAAAATCAATTTAGCTAGTGTTTTTGGGCTGCAGTACCTATAGTGTGACTAAAACGACTATTCATTAACACGTCATCAGTAGACTAATTAGTAATATTTTAATACTTAGTTCATTTTTTTATATTTTTTAAATAATAACATTCTGACCTAATCACTATCGAAAGAAAAGGTATCAAATACTCGAATTTTCTTCCGCAAAACTTTACGATATTTTCTTCCGTAAACATCTGCAGTTTCCACCACCTCAGCTGATCACGTGATCAGCGGAAGCTCTCAATCACGCCCGCCTGCAGATAAGACGGCACCCCCCGGCACCCCCAGCACCCCCTGGCCCAAGGGGTGTGAGGACTGAGGGGAAGTGGCATTTGGCACGCGCAATTGACGCCACTGATAGGATCACACGCTGAGTCTGCATGCTTATAGTGTAAGAGACAAGGGAAGGAAATTAACTGATAATTTTAATAAGCACATAATATCATGGAAATCAAACTTTACGTTGTTTACAAAAATTTAAAGTAAGTGATCCATTAGCGAGCTGAGATCGCTGGTAAGCCACAAGCCTGCGAGTCAAGGTGTAAAACGCTACTGTAGCTCAAATTGGGTTTATAGAAACTAAACCGCGGTTTTGTAGAAACAAAACCGCGTTAAAGCACGATTTTGAAGGTGCTCGTTTAGCGGTGTTGGTCCAGCGATTATAGCTCGCCAATGGATTACCAACTTAGTCCGCCTTCCTCTTCATGTTTCAACTACGTAGTAAGTACTTATCATAATTCCGTCGATTAGGTATTTATCCGTTTTTTTCTTCAAATTTTCGATAACAAGCACTATGAATATGCTATCAGCCAATAAAACATGATTCTGCATATTTTTATGGAACGAAGTTCCTTATCGCGCGTTGCGAAAGGTGGCTAGACGGAAAATTAAGACCAAAAAGTTGGCACGACACTTTTTGCCACAGACAGATCAAGATAGATACCGCATGTGTATGTACTTCGCGGGATATGCGGTATTTCTCTCTCTGTCTCTGACTCTTTCCCTCTCTTTTTTGAGTGTATGCAGGTTTTTTGTATATAAAAAATACCTTCGTTCCATCCGAGTGTCCCTTGACACCTCTCAAGTTTTTTTATATCAAGCGTAGTTTACTAAAACTATAGTTATAAAAGTGTCTATATAGTTCTGTCCCCGTGCTCCTAGTCTACCTTGAATGATTGGCCGTAGTCAGGGGTAGTTATCTATCAAAACTTAATTTATAAAACTGTGTATAGTGTAGTCAGCGTGCTCCCAGACTACCCGGAATGATTGGCCGTGGCCGAGGGTAGTTATCAATCACAATTATAGTTTATTAAAAATTCTGTATCCATAGTTTAATCCGCGGGCTCCTAGTCTACCCGGAATGCTTGGCCGTGGTTGGGTGTCGGCGGCCGCGAGCGCCGCGACACCGCTTCCGATACATTGAGCCGATACTTTACGGCGGTGCTCAGATGAAAACCCCGGAAAATCTTGTGTTAGCCTTAATAACGTAAGACAGCTTTTCTTTAATATAATGCGGTAATCTCCATACTAATATTGTAAATACGAAAGTAAGTCTGTCTGTCTATCTGTTACCACTTTAGGCCCAAACCACTGAACAAATTTTGCTGGGTATCTAGAGATACCTGATTAAGGGGGCCTCCCATGCAAAAAACATATTTTTTCCCTACTTAAATTTTCGCTCTATAACGGTACGGAATTACGGTAAAAATAAAATAGCCGAACATCGAACATCCTGCTGCCTGCATTTTAGAGTCCTCACATAAATAATATTTTTCTTTAACTCACGTAATTACAGTTTTAAGTTTTTGTTTAACCGTTAAATGTAACCTTAAGGTTAATGAATGATCAACAGCAGGCTGATGAGCCGTTAATTGCTGTGAACAACTGGCTCGGGATAAAAAAACTGATTTCCACCTGTTCAACTAACACACTGCGCACACTGTAGTCTTTTTATTCTTAAAAAAAAAGAAAAAAAATCGTTTTAAATAATATGGATTGTCGTGGCGTATTTAAATTTTCATGTTCTTTGTTTATGAATCAAGAGACAATATGCTCTTTGTAAAATTTTTTTTTAATTATTATAATACGTATTTTTAATATCGTTGTTCGCTGTAAGCATAAAATTAATATTATGCGGAATGCATTTTAATTTTATGCTTTTACATGTGCAATTAAATTAAGAATTGAGACATACCTACAGAAGTTTCTGTTTATTTTTATCTATTATACATTCAATTGAGACATACCTACAGAAGTTTCTGTTCATTTTTACCTATTATACATTCAATTTCTTACTTGCCACATAACTTTCAATTCAAATTCAATACAATTCGTATATTTATTTACTTTCTTACTTATCGTTAATATTCATACTTACTAATATTAATAATGCGAAAGTGCGCACGTTTTACTGAAACTATATTGAAAAAAATATTGGTATAGAGATATTTTGAGTTTTATAAACGGGACATAAAAATTAATCTTAATACAGTTTTGATAATATCAGAAAAAAAGTAGAGATCCAGCGCGATAAACAAATAGTGCAACAATATTGCGGACAATTGTATCCGTAGTGTTAAAATATTTACCAAAGGATCTTTAAATAAAATACTATTAAAACATTTTAATCGTCAAAAACTTTTTTATTTCCTTTCTAATCCTAGCTCACGTGAACTATAGTGTATGCTGGCTCTAACACCACACACGTTTTATTTGTTTAGAGTAAACGCTATCATTAGGTCAGCCACAGGAGACGGTTTATGTCTTTATTGTGTTTTATTGATCCATTGTATGCATATCATTTGATATCATCATTAGTAAGCTGTCGCTTGTAAAGAATATTATATTTTAGACTGGAGGTTATGTATACTATGTAACTATTTAGTGATCTGTGCCGGAGACTTGAGGTAAGGATTCTGTAAGCCGACTATAGCATTCTTACTTGCCATCTCAGCCATATAATATCTACATTTAAATAGCTCTTATCTTATCTCTCTATATATCTTTAAAGAGGTATCTCAGCCATAATAGTCCTCGAAATTAGTGTCATTGAATACTATGATAAATGATAATAAAGATATTGGAATTTTCTTTTTGTCTTGAGTTTGGTTAAATTATCCTTATGTATGTAGTGACCGATTCTCGCGATCAAGCATGAAGATGGTATACTGTACATAATACATTACGTCTGTTGTAATAAAGAGGTCGAAGGCCGGCTATAAACTGAATTCATTTTGCAGTCGAAACCGACGCACCGCGATCTGCAGTTTTCATACTAACTTCATATTCGCAACACACGGACCGCTCGAGTAGTTACTGAGCGGTCGGTGCAAACAACGGGACCGCTCTAGAGCAGTCGGTCCCGACTGCAACTTGCTGTCCATCTATTGTCAGTCTAAGGGAATAAAGTCTTCTTATTGTCCTCACCCAGTGGTGATGTAGTTCTTTTTAAGCGCCAGCCAGGTTGGCATTTTGATGATCTCAAAAATATAAGAGGGAAGCTGATGGGAATGATATTTTAGGAACTCTATGTAACTGATACGCATCACAGTATAAGTTCGGACATAAGTGACATATTATGGTAATTTGCTCTATAGATAGATAATAATAGATTAATAGTGAAAATTATGATCTAGTTTTTAAGTGTAATAAATTAATTCTATGATTTCAATATAAGTTATCTGACGGGACTTACCCCCAACAAAAACTTATTGAAATATTCATTGTTTATGTAACTAATTCCCCCTTTAAATACATCTAATTGCACATAATACAGTCTTACCTATAAAAACCAGACATTTTGTATGATCCCTATTCTAAATATACAAGGTTCTCTCCACAGCTATACAGGGGTAATATAACAGTGAACAGTGGTCGCAGTGGGCGGCGGAGCGTGGCGCGGTCACGAAACATTGCCTCACCTTATTGCCCGCTATTGGCCACTATTTTGTAGCTCCTTATCGGTTTATCTATTTATTCGTATTGATAGCTGAATTTGAGAATTTTTGTCAGGGTTCCGTACCCAAAGGGGTAAAAACGGGACCCTATTACGAGACTTCGATGTCTGTCCGTCCGTCTGTCAGCTGTCTGTCTGCCTGTCTCCAGGCTGTATCTCAAGAACCACTAAAGCTAGACTTCTGAAATTTTCACAGATTTATGTTAACTTTCGCTCTATAATGGTACAGAAGCCTTCGTTTGAATCCGACTCGCACTTGGCGTATTTCAAGGTCCTTTCTACGTTGAAGTTTGATGGATAGCAACACTAGCAACGATTGCCTTTACGATTGCGAAGGCATCATGCACAATCAACATCGATCATGGCTAATCATAGACGAATATGCTCATTGCTCCTCTATGTTGTTAATCGCCTGTATTGGCCCATCATGGGCGGCATTTAGCTCATATGATGTGGGATTTAGAAAAGCTATGCTTCTCCTATTGGTCAATGATTCCGCAACTGTACACATCTAAGAAATAGAGATACTTTCGAAGATTGTCACTACTTTACCTACTATTGCGCATTGCGATATGACTTCATAAGCTCGCAAGTGGCAGCAATATAATATTTACGTACTCTAGCGTGGTGACTGGCAGAATATTAAATTATGTCCAGCTAGAAGATAGTAGTCAATAAGACAGTTTAAACTTTAATTTTCGTAGTCGCAGAATATCTAAACATTTAATTCCCTTTATCATAATAAAAATTCGATATTTCTAATTACAATAAACATTTTCAAACAACAAAATCACTTCCATTTCACACATTTCGCCAACAGCGACGCGTCGAGGTGAGTTCTAATCAAGATAATTAGGGGGACAAGTGAGAGTCAAAGGCGGACGCCGGCGCCCCGCAGCGCATCGCAGCGCAGTGTAACGCACGGTTCATCAGGGCTGTCACTTGTATTATAAAGAGGAGAGGATTTACTTGTTTGTGGAATAACATAAAATTTGTGTATTGTCTTTAGTATCTAGAATATAAAATTGGTATTGTTTTAGAGCAATATTTCATTTCACAGATTTCGACAGCATCAGGGCGTCATCGCGTTGAGGACTGAGGTGAGTTCTAATCAAGATAATTAGGGGGACAAGTGAGAGTCAAAGGCGGATGCCGGCGCCCCGCAGCGCAGCGTAACGCACGGTTGTTCAATGTTCAGGCCTGACACTCATAATATAATAATGAAAAGATTTGTTTGTGTTTAGGATACGAGTTATAAAAACTATGTTAAGACATATAAAACTTATGGATTTTCGTTAGATAAATTTTTATAATTCGAATCTAAAACGTTAATATAACTTCTGACGCATTATTACTGAGTATTCATTACATACAAATTGGAAATAATAATAAGTTTATCAATAATAGGTACCTACCTACCAAAAGTTTATACAACACAGTTTATACAAAGATACTTCAAATTATCACCCTCTTCTGTGAAAAACCATTAATAAAATACACTCAACAATTAAAAAATATAAATCACTCTTTCCTAAATATTGCGTTGTAGGGGTGTGTGTTAGCGGGGTTTTGTTGGCGAGCGGCGATGCGGAAAGCGCGCGTTATTGTGTTTTGTGACAACCCTCGCGGCGACACGCCCGCCAGTGCGTTTACACGTTTATTAATATACGTACGGGTTTTTGTCTGCCCATAATAGCTAGTCTGTGTTTGAATAATAATAATTAATAATGTGATGACTGTTTCAATACTGCAAACATGATTGCAAAACAGGAGGTAATTGTTAAAATTGGATAACTAGCTTATCCAATTAAAAATTGGATAACTAACAAATAAAATGTACCTAAATAAGTTTGCATTTCTACCGGGAGCTCGCATATAATCATTTTCTTTACATAATATTAAGTGCTTATCTTTATACTCTACCTAGGCTTAGGCAGGTCTATCTAAACAGATCAGTGACTACAAATTTTTGTATTTCCTATGTCTGTAAAGATTTAATGCAACTCAAAAAATCATTCTTCACTCTGTCAATATGATCTTTAGCATTCCTCCACTCCAGTACAAATAAATTTCTATGCGTGGCTTTCTGTAGACTCTACAGAAAAGTAACATGTACATTCACAATGAAAATCTCCCAAAACGTGCTAAAAAGTCTAAATATTCGCTTAGGCCTACCTCGAAACAAAAACACATGAAAGTCGATAGTTCCACTTTCATCACGACTCCATCAGCTAGAGCACTTTCCACCGGCTGAGCACTTTGTCCCTGCACTCATTGTTGTACCTTCTACCTTGTACCCTGTTACACCTTGTACCCCTTGTACCCTTGTACCTGATGGGAGTACGAACTATTTCTTGTGACAGCACAAACATAATAGCTTTGATGCTGCGGCGCTGGTGACGCCACCTGATGAGAGGTTTTATTATAGCGCCAGCTCTGAGGAATTGGTTCGAGTAAATAATAACTTGGTCGCGTTATGCAAAGTCCATGTTGGTGGTTATCTGTCAGCTGGGCGTGATATAACCAGACGAAATTGCGTAGTCACGCCACCTGCATAAGGCGTCTCCCAGACAGACGCGACCTGCGGTGGCGGTAGCGGTAGCGGTCAGTTGGATGACTTGAGAGTTCTAGGAACGACACAGACACACGCGGCCACGCGGCAAAGTCATCCAACTGACCGCCACCGCTACCGCCACCGCAGGCCGCGTCTGTCTGGGAGACGCCTTATACAAAATATGAATTTTTCTGATGTTGTAGCTGAGACCCCGATTTCACCATTTTTATGCATAATTCGATTGAGCTTTCATCGTTAAATCCGTACGAACTAACTCGGATCAAAATCGATATCGAGATGTCTATTAACTAACGTTTAACTTTTCAAGAGTTTGTTACAAATTGAGCCGGCACACCAAGTGCGATACAGACGTTAATAGTTCTAATTCTTCCTATCTATTATTTTTTAAAGCCTGAAATTTTACTAGAATTCATTTCGGATAATATATTTAATTTTGGTACATACAGTCAGCACAGACAAGCCAGATTACAATATCGCTAATATTAATCCACGTTAAACCAACCTGCGCCAACAAAAACTTTAGTATATTTGCGATATTGCTATCGATTACTCCGTTTAATAAAAATGAAGGGGATGTCGGGCAAAATGGTGCCGTTAAAAAGCGCGGATTGCGAACATTGGAAATAATTCGGGCCGCAAGCCCTTGGGGTACGCCACGGCTGTTGGTGAAAGAATGATACATCATCAGACCATTAATAAATCACATATGATTCAATTAGAAATGGCGTGCTGGAAAAACGGTTACATTTGACGCCGAAGTCACGTTTAGGGGTAATTTGACATGATTGCGTCATCAATCAAACGCAATTGACATTAAAGTGCTGTGAGTTTGTTTTGTTAAATATTGTATTTTAAATTCTGAAATATTTTGTAGTATTCTTTTATTTGCAGTAAAAATAATTTATGATTGCATTGCAAGTCTGACGGCTAACACTTGGTTTCGTTGCATACTGTACTTATTGTGTCACATAAAAACACACTTACACTAATCCAAGTCCTTTACAGATGTTATTAATGATGTCATAAATGTGGCATAAATGTGGTCTAAATATTTTTATTTTCTTTCCACATAAATCACAATTGTAATTCCGCCTACCTGTCAGCTCACATCACATTTTTAATTCACAAAGCAATAATTAATTTTTGGTAAACAGTAAACAATACCCACCATTCCCGACATTTAAAAAATCACCAAGCCATATTTGTCCATATTTCCGCTTAGGTATTCGAGCACATGAGCTGGGCGCACTCAATAAGTCATTGCTAACGTGAGGTGGCACAGAGGTGGCACCGGGGTGGCAGTGAGACTCGTCACGTGCCAGTAATGAGTTTCACTCGACCCCACTCTCCCCACTATGGAATTTCACACCGCGCCCGCTTGATTATTTTGATTTATACCGTCACATTTTTTCGATAGGTATTATTTTGTGTGACTAATATGTAGCTGTTAGATCGAATGTAACATTTACGTTAGGTGTAATATTTCACTTATATTTCACTGCGATGCGCTGAAATTACATTACCGAAACTACATAATAATATTTCATCTTAATATTATGTTCATAAGCTCGAGCGTCAGCTAAGAGGTAACAGACAGAATAATATACATTTTTGCCCTTATAATAAGTACTAAGTACGAAATTTTCGTAGCACCTTTACACCGTAGGGCGTAGAGGTGCTACGAAAATTCATAAAAAAACTTCACGCTTATTCTAAATTCTAATTCATAATAATGTATTGTATTGACTCAATAAGACTCAAAAAATCTCCTTGCCCACTAATATAGTTCCCATCAAGCCCCGTACGAGCACCGGTGATCGTGACAACAATAGAATACAATGGCATATCCGAGAATCGCCGATCGACGGTCGGTGATTTACGTGTGAAAAGGAGACAGACAGAAAAATATTATTATTATTAGTGTGAATTAAATTTTAATTTTGAACAATTAAAATTAAAAAAAATCTGTAAATATATTAGCAAACAATTTATTAATTACGAATACAAAAACGTATAAAAGACTACTTCAATTACAACACAATTACCTAATTTTCGTAAATTATTTCTAAAAGTTCACTTCCGCCATTTTTCCACTTGCAACACAAAAAAGTAAGCGCGATTACCGGATTACTATTTACACAATACTTTACACCCCGTAGCCATCGGCGGTTCATAGACCTAGGTGGTGTGAGATATGGCCAAATTATTTGATTGAAAATCGACTTAATAATGAAAGGATAAAGACTATATTATGTATTTTATAAAAGCAAATTTAGAATCGTAGAGTAGTCAACCAAGTTTTGTTGATTACAGAACTCTTAAACGGAACCCTAACCAGCTGATTTTTTGTATATTGGTAGGTTAATAGTTATATAATTTAAAGAGTAACCTTGTCCTACAAATAAAACAATCCATATTTTAGGACAATCAAGTCAAAGTATGAAATCCTTTCTATCTCTGTTAGCTACCTACTTAGCTTACCTACTTTCGAGATTTTTCGAAAATAAAAATGTTGTTCGTCTTATCAAAATGTAGCTACTCACAAAAAATTAGCTTATTAGTAATCACAAAAAAAATTGTTCTAGGTTGCTTGTTAGTAATCACAAAAAAAATTGCTCCCGTACTATAACACCCTCCACACCGACGACGGGCACAGCGTTCGGTGCGACATTGCTATGTATCGTCTAGATTTGCAGATATATCTAGACGTATGCGAATTATAATTGCTTAAGTTGATAAAATATGCTATGCAATAGTTTTACCGCGGCAGTCCCAAGTGCCACACGTATATATCTATATATATATAAAACTCAAAGGTGACTGACTAACATGGTGATCTATCAACGCACAGCCCTAACCACTGGACGGATCGGGCTGAAATTTGGCATGCAGGTCTACCTGCATGCCAAATAGATGTTATGACGTAGGCATCCGCTAAGAAAGGATTTTGATAAATTCCCACCGCAAGGGGTTCAAATAGGGGATGAAAGTTTGTATATAATAATACTTCTTAGCGCGAGCGAAGTCGCGAGCAAAAGCTCGTTTTAATTAAAGCCACCTCTATAACTTTTCTCTGTCTAAGTAACAACCGGAAGGATTCCGTTAAATTGAAGTGGGCAATTATGTATACCGGGCTCTTCACTTTTTACCAACTTTATGAAGCTTTGTGTCGGCCCAAAGTTTAGAAACATTGATTTACAAGTGCCCTCGAGCTTTTACGAAAGCTCCGCGGATCGCGAGCTTCTATAAGCTCCCCGAAGCTCACGGGCCTATTAAGGGTCATTATTTTTGGCTTTTAACAATAACTATACTCTTCAGTATTATACGTTACGATTTAAAAGTGGATGTCGGAGGATTTTAAATGGTTTGAGAGACATCATTTTTGTTGAACAATAATTATTGCTACTGGTAAAGAATTTTATCAGTGACGTAAAATTTTAACAAGCATGGTCTAGACTCTAGGTTTATTACCTAAATACGCTTTATACGAAATTTTAATGCCAATGTGACCATACAGTGTGTAACAAAACTAAGTGATAAGACTTTAGGGTGTGTATGTGTTCCTTGTAGAGAGTAAACTGTGAAAGTAGCAAGTAACTACGATTTTTTTTTTCACTTTTGTATGGGCAAGGGTCACGAGTTTCCCCATATAATAGAAGTGAAAAAAATTGGTCTTTCAGCGCTGCTACTTTCACAGTGAACTCTCTACGAGGAACACATACACACTCTGAAGTTTAATAATCACTTAGTTTTATTACACCCGGTAGATAAGCAATAAGAGCCAGCAAATATACTTAACGTAGGTACTATATTTTCCGGCTTATTAAGTAGGTATTATTATTGTTTCTCTATTTCTCCTTTTTGTGTACTTTTGGGATAATACATTTTATATAAATAGACGAACATATTTAACCTCCTCCTTTTTGGAAGTCGCTTAATAAAAATAAACAGGTTCTTCTTCTTCTTCTTTTAAATATGGCTCCTTGGTGAATCGCCAATGTCAGAGTGCGTTGACGAATACTCTGCCTTAATGAGAGGATTCGTGGAAAAACAAGGGTACGGTAATTATGAAACGCGTACGGTGTCTGTGGACAATTCCTTAACCTAAAACAAACACAAAAATGAAGAGTTAGTACCACACCTTACAATTTAATTTGGTTAGTATGTATATATGTACATAAAATTTTCACAAAGGGAGTATTTACAAACGATAGGACAGATTTGAAATTAATAGGGTGAGGGATGTTAGGAGGAAGGATATCATATAGTGAGGATTGGTTCTTTGGACAAGAGAAAAAAATATGATCTAAGGTGCCGTCGTCTATACCACACTCACAAAGGGAAATAAACAGGTTAATAATTAACGATAGAAATTACAAGACACCGCCATGACAGGTTTAAGCGGGCGCGCCATTTGGCCACAATTAGCTGTAAAGGGTTGGCAGCCCTGTTTCCGGTAGACATGTGCAGTGGTAGAAGCGTTTAATTGACTATAGCTGTTTCCGTAGCCATTATGATCATTGATCGTCTAATAATCGAAAGTTGGAAATATTTTAAAATGTTGTCTAGAATATGTGGTATAAAGATTGTTATAATTATTAATGTTATAATATTTAATCCTTAGTCCTTGTTATGGTAAGTGGTAGCGAACCAAACAGTGCAATAATCCTTAATCACGCCATCGAAGTTTTTACCCGACTGCCAGGAGGGTTATTGGTTTCTATGATAGACGTAGCTTTAGATTGAGTCACCACACTACACTACACGTCGATCTCAAAAACATCAACATTATTACTATGTAACACTAACGAAAAACCGTTCCTTGTTCGTTCCAGTCAAAATATATTTTCAAATGCGTCAAACGACAACAATTATTTTATTAGCTTTGCAAATTGCAATGTTATCTTTGTTAATAAGTCCAAAATCAATCTATTTGACTGACTCATCCAAGAACGAAGCTGTATTGTTGCATAGTTTAGTAGAATTGAGGTACTTGGATCAGTTGTGACGTATAATGAATGCTGTGGCCTGTGGCCTCACCAGTCTCACACGACCGCCAAAACCGCGGACATCCATGACACCCTATGAACACAATACAAATATCATACTGAAGAGAAACGTCTCCTTGTAATCAGAGTAACTTCGTTGTCTCCTAAGTCCTAGACATCGAACTCAGTCAATTCAATTAACAAAGAAAAAGTTTTACATGCGTGAGCCTAAGCTGCAAAGTTTTGCTACTTTAAGTTATCTAAAATCACGCTAATGTGTGAGTGCCCCAGATTTGAGCGGTTCTAATATGAAGATGGTCCACTCTATTTATTATAGAGTCCTAAATAACTTTGCATTTTATCATAGCAGGATTTACTTTAAAATCTTTAGTCGTATATATTATACGAGCTATTGCCCGCGGCTTCGCTCGCGTTAAGAAGTATTATTATATACAAACTTTCATCCCATATTTTATTCCCCCTTGGGGGTAGAATTGATCAAAATCCTTTCTTAGCGGATGCCTACGTCATAACATCTACCTACATGCCAAATTTCAGAGCGATCCGTCCAGTGGTTTAGGCTGTGCGTTGATAGATCACCATGTCAGTCACCTTTGAGTTTTATATATATATAGACATCCTGCTATGATAAAATGCAAAGTTGTTTAGGAATGTTAGCGACGCCATAGATAATGCACCGATTTGGTTAGTGAGTTAGTGACCTATAAAATTGTATCCAAATTTTAAGTTTCTATTATTATATTAACTTGCTCAGAACCCTGATTAAAAAAATGAGTAATTATTAGTAATACAAGAGAAAAAACTTACTTCAATATCACCTTTCCGAACTAGTGCAACTTAATTATTACAAAGTGAACCTGTTTATATAGAAAAGCTACGCAAAAAGGTGTTGTATAATTTTTTACTGACGCAGCCGCAAGAAACAGTCGTTAAATTTAGAAAGTCAGCGTCTCAATTACGGCAATAAAAATAATATTGTACGTAAACAAAACTTCAAATGTACCGGCAGCTACCGAAAGGTTTTGTACAACCCTCGGGGTATAACAATGCGTTTGCGCACAAAGATTTTTTTTCTTTTTTTTTCTTTTCGGCTCAAAACATTGGCATTCGAGCATTGTGTCTTTGTTCACTATTTACCGACTTTTCGGTTGCATTCAAGGGAATGTGAATAGCTGACTTGACGACTTCATTTTTAGTCGAAATTAGATTATTGTGTTTTGAAAGCCCAAAAGCAGAAATATGAGAAAGAGATAAGGAAATTATTATTATTCCTGAGAAAAAAATTACCTAAAGAGCAAATTCAGGTTCAAAACTTGTCTATAATATAATTGTGGTAAGGTTCTAGAATAAAAGTTAAATTCTTATTCTCTCTGTGTGTGTAAAGTTCGAGTGTAATATTAAAAATACCTATGCTATAAATTACAAAATATTATAACTATGAAATACAGCATGACTGGTGAGACAATACCAGTACTCGATTCTCATTATCTCTGCCTCTGATGCCCGAAATAAATGTTTTGATTGATTGATTATAAATATGCAATAAAATTAGGTAATTAATTTTTGACCAATGCGGCCGCGCGTCATGCGCCCCCCGCGCCGGCGCGCCTCCCGCGCGCGGTGTCCATGCGTTGAGTAAATAATTATTTAACTTTAAGCTACGTTTAATCAGTGATCATTTGATATTATTTTTTTATATTATTTTTTTTTCAACTACTATAATAGCTAAATATCACATCCTCGAGTATTGAACATGTCTCACCAGTTATGCTGTATATATTTTTTTCTTTACATTTTAAGGTGTTAAAATAGTAGTTAACTTTTATTATAATATATTTTAAGTAAGAAGTACTTTTTATGAAAATTAAGTACCTGACCTCAGTTAAAAAAAATATGTGACTAAGCAACTTATCTGACAGATACTCCATTCTCTATCTATCAAGTATCAGATAATTTGTGGATAGGCGGCATTTATCAGTAAGTGATGAAACCGGCCCTTATGGTTATAAATAGGTGGACTTTAATTGGTAGAGACTTTAATATTATACACGTGTCACCAAAAGTAGGTATTTTATTATTTTTTAAACAATTGAGAATAGGTACCTGCTTAGATTTTACTTGAGTAACTTACCTAAATATTATGTAGAACCTCGATAAAGTAAAGACCAAGGAAAACGTAAAAATATTGAAGTTGTTGAGGTTTTTACTTACTAAGGGTTGAAGTTATGGAGGTTCATTGATTCATAGTTTGAACTTGCGGAGGTCTAATTTATGAGCTTTGTTTAAGAATCATAGAGATTGAGAGCTTTTTTTGAGTTATAGAGATAGGTTACAAATAAAATTCCAGTTTGAAAAAAAAAACTATTTCTAAATTAAAAAGTTGGTTTTCTTTTCAGTTTTTTCTTTTAAGCTGTTCAGTTTCTACGTCAACTTTACAGTGTTTTTTCTCTATAAAAGACCGCAATGTGTTTACAGCTTTCCTTGCTTCGCTGAAGGAATATAATCGTAGGTGGTTCTTGTGTCTCGTCATTAAAACCTTCGTCTTTATCGTCACTTTCAACATTACGTTATCAAATATTTCGTCATTACATGTGACGAAATCTTCCAAAGTAATAATTATTTAAATTAGCTGATTCAAATGTGAAAATTACTCTACTGAGACCTTAGTGTATTGTTCAGGTACATTTTAAACCATTTGGTAAACGCGTGTTAAAAATAACGATGGTCTACAGCTGGTACAGGGAACCTTTTTTGTTTGCGAGTTTTTTTACAATGACTCATTTAGATAATATTGTTGAAGTTACAAAGGTCGTTGTTGTTACATCTTTAAGTTACTGAGGTGCGATGCTCAAATTATACTTTTAAGTTATAGAGGGTTTGTACTTTAAATAAAAGAGGTTTTGGTCTCCGGGGGGAAGGGAACACAGAATTTTATGAAATTATAGAGGTTTATACGTTATCAAGGTTTAATTTATCAATTAATGTAGGTATTACATAATATTATAATTTATATTATTATACATGTTGAAGACTTATTAAGTTTGCAATATAAAATTATATAATATAGCCTAACATAATAGTTAATACTAATAATATCCTAACCAAATTTAAACATTAAAAACTTTTTGTTGTTTGAAAAAAAATTAAGTAAAGACCTAAGTCACTAACTTAGAAGCTATTACTAATAATAACAATATTAGTAGTAACATCTTTGCAGAGAATACAGAAATTAAACAAGACTAGGCAAGTCCCGTTTTAGTAAGAAATATTTAAAAAAAACAACATTTAATTTTAAATAATAGAGACCAATTAATTGTTACTAAGCTAGAATTTTTACACAATTTTGTCATTTTCGACTTCACATAATATTATAATATTAGGCCAAATTGGCGCAAGTGGGCATTATATAGGTATAATAGTTAGTAAAAAAATCTATGTCAAATCATGAAAGTCACAATAAAAAGTTTAGAACTTGCATAGTTGTGAAAGCGTGCGTCAAACACGTTTCAAAGCTCTGCGAAGTTTGTTCGCCCCGCCCCCCGCCCCCCGCCCTATCACCGTCTCGCTCGCACACCGCAACACAACTCCCGGACTTTGATAACTCTTGAGACTTTTGTAATGCAAACTTTATTGTGATTTTACTTTTAATTGTAGCTCTGACTTTTGATTACTAAAGCTTGGTATAGTTTTGAAAGTTGGATAATATAATTGAGAAGTATCGTTTACTTTTTTTATTTTTAACTGAAAGATTTTTCTGTTCAGATTATTGCGATCGGAATGATTTTTCACGTTCAAATAAAGATATGGAATTATCGGCAGTGGTAATTTGCACGTGTCGGGCGGTAATCCCGCGCCGGCCCGGGTTCCGGCCAAATGAACTGCCACCCCGCGACGCGAGCATTCAATTCAAACATGGAAATCATAATTTTTCATGAGCTCGTCGATAGGTTTTCGCGCCGGCCGCGGTTTCCCGCCGCCCCGTGGCCTAATTACCGCCGCCTCGCGATACGTCACCGCGGTAATTCAAAAAAATCCACCCCTCCCTTTCCCGCGCGCGGCGCTCCTCCGCCGGCGTCCCGCTCCCGCAAGAATTTTTATAAAAACGCAGGGACAACCGCGGCCGTCCCGCTCGTTCCCGCTGCGGCTCCGCGTCGCCCGCGCCCGTCATCTCCTTCCCGCTTTTTACGAGACGCCGGGGCCGCCACCCGGGTGGGGGCGGCGACCGCGCGAACGCAAAATATTGACCATCGGAAAAAGTCGAGTCGCAGTCATCAGTCGAGACCGAGTCCCCGCGAGCACGCGTCCCTCACCCGCCGCGCGTCGTCGATCTTCGGCTTGCGGTTCACTTCGCGCTCCCCTCCCGTCTCGCGCCCAACAAGTGGCGGAGCCGGGCTCACACCGAGTCCCGCGCCCCGAGGAATTACTTCTAAGTTGCGCGCACTTTCTCGCGAGTTGCGGCACGATCGCGTGTTCGGAAAACTTTTTGTGTCGAAGAACGTGTAGTCTGTGAATAAGCCGGAGTCGATGCACCTGCCGCACGCGCCGCCGCCCAGCATGACGGACGTGTACACCCACATCCACGAGTACTACCGGCAGAGCCACGGCGACCTGGTGCAAACGGGCTCGCCGGCGGTGCTGTGCTCGGCGCTGCCGGGCCACTGGCGCTCCAACAAGTCGCTGCCGGTAGCGTTCAAGGTGGTGGCGCTGGACGACGTGCAGGACGGTACGCTGGTGACCATTAAGGCGGGGAACGACGAGAACGTGATGGCTGAGATGAGGAACTGCACCGCGGTGATGAAGAACCAGGTGGCCAAGTTCAACGACCTGCGGTTCGTGGGCCGCAGCGGCCGCGGCAAGTCCTTCTCGCTGACCATCACCATCAGCACGTTCCCCAGCCAGGTCGCCACCTACACCAAGGCCATCAAGGTCACCGTTGACGGACCTAGAGAACCCAGAACTAAACAGAGTAAGTTTTGATAATTTTGTTTTATTTTCTTTATTTTTTTACTGTCGTTCTTTCTTCAAATACCTATTTTATTTACTTACAAAATTATTTTTTGTGTTTTTACTTTAATTTATTTCATTTTTTGCCAAAAAATATTAAACTTATAAATTTTTTTTTGGATATAAAGTGCAACTATCTTTTTCGACGGTATTACCACATAAAAGCTCGGGTAAAGCTCAAAATTATATCTTTTCAAAACTCATTTAAGAGTAAGTATAATAATTAATAACAAACCCTTGAACTCAGAAAAGAAAAGCTAAAATCTTTAAATGACTTGAAAGGATGGTTTGATTTATTATCATTAACTAGTTGACCCGGCAAACGTTGTTTTGCCATTTAAAGTATTTCTACTTCATCAGTAATTAATACAAAATCTTAATCAGTAATTAATCTAAGAGGGGTGGGGGGAAAACTGATGATAAGTTGGAAAATACAGTTAATAATATGACGTAAGTCTATTAAAGAAAAAATTTGATACAAAATCTGACCCCCTTTTGGGTCCCCTTAGAGGGGTGGGGGGGAAAGTTTATACACCAGATGTTGAGTTGGAAGAAGGCGAATATATCTGCGAAAACCGTATGCAAATCAGATCAGTAGTTTTCGTGTTAAAGCAAAAGTTTGATACAAAATCTAACCCCCTCTTTCGTCCCCTTAGAGGGGTGGGGGGGAAAATTTTTATACACCAGATGTTAAGTTGGAAGAAGACAAATATATTTGCGAAAACCGCATTCAAATCGGATCAGTAGTTTTCGTGTGATAGTGGAACAAACATACAGACAGACAGACAGACAGACAGACAGACAAAAAACCACTGGTCGGTGCAAAAAACTAACCACAGTTTTGGCTTCTATAGCGATGTAGTAACACCCCCTGCTTATTATTTTTTGAATATCTTTAATGTATAGAATTCACATTTCTACAGTTTTATTATATGTATAGATATATTCTATAACGGCAATTTCAAAAGTTTTCTCTGCTATAACACACTATAAAATATCCAAAATATTGAAAATAACGTCAACAGAAAAGATAGAGCAAACTCTACTATTAAAGGGCTTCAGATTTTTAGCAAAACAAAGAAAAAGAATGTTTAAAAATTAATAAGTTATATAAGCATTACATCTTAATTAACTATGTCAATTACTTTTGAAGTACCCAATCAATAACTTACCTACTTAATTTCTAGATAATATAGCCAAACAATAAAAAGAATTATAGTTTAGAAAATATGACGCATGGATATGAATTCTTGATATTAACACTTTTTCTTGATGTTTACTAAATTCTATTATCTCTAACTAGCTACCGATCCAACTATAAAAAAGATGAAAATAAGATAAATAGTACCTACAATAGATCTAAGAAATAAGATGTATGTAAGTATGAATTTTATTTTCAAAAATTTTGGGGTTAGGTTATGTGGTAGGTATAGGGCTATAGCTATATGAATCGCGATGATTCATCCGATGGGGTGAATGCTTTCAAAAGGGAAGCTGGTAAGTATAATGAAGTTTGCCACTTAGGTTATGTTAATTTTTGTTCGTTAGTAAAAATACGTTCTTAGTTAAAGTAACCTACTGTAGGTAAGAGTAGCTTATAAAACAAATAAATTCGTTAACATAAAAAGTTTCTTATGTTAACATTCTTCGTTAAGACTTGTTTATTTACCTTTGTCCTAATAAACATATTTTGTTATAATGCTTTATTTCTTATTTAATCTTCATTTAGGATTATTTTTTACTTCCGTTATCCGTATACATACTTTTTTCTCTCTACATTCATTCACCAACAGATTAATAAAAACGCGATAAAAATTCACAAGTTTCATCGCATGTTTATAAGAATTCAAATTCGCACGCCAGATATTTTGAAGCTATAAAAAATATATAATTTTAAATTTCGAATCTGGCTTCCCGCCAGTCCATCGAGGCCGGTGCGGTACATCATTTGACCACATTCGAAATTTAAATATTAGTCACAAACGATTTGATAGATCGTAAAAGTAACATTCGTTCTTTATAAGTCCTAAAACGAGGAATGTATCTTCAAAGTGGATTTATGGTGAAGCTATTTTGATGCTGGTTTCTGTGGTGTGCCAAAGATTTCAAAAGTAAGGGGGTAATGACGTATTACTTACAGTTACTGTTATGAAATGTTATACAGTTTTTTTAAGAAAATGTTACGACATCTTATTAAATGTAATGTACCTTTATAAAAAGCGAATTTTAAAATTTTAACACGGAAACATATTATTATACTTACTTACAATATAAACACAACCCCTAAAGTTGCACAATTTTTGTGTGACGTCAAGAAATTATACACTACGCTTCGTTTACGCTTTTGTTTTTCGGTGACGTGTTAATAATTCAACTTAGAGCATTAATTTAATGCTCTAAGTAATTCAATGATTAATTATGTGTCTCTCATGTTTATTTTCATGTTTACATACATAGATTTTTTTTTTTTATTAAATAAGGGGGCAAACGAGCAAACGGGTCACCTGATGGTAAGCAACTACCGTCGCCCATGGACACTCGCAACATCCGAAGAGCTGCAGGTGCGTTGCCGGCCTTTTAAGAGGGAATACGCTCTTTTCTTGAAGGTTTGCAGGTCATATAGGTCCGGAAATACTGCTGGTGACAGTTCGTTCCAGAGTTTTACAGTGCGCGGCAGAAAGTTACGCGAAAATCGCACTGTGGAAGACTGCCACTCATCAAGGTGATGAGGATGGTATGTTTTTCGCGTGGGACGATGGCGAAAAGTTGCAGGTGGTATGATTCCGAACAATTCCTCAGAGCACTCCCCGTAATACAACCGATAGAGGATGCAGAGTGAAGCTACATCTCGGCGTAATTCCAAGGGGTCCAAGCTGTTCGAAACACTATGGCAGTCAACAATTCGAGCGGCCCTTCGTTGGATACGATCCAGAGGGAGCAGTTGGTATTTTGGCGCCCCTGCCCAGAGATGAGAACAATATTCCATGTGAGGCCGAACCTGCGCCTTGTAGAGTTGTAGGCGTTGGTCCGGACTGAAGTACTGTCTCGCTCTGTTAAGAACACCAAGCTTCTTCGAGGCTAACTTGGCCTTACCCTCTAGATGATATCGGAACTGGACTTCGCTCGATATGTTGACGCCAAGTATCTCAATGCTAGGGTAGATGGTTAAAGATGTGCCCTCGAAACGAGGATATATGACCATTGGAGACTTTTTAGTGGTGAACGCGCAGACTTGTGTCTTGGCGGACTTAGATATACTTAAATACCTAATTATCACCAACATAATTTAACCTTAATAACCTCTTTTCTCACTCAATTTCAAAGCTACAAAGCGATTAACTATAAATATCTCTCGAATCTCAAAGAATTCGGGTGAAATTGCTACAAGGCGAACATATGTAGCGCTCAATCTCCCAGACATTAATTGTACTTCCCCGACACGTCCAGAAATATCTCCGAAACGAAGCGTATTTTGACGTGCCGAATAAATGGTTATTGGCTTTTAACTCTTAAGTCCTCTTAATAGTTTGGAGTTAAACATTATAATTTTAAGGGCCTGTTTACTTGACAGATAGAGTATGGAGCATCTGTCAGATAAGTTGTGAACAGCCTATCCGGCACTTGTAAGTAAGTGGTGAAACAGGCTCTAAGTGTAAAGATTTAACTAACAAACAATACCTAAAATATAATTAATAATAATAATTGGTAATCAAGTTAAAAAATAAATTTTGAGACACGTAAGGACTGAAAAAATATGAATTGAATTTATTTTTTCCGTGTCAAATAGCGTCTCGTCATACTATTATGATGATTTTATATTTTTTTAAACAACATTTTTTAGCTTTCTGTGGCAAAATACTTACATATTATTATTATTATAAATTAACAACTTTATTTAAATTTTCATGTGATATTTCCATGGTCAGTTTAACCACATCAGTTTTGTGGGGTAGTCTCAAAATGAATAAAATTTTCACATTTAATAAGGGCTCCCAGTGTCATTTTTAGTATGGGTTTTGCCGCAGATATTTGCGATGCGATGGGAATTCGCAGTTTTGTGTGGGGCCCCAAGATTGTGCCTCGTAGTTTTCACCATAATTTAATTCATCATCATACCCCAGCCTTGACGTCCAACGAAGAACAATTGTAACGACTAAAAATAATTTAATGTACAACTTACAAGAGACCATTTAAAACGAGTCAATAAAACCGGCGCTCCACAAATCCCACAGTGATCATAATGTTTTGACACCACAAATCTATTTTCGAGACCGTGTGTGTAAACACGCACGCCCAAACTTCAACCGATAAAAAGACACGCGGAAAAACTAACATCCTAGCAATAAACATCAAAAGGATCATTTAAAACGACGTAACGGGCGTAAATTATAAACGTTTGACGCTTCTAGATTATAGCCCAAAGTTTTAGATGAACTTGTAAGATTTCAGCAACCAAATTTTTAAATAAGTAGTTCAATAATAGTTAATATTTGTAAAATTATTATTTGCATTATTGCGTTGAAAAAGGAATAATATGATAAAGTCTACGATATCAAGCAGGGCTATGGTGGTTATGGTTTCCATAACTTCGTTCGTTTTCGTTCGACTTCTCTTACTTCTTACATTACAAGTATGTACTTAAAAATTTGCCTCCCTGATAAATTTCCTCAATGAAACCCTTAATATCAATTCATTACGATTGGCTGCTTCTAAGATTTTAAGAACTTCTTAGAAATAGGGTGAAACTAATGTTGCATTTAGTGTTTGCCCAAATATAATATCAAAATCCTTGAGAACAAACGACGTTCATACACGACAATCAGCAGCAGCGGTTACCAAGTTCCCCGGTGCGGCCACGGCTGCGTAACAGATGTAAACAACCTCGGGGCCCGTCGTAAAGTCCGTTTGATCTCCCCGCGGGCCCCGCTTGCCCTGGTGCCCCAAGTTGCCGCAGCCTTCCATAGCCCCGGAGAATGTTACGCGTTCATTACTTATGTACCACATCCATCCCTCTCATTATTGTCGCCGTATTGGCTTAAAGCAAATCTTTTAAATTTGGAACAGTTAAATCCATTAGGATTTCTGGGGTCATTCTATTTTTGAACCATGGAATCTAATACTTTTTTTGTTTTTTACTCTTTCTGCATCTTGGTATTTATTTTTCGATAAATTTTATATCCATTAGTGCTTTTCATCATTCTATTTTTGAATAAAGGAAAGTTATATTTATTTTTTCCTTCTGCGTCTTAATATTACAATATGAAATTCCATAAAGTTTAACGGTCAATATAAGTCGGCAATCAAAACGCCGAGACAGTTGTGGTATCTATCATAACGCGGTGTCTCCGCCACTTAAGTTATGAGCCATAACCCTGATTCGTTTTAATGACCCATGCGTCTTTTACATTAATTTACGACGTGCGTTTGTTTCTTGTTCACTGATGAAATGTTTATATCTTCATTCTTTAGCGTAATCACATTAGTCTTAATTTAAAAATCATTCAGACAAATGTGCTCTCTAGTCTGACTGCATTAATATTCCGTCCCGCATATGCAAAGGGTTGGGGAGCTGAATTTAATTGAATACTGGCATTAACAAATGGAGCGGGCCATTTCCGAGTTCCACATTTAACTTATTATGTACCAGGATGTCAGAGCTGCGAGGATGGCCACGTGACAGCGCGCCCATCCATCACAGACTTAATTTAAACTCCGAATTTCGAAGCGCTAATCTCGAGCATAAAAATAGAGTGTTTTTCGTGAACAGCACACCTCTTAAGGTGCGATCAAATCGGCCTACTTAAACAACATCAGACAATGTTAATTCAAAACAAAGTAGAGTGATCGTTAATTCGGCAGTAAAGTCGATCCACCTGATCGGATTAAGGCTGTCGTAAAATCGAAAATAGACGTCGGCAGTGGCATCTTCAGTAGCCTATCGATTAAACAAATAAAAAGCGCAAAGGCAATGTGACGGTGGTCGTAAAAACGTATAGCACAGAGATGCCGGCTGCAGTAGTAAACCGAGTCGTTTTGTATACAAAACCCTTGTTATAGTCGGTAAACAGAGCCGTGTGTCGCCGCCTTAACGGCTTTTGTGATCATTGCGATTTCTTGCGGATATTCCTTGGCCGACCTCGTTTGATGTTCGCCACCCACGTCCTGCCTCTTTATTACCACACTGCAGGAAATCGTAGAATATAGCAGGAAATTCAGATAAAGTATCAAAGTTTGTCAATCGTGGTCTTTGTAATAAGCACATGACATAAAATATTAAAACTCAACAATCGTGGTACTTAGCGTTATGAATATGAAGTTCTATATTCAAAAACTTGTCAAAATTTAAGGGTAATTTTGTTGGTATGTGAAACTTTAACTAACGTATATCTCCTTTGTTACAGATTATGGATATGGTCATCCCGGAGCGTTTAACCCGTTCCTCCTAAATCCAGGGTGGTTGGACGCCGCCTACTTAAATTACGCCTGGGCAGATTACTTCAGGCCAACGTTGCGAGAACAGTCCCCACTTGTTAAAGGTAAGCATCACTTATCGACCTTATTATATTGATACAAAATGACGCCCGCAACTCTGCTGGGCCGAATTTCGTACAGCTTTTGGCCAATTTTGGCCAAAAAAAATGGCCAATGTATCATCGAGGAAATCGATTCATGGTCATTTGACGGACCTACGTCATTTGGTCGGATTATCTCAATTCAATGTTGTGATAGGTTTGATCGGATAGGTTTGACACAATGCAACCAAATTATATAGGTCCACCATCTGCTTGTGAATCAACTTCTCTTATAGTACATTTTTCTGCTCTTCTATCCAATATACTTTCCTATATTATGTCAAAGCATCTCACCATAAAATTTAATGTGAAAGTATTTAAGCATGAAGAGATACACTGACAGACAGACACCCTTTCACTTTACTATATCAGTCAACTTTATTTTTATGATAAAATTACGGTGGTACTTTACTTTTAAATAATTCCAATAGTATTTTCATTACCTGATTTCGAAATGTGTTAGAAATCGCAAAACGTATTCGCGCACCTATTCGAAAATGTAGTGTGAATAACAAAGATAGAGCGTGTTCTAGGAGAATCCGTTAAAGTTTGTTTAACTCATTTGTTTAACGTTCAACTTCCGATCGACGGGTTATTCGGCATTTCGTAATTTAAAAATTCCCGATTTCGCAAACAACATTCGAAAAACATGCATGTAATTCGCCGGAGCCCCTCAAGGCCGGAGCGCAAAGGCTCAAATAAAAGAAGCGGCTCTTGAGCGCTGCAAAACAACACCGGTCCGACCGAAGCAAAACCACCCGCCGAAGTCCGCACTGGGGGCAGGGGGTGAACCTGAAAAGTATAAAAAAGCACCGCCTTCACGTTCGAGAGAGTGTGGAGTCAATTTTATTCCAATGTAGGCGACCGCGCCACCGGCCACTTTTTGTTTCCGACGCTGAAACGCGAGGAGCGTTGTACTCAAACACCTACCGAGTACCGACTTTTATTAAACCCTAGTTAGATTCGTTTTAACAAAGGGATTTGCTTAACTTTGACGTCACCGACCGAATCGGAACGATATGCATTGCCATGCATTACGTTCCATTATTGCGAAATTCTTTTCTTCCGACCCCTTTCACATTAAGATTCGTTTTAAATAGAACGGAACTGGAGCTGGTAAATAATAATCTAGATTCGAATAATCCTTTGAGCTTCGATTGGAAAAATTCAGCGCGTATGGCAAAGTTAAACTACTTGAAATCTAACCGTCGGTATCACCTCGATCGGACGCGACGACGATATCGGCCCCCACCTCGCCAAATTACCCCCTAGTTACGACCCCGCCACCCCCGATGCCTTTTAAAGTGGTCTGTGCACCATTGCTGCTGCAAATATAAAAAGTGCAAAAGATACGCGGACGCCTCTGAGCTCTTTGTGGCCCAATCTGCGCCTGCATCGAGTCCTTTTTATGTTCTCGTTTCTCTTACACTTATCGGAAATCAAAGCTCGTACGGGAGGACAAGAACTTTTGAGTGTGTCTAATGAAAATTTCACATTACGAGCTCATCCGGCACAGATATATCCTTATCGCCGGTCCGGCAGTCCGGCGAGCGACGAGCACACGTGTCCGGCCGCACGTGGCTCGCATCGCTAATGCGCCCACACCATGAGCCGAATTAAGTTCCGATGTCGTGTCTGGATCGTAAAGAACAACGTCGCGCTCGAATAAATAAATATTGCACCCTCACCCTCGTAATATCGCTCCAAAAAACATCCCTTTCGGTGAAGCCGCCTTTAAACGCCTACAGATTGTACATTATCCTTAGTACGATTATGCACCCCCGTTGTCGAGGGACTCGGCGGAGTACCGGCGAGCCCCGGGCGGTCCCGGAGGGCTCGTCTCTCATATTACGCGTCGGCAAATCATACAACAGAAGTCGTCGCCTGAATTACGTATGGAGATTCAATAAGCTCACTAGATTTTTCTTGTCACCAGGAGGACCGACGCCGATAACGACGCCGCCGGTCGGGCTGCCCGGCGTCGAGCTGTTCCCGTTCCCGCCAGCGATGGCCAGCCTCCCGCCGGCTGGTCTCATTCCCCCGCCTGGAGCGTTCCTGCCGCCAAACGGACTCCTCCCGTTCCCGCCGCATCCGGCGGAGCTCGCGTTGAAAGGCCTACCCCAGGAGCTAGTACTCAAGAACGGCAGCAATCCGTACGATGCGTTGAGACATTTACAAAACAACATTTCTCCAATGGACACGTCGAGCGCCCGATTATCACCGACGAGCAGCAGGCAGAGCGTCAGTCCAAGAAGTATGTCCAACGTCAGCCCGCGATCGAAAGCGGACTCGAAGTCGGAGGCGAACTCTTTACACGATGCGACGATATCGGACGAGTCGGACGACGAGCAGATTGAGGTTGTGAAATCGGCGTTCCACCCGGCGCGGCCCGCCAACGTGGAGCTCCAGGAAATGAAGCAGGTTCAAGCGGCCGACTCCACGGTGTCGGACAAACCGAGGCACAGAAACGAGTTAAAGGCCCCTTCACAACGGACGACACGAGTTCTCTCCACGAGTCCGACGTCGACCAAAATCGGAGCCGACGGCATACCCACTGCGAAATCTGTGTGGCGGCCATATTGACAATATAGTGCTAGTACTGCTAGAAAATCCGTGTTCGCGGAGTTATAAATGTGATAAAACGAGCTTGTATATAAACTATGAAGATAAAATATATGTCAGATATTTATTATGTAGAGAATTGGGTTACAGTTAGGATATGTAGAGGAATTTGCTGTTTAACAAACCTTTTCAAAGTTCAACCAGAATGTTAAATTTGGCGATTGGCCTCTTGTATTTAAAATTACCCCAGTGAATAATGATTTAGGAAACATTGTGTAAGGCTTAAGACCAATAAAATTGTACTTCTTCGTTTGCGATAGGAAAAATCTTAAAATGTTTAGTTTTAATAATATTCCGAGGGATCGGGATCTTTCAATGTGATAAATGATAAATAATATAAGATAATGTAAATAGCTATGAATATCAGATATTTATTATTAGTCTTAGGAATTATAAGTAGAGATTGTTATTATAAATTGTTAAAGCTTGTCAAATAGTTTTAGAATACCAATCGTAAGAATATGGCGCCTAAAATGTTTAACACAAATTATGTTTTACTACAATAAATAATGTTTTCTAGAAATAGATTCGTTGCTTGTGCTATAATAGGCATTTGATTTTTTTTTCTCTCTATTGTAAAAACTTTTACTGCCAATAGCCGGACTTTAGATGTTATGAGATACAAGATGGTAGTTTAATAAAATTATGAATTTAAAAATTGACTGACTAAGTAAGGGGTCTCTCACCCCAACTCTGTACATTGTACATTGTAAATAGATTGTATATTGTAAATTGATTTTATTTCTAAAATGCAATAGTATTATTAATGTAAATATGTAGAATGACGTAGAATATATTATACAGATGAATTCTTTATACTTGTTTACTTTTTATTGATAACCCATTTAGTAACAAAAGAAGATGGCATAATTCTAAATAATAACTGTATTTTAAAAAGATAAAACTGACTTCAAAATTTGTACGTAATTGAGAATTAAAGTCCCTATCTCCAAAACTACTGAACCGATTTTGGTTAAACTTGCACTATTCCCTAAGTTGAACAATATCTAGTACAATAAAAAAAGAATCACTTAAATCGGACTTGTAGTTTCAGAGATATGCGCGAACAAACATAAAAACATACCTACATACATACATACATACAATATACATACTTGAAATATACTTGAAATTTGGCACATTTTCTCAGAAGCTGTTATAGATTAACATATACAAAAACTGGGCAGTTCTGGAAATATTACATACATACGCGTCCTTTTTTTGAAGTCGGTTAAAAATATACGGTTACAAATTGAAAAATAAACAACAGATTCAAATGGACATAATTAAGGCTTATTAAACTACTTTAATTCATTAATAACTTTATGCTGATATAATTATTGTGGTTTTACTATGAAAAATACAGTTCTTATATAGGCTTGTTTAGTACACATCACCCTCCCCGAAGCAAAGTTGCACTGCATATAGCCGATAGCTGAACAATTCCTTACGATCATCAAAATTTTGATGACCGAAAACAAGGCTCATTTTAGCGAATCGTATATCCTTAAATAGGTTGTACCTCATATCGATAAACTTAAAATATAGAAAGATGGAAAGCTTTCTAAGTTTTAAGATTAAACTTTAAGTTCTGTTATGCTCTACACCTACCTGTTTAATAATTTTAATTTTACTCAAGTGCAGACTTTTAATAATTTATTTACTTTTATTTAACAGTTTGACAATACATGTGGAGCTTGTGACAAAATTTTCATAAAATTAAAGTGAAGTGACCAAGAAAGTTTCTGCTCGTTTACTCAGAATTCGGCTGTTAATTAATAATAAATAATAAAAAATATTTTTTAAAGTTTAAATATTTTGTAGTAAATTTACTATTTATTTATATATTTTTTAGTGTTTTTGTCTATTTTTTGGTGTTTAAATATTTAGTAGTAAATTTACTAAAAATATTTAAACACAAAAATTTTTTTTTTAGTATTTAAATATTTTGTAAAAAAAATTTGTTCAGGACCATAGGTAATTAATATCTTAAGCTGAAAGATAACTCAAACATGTTAAATATTTTCGTATGAGAAAATGATTTTGGTATTAAGAATGTATGAAAATTTCGGGGGTACCCCGGCCTCTTAAGTCTTTTAAACATTGCGATATTTTTGCTGTAACATTGAAACAAAAGTACCAGAGCCACATAGGTGACGCGGTGAGTACGGCGCGGCTATCAATTGTGTTTGCACCGGCCTGATCCGGTTAGCTGATTGCAGCCCCCCGCAGGCCTCCGCCCCCGCCCCGCGGTCAGCCGCTCTCCTCAAACACGCGCCCTGAATGTGGAGGCCGCTGGATACGGGAAAGTGGATATGACAAACATCGTTTTCCTACTGGATACACTTGTATAATATGATATTACATCGTTTAGGAAGTCATATGAGACCCTGGTAGGTTACTGTCTTAAAGAGATGATTATGGTAGAACATTTTAGGGTTAGCACATTATTATCTATTTTATGTAATTTATCAATCAATATCAAATTCTAAACAATAATAATATGTTACAAATGCAAACTGCATTAAACCATAATGTATTTTGTAATGGACCTAAATACCATTTAAGTCTTAATAAGACTTAATAAGACGCACGAAAACACCATAATCTTCTATTTTTCGTATAGCACGTATTCTTTCCTTTATTAAAACAAGGAGATACTTGTCCATTAAGATAACAATAAGTAATAATAACACCATTAGTTATTTACCATATTTATCGCTCGAGAACTCTAAATTGATAGCGTGGAAATCTATTTTTTCCGGAATAAAAACTTCCCTTTTTGTGTCCAGGACTCAAAGCATCTCCATACTCATTTCACTCGACTAGTGTCTTAAGCGTGACAGACACCTTTCCACATTTATAACATTAGATATGAACTACGGACACCACAACACATATAATATAAAGTTTTACAGTCAGTCACATCCAGCGCCCATACACGGCTTTCAATGGCGGCTCCTCATTACGCCGGCTTTGATTCCTATCTTTCAGGCGTCTAGTTTATGATTCGCTTTTCGGTAGCGACTCCATACATTTCAGACCTATTTGGATGTATTAAAAAGCTGTGGCCAGACGCGCAGTGTTTGAAATTTTGCGCGGCTCAATGCGCTAGTAATTATTCAATGGGATTTTTAGGCATGCAAAGGATTTGTATGTATCTTTGTGAGGGAAGCGGTAACCGCGAGCGGCAAAGCAAATAGGCTTTTAGTTCAAAGATTGGACTTTGCTTTGGTATGTAGAGATGATATTAATGATTTCAGTACAAGTTCTTATGCTAGAATAATTTGCAACTTTAAGCCACTATAGTCACCAATTTTGTCCTTTTCTGTTAAGCGATTTGTAACGTATTTAACAAGGACAAAACTGCATCATATTATAAACGTCTTAGTGCGAATTGAGGATCTTTTTATCCTTAAGTGGGTTTACATAATTTATACTTCTACTATTGTCAATCGTTATCTGTTGCACCTTTAACTCTTATTATATTTACGATTATGTAGTAATACACGAAAATATAATATATTTTTTTCATTACTATACGTTACGTTACAAATCTCGAGGCAAACTAATAGTAGTAACCAAGAAAAATATAAAATATAAATATTAAGACTGCTTTTAGCAGTGTCAATGAGACAGAGATCTTAATTTTGGGCTAAATGATTGTAATATAGTAGCTAAGGGAGTTTTTCTGCATTTTAAATCCAGGCCCACTTAGGGCCTATATTATACGCACGGGCTAAATGGGCCTGCAGGGTCGTGTAAGAGTGTGGCCTAAGGCCAGCACGGCCTGAGCGCCCGCGGGCCGGCCCGGTAGCACATATCGATAAGATTGGCCCACGTGCTTTTATTGTTTCACCGGGATTTGCCAGCGATGTAATATAAAATATAGATTAATTTCTAAAAGGTAATAAAAATAATAAGTTCTATTTAATTACGGTATCGGGAGGACTAATGATTGCAGACTCTTGCTGCAGTTAGAACTCTACTTTGTCGCTCTAATAATTTACAAAGTACAAAGTATAAAATACAAAGTAGAGCCAAACGTAAACAGCACTATGGACTAAAATACGAGACAAGGACGAAAAATTTACATTTAGTATAAAATTTTGTATTTCGGCTTATGCTTTAGACCGCGCATACGTTTTTACCTATGGCCATTGGCCATATTAATAATAATCAAGATACTTTCGGTCATATTACTTTTTGACTAAAATGCTTATTTTCAGCCAACATGTACCTAACAACAAATAAGTGACTCTCTATCTACTTTTTCTCTAGTACAGAATAGAATATATACATATTGATATATTCTATATCTAGGTTATAACATCATGTATGTAGTGGAAGACCCAACACCCCGAAGCCCGGGGCGACGGTCGGGAAAAATCCAAATGGAAACATTTTAACGTCCACGTGGACGGCTAAATGGACTCCCCGGTACTCCTGTTTAATTCCTATTTCAAAATTAGAATAATTTTTTAATTATTTAAAAATGGAATGAATTTAAAAATGCTTTTCTGTCTATGGTCGTTTCTTTTATATAGATGCTTTATAAATCGAGGGATTTTTAAGTCACATATCGGAAGTAAAATTAATATTCGTAATGTAAAATTTCATAATCATTGAAATTTAGACGTGAAAGAAACCTGTCGCTTTGAAATTCATCATTGCAAAATCTTATATTATTATATTGTGTTCTTTGCAAAATGAATTCCTGTAAGAACCAATGCAACATTCATGCAAATTAACCAGTGTCATTCCTTGTGTTCTATTCCACATCTGTGCCAAATTTCCTCCAAATCGGTCACTCACGCGTGTTAATTGACCCGAAAAATTTACCTAATTCATAACCCAGCCAAAATCCCGACAAATCTTAAAAATAAAACTTGCAAAAATTGAATTTGACGAAAAAGTCTCAAAGCGCCCTGTTTATTCGTTTCATTAAGGGCTTGGAGCTATACAGATTTTTTTCCTGATTTCGGTTCGGACGGAAGGAATGAAGTAAATATTAATAATAAAGGAGGGTTTGCCTTCCAAATTACCGTAGCAGCGTGTTGTCGTCTCGTAATTTGACGTAATTTACATAGATTATGCCGGCTCGCTGAGTGCCAATCTCTTTAAGTGGCTTCCTCTCATTTTACGTTCCTCCACAGTATGGCAAATTAGCTTTATCAATTTTTTGCAAATATTTTCGTTTTATTGATTGGAGCGTGTTATGATTGGAATTACCGTCGCATGTAGGTTATCTCAGAAAAAGTTTAATTATATAATTATTAGGTATTATTATTACTTGTCTGTCATAGCATTCCATGACGCTTCTATTTAACCATACCGATCTTAGATTAATCTAAGCATATCGATATTAAAAATGCGAAAGTGTATCCTATCTATTTCTGCTTTTTCTTTATGAAATTTGATTTCCCGTGATTACTTTTTGTGATTTTCTCAGAAAAGAATTTCAGTGCATCGAAGTTACCTAAAGAAAGTTGTACTTTTTGTAGCTATCGCAAAACAGACTCTGTCTTCTATTGTAACAAGAACTTCATCTTGTTACAATTATTGAAAAACAGTATGCAGTAGGTCTATACTCGATTATATAAAACAAATCCCAGATTACAATTATTCATTGTAGCCTCTGGCACCCCGTTTTCCCGGGATGGGGAAATTTACGGGGACCATGGGGCATAAATCAAATTTATCGCCTTTTTATACAGGCATTAAAATTTTATCGGCGTGATTTCTATGTCCACTCGAGTCTGGCGACCCTCATCGCGTGACGTCATATTTGCGATTTTCGAGGATTAATGTCTAGGCAATATTGATATTTATGTCCGTATATTAATGACACGGATTTTATGAAGCTGATGAGGGTGTTGTGTGTAAATTATTATACTTGTGTTAAGTATAAAAATTTACTTTGTTGTGCTGAAAAAGGTACTTAGTGATAGAAGAATAAAAAAATTATAATAAGTAAAAAACATTAAATTCAACTTTACCGTTCTATATAATAATATTATAAAGTTTGTCGGTCACTCAGACTGTCTACCTCTACGCATTGAATCCTTAATAGCCGATTTTCTAAGACGATTCTTTAAGCCCTGGGAAAAGACATTGTATAATCCCGAAAAAATGTTTGATCTCTTTCGGTAAAATTATTCAAAGTGCAATGATATTACGGACAACATTGTAGTGTACATAGCTAAACTTCTTTTATAAAACCTATTTTATTTTGTACTCTTTACTTTATGATTCAACATCTTGCATCTTAATATAAGTATTATTTTAAAATGTTGGTAAAAATTTTAAACAGCCTTAACACAATCAAAACTCATCTGGTCTTGAAGTTACTATTTGGGGTAAAACCAGCCACAAATACCAATTGTATCAGGTAACTTAAAACAATGAGAGAAAACAATACTTTTCTTGTCGGCGACTTGAAGAGAAATATTTTATTGATGTTATATTTGTTGCATGTTGTAAACTTACCAAATGGTTCGCTACCGACTGAAGAAATGCCTACCTGCGATATTGACCACGATGTACAACAATTATTATTATTACTAGCTTTTATGTTTATCAGTAAATTACAAAATATGTGTTTTTTAATATTTTTCGGACTTTGTGAATTGTGTAGGTACCTACTTAATATTATGAATTTTGACATAAGTTTTTAGCATTTAACTAGCTGTCCCGGTAAACTTTCCCTGCACTTCTACGAATATTTTGAGACTGAAATCAGCCCAATCCATTCAGCCGTTTTTGAGTTTTAGCGCGACTAGCACATTTGAAAATCCATTTTTATATATTAAGACTAGCTGTCCCTGTGTACTTCGTGTCACTCTCAGAACAGGAAAGTCACTTTCAAACCTTCCCTGGACTTCTACGAATAATTTTAGACTAAAATCAGCCTAATCTGTTTAGCCGTTTTCGAGTTTTAGAGCGACTAACACATTTGAAAATCAATTTTTATACAACATGACTGGTGAGACATTACCGATACTTATGGAGAGTACTCTGTACTCGATTCTCATTATAATTATGTAATAAAATTAGGTTCTTAATTTTTTCCGAATTTCCCAAAAATAAATGAATCATGGATACTAAGTAAATTACGCGGCTAGGCAAGTAGGCATACTATGCGGCCGGTGCAGAGGCATGCGCTACCAAAGAAACACCACACAACTACCCCTCCCGCTCGCGGTGTCCATGCGTTGGGTAAATAATTATTTAACTTTAAGCTACATTTACTCAGTGATCAATTGATATTATTTTTTTATATTATTTTTTTCCAACTAATATAATAGCCAAATATCACGTCCTCGAGTATTGAACATGTCTCACCAGTCACGCAGTATACAGTGAGTAACAAAAATAAGTGATAATACTTTAGGGTGTGTACGTGTTCCTTGTACAGAGTTCACTATGAAAGTAGCAGCGCTGATAGAAAAATTTTTTTTTCACTTTTGTATGGACAAGGGCCCGAGCGTCACGAGTTTCCCCATACAAAAGTGAAAAAAAAATTGTCTTTCAGCGCTGCTACTTTCACAGTGAACTCTCTACACGGAACACGTACACACCCTAAAGTATTATCACTTATTTTCGTTACACCCTGTATAAGAAGATATTACTAAGAAAAGTTTTAGTGATAATAACTTTACACAACGTATTGTGGTATTATAATATTGTAAAGTAACACGAAGGATACATCGAATAAAAGTCTCGTTGTGGCACATTTTTGTTAGAAATATACTTATCTTGATAGTAACAAAATAATGTATTTATTGGCTATTATTATAAATTCACTTTTTTTTCTATACTGTACGGGCTTTTTACTTTACGTAAAAATAAATATAATAAACCTCAAATTAGGTACCAACTCCCAACTCAATAATGACTCAGTTTAGTAACTCAGAACAAATGTAGCATCTTTATTGTTATTTAACATCAATGGCATCTAATAAAATATTTTATATTACAATAAGTTGTGTACTCATTTAAACATTTCTAACTATTATAATGGACAATGGTCTTTTCACCATAAAAAGGAAAAGGTATTGTGTTTTCTAAACAGAAATAACCACAAATATTTTCTACATTTGCTTTGTAATTTGCCGCTGGACTAAAACTAGTTTGATGACCTATCAGGTATACATTACAATATTTCCAGATTCCATTGTCTATTTCCATTGACTAGGCGTTACTGCATAGATTTTAATAAAATTTGGTTTGTTTCGTCTATACCTACTAATTTACTAAAATTGTCTGTGTAAAGACACAGATAGGCCACAAATACGCAGATGAATGATTAAAAAAACTAAATCTTTTAAAAAAGTCACACTATAATATGTTTCCGGGACACAAAAAATATACTCACCTTTAATTGGACATTCATACGAAGCATTTATTACTAAAACTTATCATCTGAGCGGTTTGAGCGTGTTTTGCTCTGTCCGTCTGATACTTCATCCGACGGACAGACCAAAATACTTTTTTATTACTTTTATCATTTTAGTAAAGGCTGTAGACCATAGAGCATAGACATCACCGACCACACAACCACATAGACATATATCGACATTATCATAGAAAAAATTAAATTTTATGCAAATAAAAATGATTTAAGTTAGGCAAATATAAAAAAAACTGTAGCAGGTATACCCATAATATAATATTGTAACCTAAATAAGTTTAACTAAATAATAGATAGATAACCAAGTTAAAAACTTTACCACTGACTGAAGAAAGCCGACACTTTTTTGTAATACTCTTTGAGTAAATTATTTTCATAAACTGAAATTATGTGGCCATTTCCGGTGCCGATGTAAATTATTTAAAATGATTTTAAAAATAAATTAATATTATTATTATTTGTATTAAAATATATAATATTTTATTAGGTATTAAGAATATTTAAACAAATTGTTTGTAATATAATGATTTTCTTGGATAGGAAACTGCTCTCCTATTGGTCAGATATTTTTAACCAATCAGGAACGACCGCCATCTTAGGTGGTCGAAGTAGAGGGGAAAATAGAGGGAGAGCAGGGTTCTCCTCAAGAGATTCATTCTAAGTTGTGCTTTGGTACAGTGAAGTGATCCTAATAAAATTAGTGAGTGTTCATCTGGTTGTTTTATTATAAAATATAACCAGGAATAATGGAAGAAGTTAACAATTTTCAGAAGCGGGACGATAACACGTAAGTAATATTTTTATAGTATAAGCTTGTTTCATCTATTTTTATTAAAAATAAAATATATTAAATGTTCAATTTCAATCATCTTAATATTATAATTTTAGAACATTTTAGCATTATTTGACCATCTTTAATGATGGATAAATGTTCAAATTTAATTAAACTATTAGTGATCGTTATTATTATTATAAAATATACAAAATAATTACATTATCTTTATCGACATGTCTAAAATGTGTTGTTAATATTCATATTAATTCTTTTTTCGCAATTTATCAATAAGCAAGGTTTATTTAGTGACAAATCTAGTCTTTATTAGATTTATTTAGACTTTAGGATGAAAATGAAACAATATATCATATAACAAATCAGTGTATTTTTTAAATTTTATTATTCTAAAAAAGCAGTCACTTGTACATCTGTTTACTTGAGCAGTTTATGTCGGCATAAATTTCCCATTTCAGGTCTCGGTACACGGCTACAAGGCAAAGTTCAGGGCGTGCATCAAATATGCGTCATGATGATAGAGGGCGAGAGCTACGCACTCCTCATAGAGATAGTGTTGGCCGTCGAGCTGCACATTCAACTTCGAGATACAGCCGTTCTTCCAGGCGCAGTCGAAGCCCTATATTGCCGTGTGCAAGGAGCATTTCACCCGCTGAAGGATGCCGAGAACGGAGTCGCAGTCGAGAATTTTCAAGACGAGATAATATAGCTCACCACACGTCGTCACGACAGAAGAATAGGGCATCACGTTCGAGTCATGTTCGGGACCGCAATCGAAGCCGCAGTCCCTCTCGGCAGCGGCCTCGCCGGGAGGATCGACACCGGTCACGTCGGGATGATCGTGGTGCGAGCACTGATGGAGCGCGTGAGCTGTTTTCACAATTTACTAATTTTATGAGGGATATTAGCAATAGTAATATAAGCTCCAAAGAGAACTTTACTAATATTAATGTTATTCCTGAATTCAATCCGTCCATGAAAAATCAGACCGTCGATACTTGGCTGACTAAAGTCAATGAATGTTCAATACTTTACGGCTGGACTGATAGGCAAATTATACACTACGCTCTTCCAAAGTTGACGGGAGTAGCGAAGAAATGGTACGAAGGATTACAGTCGGTTTTATTTACGTGGTCTGAATGGCAAGATAAGTTGCGTTCAGCTTTTCCTGCGACAGAAAATTACGGACAAATGCTGTTTGAAATGCTTAATAGGAGAGCTAAGTTTGGGGAGTCATTAGAGGATTATTTCTATGAAAAGGTTTCTTTAATTAATCGTTGTGATATTAGTGGTAAAAGAGCGGTTGAGTGTATACTACATGGCATCGATGATAGATCTGTTCGAGCAGGCGCTGAAGCAGCACAGTATAATGATCCAGATAAATTATTAGCTTACTTGAGAAATGTTAAAATGTATAAAGTTGATAGATTTCAAAATAAAAAGGTAACAAATACAAACCCTAATCAATATATCAATTTTAAAAAGAATGCGACTAATACTAAATCTACGTTGCGTTGCTATAATTGCAAGGAGGAGGGACATCCTGTATCTAAATGCCCTAAGCCTATTAAAAAATGTTCGAAGTGTTCTGTTATAGGGCATGAAGATACAGAATGTTATCGTAATAAACTTCCAGAAAAAAATATTATGACTATTAATGAGAGCAATAAAATTGCAATTGATAAATATGTACAAACTGTTTCAGTTAACGGAGTAGATCGTTTAGGACTTATTGATTTAGGAAGTGAATTAACTCTTATCAAAGAGACTGACGCAAATGAAATTTTTAAAGAATGGAATAAATCTGATAATAGATCCATGGTAGGGTTTGGGGGCACAATTGTAAATTCTCTGGGATCTTGTGTAGCAAAATTAAAAATCCAAAACGTAGAGGCTTTTGTCTTGTGTGTAATTGTGCCGGATGATCTTTTAAAACATTCATTATTAATTGGTCAATCTTTCAGCGAACAAAAACATGTTCGAATGGTAAAAACTGATAAGGAGCTTTTAGTGTTAGATATACATGATTGCCAAAAAACTAATATAAAACGTTTAGAATTAAAAGTGATGGATGATATTTCTTTATCACATACTAACCTTTGTCGTGTCCAATGTGGATCAGATTATGATGGTTCTATTTATGTACGTGGCAGTTACAGAGATCAACCTAATCGCGAGTATCTCGTTGAAGAAGGTGTTTATGCATTGCAAAAAGGGGAAGGAGCTATCCTAATTTCTTCACTTTCAAATAAACCAATACGATTCAATAAAGATGAACTAATTGCTAGAGCAGATACTGTTTTAGATTCTTTCCACTTATTTCAAATAAATAGAGTAGAACGTGGCGAATACACCCCTTTTAAATTAGAACAATTGGCCATAGGAGACATACCTGATAGTGACAAATTAACTCTTCTAAATTTAATAAATAAATATAGAGATTGTTTTGCTGCAAATTTAAACGAGCTGGGGTGTACTGATATAGAACATATGACAATTAATGTAAATAATGAAGAACCCGTAGTGTACAGACCGTATAGACTTTCTCAGAAGGAACGAAAAGAAGTACAGGAAATGGTAGATGATCTTTGTGAAAGTGGAGTAATTAGAGAGTCAAATTCCCCTTATGCTAGCCCCATTATTGTCATAAAGAAAAAGACAGGTGATAAAAGATTATGTGTTGATTATCGATTATTAAATAAGAAAACAATAAAACAACATTATCCTTTACCACATATGGAGGATCAAATGAATAGATTAGCCGGTAATAAGTATTATACAACTTTAGATTTGGCTAGTGGGTACTACCAAATTCCGTTAAGTGAAGAGTCTAAACCAAAAACTGCTTTTGTTACTCCCGATGGTCAGTGGGAGTTTAACAGAATGCCCTTTGGTTTGGCCAACGCGCCAGCTGTATTTCAAAGAACTGTCAATAAAGCATTAGGGTCATTAAGATTTAATACAGCTGTAGCGTATATGGACGATATTTTGGTGCCTTCAGAGACAATCAATGATGGTTTAATTAAACTTGAAAAAATTTTCCAAAAATTTCGTGAAGCTAAATTAACATTAAAGTTATCAAAATGTTACTTTTTTAAGACATCTGTAGACTTTTTAGGTTTAGAAGTTACATCTGATGGTATAAGGCCGGGCAAAAAGAAAATTGAGGCTGTTGAAAATTTTCCAGTACCTAAAGATGTTCACAATATTAAGCAATTTATCGGTTTGGCTAGTTTTTTTAGAAAATTTATAAAAAATTTTGCTGTAATTGCTCGACCGCTTACAAAATTGACAAAAAATAATCATCCTTGGATTTGGGGTAGTGAACAACAGCAAGCTTTTGATGAATTAAAATCAAAATTAGTGACTCGTCCAGTTTTGGCCTTATATGATCCAAATTTCACAACTGAATTGCACACAGATGCCAGTAAATGGGGAGTTGGTGGAATCCTACTACAAAAACAACCTAATGGTGACCTTAAGCCCGTAGCTTACTACAGTAGACAGACATCTCCAGAAGAACAGCATTTTTCAGCTTATGAATTGGAAACGTTAGCTGTAGTAGCTTCACTTGAAAAATTTAGATCTTATTTAAAGGGTATGCCATTCTCAATAATAACCGACTGCAATTCTTTAAGAGCAACTTTTCTAAAACGCGATATGATTCCTCGAGTTGCCCGGTGGTGGAGTATTATACAAGAATACGATTGTGATATAGTTTACAAATGTGGCAAAAGTATGAGCCATGTAGACGCTTTAAGCAGAAACCCAATTTCCCGGGATTTCGAAGAAATAGAATTTCCATCTGTACTTAATATTACAAGTGATTGGTTAAAAACAGTTCAATTAGGTGATGATGAAATAAAACGTATAAAAGAAATTTTATTGGATTCGGAGGCTAGTAATGTGGTAGAAGTTAAAAAGAATTATGTTTTAAAAATGGTAATATTTATAGAAATACAGAAAATGGACTTAAATGGCTTGTACCTAAGGGAGTACGTTGGCAAATCTTAAAATATTGTCACGATGATATTGGTCATTTTTCTTTTGATAAGACTTATGAAAAAGTTTCTACAGATTATTGGTTTCCTAAAATGCGCAAATTTATCAAAAAATATGTACAGTCCTGTTTAGAATGTGCTCATAGTAAAGTCCCTTCGGGAAAGAAATCTGGTTATTTACACTCCATAGAAAAAATATCTATACCCTTCCACACACTTCACGCAGACCATTTGGGTCCTTTTAATCAAAGTAAAAACAAAAACAAATATATTCTGGTGATTATAGACGCTTTTAGTAAATTCATATCTCTTAAAGCTGTTAAAAGCACAAAAGCTTCGACCACAATTAAAGTTTTTAGAGAATATTTTGCAACGTTTGGTTTGCCAACGAGACTCATAACAGATAGATATTCTACATTTACTGGGAAAAAGATAAAAAACTTTTTTACCAATTTAGGTATAAAACATATAATGAATGCAGTTGCCACTCCACGTGCAAATGGACAAGTGGAGAGGTACAATCGTACAATTTTAGATGCTTTAACTTCAATGAATCATGGGCGTGATGAAAATTTATGGGACGAAAAGGTCTTAGATGTACAATGGGGTTTAAATAATACAGTTAATAAAGGATTAGGACGCACTCCAACTGAGGTGCTGTTTGGAAAAAAATTGAGTGGAATATCAGATGGGTTACTAAAATCAGTGGTTGATGATCCTAAAGAATATAATTCAAATAATTTAAAAGCAATAAGAGACGAAGTAAGTGAACATATTCAAAAGGATCAACAACGACAGAGGACCCTATTTAATAAAAGTCGTTGTAAGCCTAGAAAGTTTTGTGAAGGAGATCTTGTAAGGGTTGAGAGGTCCGTTGTTTGTCCAGGAAAGAGCAAAAAAATTGTACAGAAATGTTTTGGTCCATATCGAATCGTAAAAGAATTAGAAAACGATCGTTTTTTAGTAGAAGATACTCCTATAACAAAAAGAAAGGGTAAAGCAACTTACAAAGGTGTATATCCAGTAGAGCGTATACATCCATGGTTAAATTTTAAAAGATTTGAAGATACTGACGATAATTTAAGTGATACGAGTTGTGATAGTATATGCGATGAAGATAATGGAAGTAATGTTGTTAATGCTGAATAAACTAATAATATCTTGACAGTTATAGCAACTTGCAATGTAAATTTAACATAAAATGATCATATTGAGTTAATGAACAAAAAAAAAAAGGGATTAGTATGATTAATGATTATACATTATTAATTTTATGTGATTATTGATGTAAAATGTTTTGTTTTCCTAGAAAATATTATTGTGATTTGAATAAGTGAATACAAAAGCTAATTATAAATGATTGGAAGGATATTGGTATTTTTTATGGAAGGATGAAAGGATTGTTAAAAATATTAATTATTTAAGAGTATGGTCTAGTGATTGAATTAAAATGAATTCATATTTAGCTTAGTATGGTCTAGTATTGGAATTAAAATGAATTTATAAAATAGCTTAGTATGGTCTAGTATTGGAATTAAAGTGAATTTATATTTAGCTTAGTATGATCTAGTATTGAAATTTGGATTAAATTTAAATAGTTTAGTATAGTCTAGTACAGTGATTTAAATGAGATAGCTTAGTATGGTCTAGTATGGGTGTTTTAAATTGAATTATGAAATGGTATTAAAATGGTAAATAGTGGATTGTTAATGTAATTTGAATTAGTAATTGTTGGGTCATGTTAAAATTGTAATTAGATTATTCTTTTTTAAATATTAGTCACGGGGACGTGACTATTAGTCAGGATGGACGAATTGTAATACTCTTTGAGTAAATTATTTTCATAAACTGAAATTATGTGGCCATTTCCGGTGCCGATGTAAATTATTTAAAATGATTTTAAAAATAAATTAATATTATTATTATTTGTATTAAAATATATAATATTTTATTAGGTATTAAGAATATTTAAACAAATTGTTTGTAATATAATGATTTTCTTGGATAGGAAACTGCTCTCCTATTGGTCAGATATTTTTAACCAATCAGGAACGACCGCCATCTTAGGTGGTCGAAGTAGAGGGGAAAATAGAGGGAGAGCAGGGTTCTCCTCAAGAGATTCATTCTAAGTTGTGCTTTGGTACAGTGAAGTGATCCTAATAAAATTAGTGAGTGTTCATCTGGTTGTTTTATTATAAAATATAACCAGGAATAATGGAAGAAGTTAACATTTTTAAACTTTCTTTGTTTTGTTTTACGATACAGTCGTAATTTTCATAACGGTTCGAAAGTACCGTTGGTATGTACCAAAAGTAGCAAAGTAAAAAATGCAATAAAATCTGCTTTACTTTTTACCAATTGTAGAGCAAAGTATTCAAAGATGTTCTACTTTTACTTCGCAGAAAAGATATTTATTGCTTTTGCAAATAATTTGCACTAAAAAGTTGTTTTATTATGTCACATTGTTTGAACTTTTTATCTATCACGCATATTTATAATTATTGTGTTTTAAAACTACTAGTAAACAATTGTGTCATGGAAATTAAAGTGTGCTGTTTGTTAAGAATGTTTCGCTTAGTATTAATTCTAAAAACTACTAGCCATTCTTGTAGTTTAACTATTTGCTAAGTAAAAGTTTCATACTGGCATTTTGCAATCCATAAAACTTTGATATTAATTGTTTGGCAAAAATTATTATATACGTATATTCAAAATCGCTTTCGCAAACTGCGCTGAAAATATAATGCTTAAGTTTAACTTAACTAGACAAGAAAGAAGGTAAGTTACAAGGTTTGTTCAAATCACATGGGAAAAATTAGTGTAATTGCTCTTACGTTGTAAAATGTTAGATACCCGGTTCATCCACTCATTAATGGAATAAAGATTCAACTCAGATTACTAAGATTACTCGGCACGGTTTTCAATAACAGTCTAAGTTTTAATCCTTCATCGCCAGTCTATACTCTCTGTACCTCATACGGCCGTAAGAAACAACACAACAAATATCTTAACCCTGCCGGCGGCCGGCGCGCGGGTGATTGGCGCGGAAATTGGTCTGCTGTGCACTTCCGCCAGTTGATGACTGGACCTGGCGAGGTCAGATTTGAATTAGAACTCTTAATTAGCTTTGTGGGATGTGTGTGTGGTGAAGAGGCCGCTCTCAGAGATCTTTAAGGGTTACTTAATTTTAACATTAACTAGATTATTAAGTTCTCATAAAATTAAAGCTAAATAATGATTTTATCTTCAAGTGCAGCCGTTAATTAGCTTTGTAGGATATTGGTGCGGCAAAGGTACTTATCTACTATTGTGAAGAAGTTAAATCAAATCACTCATATATATTACAGTTGAAGATCGAAGTTATTACTTAGAATTTAACCAAATTAACTCACTAAGCAAAGACTAATAAAAGTAATAAGTCTAGCCGTCTCTTCTCAGTACTCTCAAGTCTCAACACGAAGGTTTGAACTTATTTTATTATCAGATTTTTAACCGTCACCGGGTCAAGTTAATTTCCTGAATCGATCATTAGGCATAAGGACTCGAAACGTTATTTCTGTCTTATTAACGGCATTCATAGAAATTGAATGACATGCCACTTAAATATAATTCAATTAGTTTAATTTTAACATAAACATTTTCTGTCAAAATCTTCATTTAAGTTAAAAGATCATTAAATATCCTTTTCACCACATTTGAAATTCACCTTGGACCGCAATAGCGAATATAAAAGTACATTTTATCCACTTCGCTATTCACGCCATCATAACTTTCTTCGCCTGAAGCATTATTCAATTTGGCCGAAGCGTGGGGAATGCCAATAAGTGTGTCTTGCGGTACTGAGTGGTTTGTATGAATGTACCGCATGCTTATGAGAGACACCTTAAAAAGTAAAAGATAAGAAGAAGAAATAGTAAATGTATTATAAAATTTTGTTTCAAGAAATGTGTTGATTCATTAAAACTGCGTAGCATAAAATAATGACGTTGCAGATTTGGTGTTAAAATGTGTTTCGTGGTAGTTACATATAGAAGACTGAACGGACAGACAAACATAGACACGGACATGAGTTTTTGCTATTTGGCTACGGTAATTTAAAAAGTAGATTTGTACTATTGTAACGAAGTTTCGGTCGTTTGGATTAAAAAGATTCAGACAAATCTCAATTTGTTTTAGAATTCGATCCAATCACATTCCTCATAAAAATTTTCTTTTCTTGATAGGCAAGAATTCCAGCCCGAATTGTGTGGTATGTGATCGTAATGAAGATTTATATCACGTTCTTTTGGAGTGTGATAGGAACGAATCTATCAGAAACGAATTTATTATGGACACCAAATGTAGCAAATTAGATTTATATTTTTATACACAATATTGTATCGGATTTCAAAGCTGAACATAGTGATAGGTTAATAAGTTTTGTTATACATTCCCTATATTTAAGAGATTTAGATAATAATGTTATGTACGCCGCGTGAATTTATTTTGTTAAATTTTTGTTAAGGCCGGCTTAATATTCATGATGTATGGCCTTTATAAAATAAAGATTAAAAAAAGGTCTTATTACTGATACAAATAACTACTAGATGTTGCGCCTAACTTTCGATTACGTAGAAATTAATTTATCGCGCTGTATTTGCAAACAAAACACTAAAATCGGTTCAGCTGTTTCAGCACAATTAAATTGCAAACCGATACACGTTTATATTAATGATATATACCATTACACATAATATAATTATCAAAACACGTTTATTTCAATCCTAATCCGTTTACCGCAAAAACAAACGCGGTGGAACGTCTAAACAAAAAAGCGTATTTATTGAAAAGAGAGGCGTAAATAAAATCGGGTTTCAGTTACTCCTAACCTAACTAAGCCGGGCCGCGTGCGGTGGATTTTTGTTTTTTTTTTTCAGAAACGTCCGCGGCCGAACAAATTGATATTCATTAGTACGCGGCACCATCGGCGCGGGCGTTAAGGAAAATTAACGAGGCATATATGAATTAACACCGGGCAACACCGGGGAGGGGGCAGGTCGATACCAAACGACACTTTTTAAAGCGAAATTTGCCCGTTTTTAGGTAGTTTTCAAGTGCAGATTTGAGCTAAGTTTGTATATTTGTTAGCTTGCTTATGAATCTCGTATTGAGGACAAAGTAACACAACTTTGAAAATAATAACAATATTTATACAAGAGAGTAATAACAATAAGTTTTAAAAATTATAGTATCTTACTGCTATGATGATATTTAGTATGCTCTAAGGAAGTACTTTAAATATCAAATAAAATAACGGGACCGTAGAAGAGCCATGCTTCGGCACGAATGGGCCAGCTCGACCGGAGAAATACCACGGGCTCACAGAAAACCGGTGTGAAACAGCCCTTGCGCGGTGTTTCGCCGAGTGAGTTTACCGGAGGCCCAATCCCCTACCCTTTCCCTTCCCTACCCTCCCCTATTTCCTTCCCTACCCTCCCCTACCCTATTACCCTATTCCCTCTTAAAAGACCGGCAATGCACCTGCAGCTCTTTGATGCTGCGAGTGTCCATGGGCAACGGAAATTGCTTTCCATCAGGTGACCCGTTTGCTCGTTTGCCCCCTTATTTCATAAAAAAATAAACATGCGGCTTACAGTTTGCCGTAGTAAAAATAATAAAAAGAAACTTTATTTATATATTTATTAAGATTGTTCAAAATAATGTTGTAGCACTGCGTAGACGCCTACGACACCGCTACGTAAGTGCTACGAGGGGTCTACGAATGTTTATGGCTCAAATTATTATGTTTTTTTAAGCACTCAACTGATTTTTAAGAGCCTTAGACCTAAGTTGTCCAACTTTTGGGCAAAGGCCTGCTGAAGGTCTTCCAGCTCTCGATCCAGCACCACCGTAGGCTAGTCTGGCTTGTCTGGATTATACAATCGATGATACATACGCATCTTACAACATTTTTCGAAGCCCACCACGGCAATTTCTTCCATTGCCTGGTACACATTCCATGGTGATCTTTGCCTAGTGGCGCTCCTACTACATACTTCAGCTTACTACCTGCTTTATATGTATAGCAGCCATAAAGCTAAACTTTAATATGCGTTTCGGAAAGCGATGTGCTGTATTATCTTACTTCATTAGCAGCTAATCCCACTCCTAAAATGCAAGTATTATAAAATCTTAAAATTTAATTGTAATTAGTCATTATAACACGTAATAAAATAAGCATTGTCTTCCACGAAAAAATATAGACAAATCCGCAACGTTCATTATTCCCCCAAGTGGGCTGTTAGACAAATCGTCCTAATTCCCATTGTCTTGTGACTTCCTCGCAGGGATTATACTCGGGGATTCCCCCGGAATGCGGGATCATTTGAGGAAAACCCTTCTATTTATTTCATAAACGTATTAATAATAAAGAAGATTTTTCAGCCGTTTATACAAAAATTTTATTGCTAATTATTATGATTATTCTTTGGTCAATTCGACAATTACATAATATTTTGATAGCTCCATAATGTAATTATGTATTTAGAGCCTTTAATTATTTCATTTAAGCAATAGTTTACACAAAGCAACAACATACTCAGAATAATAGCCAGTTTAAGCGTTTTTAGGGTTCCGTAGCCAAAATGGCAAAAAAGGAACCCTTATAGATTCGTCATGTCTGTCTGTCTGTCTGTCTGTCTGTCTGTCTGTCTGTCTGTCCGTCCGTCCGTATGTCACAGCCACTTTTCTCCGAAACTATTAGAGCTATACTATTGAAACTTGGTAAGCAGATGTAGCCTGTAAACCGCATTAAGATTTTGATGCAAAAATGGAAAAAATATTAAAAATTTTAGGGGTCCCCATAGGTACAACTGAAACAAAAAATATTTTTTTTCATCTAACCTATGCGTGTGGGGTATCTATGGATAGGTCTCCAAAAATCATATTGAGGTTTCTCATATCATTTTTTTCTAACCTGAATAGTTTGCGAGAGAGACTCTTCCAAAGTGGAAAAATGTGTGTCCCCCCCCCTCTAATTTCTAAAGTAGAGGCATGATAATTCTAAAAAAAATATATGATGTAGATTACTATAAAAACTACCAACGAAAATTGGTTTGAACGAGATCTAGCCAGTAGTTTTTTTATACGTCATAAATAGTAAAGTACAACTGAAACAAAAATTTTTTTTTTTTCATCTAACCTATGCGTGTGGGGTATCTATGGATAGGTCTCCAAAAATCATATTGAGGTTTCTCATATCATTTTTTTCTAACCTGAATAGTTTGCGAGAGAGACTCTTCCAAAGTGGAAAAATGTGTGTCCCCCCCCCCCTCTAATTTCTAAAGTAGAGGCATGATAATTCTAAAAAAAAATATATGATGTAGATTACTATAAAAACTACCAACGAAAATTGGTTTGAACGAGATCTAGCCAGTAGTTTTTTTTATACGTCATAAATAGTAAACCTTAATCTAAATTTCATTAAATCGACTGAAATATAAAAATAAATCAAAAATATTTTAATTTCATAAAAATAAACCTTATTGCTGCTGCGGAACCCTCCATGGGCGAGTCCAACTCGCACTTGGCCGCTTTTTTAGTATTAAATATCTCAATTCTACATATATAAATAGTTTTCTCATTTGGACAGTAGATTATTAGTAATTTTCGCACCAAATATTTCAACTAATCATTAATCAATATTACATCACTTTTACTACGAATACACCCATATAATATCATTTTGCATCATTCCAAACTTTTCCTTTTATAACCTAACCCGTGCCGTGCGATTGTATAAGAATTAGTCTCGCCCCGGAAGTGGTTGTACTTCGGGGAAAGTTTATTGTTACTTTCTGCCCGTTACTTTCTCTTTGTCCGGTAAAGGATTGACTTTAAAATGGAGCAACAGTACTTTGACGGACAACGGGAGTTATTGTAATTTGGGACAGTTATAGGACAGTTTTGAGCAATTAGACAAAGAAAGAAAGTCTTTGTGGAGATTGGAGCACAGTTAGACGCAATTGTCTTATCTAACGGTCGTTGTGGATATTATGACGTATCGTGCTATTGTTATTTGGAAATGTAACAGTAAAAGTTTGTGGTACGTTTATTGAGACAGAAATATCGAAATAAAATTATGTATATGTCATACCTATGACGCATAGTTACGAATACACAAATAATTTAAATGAAATAAAACATTTCGAGTAAACAGTTCGAAATCGGAAATAAGAGTATGAATCTCTATGGAAAAAAGTTATGCTTTTTAATTTGACAGAATGCTTCTTTCTTTCTTTCTAACTTAAGCTAAAAAACTGAAAGGCATACATTCTGAAGGTGATAATAATTGACTTTGCCACAGAAATATTTATTCTGGATTACACTCCACGTCTATTTGATTGAACACAAGAAGCCGTCCGGCAAACATTGATTCATCACAATCTCTTCGACAAACTTCATCTGAATACAATATTGTTAACTATATCAACCTGTTTATTATTAAAGAAGACTACATCAGTACGTACTTATTTACATAACTTTTACAATAATTGAATTAGAAGTTTTTGTTTTGCATATTCTATACACAATATTGATATCATAATGGCAATACTCGACAATATAGGTTCGGTAAAATAAGATTTAATGAATATTTTATTTGTGTGGATACTTTGAGTCCCGGAAAAGGACATAGAGAAATGTAGTAAAGCTCGATTTATTATTGGTCGCTACACCGCGAGATCTCAAGCAATTGTGTGTAAAATATGTCACTAACCTAACATAACGCAATAATCGAATTTCACTATGCAGTGACATTGCAGGAAACTATCATCTGATTTTGACTAACAAGTACAAAATAAGCTAAAATGTTTCCAAAAAGGTACCTACTTTTTTACAAAAACGGCTTCAGAAATTTAGTTAAATAGCTCACAATCTCGACCTGTTTGTTTATTCTCATCAATGTAAGATATTATGGATTCTTTAACAGACTTAATTCCGACATTTATTCTTTTCGCAAATCTGGGGTGCATACTATTAACAAAACTCTGTAGGGAGATGTTGAGATGTTGACAAGTGTCTTACGCTTGTTCCTCCGTTTCTTTTTCCTTTTAACCGAATTCCAAAAGTAGCTTGTTGTTTTAGGAATAACTTTTGAGATTAAACACAGGAAGATTTGTAAACAAAATGCAAATTTTGGCAAAAATGTAATAGATAGTAATTAGTTAAGACATAAAATAACTCCAATTGTTTTGGCAACAACATTAAATGTATGAATTATCTTACTTATAATAGCATTTACAGCTACACAATCAATAACAGCTATACAAAGTCTCTTGTCACTGTCTGAGACTTAGAACTACCAATTAAATTTTAAACCTCGACATTGAAATTTTAGTTATCAGTTATTACAGCTTCTCATAATAAACTTATTTACATTTAGATCAAAAAGAAATAAAACTAAGTATATGGTCCACATATTTCACACAATACACACAATGGTAGGCCAAAGAGTCATCACAGATTTCTTAGAACTTTTTGCAACATCATACCCTGAATAGCTTCTGTTGTCACAAGAATTATTGTCTTAGGGCCACTAGTGTTACACTATCGACAATACCCCATTGTCCCAATACCATGCCACGCCGTGGGATATGATGGTACAACCCTAATTTACAAAAATAATCGTTACACAAAATTGTCGATACAATAGAGATGTGAAATAACAATTTTGAAGCTAAATTTGCAGGGAGGTGTGGAAAGATCGTGATAAATGATTTAGTGGCTGTAATATCGGAAGAAGATTTAAAATTAATATTTTGTAGATTTTAGTTGTTTGTTTTTCCACAAATTAAGAACTTTGTATTCTTAGAATATGTTGTCCGTAATTGCGTTCGCACAGGCATTTGGTTAATGCATGGTAACCGAAGATTTCACGTATATGTTACGTCTCTTGCCCGGACTTTAGGCGTTAAACTATTAGGTATCCAGATCGGCTCACCTTCGTATTTCCTTCGATCGCTTCGATTCCTTCGGATTCTTGGAAATCCATTATTATTCTATTGTTGTCGCGATCATCGGTGATCTGATGGGGCTTGATAGGTTAATATATAATTCAACTTTTATCTCAAATTATCTTCAAGTTTTACAAACATTTTAAATTGCTACCGGATGTAAAATATTCCTCAGTTTCTGTAGGTGCTGAAAACATTGGTGAGCTCAACTGCTTTTAAAGAAAACTGGAATGTGACATCCAAATTAAAAGACACAAAAGCAAATCGATTACCTTAACATCCATTAAGATACCTCACACTAATAAACGACAAAATACACAGCAGCATGAAATCTAACACAAAGACACAACGAACACAAAGACGGACAAAAAACAAAAAACATTTAAGTTGCAGTGAAACAATATAGTTAAAGGAATCTTTTGACGTAGTATTGTGGACTTATTGCACCCACGCGACGTCAATGCAGCATTAGTTCCGCGGAGGGACGCTTCTGGGAAAGAGAAATTGGTACAGAATCTGTACGATAAAAACATGGCGCGTGCCTCGTTTGATTTACTGTAAATTATGAGTAACTCCAAGAAATATTCTCGAAGTTTTTGTGTACATACCAGCTTCGCACTGCTTCATCCGATTAGGATTCTTAAATAGTAAACGTCGCTATTTTACCTTTCAACATAATGTGTCTATGTTATAAAGTGTGTCTGTCTGTCTTTTACCTCTTCGCGCTTAATTTATGTTCAAGGGTTTGGTAACTACCAATCCCTTGAACTCCAGCTCTACAATTTGCTAAAATAATATTATATTATATCCTTTGACATAGGATTCACAAATTTCTGCTCCAATAAGGCAATATATTGCTAAGACTGAGTAGCTAGTAACTACTTTACGATTACATATTCACAACGATCAATTTGTCAGCTCCGGACGGACGGGACTAATTTGATTGCCGCGGAAAAACTAGCAAAAAACGGTCCGTTTTAAATTTCACAAATTACAGCCGTCATATGGGAAGCGATTGTAATTGCGCATTACTCGTTAACCCTCGAGCGGCTTATGTTAACCCCCCAGCGGCGAGTTTGGCGGGCGCCGGCGACGCATGTCCCAAATACTTAGGGTCGGCTCTCATTACGCCGCCCTCGGTCGAATCGACCGATGTATTAACACGTCGCATCTCGTAGATGCAAAATTTGACCAATTTGATGAGCTGATAGTGTCGATAAAATTTCGCAGTAATGATACAGCGGTGCTACACATTACAATATCATACGAAATACTAATATTATAACGGCGAAAGTCCGTTTGTTTGTTACCTTTTCACGCCCAAATCGCCTGATTTTGCTGAAATTTGGTATGGCGATACTTAGAGTCCCGGAAAAATTTACGATTTTCGCGCGATAAACGAAGTTGCGGGCGTCATCTAGTAAGTATTATTACAAAATATAGACTTAGATAAAGTAAAGGCCGTCACAGACTTGGCTATAATATATATTAATATGTTTATAGCTAGGCATACTACTATATATTTTCTATACAATTTTCGCGTGACCACACACTCAGCTATAATATATATTTCTGGTCTCAGTGTGTTTAGTACGGTATATTAATAATATTAATATACCGTACTAAACTGTAATACAATATTACAATATATATACTATAATATATACTATAATACAATACTAAGCTATAATATATATTATATATTATAGCTAAACACTAATGAAACACAATTTTCGTGCACTTTTTCCGCTACATTTAAGAAATTATAATAATTTTAACAAATTACACGACCGGTTATTATAATTTCTTAAATATAGTGGAAAAAGTGCACGAAAATTGTGTTTCATTAGTGTTCAACATGAATTTCCACCAAGAACCAACAGTACAATCAGTTACATATATTATAGCTAAGACTAGCTGTGACGGCCTTAATAGTGTTTCTAAAATGTTATTATTTTTTTAAGGCAGAAAAACGTTAAGGCGCTACGTACGTACGATAGCTATGATTGTCACCATAATTACAAAGCTGTCTAGAATCGACGTCGTATGTCTATCATGGACAATCATTATAGACAAGTATACACGTTCGTAATCGCTTGTGATGGTCCTACATGGACCAACATGAAGCTACATAAGAATTTGTGGTCATTTTTGAATACCAGACTTTAATATATTTTTTGTACCTTATCTCGCGAATCAATTATTATCAGTGTCACTGTTAATAAACTATTTTGTGATTTTGCTTTTCTTTATTTTTCTCAAACTCATTTTGGATTAAAGTCCTTCAAGATACATAAATAAAAGCTACAGCCAAAGAATTTTTTAGACAAACTAAACCCCATGCAGTAGTGAAATATCGAATTTGTAAATCGACAGTGCATCGCCGAAATCAGTGAGTGTTAAGAGGGCGAGCGGTTGCCATTGTTATAATTTTCAATAAGGGGCGCGATGGAGGGGCATCGATCGGCTGCATCCCGCGTGCATTCAACTATGAATTTCCGTAAGCAACACCCAAATCCGTCAACTTTTTTCCGAATCCTGATTTATTCCGAGCTGGAGTTTAGAATAGCAAAGCATTTGGGGTAGCTTAGAAAAGCAAGGCACATTTAGCGTCAAATGTTTAGTTTGGTTATTAAACTCAGGAAAACAGATTAGGTATGAACTTAATATCAGTAGTATCTACCTATAAATCATACTACCTGTACCTGTATGAAATGATTTGGTTGTAGCTATGACGTATATTTCAAATCCAGGCACTACCAGTTAATTGCGAATTGCGATCGATCGAAACATATGTACATCTACACTACTATAAATAAAATTTATTTATAGTAGTGTAGATGTACATAAAAAGAGGAAAGATTTGATTTATTGTTTGTTTGTTTGTTTGTTTGTCCTGAATAGGCTCCGAAACCACTGGACCGATTTGAAAAATTCTTTCACCATTGGAATTCTACATTATTTCTGCTGAACATAGGTTAAATTTTACTTTGGAAAAAAATAGGATTCCGTAAGATATTTGGGTTTTTCGGACGCAAGGTGTAAAAAATCAACCAGAAAAGTTACTTATTTTGCGTACGCTGCCTAAACTATAAAAGATAGAACCATAAAATGTTCTAAGTAATTATAGATCTTATAAATATCTATAAAAAAGTTCGCGACACACTATACCTATATATGTCGAGTGAGGCACAATAACCATTTTTTTTATTTAAAAATCTTGAATTTATTTTGGACTACATTTAAACGTGTTTATTTTACTAATGCTATTAATCCTTATCAAAATAAATTATTTTGTCACTAAGTACAGTTTATGTAGATAATATTTGGTCTTTGAATGATTAAAATTGGACGTTTGGTTTTAAAATTATGGCGAAATTAAAATATTACGATAGTGGGCGTCACCAAGGCGGGGTGGTTTTTTCTTTAACACGAAAACTACTGATCCGATTTACATACGGTTTTCACAGATATATTTGTTTTCTTCCAACTCAACATCTGGTGTATAAAATCCCCCCCCCCCCAACCCTCTCTGGGGACCAAAGAGGGGGTCACATTTTGTATCCAACTTTTTTCTTTAATGGACTTCATATTATTAACTGTGTTTTCCAACTTAACATCTGGTTTATAACATTTTCCCCCTCCCCTCTTAACGGACAAAAGAGGGGGTAAGATATTATGTATCAACTGATGAAGAAGAAATACTTTAAATGGCAAAACAACGTTTGCCGGGACAGCTATAATATATAAAATCGCCTCATTGGTTTGAAATCAAGAGCATATTATATACAATCTTGGTGAATAATTATACAGTAAAATGTAGTTTATTAGTTATCACAAAATCTATTTACGGGCGAATTCTTACGAATTTCTCATTAAAAGATTTTTGGATTAATTAACATTGTTTTTCTTTTATCAGACGAAAACAGAATAGAATATAAAACATTTTTTGTTTTTTTCCTGGTAAGAACGAATAATATTAGATTTCCTTTGAAAAACATCCTGGAAGTTCTAACAATATCTCATAATAGTTCCAATCTTTGCTTATCATTAATTATCGCAACAGTAATAATATGAATAATTATTTATAATCAGAAGTCTCAAATCACATAATCCATGTCTTGAGATTACAATATATTACTTCTGATGTAAGTCATAAACTACGACGCAAGGCCAAAAGTTTGCTCAAAACCCTAAACCATTCTTGAATAAAACAATTCACAACACATGCCATGGGTATACAACCACCCGGGGTTCTATTAAAATACAAACAATGGCCTTACCCTAACTAATATCTGGACTAAATCCCTAATAAGTATGCCATTGTATGAGAGGGCCGTGGCCGAAGCGACAAAGAGCGCGTTATACCGATCTGTCAGATTTATTATTATGTAGCTGTTCATTCACAAGCGTTCGATCAATGCAATCTCAACCTTGATGCAACAGCATCAGGGTTAACTTTAGCTTGTTTTGAAGCTTGTGATGTAGCACCTTTTGTGTCTGGTACGTCGTGTGGTGAGTCTGGGCATGGAGGCTCACCGAACTTGCCACACTCCCCTACAACTAGATTTGCAGTACGGTTATAATACTGTGGCAGTCATTCATTACGCGCGCGCTACTGTTTGATGCATAGTTTGAACTTTAATTGGTTTTGGGACAGGATGGGTTTTTTATGCATTTGAGGGTTAAATAATGGGTGGGTTTGCTTAGATGCTGGTTGGTCACTACGGTGTATTTATGTGTCTTTTAACAAGGAAAAAAGTTCACTTCCCTGGTTGTTTAGTGTGAACCTTTAGAACCTGGGAGAGGCTCGCGGAAAACAGAACAGATTGGCGCAAACGGATAATGGAGGGTAGCAAGCTTTGCGATGATGCCTGGTTCCAAGCTCGCAAAGACAAAAAACACCAATGTCTATGTTCTGTGCCATCAACCTCTAATTTCTCCTGTCGTTACTGTGGTCGTCTATGTCGCTCACGTATCGGCTTGCTCAGCCATGAAAAGGGCTGTATCACAGACCAATACGCCGTAAATCGTCTGACACAGACGTAAAGGCCAATGATGATGATTAGAACCTTTGAACGAAGAACATTTTCATATAGTCACTTGTAATACTTATTATCATTTATCACAAGAGTGTAACAGCATAAACTAGCTGACTCGACAAAAGTTGTTTTGCTACAAATGGCCTAAATAATTTTTATTGAAAATTCCTACCCCATAAACACCAACAATTCACAAACTTTTAACAATAATTGGTCCCAGTGGAGGAGTTTGAAAACCAAAATCGCAACACAAGAAGTATTTTAGATATGGCTCACTGCCAAGATAACCTTGGATAAACAAGTTTGATGATTATTATTATTGATGAGCAATCAAATTTAAATATTATATTTTGTCAAATTTAGGAGCCACCGTCATATCCGATATTGATGAAATATGAACGCATCCTAATATTATTTCCTTTGTATAATGAACGCATTTTTTTGATGTTGATCTGTAATCTATGACATTGTCTACGTCTCTTGCCTTCCTGTTTCTCGTGTGAATATATGTCATTCAAAACGCTCCGTCCTAGTTTTTATTTTAATCTTTAGTTATTAACTTAATCCTAACTTCCATAGCAGTTTTCATTAGGTTATGGGCCTTTTGACGCCCGGATAGTTAGAATTAGGAAAATAGTTCCGCGAAGTAAAGTAATTTGTGGCTTATATAACCTCAATCCGGCTTTAGTAATTTCGCGAGGTTTCAGGTATTTTCTTTCAGCACCGAAATAAACTCAATAATGGCAACGAATGGAAGCATGGTACAAATAGAAAAATTAAAAGGGCGTGACAATTACGCCACTTGGAGTTTTGCTGTTAAGACGTACCTAGAACATGAAGAACTCTGGAAATGCGTTGAACCTAAGGAAGGATCCAAGTTTACCCCAAGTGAAGACATCAAAGCCAAGTCAAAAATTATATTATTGGTAGATCCGATCAATTATATCCATATTCAAGAAGCAAAAACTTCCCAAGAAGTATGGTGCAATTTGAGTAAGGCTTTTGATGACTCCGGCTTGACAAGAAGGGTTGGTTTGTTGCGAGAGCTGATTACTACAGATCTGGAAAGCTGTGGTAATGTAGAGAACTATGTAAATAAAGTAATAACTTGTGCACACAAGCTCAGGAACATTGGGTTTCATGTTGATGAAGAGTGGCTGGGTACGCTCCTCCTCGCAGGGCTACCAGAAAATTACAAGCCCATGATAATGGCAATGGAAAGCTCAGGTGTGACCATAAGTACAGATTTAGTGAAAACAAAGATACTACAAGATGTCAAAAATGAAAATGACTCCGGTGCTTTTTATACAAATTACAAAAGTTATAAAAACAATGCAAAGGCTGGTAAGTCTTCAGGCAAAGGCCCCAGGTGTTTTAAATGTAATAAATATGGGCATGTTGCGAAATATTGTCGCTCACAAAGCTCAAGTCAAAGTACTACAAATTATAAGAAAGAAGGCAAGTCGAATGAGACTTCTGGGTTTGTCGCTGCTTTTTCTGCCTCCCCTATCTTAACAAAAGGCTGCTGGTACCTTGACTCGGGGGCTGCAATGCACATGACTAACAATAAGGACTGGATTTATGATTTTGAACCTGCTTCAATAAGCCATATCAGTGTTGCTGATAACAAAACATTGCCCGTGAAAGGCTGCGGCAAAGTAAATATACAAAGCTTTGATGGACAAACTAAGAAATTAATTGGCACTGTACAGGTAAAAAATGTGTTGTATATTCCAGATTTGGCTGTAAATTTGCTGTCAATACATCAGATCACTAAAAATAACTGTAAAGTAAAGTTTGATGAGAATTGTTGCAGAATATACCATAATTCAAAGTTAGTTATGACAGGATATATGCAAAATAACCTATATGTAATAAATAATGAAACTTTTGCTCTGTTGTCCTCCGCTCACTTGTGGCATCAAAGAATGGGTCATATGAATTATAAAAATTTACAGAAACTTAATCAGTCTGTTACAGGAATAGATTTAGAGATTAAACAGGAGAAAAATATGACATGTAATACTTGTCTACAAGGTAAACAAACAAGAAAACCATTCAAGAATGTTGGTACAAGAGCTTCAGGCCTTCTGGAGGTAATACACTCGGATGTATGCGGCCCCATGGAGGAAAAGTCTCTCGGCGGTGCCAGATATTATGTCACATTCATAGACGACTACTCGAGAAAGGTATTTGTTTACTTTATGCATTCTAAATCTCAAGTTCTCAGTTACTTTAAAGAATTTAAGACACTTGTCGAGAACCAGCTACAGACTAAGATTAAATCATTGAGAAGTGACAACGGGAAAGAATATGTTAATGAAGCATTTGATAAATTCTGTAAAGAATCTGGTATCAAACGGCAGCTCACTGTTCCATATTCACCCGAGCAGAATGGTATGAGTGAACGAATGAATCGTACTCTGGTTGAGCGAGCCAAATGTATGCTTATTGATGCTAATTTGCCAAAGAAATTCTGGGCAGAAGCAGTTGCTACTGCAGCTTATGTAATTAATCGCTCACCAACTAAATTATTAAATTTTAGAACTCCGGAAGAAATGTGGACAGGTGTGAAGCCTAACCTACAACACATGAAAATCTTTGGTTGTCCGGCGATGATGCACATACCCAAAGAAAAGAGACAAAAATGGGATTGTAAGTCAAAGGAATTAATATTTGTAGGTTATTGTCCAGAATCTAAAGGCTACAGATTATATGATAAAGAACAAGGAAAAATAGTTAGAAGTAGAGATGTAGTATTTTTAGAGGAAGTTATTAAGAAGGATTTTGCACTTGTGCCATTTCAGAGTATACCTAGTGAAGAACAAAAGACTGATAGCGTAGATGAAACCATAGAAAATGATGGAAGTTCATATGAAAGTATTAGTACAGTCGTAGATAATGATAGTTTATGTTATGAAGATGATAAAGATGAAGATTACGTACCTGAACATGATGTCAACCTGAGCTCCACCGCCTCCATCAGCCACAACCTGAGACCGAGAAAGAATAAGACACCATCTACTTACCTGTGTCAAAATATATTGAAGAATAGTGCTCTGACGCCTGACCCTCAGACTGTAAAGCAAGCTTTGGAGAGTAAAGATGCACTGGAATGGAAAAATGCAATGGATTCTGAATATAATTCGTTAATAGAAAACAATACCTGGACGCTCTGTAAGTTGCCGCCTGAAAAGAAAGCAATACCATGTAAGTGGGTTTTTAAAACTAAGTTAGATGCAAATGGAAGTATTACTAAATATAAGGCGAGATTGGTAATAAAAGGATATGAACAGGTATATGGAATTGACTATAATGATGTTTATGCACCTGTAGTACGCCTAACATCTATCAGATATCTTCTTGCAATGGCAGCTAAACATCGCCTACAGATTGAACAGCTGAATGCCGTTACAGCCTTCTTGCAAGGTGAACTTAATGTAGAGTTGTACATGACACAACCACCTAATTATGAAAAGGGAGATCAAGTTTGTAAACTGAACAAAAGTATTTATGGCTTGAAACAGGCAAGTAGAACATGGAATCAAAAATTAGATAAGTACTTATTTAAAATTGGATTTAAAAAGTCACAGTTGGATCCATGTGTTTACTATGTTCATACTGAAGAAAATATACTATTATTAACTGTATATGTCGATGACCTGTTACTGTTTTATAACAATGCAGAATTTGCAAATGATATTAAAAGTAATTTATTAAGAAATTTTAATATGAAGGACTTGGGAAAAGCTACTTACTATATTGGTCTGCGAATTCAATATGATGAAAATGGAATTTACATAGATCAAACTAAAAACATAGAAAATGTACTGGAGCGATTTGGAATGGAGTCATGCAAACCTGTGGGAACGCCGATGGAGTGTGACCTAAAATTTTCAGATAATGTTTCAGTGGATGTACCCTATCAAGAAGCCATAGGTTGCCTATTGTATATATCTCAGGGAACACGCCCAGACATTTGCTATGCTGTAAATACACTTAGCCGTTACAGTAAAAATCCTACATCAGAACACTGGATAGCAGTAAAGAGAGTATTTCGCTATCTTCAAGGAACTAAGAATCTAAAGATATTATACAAAAGTACTGTTAATCAGGAAATTGTAGGATACTGTGACTCTGATTGGGCATCCTGTACAGAAGAAAGAAGATCATGTACTGGATATGTTTTTATGTGTCAAGATGCTGCCATATCTTGGAACTCAAAGAGGCAGCAAACTATTGCTCTGTCAACTACCGAGGCAGAATACATGTCTATCTCAGCTGCGACTCAGGAGGCTCTGTGGCTGAGACAATTACACTGTGAATTGTGGCCTTCCACTAAGGCTACTAGTATAACTTTATTATGTGATAATCAAAGTGCAATTAAACTTACAGGTAATTCTGCTTATCATACTAGGAGCAAGCATATTGATGTACGTCACCACTTCATACGAGACAAGGTCAAGTCCGGTGACATCCACGTTGAATATATACCTACAAACATGATGCTCGCTGACTGCCTGACCAAAGCCTTGGCAAAACCGAAGCATCATCAGTTCCTGATTGGCATGGGTCTGCGTTCAAGGGAGCATGATGAAATATGAACGCATCCTAATATTATTTCCTTTGTATAATGAACGCATTTTTTTGATGTTGATCTGTAATCTATGACATTGTCTACGTCTCTTGCCTTCCTGTTTCTCGTGTGAATATATGTCATTCAAAACGCTCCGTCCTAGTTTTTATTTTAATCTTTAGTTATTAACTTAATCCTAACTTCCATAGCAGTTTTCATTAGATATGGTCTAGTGGCTAGGATACCTGGCTCTCACCCAGGAGGCTCGGGTTCGATTCCCGGTATCGGAATACAACTTTTTGTATTTTACCAACTGACTCTACATTTTGAACACACACTAAACTTAACATTTTTCATTTAACAAGCAAAAAAATAATATTCGTAATTCGTATACGTTATAATAATATTATGTATCTCAATGTTCGTATAGTAATCGAATAGTCGATTTCCGTTAAGAAAGCAGTGAGGTTGACCAATGATACTTAAGGGCCCGGGTTACCCTCGAAATTTTCATACATTCTTAATACCAAAATCATTTTCTCATACGAAAATATTTAACATGTTTGAGTTATTTTTCAGCTTAAGATAGTAATTACCTAGGGTCCTGAACAATTTTTTTTTACAAAATATTTAAATACTAAAAAAAATTTTTTTGTGTTTAAATATTTTTTAGTAAATTTACTACTAAATATTTAAACACCAAAAAATAGACAAAAACACTAAAAAATATATAAATAAATAGTAAATTTACTACAAAATATTTAAACTTTAAAAAATATTTTTTATTATTTAAATATTTTGTAGTAAATTTACTATTTATTTATATATTTTTTAGTGTTTTTGTCTATTTTTTGGTGTTTAAATATTTAGTAGTAAATTTACTAAAAATTTTTTAAACACAAAAAATTGTTTTTTAGTATTTAAATATTTTGTAAAAAAAATTTGTTCAGGACCCTAGGTAATTACTATCTTAAGCTGAAAAATAACTCAAACAAGTTAAATATTTTCGTATGAGAAAATGATTTTGGTATTAAGAATGTATGAAAATTTCGAGGGTAACCCGGGCCCTTAAGTCATAATTTAGTCAAGAACAAACAATTTTGACGACAGTATACGAGTACTACGGCAACGATCTCAACACGAACAAAGGAACAAGGGACAAAATCACGAAAAAGGTTTAAAGATTCCCTTAACGATTAAAACGGTGCTCAAGAACGCTAATGAAGGTGTTTCACTTAGCAGCACTTGCCCTGTTCCCACTTGCCCCGTTCCCACTTGCACTGTTCCCACTTCCCCCGGTGCTCTCACAGCTTTCACAAGTGTAGTGTCAACAGGGCTAAGTGCTGTGTCTTTGTGGAGAGGGTGACACTTCTGCAGAGAGAATCGGGAAGTTTAATAAGACATCTGTTGCATTAAGATAGATAGAGAAGTGCATAGAATATAATATAGCATCGCAAATCGCAATATAAGGAGTATGACTACTGTAGAAAGTTTTGTCAGACTGCAGGCACGCTATTTGAGGTGGTAGCGTCAGATAGAACGACAGATAATATCATTATGTTCATAATCGAACTAGTAAATACTTGTAATAATATCGCTTCCCTAGAAAGAAACCATTTTTTAAAGATCAGGCAATCATTGAGCAATATTAAAAAAACGGGAGAAGATTGAGTTATCAGTGATAACTTATCACTTATAAATTATAATAATCCGACGCGATGATCGTTATCATCTATTTTTGTAATTTATACTAAGATCCCTTGTTTGCTAACTAAAATATTATATGCGTTAAAATAGCTTGAAATAAACGTATTTTTTATTAAATAAAATACTTACTGTGTATTTTTTTATTATGAGAACTTGATGACTTGAATCATAGTAAAAGGAGAGCCTTGAATTCTAGAAACTGAATTTATTTTGTGTAAAAATTACTTTTTGTAAAGGTTACAAAAAAGCTATTACTCATTACGCGCATCAAAAATATACCTATCGAGTACCTACAGCTATCCTAAATAATCTCGTCGTATGGTGAGCATACAAGTTTTTTATCGTAGTGCAGTAGGGGCAGAGACAATAGCGGCTAACTACCCCTTTCTTGTACCGGGGTCCGGGGGAGGTGCGCTTAACCAAGCATACACTGCGTTTTGGGCGCCCTGTGGGTACAGGCGTGAGGAACAGTGTTATGAGATATTTAGTTTATGTATTGCAGAAATATTAATATGTACATAATATTGCTAAAAGTAGGAATAGCTCTATAGTTAACTTTCTGCTTTTAAACATAGCTTTAGAAGTGAAGTATAACCCATATCATTAAGTATTGTTAGAATTATAATATTATTGTAAAAAGAGAAAGGGTAAGTAAGTTATAATGTAAGTTAAATTTTGATGTACATAACATAAGCCATAATCAAAAGATTGACTTAATAAAATGAGACCAAAAACACTGTGAGGAATGAGGTTATGTGGTTTATATGTGAACAACCCATATCATTATGATAGGAAGTAATTAAGATGTTAGGAAGTAAGGTTTTAATGTAAATTCTGTATTGGGCTCACTGACTTCATACAATCTCGTCTCTACGGGCCGAAAATCTTGAAAAATATGGCATGTTATGAAAGAGTTAGAACAACAAAATTTACCTATAGTTACTTATATATTTTTTTAAATTATTTAACTAAGATTTATTCTGAAAACATTTAGAATGAAAAAAAAAATATGTGTTTATTGTGATTTTGCTCACGAGTGTACCAAAACTAGTAGGTCTGTCAGACCCACAGTACAGATTTAGGGGCGCAAACCGGATCCCCAAATTGAAATGTTTTATTTGGCCCCCCGTTTTATACCAACATTAATTGATAACCAAATTCGTGTGCTCCGTATGACAGAACTTTAATATCATTTGGTTAAAATTTAACCGTAACGTTTAAGGTAACACTGGGAGAATTAACATACTGGTTCCTTTATAAGCACTGGCAATCAAAAGACGTTTTACTCAATAAGATCTGGAGCAGTGGTTTGCACACTGACAAAGCACAACGCAGAACGGTGCGATGCGGATAGTGCTGCGATTGCCTTGCGAAAAGAGTTTTGCTTAAATGCTTAGTTGTTATTTTTATGCTAAGAATCTTACTAGATGTTTCTTGCAATTTCGCTCCACCGAAATTTGTTGTAACACTATTTATATAACGTGGACGTTAGTAACGATCACGTTCAAGCATGATGAGATAATAGAAAAATTGCAGACCGACATTCGAATTTATGGTAGTACATATTAGTATTATACAAGACTTCTAACGTTGTGTTATGATCTTATAAACATTAGGATTTAGACACAGCCCCATTAAAGAAACATTTTTACAAGACATAAAAAAGAAAGTGCGTTTTAATAAGCCGCTTTTAGTACGCAAATATTTTAAGACCACGACGTCGCAGCTTAGTGTGCAAACCAAACACTCTGTGAGTTGATATAACACACAATCAAAAGATGTTCTACTCAATAAGATGAGCCCAAAACACTCTTTAAATTGATTTTTTACTTTTGACACGTCTGTGGATGGGAATGAGGTTATGGTTGAAAAGAACACCAATTGGATTTGGAAACCAGTTTCCTAAGTTAATGTTTATTGTATCGCGTTATTGAGTCGCAATAATATTATTTGCTTAGCTTTCAAGTAAAAATCATATCATCATAATCATCATAATCATTTATTTCTCACCTTAATAAACTAGACAATACACTATATTGATCAGTTTTACAAGTAAGCGTTTTGGTGGGTTGATGCCTGAACTAGGTGTTCCTGTGTCTCAGGCCATCAACCCTCCACCCCATACAGTGGACACCATAATTTATATAAAGTAATAGCACTTAACAAAAGTTTACTTAACTATATTCAATAATTACACGTAAAATGCAAGATGAATAACAAATTATAAAAACTATTAAAAAATGTGAGGGTAGGTACAAATTAGTTTGTAGATATTTGCCGTGACAGCTGTTGTTGTCAAGATTTTGTGTGTGGTCCAAGTTATAAGCTATACGCTTCAGCTCAAAATATTATAATAATTTGAAGTAGATGTTTTTATATTATATATTATGATGTTATATTACAATAAATAGTGTATGTGTGTTATATAAACATGTATGTATATTTTACTTTTCCGTTAAAACTAAAGTGAATGGATACAGTATTGCTATATTAATAGTGTTGTAATAATTATTGTAAATGTTCGAATGGTTTTTACTTTTTATCCAAATTTGCCTACGTAAATTTTGATAATATTATACTTTCAGTTTGTGAATAATTAAGTGACAGGAGAGATTTTTTTATTGACAATTTAAGGCGAGATTTATTTAATTTGACGATTTCATAGTGATCGTTGAAATATCTGTATAGATAGGGGCCTATATAAAAAAACAAAAAGACAATAAAAATTGATTAGAATTAGCGTAGGTAGACATTAATAATTTTGCATCGATTTTTGTTTGTCGAAATATCCAACATAATAATATTATTGTAGTAAGTTATTCGAGGAAAACTTATGTTTTTCTCATGTAGAGATACCTGTAAGTTGTAACTTTGACGCCTCTTCGTAAAAGACTAGAGTTCACTAGAGTCTAGGTTTTGTAGGGTTTCTCGGAGCGGTCAGTGCAGTTCCCGACTGAGGAGGGTTGGGATGAGCAAGAGGTTGACTGCGGCGTTCCGCAGGGTTCTGCTCTTGGTCGCACCTTGTGGAACATTGGATACGACCCGGTATTGAGAGGCGTATACATCCGTGGCGTAGAGTTGGTCGGCTACGCTGATGATACGGCCGTCGTCTGTCGTGGCAAAACCTACCGCGAGGTGGTGATAATCGCTACGACGGCTGTGGCGCAAGTGGTCCATCGGATTCGAGCACTCGGCCTTACGGTGGCCCTAGAAAAATCCGAGGCCCTATGTTTTCACAGGCCTAGGAATCCGCCATTAGCGGATTTGGCTGTGGTTGTGTGTGGAACCACAATAAAAGTAACTCCCACACTCACCTATTTGGGACTCGTGCTAGGCGGTCGGTGGTCCTTCAAGGAGCACTTTCGTCGGCTCTCTGAAAGGGTAACCAAATCCGCGGGGGCCTTGGCATCGTTGCTCCCGAACCTCGGGGGCCCAAGTTTGGTATGTCGGCGCCTGTACATGGGCGTTATTCGCTCCATGTCCATGTACGGAGCTCCGATATGGGCTGGAAGACTATCGGCCGTCAACAGGCTTTTACTGGGGGCGGTTGCAAAGAGTGATGGCGACGCGAGCGGTGCGCGGTTACCGTACCATCTCCCGCGATGCGGCATGCCTACTCGCTGGGAGTGTCCCGTGGGATATTGACGCAGAAGCTCTTGCCGACGTTTATTGGCGTTGCACAGTGGTCCGTGCGGGGGGCAGCAACCCCCTTCCGGACGCCGTACGTCGGTGGAGGGCTGAGGCGAGGGAGAGGTCGTTTGGGCGGAGCGTTTGCAGGAACCGCTGGTAAGCGTCGCCCTGATAGAAGCAATCCGCCCACTCTTTAAAGAGTGGGTAAAATGGAGACACGGAGCACTCTCCTTCCATCTGACACTGCAGGTGCTGACCGGGCACGGCTGCTTTGGTCGGTACCTGTGCCAGAGAGAGAGTGACACAAGGTGTCACCACTGCCTCGACGAAATGGACACGACCGAACACACATTATCGACCTGTCCATCTTGGACGGAACAACGCGCGGCCCTTACAGCTGCCATTGGACTGGACCTCTCCCTGCCAGCAATAATCCGGCCAATGCTGAGCAGTGAGATTGCTTGGCAGGCGGTGAATGACTTTGCCCAGAATATCATCATCTGCAAAGGAGGAGGCCGAGCGCAGGAGGGAGGCGTTCGATCCCTTGAGACGGCCAAGGAGAAGACGCGCACCACGGAGTGGCCGCAGCCCCTTGCTTTAGCCGGGATACTCGGGGTGGCAGTGTGGGAACACTGCTGCCCATTGCACCGAGTTCCAGAGAGAGCCATGATGTGCATGGTGCTTCTGCACATCGCGGCACCCGTGTGGGCTTTTCTAGGCCACCTCGCGTGGCAACCTAGAAAAGCCTGCATGTTTTGACGAGTCTGGCACAGACAACCGTTGGCAAAGTTGCGGTGGGTTGATCGTGCCCGTAACTTTGCCTAGCGGGGAGTGGAGCACCATAGGGTTTTAGTGGGTAGCTCCTCGGAGAGTCCCACATACCCTGGCCGATGTCCCCAATCCGCCGGGGATTTCCCCATGTAAAAAAAAAAGGTTTTGTAGGGTTGCTTATATAGAAAGTTGCATTGCAAGCAGGCTCATCTTAAGATGGTTCGGTGTCTATACGATGACAATAGCTTGTGGCATTCCTCGAAATGTTTCACGCTTACGTTGCTCATCGTAAGTCGTAACTGTAACTTTTTTTCAGAAGTTTCCGGTAATAGTAATTACCTCGTGTCGGCCATATTTTGCCCGTGACGGAACCGCGCGTCGATCGCACTGTCCCTATTATCGCAATGATATCGCGATCAATCGAACCCCCCCGTCGGGGTGTGTCGAGGGGTTGCGGGGGGTCGGTGCAAATAAATGTATCTGCCGGGCGGCGGGCGGCCGGATAAATACGCAAATAATACGAAACTACAAAAATCAAAACCCATCCGCCACTCTGACACAATGCAATCGATGTGGACGTTGCTTTACTAGATTATTTTGTCTTAGTAATATTTATATTGTAGTATTATTTGCTTGCAGTTACTTTTTACGTTCATAATTCATAATCATTTATTTGCCTTGAATGTAGGTTACAAAAGTTCTTACATTATAAAGCGGTACAAACATTCTGCTATACGTAGCGTACAAATATTATAATATAGAGAACATGAAAATTATTTATTTATTTCGTTTGAATAACAGTTGATACAGTAAGGTCAAAATAGTTTGCTAACTTAACCAACCTAACCAATCAACCACGAGCGAGTTTCATTTAGATGTATTCACCGTATGAGCTTAAGTAAGTTGGCACATTGGTAGAAGCCTGATTAAAACCTGGATACAAACCTACATCCTCTTAAGTGCGAATCCGCCTACTTACGACGATTTACAAAACTCAACAAGCGTAATTATTATTTGATAAACCTACAGGGAGAAACCTAGAGGAGGTTTATCTCTGACGGTTTATCAAATAATTATGCTGGTTTTATTGACCTGCAATCGTATTCCTCGGTCTAAGAATTTGGATCTATATTGCGAGAGTGCTTGGTCAAACGACATAATATTATTTTAGAATATCCAATTCCAGGCAGTACAGAATATTTTAAAAGGGTCGATACGCTATAAATCAACAGATTCAAAAGCCTTCCTTTTTCGTCCAAAGGAATATTAGGCCAGTATAAATATAATACTGGCCTAATATTGCTACTGTTAGCAATAATCATCAAGTAGAGCAACATCCGCATGCCAAGCGTGACTCGCGAGGCCATTATCAAGCCTATAGCTATTTGCCCCGAAAAACAAACTCTCGCGGGATGTGCGGCGCGGGGGGCGGTCGCGAGGGGCGCGGGGCGGTGGCGCGGACCACAGTAAAAATATAAACAGTATTACTACTTTATAATTACAAACGGACGTAGCTTGAGCTATAGTCTATACATGCGTCTTGATCTCAGCACGACGCAGCTCAGTAACGACCGCGCCAATTTTTGTCTAATCATACTATAGTTCATTGCATATTGCATTCATTGCATATCATTATTAAAATATATAATATATATTATTAAATTAGTTTACCCGTATGTTATCGTCACATAATGAATCCTTCGTTTCCGTGGAAAGTTTGAATAATTCAAGTAACAACGATAGTTTCTACTCTGTTGATGATACTCTGTGTGATCTCTTACAGCAAAATTTTAACACTGGCAACACTAACATGCTCAATATATGTCATCTGAATGCCCAAAGTGTTCCCAGTCACTTTGACGATATGTTGGAAACTTTTACAGGTTGTAACGTCCACGCAGTACTTATTTCGGAATCCTGGTTGAAACCTCACCTTCCCTCCACATCATACAGCTTACCGGGTTTCATATTAGTACGTAATGATCGTGTTGACAGACGTGGCGGCGGTGTTGCTATTTACCTACGCAGTGACCTTTCTTACAAGATAATAACATCCTCATCTCCTCAATATACGGCTACTGCTGAATACATTTTTCTAGAAGTCTGCATTAAGGGATCTAAGCTGGTTCTGGGAGTGGTATATTGTCCCCCTACCGTTGACTATTTTTCCCAACTAGAATTAGTTTTAGAATCTCTTGGCACAGACTATACTCATCACATTATCATGGGAGATTTCAATACTAATATTTTAGACAATTTATCACCACGCTCTCAAAAGCTTCAAAGAATACTAGAATCTTGCAGTTTACATAACTTGCCTCTTGAAGCAACACATCACAACATCAGCGGTGAGGACACGTGGTTAGATTTAATTCTGACATCTAGTCCCTCATCAGTTTTTTCTCATGGTCAGTATCCAGCTCCTTCCTTTTCTCTTCATGACCTTATCTTTGTTCGGTACAATCTAAAACCTGCAAAATTCCGTCCTAAAATTATATATAGACGTTGTTTATCTCGCGTAGACACCAACAGATTAAAGTTCGATGCAGCGGAGATCGATTGGTTGCCTCTTATGTCAGAAACCTCTATCGATAATATGGTTCAGATCTTTAATTGTAAAATCAACGATCTATTCGACACCCACGCACCTTTTAAAAGGATTAAATTAAAACATAAACCAGCACCGTGGATGTCGGATGATATTAGATTGCTTATGAGACGGAGGGATCGGGCATTCCGCAAATTTAGGTCTCATCGATCTGAAGATAATTGGAACGACTTTAAGGCTGTAAGAAATCGGTGTAATCAGGTGATACGCAATGCGAAACGCCGTCACATCCTAAATAATATAAATTCATGCTCTTCTTCATCCGCTAGCATTTGGAAATTTCTTGGCACGATTGGTATTGGCAAACCGAGACAATGTGATTTGCAAAGCTCCATAAACTTAAATGATATTAATATCCATTTTTCTTCTTATACTGCATTGGACGCTCAAACCAAACGTCAGACCATTGCCTATCTAAAAAATTTACCATTTGCTATCGATGAAAGTTTCCGTTTTTCTCCAATTACTCCGGGTGAGATCAAAGCTACCATCAAACGCATTGACTCCAAAGCCGTAGGCTGTGACAACATTTGTCGGCAGATGTTAGTGCCTATTATTGATGAACTCCTGCCAGCCCTTACGCACATTATTAACTTTTCTATAGAGTCCTCTACATTTCCTAAAATATGGGGTAAAGCCTATATTCGTCCATTACCTAAAATCCCTCATCCTTTACAACCGTCCCATTTTCGTCCTATTTCCATTCTCCCCTTTTTATCTAAGGTCCTAGAAGCATGTGTTCTGAAGCAGTTCTCCGAGTTTGTATACCAAAACAATATCCTCTCACCACTACAATCTGGATTCAGACCGGGGCACAGTACCACCTCTGCTTTGTTAAAAGTAACTAATGATGTAAGGGCTGGCATGGAGAACTCAAAAATTTCAGTCTTAGTCCTAATTGATTTTTCTAGTGCATTTAATAACGTCGACCATGACATTCTTTTGTCGATTCTTTCCCGTATACTCTCACCCGAAGTTTTAAATTGGTTTCGTTCCTATCTTCGAGGACGCCAGCAGAGTGTAAGATTAGATGATTCCTCTTCTAGTTGGGTGGATCTTGAAGCTGGCGTACCTCAAGGCGGTATTCTCTCTCCTCTTTTATTTTCATTGTTTATTAATTTAATATCCTTAGTTATATTTCATTGTGCGTATCACCTTTATGCCGATGATTTGCAGGTCTATATTCAAGAAAAGGTTGAAGATTTACCTGCCGCGATTAGAAACATGAACAGGGACTTAGAGGCTATAAACGCGTGGTCTGCAAATTTCGGTCTGCATGTAAACGCCAGTAAATGTCAAGCAATCTTGATTGGCAGTCCTCGTTTGTTGAGCCGAATCGACATTAGAGCCCTTCCACCCGTCGTTTTTGGTAATAGTGTTATCCCTTTTAGCTCTAGTGTTAAAGATCTCGGGCTATATATAGACAATAATCTCAATTGGCGTACACACATAACAAACGTTTGTCGTAATGTCACCGGCTCTTTGAGATCTCTTTATAGATTAAAAAACTTTTTACCTGTTAATATAAAGTTGTTACTGGTTCAAGCCCTCATAGTTCCGCTGCTGGACTACGGTGACGTTTGTTGTTTTGAACTTCATGAAGAACTACTTAACAAACTTGACCGTATGCTAAATAACTGCATCAGGTTCATTTTCAATCTTCGTAAGTTTGATCATGTCTCTCAATACCGGTCTAAGTTGCAATGGCTGCCAATCCGTCAACGTCGTTCACTGCGTGCACTGTGTATGCTGTACTCTCTCCTTTACTCTCCTAGCGCTCCTCCATATTTATCTTCCCACCTTGAATTCTTTAGTAATACCCATAGTACGGAACTTCGATCATGCAAAAACTTGCGCCTCCACTGTCCTCCTCATAATTCCAGCATTGTCCACTCCTCCTTCTTTGTACAGTCCATCCTCCTTTGGAACGCCCTCCCTCAAGAAATCAGGATGTCCCCAAACAAAAATATCTTTAAACACAGAGTTCGTCAATTATATTTAAAAAATCTGTTGAATGATATTAATGAGTAATTAGATTTAGTTTCCACAGGAATTCATATTTAGCATATTTTTCCATATTATTTTCTTTTGGTAATTTAGTATTTTAATTATGTTTATATTTTATGTAGGTATATTGTAATTATATATTTTAAATATGTATGGTATTATTATAACATTATAGTGTGTATTAGTATGTAACAGGTAAGTATGGTATATGTAGGTTTATTATGATAAAATGTAGGTAAGTATAGGTTAAAATAAGTTGATATAAAACATTAATATTAATAAAACTATTTATTACATCATATTTTAGCTCATATTGCTTTAGAATGCGCCTATTTTTTATTCTCATCATCACCCCAAGGTTGGCTGGTAGAGAATGCCACTAGGCATTAAGCCCGCCTATGTAAATATTTGCATGAAGTGTTTAAATAAATAAATAAATAAATAAGTTCAAGTACCAGTATTGTCCATGTCTATCAATATTAATTAAGCTAACATAAAGCCTAATTAAAAAATACGGATTTTTTTATTATGAGATGGAAAGCACGTACGTCGCAGTCGAGGCGCTCTTCGGTCGCATGAAACCGACTTGTTATTCAAAGATAAACAAGGCATTTTAAATAAACGCACCAAAAGACAGGATTTTTTTATTGAAAACTTATCAATTTTCGAAGCATATTATTATTAAAAAAAAAGTATATGTATTTGCAATCACAAAACACGAAACACAAAGAAGTCAAAAATTAAAATGCTGGAGACGGGCAGCCCTGCCGCATGTGTACACCGCGCGGTTGTACAATGTAGGCATTTATTTCTGGATATCCGCCGATGCATAATACTGTAGATATTACTGTGGCGGGGCGGTCGCGGGGCGCGGGGGGCGGACAATGCAGCCAACTGCGCGTTCACAGCCCCCCCTCGCAGCTGCGAGCTGCTCAGCTGATCAGCTAATATTACCTAGAATTGCTGCTAGTCTGCTAAATACTTTTTATATGAAGTATATCTGTTAATGCCATAAATTAGTGAAGAACCATCGAGGAAATTGATTCATAAGCACAAGCAGTTGACGGACCTACGATATTTGGTCGAATTAAGTCAACTTAATGTAATACGTCTAACGTCATCTGTCGGCTGGGATTGACATAACTCGAATCTCGACCAAACTACAATACCTAGGTCCGTCATCTGCCTGTGAATCAACTTCTCTGATAGTAATTTAATATTTATCTATGGGTGGTTATCTATGGGTGGTTATCCAGTTTTCTTAAAAACGTGCTTTCAAGCCAAAATAAATCATAAGAGTAACATAGCTCTTGCAGCTAGCCTAGCAAAGATTATGTTGTAATTGACTTAAATACAATTATTTGGTTGTATGCAGTTTCCTGTGAAATATCCATTCAAGCTACATAAAGGCTACATAATATAAAAGTAGCATAGGCTTTTATACAGTCAGTTGCCCCACCACTTATTCCACCACAGCAACTCCTGTGCCGCTCGTCATGTTAAGGGCCCGGGTTACCCTCGAAATTTTCATACATTCTTAATACCAAAATCATTTTCTCATACGAAAATATTTAACATGTTTGAGTTATTTTTCAGCTTAAGATAGTAATTACCTAGGGTCCTGAACAAATTTTTTTTACAAAATATTTAAATACTAAAAAAAATTTTTGTGTTCAAATATTTTTTTGTAAATTTACTACTAAATATTTAAACACCAAAAAATAGACAAAAACACTAAAAAATATATAAATAAATAGTAAATATACTACAAAATATTTAAACTTTAAAAAATATTTTTTATTGTATATATAAATCTCCTACTATTACTGCAAATTGAAATGTTATAAAAGATGGACTATTTTTCTTTACTTTGACACCCCTATTCTTCACATATTTTGTATCTGGTATGTCTTCGTGGATTCGTCAAAGTTGTATAATATCTAGCGGCTCGTTTCGGCGACTATAAACATCTGCAAACCTTTGTAAACATTATGCAGTAGCATTTGTTTATTGCACAGCCCTCATAGAAGCCAAGTGCTAGCTATGCATTGTTCTATTGTTTTGTTTTTGTTTATATAACACTTTTAATAGTCTCCACGATATCTCATGGTCAGTGTGTTTTATGATAATATTATTTTGTGAAAGGTGGCAGAATTAACTGCTTTATAGTAAAATCCAAAAACGATGGCATATTATAATATTATATTATGATTCTAATATTATGACGTATGTTCGTCTGTTTCCTATTACACTCAAATCACTTAGCTGACTAAAGGGTAAACACACAAGGGTAAGCACACATTTGGTTTTAACATTTAGTACACTATTGCGTGATCATGCGGCAGATATTGGAATTTGAAATACTAATCTAGAATCAGGATCGACAACTTTTAACGTTTTTAATTAACGTGATGACGACGATGTCAATTTTGGTTTGAGTTTGTTTAGAATACGGATCATGATAGAAGCTGAATCAAAATCGACATTGGATCACTCTTAATATATCGAAATCGTATTAGTTTTGTTAGTAGGGCCCCTGCAGTAGCCGTGTCTCTTTACTTCTATAGTCTATGGACAGATGTAGTAATGAACGTCATTCAATTAACTTTAATTATACAAAATTAATTGCGCCACACTCGTCTAGACAGACCTGTCGACGACCGGTTAACTAATTTTAAACTAATGTGTTATTTATTTAAAAAAAAAGGTTGCAAATAACTTTAACAGTGCCGCGTTACCTTATGTCTAGGTGTGATCACTGATCACTGACCTCACAATGCTCAAATTTAAAAAACGGAAAAGAAAATATGTCAAATAAGTAGGTAACAAAATTTTATTTTCTAAGAAAGAATAAGAAGATTTCCAGGATTTCCAATAAACGCAGACAAAATCACGCAGTAAAGCTATTCAATTAATTCAACATAGAATTCAACACACAATAATAATAAATATTATTATTCCATTGTATTTTATTCACTTACCGTTTTACTTTCCAGTAGTGCCAATATGACAATATTTCCACGGGAAGCTTAAGCCGAACGTTCGTATTTTTCAGGCCATTCTGTGAAATATTAAAAACAAAAGTTGTATACGGTATTAAGTTAATCTGGGAGGAGGTGGCGGGCCGCGATACCCGTATCGAACACCGCAGTACGCCGAGTATATGGAGGGACAATACGACTATATTCCACGTATTTTTCAGAGAATACTTGGTTACATAATGTAAAGTACGCTACTATGTAAGTATTTTGTTCATGGCATGTTTTGCAGGTTTACCAGAAATTCTGGATTCACGTTTTAGCAATCTAAATTATCCGGAAATCATAATTTCGGTATTGACTGAAAATTCGTGGAAAATTCTAAGTCTAAGGCCGGTATAAATAGTCAATACTCAAGATGCATCTCGGTCTCAAGACACGGTTCAGGCTCTGTGATTGGTTGGCTGTCAAAATTTGGACCAATCACAGAGCCGAACCGCGTCTTGAGACCGGGTCGCATCTTAAGTACTGACTATTTATACAGGCCTAAGTAAAAGTAACGGTGTAATCTATATTGTATAACATATTGTGTAAAATGGTACACGCATGTTTTGTTCACCATAACCATAACGTTCAATGTAGTTAATGGATAAAGGAGGCGATAATTTGTGCAAGCACAAACAAATTATTGCCTCGTGGCTGGCTGTCAATCTCCTCAGCCTTTCAATCAAATAAAAAATAAAAACCCATACATATCAATAAGGTCCCGGGCTCCCGAACTATTGAGATGTTCTCGAAATTTCCATACAAATCGTTTCGCCACGCCACTCTAGAGTCACACTTCATAAATAATTTTAATATTTGCCAGCCCTTTACCGGCATATTGTCAATCTAGCCGGGAGTCGTTTAGCATGCGACTATATTGACTTTATTTTTATTTTTTTGCTTTTTATCGTTATTAGTTTTTATATTACAACTTTAGTGAATTAGTATGTTTTGTAAAATGTATGCTGTTACATATTTGTTAAATTGTTTTTTTTTATTTACGTTACAATTTTTTGCGCATTTAGCATTTCGTTAAATCTACGTCGTAAAACGTTTTAAGATTTAAAACATAGTGGCGGGCATAGACCATTATCTTAAGGACGCTATAACAAAAAATTAGCAGGTCGGATGTCTGTCAGTACGAATATCGACGTTAATGACATTAAAATAAGATTCATATTAGCGCGCCTTGTACAGTGGCGGTTACGACGCTCGCCGCGCTCTTGATATGGCGAAAATGTATGAAAAAATTTGAGAAATTTTCTTATTTTTCTTATAACTGGAAAATTTGTTTATTTTTATATAAAATTTTTAGCGGACTTTATAGAGGACTAAATAAGCAACAATTTTTTTGTATATTTATTTTCCTCAGTTGACAGTTCAGTGTATTTAGATATTAAGGTACCTTATCAGACCCCATTTTTTTCATATTTTGCGATTATTGTGATGGTTAAAACGTATTTTATGTGAAAATTTTGTATGCGGCTATAGAATTTTTATGATACAGTCGTGGAGATGAATATATTATCTTTCATTTGAAACCAAAATATCCTCGCAGTTTGACTCCTAATTCTTTAATAGGGTACCGGAAAATCGCTGATATTTGTAATAGCGTCCTTAATATCAAGAGAAGCAATTTCTTCAACGTCATGATTTAAAATTTCAATAATAAAAATAACATAAAAATAGGTTGTGTATAATTCTTGCGAAGAAAATTCAAACTGTATGTAGACTTTTTTCCTATTAAACAATTTTTCTAATGTTACAGACGTTAAAAAAATTGTTTACCGGCAAAGGCAAAACTGTGTAAGTAGGTGCATAGTCTGATACGGATCTTTCCATTTCTAAAAAGCCCATACCTTGTTTAAAACACCGGATACACACTTTTAAAAAACCCACACCTCTAGATACCTCTAGATAAATGACACTACTCCCTAGTTCATTTTCTCCGGGCCATAAGGCGCGTGCACACAGGCAATAAAGGAGATAAGGCGCTGTCTCCGTCTTATTGGTATGTAAATAACCTATTCAGCGTCACAGATTGAGCCGATACGCCGCTGTGGCAGAATCTTTACGATGCCCTCATTACGACGCCGACGTAAACAGCGCACATTCATCCTAATATCTGGCCCACATTGAATTTATATTGGTTATCTGGTTTAGACCAGATTTATGGTAAGAAGAAAACTATAACATAATTTGTAATTATGTAGTCGCGAGATTTGAGCTTAGCTTTATCCGCGACGACTGAAAATTAAATTGGAAAAAGTGCGATTATGAGCACACGGAAACCCTAAAATGTATCTATGTATTTTTTAACGAATAAACTAACTCACTAAATTCAACCAAAATTTATCAATTTTCACGTTAATTATAATTTATTACGCATGCAGTTGTAATTTTAGATGACCAATCGGCCAAATTTGTGTCGCCAGCACAATAGTGGTGACTGGTAACCAACCAAGAAAAGTGAAAACCCTTTGATATTGTAGGATCTCAAGAGTACCCAAAAGACACGCTAAATCTGTCTTCTGATCCGTAACATAATCAAAAGAAAAGATATATTATACTAATGCCTGACTTTTACTAAAGTCTGGACGTAATACCAAATATCTGATATTTCAGGTCGCAGCATCGGATTTAAAATGCAACCCAAAATTACCAATATACAAAATTATTCCCTCTACCCCTTATCGGACGTACAGCATCTAAACCCAAACATTACGATGTTTATCGCCAGGTACCGGTCGGACGCAGATTCAGAAAGATAACCGTATCATTAGCTTAAAAAGCCCCACCAACAATAACCCGGAATAGTTCGCAAAAAAACAACAATACTTTTCCACATTACGGGATGATCCGTCATTGTGCCGCCGGCGCACAGATGGCGCTGATAGTACTCATCGCTGTATTAAAATAATACAGCCAAATAAGCGTGACCCCTCCGATACGCCAAACCGTACCTTATGTCGGTACTTTTTAGGGTGTAAAACTTCCAGTTATGGTTCAACTTACGTCGGTCATTCTTATAAAACTATCGGATGAATCAATCTGAGAGATTCATTCAGCAATGGTGGTGCACTCATTTGGGATACTTAATACCTTCCCACGAGGGCCGGCACACGCCCTAGCCCTGTGCCCTTCGTGGGAACAGCCCTAATGAGACCTAATGAGAACAGGTTTTGCCATGACAGGTAATCCAAAATCGGACACCGCTTTTAAAATAATAATACCTCTTTTTAGCCCAAAGTCAAAATTAATATTATGTGCTCAAAAAATACGTACTTAATCGAAACGCTATCTTGCGTCGAAATATACTTTGCAATAATATGAAATTTAGGAAAAGTAATTTACTACAAAATATACACACCGGCAAAATTAGCGGAACATAACAAAATTTTCAGTTTTTTTGTAAATTATTCGCTTATTTGTATATATTTCTTTATTAATTTAATAATTGATGATTAAAAAATAAAACTTAAATTTAGGGCATGAAATCGTGTAAAAAGAAAAAAAATCAGCAAAAATCAAAAATTAAGAAAATCTTTGAAATTACAGCAGTAATTTTTTAAGTTAAATTCTCCATTTTTACTTAAGAAATGCCATGTTAAAAGCGTTTAATGCCTTCTATGGATGAAGAGGGCCTGGATACGCCATTCCATGCTTGCATTTTGATTGTCAATCATTTCCTGTGGAATATTCTCCTACTCCTCCAGTAGCGCCAACTCGAGCTCCTGAACAGATTTTGGAGCTGAAGGTTTAACTCGTACCGTTCACCCATTGATGTGCCACACGTCCTCAATCGGATCCATATCCGTAGACCGTGCTGGCCTCTCCACCTAGGCTACGCCAGCATAATTTAGGTAATAATGCCTGATTTTTTTACTCTATGGACGCGCATAAAATTGAAGCTACTGCCTAAACTTGTGTAAAAGGCACAACATGCAGTTCTAGGACATCTGTGCTTTAGCCGTGTACTGTCAAAGTACCTTCATTAATAATCATCAGCTCCGTGCGGGCTCCAAGTCATATGCCACCCCAAACCATTTCGAAGCCTGCATGATAGGCCACTGTTTCCGTTAAGTTTGATGGTCTATAGCGTTCCTTACGATTTATCCACATTCTTTATCGCCTGTCAACAAAATTTACACAGAATTTGCTCCCATCACTGTACAGCATACGATTTCATACACTTGTCAAATTTTGATGTTCACGCGCATATCTTAGCCTAGCTCTTTGGTGTCCTGTCTCAAGTTCTGGTGCCCTTGCTGGCACTTTTGAGTTTAATTTAACTTCTTTGAGTCTTCTTCTTACTGTACAATCGCTCACACGTACATCTCGGATCTGTTCCGACAGGTTTCGTGTATGCAATGCAGTTTGAGGTCGATTTCTTAAGGGTTGTACCCTAACAAAACGGTCATCCTGAACCAATGTCACCCGATATCTGCCTTGTTCTCGTCTCCAGACGTAAGATCCAGTCTCTCTGTAGCGTTGAAAGTTACGATGGACCACGGAAGCTGACCCACCTAAGGCCTGACTGACCGAACGGTAGGTGTGACCTTTCTCTATCGTGGTTACAGCTCTAGCTGTGGTAGATGCTGGGAAATCACTAATTTTATATCTAAGCAATGTGTTCTTCCAAAAACCAAACAATCAAATGAGCTGGCATACCTTGAACCCCGCTAAAATCGCCATTCTTATCAGAAACACTTACAACGTCAATCATCGAAAAACATTTATTATGGCATAATTGCAATAAAAATCTCTCAAATTGCCAGTTTTGTTCAATATTTTATTTCTTAAATGAGCTTAGAAACTATATAAAAGGATTTCAGACAGCCCGACCCACTTGAGTTCAAGTTGTGCCCCTTTTTGACTATGTTCCGCTAATTTTGCCAGTGTGTGTACTATTACAATAGGTGCATATTTTTTTTTGCAATAGTATTTTGTATCAAGAAAGCCAATAGTATTTTTAAGCTGGCAACTTTTAACTAACTTCACCTCAAAAATCAAAATCATGAACAACAAGCCATAATCAACAAATTTTGTCTTTCCTATTCAGTCTCGAAAATGACGCCTGAAAAAAAAATTCAACAAGCCAATATATTCAAACTCTGTTCTATAACTTTTCTAGTCTCACATGACCTAACATCAGGCGATTCTTCCGCCCGTTCGGTCCAATACAGATGCAAGCCATAATTACCAAACTTCGCAATCGATCCACATCACTCTCCGTACAAAGAGGTGCGCGACGCTTTTTGAGCATTTATTAAAAGTTAGGGGTTGTAGGGAAGCCGCATGAGGCCTAATTAAGCCCTTTTTATAAAAGGACGAGGGAGTAACCCTTCTCCCTTAATGAGGTGCCGGCCACCTAGAGTGTGGATTTCGTGATTTCCATGCAAATATCTTTATCTTGTGAGTTTTTGTTTGCTAATAAAACTTCGGTTTTGGTAACGGTGGCCGGTTTCATTAAAAGCATCTTTATAGTGTCCAAGTGTGTGCAATACAATAGAACACAAGAGCACACTCTTCCTTTCAAGTAAATTATCTTATCGTAATTAATACAGCCAAACGAGGCGTTACAAGATTAGAATCAAGTTTCTGAAGTATTTTCACGGAGTTTATCGAATAACAATTTTGATTGACTAACTTTCTTTTTATCTTCCTTTCTAACTACTTACTTAGGTACTATAACTTCCTTAACGCACTTGAAAATAAACTTTAAAATTATTAAACTAAAGTGCATAAATACTTAAACCTTACAAGAAATGCTCGCGCATCCTCGAGGATACGCGGGAATCACTTGCACTTTAGTGTCATAATAATTTTAAAGTTTATTATCAAGTGCGGTAATAAAATTCTCTCCGCTGCGCTCCATTCTGTCTGCGCTGGCCCTAACATCAAAATATTGATCAATCAAGTTATTGAATAGCTAAACTACAGTTACCAAACCTCATGTCACTATTTGAAATTTTGTGACCATGCAAGTATTTCTTTCTTCCACAAATCTTTCTCTCTTAGTTCCCATGCATAAACAAAGCTTTACCCCAGGGGTTTAAATATAGTACCAATGTTAAAGGCTATTGTAGACTAATTATACAGTAGGTAAATCTCGTCGTTCCCTGGACTATTACTGCCGACCCTAAGACGGACCCTACAAAATCCGGCTAATACTTGGCCCAAGATGTTGGCTAAAGTATGTTATTGGCTTGATGTTTGTACACACGCACACAATTGCATTATGTATTTAACTTTTGTGTATTTTTAACAACATAGTACACAATTAAGGCCCACTTGCGCCAATCTGGGTTAAAGTTAACTCTGAGTTAAACATCATGTCATCTCTATCACTGACTTGGTGAGTGACAGATATGACATGATGTTTAACTCAGAGTTAACTTTAACCCAGATTGGCGCAAGTGGGCCTAAGTATACAAAAGTAACTTTTAGCTCAGCCACGCGTAAAACCTAGTTGCTACAGATGACCTTAATATGTAAATCCAAGTTTGATAAGATACATTTAGTATTCTTTGCGTGAAGAAGTAATAGTAATCACAAACAGTGACAATCTTTCGTCTTTATAATATAATAATAATAATAATTTATTGTAAACAACAATACATACATCTAATCATACATAAGTACATCATACTAATATATTAGTATGATGTTAAATAGAGAGGTCATGTTTTAAGGCCGTCACAGACTTAGCTATAATATATTATATTAATATACCTTAATATACCGTACTAAACACACTGAGACCAGAATTAATATATATTATAGCTAAGTGTGTGGTCACGCGAAAATCGTATAGAAAATATATATTAATATGCCTATTGCCTAGCTATAAATATATTAATATATATTATAGCTAGGTCTGTGACGGCCTTTATACAAAACAATATATTTTTATTATACGTCAACTTTTTGTGAAATAATATCAATTTTATGCAAATTGTAAAATTATTAAGTAACAACTAACAAGTACATAATAGAGACTTGTATAAAATTTGCAGGCTATCCAAAGGCAAAATAAGAAAGCTTATTTACCTATTACCTGATTGTAATTTGTAACATCATAATATTGTACCTTATTTTAGCAAATTAATTATTTCTACACTATTCTATTATTAAAATTGTGCGAAACGCAATAATTTAAAGAAGCCATCGTTAAGCCTCCATTAGCTACATTGAAAAAATATATTCCGCGAACCTTTCTACCGAAAGAAAATAAAAAACAAAACAAATATTTACACTGGAACCAATTAGGTAACCAGGAGGCGAGAGCCTGGCAACCATCGTAATGACCGGAGGGTTACGGGTTACGGCCATAATAAGTCGTAAGCTGCTTTCAATACCTTTAAGAAGCTTAATTGATTAAATATATTTTGGGTATAAAAATAAAATTTTGATTTAGAAATGGTTAAGCTGTTCTTCACAATATATTTATTTTTAGTTGAAAATAATAATAAATGTGATAATGATTTTTAGTTATAAAATTGAATTTGAATCTTGTTAATGTTTCTAAGAACACTTCCTTTGTAGTTTGTACAAATCATAATAATCATTAATCGTTTGGTTGCGTGCATATTATTATAGTTTAAGCGATCGCACTATTATTAAAAACGTCTATTATCAAAACCCAAATATCAAAATAGCTGCAGAACGATCCCAAAGTAGCTTAAGGTGGTTCGTTTTCCATACAAAAAAACAGTCGACATTAATTAGCTAATTTCATACTATTACTACATAAATTTATATGCACATCTATTTATTTTGCAATACCATTCCCGCGAAATAATAAATAGTTGTGCATATAAATGTATGTAGTAATAGTATGAAATGTTGATTGTTTTTTTGTATGGAAAATGAACCACCTTAATAGATTTTAAGATGTACGTTTCATTTACATTAATTTATAATGCAGTAGATACTTAATACTCGTCGCATCCATTGACAATAAATATCAATACATTCATACATAAATAAATTTAATCCTATTCCATTCTCTCACACACACACACACACACACATGTGTGTGTAACGTCTTGAATGTGGGCAAATTGGGCGAGCGGAAGGCCGCGCCGCCCGCGACTTGACCGGAACCGCCGCCCGCCCAAGCTGGGGCGGTCTGACTTGTGCGCAGTTACATTGTGCAGATGTATTTATTTATGCTATTCAAATGACGTGGCCTTTGTATAAATTGTTAGTTGGTACATAATTTTGTTTTATTACGAAAATATTTTTAATTTAATATTATGCATATTCATGTGGGTCTGAGAATCGGCTACTGGGTACTTATTATATTGATAAGTGCATTTGTTGAATAAATAATAGTAAATTATCAAACTCGAGACTGACGGCGACCATTGTTCATGTATGCTTCGGAATAGCGATGGACGTTGCCATGGTGACATACTTATTTAGTCACTTCCATAAAATAATATGGGCGAAATACTTTATATGGCAAAACAACATTTGCCGGGACAGCTAGTGTACGATATAAATAAACTTCCTGTGAGTACAATAGAGATAAAACACACAAAAATACATACTAATTAGTATATTAAATATATTTTAACGAGAATATTATAAAAGTTAAGATATAGATCCAAAATTCTATCGGTAAAATAGAGATAAAGAAACAAAATAACAAAAAAATTAGGAGACACTTTACACAGAAACTAAACGAAAAGAGTGCCAAGTGAAAACGAAACAGCAGGTGCCGGCATATATACAGCGCGCTTGAAATCTTGAGTATGGACTATGGACATTCGCTCTCCCACCCCGCACTGGCCGCGGCAGTGTGCTTCGCTCTCAGTCTTACAAAATATATTCAATCAGTTACGTGGTAAAGTGGTCTTAAGTTGCTCCCACACAGCAGTTATACAGTGTGAAATGTTAATGGTTGTTTTCCCGCAGAAAAATGATTCTATCTTAGTAGTACAATAGATTTATAAAGTTTTTTTTGTTAAAATCAAAAAAAAATTCGGTCGTGTCCATAGTAACTCGCGCCTAACGAGTATCGACACAATAGTTTCCATAGTACGTCATACAAAATATTTTGTATTTTCAAAAAATAACATGCATGGTTCGATAATACTACTGTAGGTAAATCGTTCTGCTGCGGGAAAACAACCACGAAAATTTCACGTTGTATAATGTTAGATAACATTTGTTGTCTAATTTTTTTTGACAAATTATAACAAAAGACAAGTTCATTTCTTGGCATTTTGTAGCTGCTGCACTCTATTTTAAAATGTTATCGTGTTACACAATGTTTTATAGCGTTTTATTACTGCTGTGTGGTAGCACCTTTTTATTTATTTTCCATCCCAAAAATTCACAATGCCGGTAAAGAAGTTTTCACTTCAAAAATATTTCCCAACCGTGCCGTGCGTCAGCGGAAACGCGGTCCGTTTCTTTCGTAATAGAATTTACATTCGACACAAGTATGCGCCAATTGAGGTAGGCCCCGACCTTATTATGACAAATCTCTGACAAACTTCGCAAATACTTTTACACCTTATTTCCTCTTGTTTTCTCCAACTTTTCGATTATGATTTGATTATGTAGGTAAATTTGGAAGAAGGGGGACTGTATGACCTGTCACTGCTGTAGTCCAGATTTTATTCTTGCTGACTTAGACGAAATATGTGATAAGTAGAACTTTTTTTATCGCACATCTTACCCTATAAAATGTGGTATCATTTAAAACAATGTCTTGACACGCCATGGATAAAGGATCAGTTTCAGATTAGATGTTATAAATACCACATTTTGAGGATTCATCCGTTGTTTTCTAAAATAAAAAACAGCCACCACAGTCTAAACGACAAGACGAGGCCAGAAATTTTATACTAATGAATAAAGATACTCATGTAAATATTAAGTTGTATGCTCTCGCCGTTCGAACTATGGGATACAAAATATCACTAAATCTTACGCCACTTGATATATCAAAGACAGACAAAGCGCGGTTCAAAGGTAAATCCTCGCGTCTATGTCCCGGGCACGAACCGGCCAGATGTATGGGCGACTCTCCAAATGGTCTTTTGTTCCCTGACCATAATATCTAAAGCCATTGACCGGCTTAGCTTGTGGTATTTGTTTACAGTCAATAGCCGAGACAGATCTGTAGAGTTTTCGGACTAATGTGGCTTTATAGACGAAAGTTTTAGTAATTATTTATGGCTTACGGTGTGCGTCAACAACCCCTAAATAGATAAAAGTAAAAAACATACAAAAGTTAGTAACTTACTAACTCTTCTTTTTGTGAAAGTTATGTGAAATATTCTAAGGCTGTCCTGCACAGATCTGAGTTAAAGTTAACCCCGGATTAAACGTTATGTCTTTCGTAAAATATATAAAGAATGTAAGAGATAAAACACTATTTAACTTGGTATTAACTTTATCCTGGATCTGCGCAAGTGGACCTAAGAGTATTTATAAAGAATGAAGAATCCAATTCTTTCAAGATTTCTGATATCACACAATCCTAAAATAAACGTAGTTCTTGGAAATCGCCCACAATACTAGTAACAGAGTAAGAAAGAAAATATAATAATAATAATAAAAACATTTACTCAGAATAATCGCTACGGGTATTTTAACGATAATATTATAATTAATTATCTAAAAATAGTTTATTAACATGGTTCTCTCTCTTAAAATCTTAAGTCCCAAAAGACACAAAATCACATTCACAATCTCAAAGAATTAACAGATACACCAAACGTATTGTAATATCGAGAAGCTGAAATATTCAGGTTTTGAACGTTAAAAAAATATGCAAAACTGCACATAACTGGATAGTGCGTCGCCCTTTTACCGGCGATCACAAAAGGCTCATCAAGCGCCCATCTCCCGCCTTCTCCTTTTTGTGCCGGCGCCAAAAAGAAAGAGAGTATGTGCTGACCCGATCATTAAACAGATTGATAGCACCTGGGCGCCCGCTCCGAGCGATAAATAGTGGCGATTCCGGTAATCCTGCCGGCGGCTGGTGCCGGCCGATGGGCGGCATCCATTCTCTTTATTGCACCGTGCTTTACAGACTTGCCTTGATGCCTACGACGCTGGCTAACGTATTGGCTGCGTTACGCGATGCGACCTAGGGGACGGTATGTTACGTTTTTGCGTCTATAAATTCTATTCCAAATGATATGTTGTTATAGTCGGCTATCTTAAAATTTCTCTTAAAAGACAATATTTGAGTTAAGACTAATCATGCGTTAAATTACGAAGATGGTTACGTTGTTCGCCTCGTCATATTATCTTGAGATGTAAATTGGTGTAATTTAAAAATTATGTCACTGTCAATAGTTTGACGACGTTAATTAATGACAGACAAACCTCGCGTCCCCGATCCCAAACACCCAAACAAACTTGCAAATTATCGTTATATTTCAAGATGGGACGATTTCGGCTTTTATAATCAATTACTCCTTATCTATTTTATGGTTTCTCAGCAAAAAAACATGGCGTCAACGGCAAAACAATGGCAAATTAGCGATGACCATTGAGATACTATAGCAGGAGAGAGCCTTATATCAGTGTACGAGCGTCAAAAGCGTGTAATGTTATGTCCTACTTACTAGGACATAACAAAGGAGTCGGTATGCATATTTCATGTAATAAAAGTGATAATAAAGGTTTTTATTGAACATTTTATGCTAGATATTGTTGAGTTCTATGGTTCCGCTAAATTATAAACCATAAGAATGGCCAAAGAATGCCTCAAACACGTGGATTTAACATTAAATACGTAAGTTTTGAACAACGTTTTTTGGACTTTTCAATTTGTATTTTTGTAAGCTAAAAAGGATAATATTTAAGTTTAATAATCCCTTATTCGTGCTATGTAAGGCATTAGTGCTAAAAATGTCACATTAATTACTAATTTGACTACAAAAGTTGCATAGCTTTTTACGTGTGTTTACGGATTCTCATTACTTGTACTATAGTTTATCGATATCATGAACTAAATGACTTTCTTTTCTGGATCTAAATGTGCTTCGAAATGATCGACAAATAGAAATATTCAAGAAAATAAATGCACACTACTTGTATGAAAATAAGCACAAAATGGCCACGCGATGACGGGCTAAGACTACATCTACCTATATATCCTTAATCTGTGGCGATGACGGTTAAAAATGACATTTGGATTGGCCGAGGAATATGGCGACGCGGCGGCGGACGGTGTAGACCACAGATTAAGGATATATAGGTAGATGTAGTCTTAGCCCGTCATCGCGTGGCCATTTTGTGCTTATTTTCATACAAGTAGTGTGCGTTTATTTTCTTGAATATTTCTATTTGTCGATCATTTCGAAGCACATTTAGATCCAGAAAAGAAAGTCATTTAGTTCATGATATCGATAAACTATAGTACAAGTAATGAGAATCCGTAAACACACGTAAAAAGCTATGCAACTTTTGTAGTCAAATTAGTAATTAATGTGACATTTTTAGCACTAATGCCTTACATAGCACGAATAAGGGATTATTAAACTTAAATATTATCCTTTTTAGCTTACAAAAATACCAATTGAAAAGCCCAAAAAACGTTGTTCAAAACTTACGTATTTATTGTTAAATCCACGTGTTTGAGGCATTCTTTGGCCATTCTAATGGTTTATAATTTAGCGGAACCATAGAACTCAACAATATCTAGCATAAAATGTTCAATAAAAACCTTTATTATCACTTTTATTACATGAAATATGCATACCGACTCCTTTGTTATGTCCTAGTAAGTAGGACATAACATTACACGCTTTTGACGCTTGTACACTGATATAAGGCTCTCTCCTGCTATAGTATCTCAATGGTGTAGACCGAATGAATATACAGCCCTTAAAATATGCACCGTGACTTTTATTGCAGACGAGGGTAGCTGGCTTCACACATTGACCAATTATGACTAAATTGGTAAATAGCCATCATCCATCTAAAAAAGTGACGCTCTTTAATTTGGACTGTCATTTTCTTATGTGCTAACTAAGGTTTCCATGCTTTTAAAAATATATAATATCATCACTTTGTTACAAATACCTAGTTTTATAAGGGTAAAAGTAGTTTTGTTTTTCAATACACAAAGCTGTTGCAATAAAATCTCTAGCATTAGTTTTTTAATTTAAAAAATCAAAGCGGTTCGAAATTTAAAAATCTCCCTCCATTTTCCACACGTGCCCATATTGCTACCTGGTTTTTTATTATATTCTCCCGCGTAATTAATGAGTGTGACATACTCGGAGGGTTTTTATCACTTTTTGCACACTCAACGTGATTAGGCCGGCAGACATCAAGATCCCACGTTATAAATGCCCGCTGTCATCTGCTTACAGAAAATGCATTTTGTGCTCACAATTTTTGCTGATACATTTAAATGAAAAGTTACGGTTGATTTTTGACATAATAGTTTTTAGATAAACCTATGAATTATAAATGTTTGTGGAGATGCTACATACAAACTTGTTTTAATAATGTACTTTTAGATAAATTACTAGTAATATAAAACAAACTCCCAATATGCACTGATAGTACCTGATAGTACATTATTTTTCAATCAATTATTTTCAGTCCCAATTTTTTTTTGCAATGTTCAGAAAACTTTTCAATATTCTGTGGTGAACATGATGTAGACCTGAAATGATATATTTGTCGTTGAATATATAGTGTAGTTTCCACGTTTGTGATTACTGCAAATATAGCATTTTACTCAGAATTTATTAATATTATAGCAAAAGGAATTTCTGTGATACTGAAAATTAATAATTCTATTTCGTTCGTCGAGTCGTACAACTAATATTTTATGCGTATCAAGTTCTGCATCAAAAAAATCTATTGTTTCATATGCGGTGGAAATATTACAGGAAACCCCGGCGCACAGGGTAACAATGTATATGATTTTTTTTTTCTTTTCGCTGCCAATGAAAAAATCCCGATCGCGGTCAAAACAGTAGATGCGAGTGCAGTTTCAAAAGCCAGCTCTCGAATACATATTTTATAAGTTCACTTCGATTGTTCCGGTGTGGTTGGACTTTTTTTTTCTTTTTTTGCGAATATCAGAGCCGTGGCTCGTCGAATCCATCGACACATCGTTTTTCTTTTTTCAAAAACCTCGGACACGATTGTTTGTTAGTACTAAGTGGACTGATGGCCTAATACTCTGCCGAGTGAAGCCAATTACGACACGAATACCTGGATAAATATTTACATTGTTACATGTAAAGTTTATTTTTTATTTCGCTTTTAAGTGCTAAACCATTATATTTGTTTGATAAATTGCTTTTTGTAAATAGAACTTAATATTAAGAAGGCTACTTTGAGTAGGTACATATTTAACCATTTGACAAGTACATATTATGTACATACTTTCAAAACTTAACCATACACATAATAATATTATTATTATTTATTTATCTACTACACTTTTCAATTTCCTTCAACACAATTGACTCTACCTACATAATTTGCTGTGAGGAGAAGCTAGACTTACTGCTTATCGCTAACACTATGTCTTTTGCACTTGGCAACATTTTTGCGTAACTATTTTGGTACATAACAAATAACTCGTGAATAAAATATCAAATGTCACAATGCAATATCAATTAGTGCTGTCACTGCCTGCGCCGTTCCCAGGGTAAGGTGTAATACTCATATTTATAGTAAAAGGATCATTCGTTGAAATGGAGCCAAATTTCCGTTGCGAGCTTTCAACGGAACTCACAAAAAGCGCCATAAATTGGCAAATAATCCCCCGCATAACGCGACCTTTGTTTGGCCACACGTGCTTTTAATCGCGCTTCGAAAGCACAAAAGCTGGATTTAGTCTTTGTGCCGCCACCTAAAGTAAACACTCGTAAAAGCTTCCTTGGAATATGTGTTAAATATTACTCGATACCACAGTATAAATATTATTATGCAGTAAATCAGTTGTGTCTTTGAAATCGAACTGGCATGGCTTAAGAAAAAGACGTTTTACTATCATTATATTTTTGTTACTTCACGTTATCTATCATCTCACCAACGTGTGCGTGGGGTTCAGGGGGTCTATACGGTAATCAGAATATTAAGGCACAGAATTTACACAAATTTTGACATTTCATATTATGAAGTTTTGTGTCTCGACTCTCGATTTGCCGTTTGGACTTTACTTAGTCTACTGTATAGTATTCATTTTGTGTACCCTGTCGACGACTGCGTGATTTGTCATGCAGCTTTTGTGTTCAGAAGGAAGAGCTTCCGGCGAGCTTTACACGAGCTTACTGCTATCGATGCCCCCGGCTCTTCCTATCGATATTCATATTTTTTATTCTAAACATCTTCATTCATACGTTTTTTCGTTCGTGATATTTTTTGCGTCATGATATTGCATTGTGCAACTGTGGTCCCACAGAAAAACTATTTTCTATTGCTATCTTAAAGTTAAAATGAGGGAATATAATTTGTTTTAATATTATTATTAGTAAGTGCTAAGTACCATAATATATTATATAACTAGCGTTTGCTCACGGCTTTGCCCGAAATAGATATTATAACACAATATTATAAAATATATGTACTTACAAACATAATATTACATATGTAGCATTCCTGGCATACAAACTGCGATCGCTTGTTGAACCCTAAATAGGATGCAATTTTCAAAAATATTTTGTTAATGCGCGAAAACTTTAGTTTTCGACTTGAGGTGTCTTTAGCCTGTGCGTTGGTGTTTTATTATTATTAATCGGATTTTTCTTTCATATTGATACTCGTAAGTATATTAAAATATATTACACCTGAATAATAATATTTTTTAAAATCTACTGTGCAATTAAAAGCCATTAACTAATCAAATAAAACATTTCAAATCTATACTCCAAGCTAAAGTGATACCTATTCTTATTTCTGATAATTACATCATAATAACATAATTTGATCACTTCAAATCAGGTGTGTCACACAAATCTTCACCGGCTATTAGCGGGCGTAAAAGTTAACGACGCTACGGCAGCCGCTGTGTGTGTTTCTGCCCATAACTCCGCATTACATTAAGCTGGGTTCACATAACGCGACTGAGATTTAATAAAGGATTCTGAAAATTAGTGTTTTTTAAGAACCTATGTTGCTACATGCTGGACAAAGGCTTCCCTCAAAGTCTTCCCCTCCCGATCCAACGCAACAGTAGGCCAGTCTAGGCTCGCATTTATCTAGCAGCTAGCAAATCGCGTCATCTTTTTTGGGCCAGTAACGGCGGCGTCTACCATCCTGGTACTTACCCATCCTATGGTGATCTTCCTGCTCAGCGGTCAGGATGCTTGCGGCAGGCGGTTACTGTCTTATAAGTATTATTTACAATTATTGTTTTGAGCTAACTAACACGAATAGTATCGTTTTTGGAAATAGCATTAGTATGGTAAATAATTCCGAAAATGTTTATGAGTCTAACTCAGAGCTATTATGCAACTTTTGCTGTGGTAATAAAATCTTCTTTTATAACTGACTTATCATAATAAATAAATATTATATTAATATTTTGTGTTTAAAATATATTTTGTAAATAAAATAGATATCTTTTAACCTTATCTTACGTTTTGAGATCACGTTACTTTGTTTTAAATTTCAATTCAAATTGAAATTGAAATTTTAATTTCCTTCGTTCTAATGTAAGCCCACCCTTACATAATACCGTCACACTTATTTTAAACTCACATTGACGATAATTTTAAAATCACTTCCCTTAATTCGAGTTAAGTGTTAGTCCAGAAATAGGGATAGTGGGCGGGGCCAGGTCTAGGACATAAAATTTTACGACATAATGTACGTCATAAATATTTACGAGATATTAATGGGTGGTCGAAATTCATTTTTATTGTTACTAATAACGATATTCAGAATCTCTTTTTTAGAATTAAAAAAATATTTTTAATTAAAAAATTAAAGATATTTAAGAGAAAGTGTCTCAGGTATGACTCCTTTTTAAAAATTAGTCAAGGTTTACTTTAGCTATTGTAATATTTGTTTATTTCAAATAACTGTGACTAAACTAGATAACGTCCGCAAATCCGTTACGTCAAAATTCGTTGCATATTTCTGGGATAAAAAGTATCATAATAATAATATGTCCTTTCCCGAGACTCAAACTATCTCCATGTCAAAATTTAGCAAATTCATCTGTTTAGCCGTGAAGCTGGTAATTACAGACAGACAAACAGACACATTCGCATTTACAATATTAGTATGGATTAAATGAAAACATTTGACTTCTTATAAGTTATAATAACATAACAATATCAGCAACAGATCTATTGAAGGACCAAAAATACCGGAACTGCAAACATTACTTAAACCTTATCGGAAGCGAGCAAGTTAGGTGACGTTAAGTAGGTACCTATCTTTTGTACCGTCGTCGCTAGTTTCACAATAGAGACAGAATTAGTGATGTTCCAATTAATTTAAGGATAGGTAGTTCAAATTAAAAAAGTAAAATACATAATATATACTTTTTAGATATTTTATTCTTCATTTCTCAAAAGATTACGAAATATACTTTTGTCAGGGCGAGCGAAGCAAGCCCTAGTATATCCCACAACCTTAACATTTTGTGGTACACTTTACGGAAAAACTATCACGCCTATATATAATAATAGCTCCCACACCGGTTTCGGTGACGGTGGCCGGTTTCATTGAAACCAGGCCAGCTACGCAGGAGTAATTTTATAGTGCCCAAGTGTGTGCGCAGTACACAAGAGCACTCTCTATTCCTTTACTCTCATAACCCAGTGGGACGGCAGACCGACACGACCGGCGAGAGATCAGGCGCAGGACCGACTTTTTACATGCCCATCCGACGCATGGATCATCTTACTTGTCAGACAATCAGGTGATCATACCTGCATTGTCCTAACCAAACTTGGAAATAACATGTTTCCAACGCGGGAATCGAACCCACGACCTCCGAGTCAAGAGCCGCGCTCTGTACCACTAGACCACGCCTATAGAATATTATGTGCTATCATCAGTCAGTCAAGGTGTAACGACGCGGGCCCTCACAAGCCTCGGCTTTTAGCTAGTTAATATGAAACTTACAGATTTTGTTACGACGCACTTTTTTCGCCTAAAACAGTTTAGTTACATTTTATGAAAAATATGTGCATCATTTTTAACTTTGGCCCCAATTTGGCCCTATTTTAAATGTGGGTTTAAGAATTTAATGGCACTCTTTTATTTTAATTGTGTTCATGTGTTGGTTTCTCGCAACTGAGTTTTGGTCTCATCGAATTGATACATACGACCGAAAACAAAAAGATTTAATAATCAATTAATCACTTAACTTTAATTTAATGAGCAGTTTGAAAGAAAATGTGCATATAATATTATGCCAAAAATCATCATTAAATTAATATTTTCAGTCATTAAGTAATAAAGTTACGCAAATATTACGTGTTAAAGACATATTATGTATTTTGCACGTCAACAAGTGCGGCCCATAGTATAGGTGCTAACGACAGCAATTTCTACCATCTCTTCTCAATAAGGACCCCTACCAGGTACCCGCAAATTGTCCGCAAGATTTATCTCAGTGACTGAGACATCCACACTCATGCTTGACATCTTAATCGACGGGCTACTGGGAAGTAGAAAAAAGTACCTCAGTCGGCAGCCCCCCGCTGTATCGCCTTTGCGGTCAAAAACGTATCAATTAAAAAAAAACATTAACGCTCGCTTCACTCAGTCACCCGCTGTGAAAGTAGATTTATTTACCTACTTTTTTGTAACTTTGCAAACACTTTCAACTTAGTAATATTATAATGTCTGTGGATGAGATAGATGAGATACTTTTACCAGACTGAAACGGAGGGGTAATGATTTCCTAAGCATGTGCACTATGCAAAGGCTATAAGATACTTAAATAAATGAGCCATGAACGTTCATAATTCATAAAATAGAGCAACACCGAAGCACCTAAGGTATCCCATTAAAATATAATAATATGTAATATAATGATACTACATAATAAATAATAATACTTGCAACTTTGGTAGGCAGAAATTTGATAATCTCGAAAAAATCGCGCAATTTGTCGTAATTAAAACCATCTACTATTTATGTCCTTTCCCGTGTTTTGCAGTAGCTTCATATCAAATTTATTTTAATCATTTCAGTAGTTTAATATGTATGAAGAAGTAACGGACAGAAAGATATTATACACACATTAATTTATTACGCTCGTTAAATAACTTTCTTTATCTTAAAAGGCAATAAACTGAACCGATACAATTAAAGTCAAACCGAATCATGGCACATTTGTAATCATGAAACCAAGTCAACCCGATGGCCGACATGGCCAGCCGTAAGCCGTAAGCCGTAATCCGGCAATAACCCGTACGTTTTCTATTACTGACCCGCCGAACTTCTTCGTACATCATCCTCCCTTATTTTACCTTTAACAAAACATTTATGCCAACGACAGAAGGGATATTTTTGAAGGAAAAATATCCCTGAATGCCTTACACAAATTGATTTTAAATGGCAGTTTATTTCCGCCTCATATCGTCGCGCCGATCTATAAGTTTGCCGAAGCCGGGTTAAGGAAATCCATAAAACGGATCCCTTCAAAATGTGGTTTAATTTGCAATCATGAGTATATTATAAGGGACTTAAACGAGATCAATCAGGTCTTTAGTCAAATTATGTTTGATAGCTTTGACAGTGACGCCTGTCATCTGACATAACTAAGTACACATCGTAAGCGCATGTTCATCGTCACTGCGTTAAGTTAATTGCAGAAACTTTGATTGCAAGCATGACGTATTAATAAACTAATAATACAGTGTTGTCTGAATACTTATGGTAACGAGTATTGACTGATGACTTATAATATAATATTATGTGCCTAATACATATTCTAAATAGCTTATTTCAAAGTCAGGTATTTGTATGTGCAAAAGTGAGTATTGCACTAACTGTACAATGTGCATTCTCTAACGTGCGATTAAATACTATTTACAAAAAAAGTTGGGAAACGCTCAAAGACAATGCCAATAAAGAGTTACAACTGTAACTGTATAGATAACGGACATTTGAAAAGTTTCACAAACGAAATTTACCCTTTGCGAATTTGTGCAAATTACTGTATGAATGCACTCAATGGATTTTTTTACAATTTACAACAGTTCGTCGGAAACTGCGCCTTAAGTTTGCAAAAGGGCTGAGGTTTATTGCCGGGCTAATAGAAATAAATAGTTACCCCTTCGGTGGCGTTCGCCAAGGGTTTACTTTTACGATCCGACTTTCTACCGTAACCCTTACAATGCCTTCGCAAAAACGTTAAAAAAGTCATTTGCGAGAAACGCCCGATTGTGATGCGGATTTTTTATTAATAGTTATTTTCGCAATAAAAAGTTTTGAAACAATGACAATAAAACTTTTTAGCAGTAAACGTGTTTAATATCCGTAACTTTGCGGTCGTAAATATCGTTTTGGAATGTTATGTTTGTTTTTTATGCTTGGAGGTATTTCCGAACTTAAGTAGAAAGTTTTGGAGATAAACTAATTTATAAATACCTAGTCATTAAAAATTAATATTAAATATGTATTACGGTTACATTCGTTAGTATAATGTAAACAAACATCTACTTTGAAGTATAAATCGGATAATATTATAACGCATTTTCCTATTTTTATAAACCAAATTGTACAGAATCCACCATATTAGCACGCGTATAAAATTTTAAGAAGCATAAAAGTCAGCAAAAAGCGATATCGGAAAGGTGATAGCGGCTTAAGCCACACCGAGCGAGGCGAACAAGCTGGCGAGCGCACCGAGCGAGTAGGCAAGCGGCGGCAAGCGAGGCTTACCGTGATTTACTCGTTACTCCGTACGCCTTTTTTGTTTACTTAACGGATCACGGGTTACCCTTTATTGGGTAAAGGGGCAATGATACCCCGCGGCATAAAGTTGCGCGGGCTCGGAACTAGATTTGTATCGGATTTGTTTAGGAAGGATATCGCTTACGGTCGGATACAATAACTTATTGTATCGGGCCGAAAGAGTTTAGAATATCTTGCGAGTAATTTCGGGAATATATAAAGTTTAGGTAAAATATATCTTGGAATTTGCGATATTTTTAACCCCCGACCAAAAAGAGGGGTGTTATAAGTTTGACGTGTCTGTCTGTCTATCTGTCTGTCTGTCTGTCTGTCTGTCTGTCTGTCTGTCTGTCTGTCTGTCTATCTGTCTGTCTGTCTTTTTTTTGAAAAAGTTTTGTTTGAAAGCTGACATGACTGAGAGTGTTCTTAGCTATAGTTCATCATCATCAGCCTGCTCATTGCTAAAATATCACGGTATATCTTGTTCGTGATAGGACGGGGGACCGCTAATGTAGATGTTTGATTTCACATAACAATATAGTTTAAGGGTCAGTTCACAGCGACCCGAATCGAGAGAATCAGCGACTATTATGGCGATACAAAATGCAAAAGTCGCTGTTGTGGTAGTTTACTTGGCGGCCCCCGACACACCTTGACAACGATTATGGACTAAAATATTACTTTACTCATAGGAATGATTTAAACTTAAAGTCAGTAAATGTTATTTCATTACTTTTTAAAGTTTTTTGGCGGGGGTTTTTTTAAATTTCTTAATTTAATTTTATCTGTATACTAGTAAAGAAGACTTTACTAACAAAAAATTATCGGATTTATCAGATTTTGTGTTTATTAGTTTACTTGATTGTGTAGATCCTACAATGCTATATCCGACTATCCCGACATCTGTATATTCTCTGATAAGCTTAGTTATTTTAAGATAAATCTTAAACGCTATTTTAATAAATTTCCTACGGTCAGTTAGTAAAGTTGAAGCTATAATAATAATAATATAATTAATTACTGTCTGTCACAGCTGTTATAATTTTCATTTTTGTGATATTAGTATTATTTTTATCTTAAAAGTATTTTAATTTTTAATTTGTTTAAAAAAATAAGAGACTTTTTTTTCTTTGATACACACATATTTTTATCATTATCATAATTATCACCATATTCACTTCATTTCATCTCGTCTAATTTTTGTCGCATACGCACGCTGTACTTCACCTGTCATTAGAATTCATTTTATCTGTAAACAAATTTTATGTATAAATTTAAATTGTAACAAATGCTTTTCTGTTGGTGAGTCCAATAAATAAATAAATAAATAAACTTATATTTTATGTGTTACATAGACGCTACATAGACGTTAATATTAGACAATATTCTGTTTTTGTCTGATAGGTAGAACCGTAGATTAATGAAGTCGTTAGGCAGACATTGTATCACCATTCACCACGTATCACTATAACGTCTACACATAGAGCGTCTATCTTTATAATAAATACCTAAGAAAGAATGTGGACTCATAATATAGAGAAATGTTTGTGTATATTTTAAGTTATTCATACAAGGAACTTACTTATTAAGTTTTTAATTTCAGTATTTTTTGCTTTCACTCGTGTGCAACTGTGCACGATTCAACTTTTTCACTTACATTTTGACCTATCACTATTTCCTATATTTCGTCATTAATCAATATAGCCAAGGACGAGAACGACAACATTTATCATTATTGTGATCTAAAAGGCTCTAAAAGGCCACAGCGTCATTCACATTGAAATACTGCGTGAAATCGTCACTCACAACGCTCAGAAGTTCGCACACTTTTTCACACCTATTCACTACTCCACTCTATTAACTATCACGGTAAAATCAACTCTAGCAAAATAAAAATAAGGTTGGAATTTGCTCTACGTGGTAGCATCAAACTATTTCGTCCAATAAATCAAACTAAACAAGATATTAACGAAAATCCGGCGACAGCGCTATTGTGTGTGGAATGTGGTCAGACCCTTCGCTGGCCTACACCTCGCGATTAGCGGACTTGTGCCTACTAACCTTTACTTTAGCATTTATAGTACGAAACCTTACCTACGCAATACGTGCTCTGTGGCATAATATGATAAGAATTTTATCTACCTTTTCATACTCATGGCGTAAAATGATATCAATCGCTGCTTACTATGCATAACATTGTGCTACTATAAATGCGAATGTATATCTGTCTGTCTGGAACCTTTTAACACTTTAACCGTTTAACCAATTTTAATTTTGCATTTCAAACATTCCAAGATTTGGAATGTAAAACGTACGGTTCCTGTGCATGCGTTATGCAAATACAAGACATGTTGTGTCTTGTATAATATGTTTTATTTAAAAATATATAAAGAGTCCCGATATAAATATCTAAGAACTCGAACAAAACAATAAATAATGGACGCACTCGAAAAAAACTTTAATTTATTCCACATTCAAAAATAATGCTGCCAGACTTGCCAGCAAACTCCGGAATCGACGACGGGCGAAATATAAAAAATGTAAACATCGTTATTCATATGTTAGTATGCAAATACTGCGACGTACAACGAGACAAAACGATCGGATGCGCCATCTGTCGCCGCCGCCGCTCACTATCCTCAATGATATTTATAACTACAATAGCGGTGTTGCCAGGACAATATTTAAAATACTTACCCCAAAATATTTTTCTATTCAAAAAAGTTTTGAAGTTTATTTGCAGAATATGTAAAAGTGCTATGTTTTTGCAACTTATGATTTGTAGTTTAGATAATGTAAATGGTATATATAAATGTAAAAATTACTTTAAAATGTACTAATTAATTCAAAATATTAATATAACAGTACTTTGAATACTGTTAAAATAGTGAGTGCCTCTACGGTCTACGACGGCTACGGCGTAGGCAGCGTAGAGCCCGCTACGGCTTTCTATTTTCTTGTTTTATATTTTAGATGTAAAATGTTAATATGTACATACATAGATGCATAATTTTGTACTTAGTGGGTGCTTAATTAAATAAAACTATATGAACTCAACAAAGCACGTTACTTTTACTACGCTAAATAACAAGACAAAATTATACAACACCTACAAAATATTTCACCATAAAATTTCACCGATTTCTCGGGAAAATATTTAAACATGGCAGCCCCGATGCAACTCACAAATCTCTGTTTGCACACACTAGGTGCCCCGCAGCGGTGTTTTTTTTCAAATTCAATGAAGCATGGCATTATTTTGATAAAAAACGACGACATGCCCTTAAGTGGATTATTTTGAGATTTCACGTCGCATTGGACCGGCATTGTTTAACACAATGTGCCTTGTTATGTAGGTGTTGTTGCCATGAATAAGTTTTAAACTCCTGATCCGAAGGATTTAATGGTAAAAAACTTAAAAAGACATCTGTCCCGCCTTTGTGGATTCCGCAAACAAATGCCTTATGCCGGATAAAAAACGGTCTGCAGAGTACTCAATGAACGATTGTCGTTATTCTGCCCATATGATGTAATCTTATGAAATAACGCTTGCAAGATAAAAAAACTATAGAATTACTACTACAAAGTTTATATGAAGATACTTCTAGTGTCTCAATAAAAGACATTTTTGAAAAAAGTTAGATTTCTGTGCAGTAAATGTAAATGTACGGGCAACATATTAAAGTTACTAAATATTTTATTTTTAGTATACAAAATTTTTTCCCTTTATTGGCAATTTGTAATACCTGAAGCGCACGTGCTTACCTTGAAACTATAATTGGGCACACAAATATAGCCTCAATCGTCGCTTTTATCATAATATCTAAAAAATAGATGACCCGGTGAAATTTTTATCACATTCTCCTTTCCTTATATAAGCCTTCCCTGGACTTTCACGTAAGTATAATCCAAGACGTAAGTTGTATCCTGAATGTTAAATTTTAATTTAACATTCAGGATACAACTGAATATGATACCTACACCTAAAAAAGTGCCTGTAAATAGTTAGTTTATTAGCTTAACTTAATTATTAACTAAGAATATTGGCAAGTTTATCAATAAAGCTTCCTTTTAGCCGGCTTTACAAAACCAAACAAAAAACCAAACTCCTCTGGGAGGGCTGAACCAATTTAGCTGAAATTTTGTGTCCTAATCCTGGTCTAGAGACACTATTTAATGTAATTTTTTCTAGCAATTCATAACAACTTCAATTTTACAAACGGGTTGATAAAAAAATTCATCAAAGCTACCTAAAAATAATAATTACCGCGTTTTCTCGGAAAGCCACATACAACAGAACCCGCGGTATTATAATATTTATGTTCACCAAACTATTGTCGCGGGGGCTCGCTATCAACACATTTATATCTTTATCTTGATGTCGCATCCAAACAAAGTCAACTGAGGTGAGGACAACCATCCTAAGGTGACCTCTACGCCTATACCGGCAGAAGTATTCTCTATTAGTACGTTTCGTACGTATCTATCTACGTAAAAAAATTTCGTTGAAACTGTCCATTTTACTGTAAAAAAGTAGCCTATATCATCCCCTGTGATCTATTCTATATTTGGGCCAATTTACATAAAAATCGGTCGAGTATCTCATGAGATAAGCACGTTCAAATAAACTCCTCAGCTTTATAATTATGGATAATCATTATGGCATATTTTGCACGATGAGAGCTCAGGGTAGGCTGGTCATCTAGCCATAATACATTTAATGGTGTGTAATGAATGGCATAACATCCATAAAGGCACAATACACTCTCGAGCCTCCTGATTTATCGTACATTTTGCACGTGTAAAGAAAAATGAAGACATTTAATAAATCATCATATTGTGAAATATATTTTATCGGTTTTGTAAAGATTTTGCCGTGGCCCGTGGGCGTATGGTCGCGATTTCGTTATTATAATACACGAATACTTTATAAAGTGTCACACGGGAGATGTGAGTGTTATTTTCATGAGAAATGTTGGGTATAATAATATTAGGCACTATCAAACATCCGTCTTTTCTCAAAAGCTTTCATAATTCTATAGTTTACTAAAAAGTACTTATACATACCTAGTAATTAGTATGATTAAGACATGCCAAATTAAATAAAAGGAACTTAAAATAATGGCAAGGACATACAGTATACAGATGAAATAATGCAACGACAATTTTTATTAATAACTGGTATTTGTGTAAGATAAATTAACAATAATAATATGTAATAATAAAATAACATAACTTTCATCAAAAACTTTCGTTCACATAATGTAGGTAATGCATGTTGTGATTTCAACTGAAAACTCTCAGAATGTAGCTAAATTCAGCCTACAAATACCCGACTCTTGGCTCTATTCAACTAGATTAAGTTATAAAATATCAAAGCAGACACCAAGTCTGGTTTACAGCAAATGTGTCTCGGAATTCTCATTCAGAATATTAAAAAACTGAACCCCATTTCGCAACATCTGGAGTAAAAGATTAATAGTTTCTTTCGGTCTGAGTTTTATGGCGTGGAAATAACAATTTGTTGGTATTGTGCAGTAGAGAGGGCGTGACCGACGGACATACCGACATATTGTGAGGACAAATCCAAATATTTACTTACACAGAATCTTTTATTCGATTTTGGGAATTATAATTTTGAATGAAGTTAGCTATGTCACAAGGTATTTATTTAAGATTCGATTCACAGTTTCTTTTAAAATTTCTACCCGTTGCTTTGTATTGCTACCCGATTGATACCCTGATTGAGGATGGTTATTATTTTATTTGCTACACGTTGATACTGCAACTCCGTCGCGCCGAAATTCGTTTATCGCGCTGGAACGATACATTTTTTGGGAGTAAAAAGCCTCTTATGTCCTTTCACAGGACTCAAAGTATCTTTATACCAAACGTCGAAAAGGGTTCAGCGGCTAAAGCGTAAAGATGTAAGACAGACAGACAGACAGACAGACAGACGCACTTTCGCATTAAAAATATTATAAGTAAAAATTTTAGTACCTACTTTGTAGTAACTAGTAGGGAAGGCTCACGCCTCACGACAGACATACCAATATTATATAATATAATATGTGAAGACAAATCCAAATATTTACTCACACATAATCTTTTATTCGAAAGATGCATCTAATTTTCACGAATTTTTCATATTATATTATTGCCATATCCGTGCATTAAACTAAGTTAATATTTTAACACATTGCATAAAATTCTATCATTGAGACACTGATCTGGCGGATTTTTAATAATTTATTTTGTATATTTATCGAGGTATTCAGAAAAAACTAACTTGGCGATAATTCCCCATCGTCCTTTTTCACCTGGCATATGAAAGACGGGCTTGAGTCCGAAGAGAGAAAGACGATGTTTGATTTTTAGCGTTTAGTCGCCTTCTTAAGTAATTGCTTCCATTTGGTTGTAATCTCGCGGTATAGCCGCCAAAACCGCGCGTTCTGGCTCAAGGATGTACATAATTATTATTTCCTAATTTTCTTTAGAAATACATATCTAGCTTAACCCTAAACGGCTTGTTTAATTTGAGTTATCCTGTTATGCCGACTGCGCGTTTGGCTTGCAGTTCTATTGCAGTCGTGTCAACTGCATTCAAACTGCACTTGAACTGCAATTTGCGGTTGGATTGCAGTTGAAATGCGGTCCGTCTGTATAGACCCTTAGATTTGTCTTTACCCTTACCTTCTTAGATTAGAATACACAGCATTGTCAACAATAAATAATGAATAATAAAAATTAAAAATTCGTAATTCATAATATTAGCGCGCCAACGAAGAACGGCATATTTTATAATAATTATTTATAGATATCTAAAGTAAGGGCCAGCAACAGCCAAACTTTCCTGTAAAATGAAAGTTTTCCTGTAAAATGGAATTCCGGTCACGCGGTTACTTTAGGAATTAGGAGGTAGGTACCTATGTACCTATCTAGTATCTAGGTCTACCTTACTTAATTTGTCAATATTATTACATATATATTATTAAATTGATGCCGGATCCGTGTTTCTGTGCTATATGATGCCAAGAATGTGAAGAGCCACTGTAACTAAAGTTAGTTTTAGAGTAGGTAGCGACATCTAGTTTGTAATGCTGAAAACCTCATCTTACGTAGAGCTGCCAAGTCGTGTGCTGGAACTTGGAAGCCTACCATAATATTATGTACACGGAATAAGATCTCTTAAAAGCGCCATCTGTTGATAATGTTTGAAATTATAAAATCAAATAGCAAAGTAATCTTAACATGTAATATTTATATTTCTCACAAGATGCCGCTTTTGGAAAATCAGCTTATATAATATTATTACGAAAAAGAGCAATTATTTATTATTATAGAGATTTCCATTTAAATTCCACTATTATTAAAAACATTAATTTTTTATAGTGAGATGAGAATTCTCTTTTCGTTCTGTTTTTACTATTTGCTAGCATTACCCCATCAGAAAAAATGTAATGTCAATGAAATGTTAAATAATAACGGCGAACGAAGTATGAAGTTAAATAAATTTTATATATAATTTAAGTTATTAGTTATTACTAATGTTTTTAATAGTATAAATATGGTTTAAATCCGTTTCGACAAAGGACATATTATGTTCAAGCGCCTACATTTTTCTCATAGCAACGGCCAATAACTTTAACAGCTATATTATTATAATATTTATAGTCTATTACTCTATAGGTACTCTATAGCCGTTGAAGTTGAAACAAAAACTAGTCTATAGTACAGACTAGCTTAAGTTTCAACTTTCAAGTCACTCAAGTACATAAGTAGGTATTAAGTAGCCTACTAAACTTTAATGATTTTGCTTTGCTTCATTTTACAAATCTCGCTTTATCTTTTTCAAGTTAGGTAACATCAACCTAAAAAAAATACTTTAAAGACTCAAAGTTAACGTCTGAAACTATATATATTACACAATTACAGAATCGGTTTTTTGATTCTTTTCCTCATATTATATTATCTATCTGGCATAATTATTATTATGCAATAGATATGCAATACTGATGAAGCTTAAAATACATAATATATTGTAACAAATAGAAATGTCAACACTCGACACTCGACGGTCGACACTGTAATGTCAAGGTCTGTGGATTACATGAGTGCATTTCAAGCCCAAGTTAGAATAATAATTGCAAGCCAAACGACTTCATTTAATAAAATTGACGATTCTTTCGTATTATCGTCTATTTCTGGATTTCACATAATATTCATATTGAATATGCGGAGCCCTGGGCTGAAGCCCAAGAAGCAATGGTAGATCCCTGATCCGGCCATGTATACATATACTTAGGTACGGTCTACTTAGGACCGCACTCAGGTTCATTTTATAATTTGGCGATTATGATTATTGATGATTTAATTAATCTTAAAAGTTTTTAGCTTTTAAAGTTAAATACCTTTTTGGTAACTGCTAAGACCAACTCAATGAAGTATTAAAATTAATTTTTAACTAAATAAAAAAAATATTAGTAAGTAAAAACACTATGCTTTCAAAATAAAAGTTTTAAATTTTCAAAAATCGGCAATCGGCATACCTTATATTTTTAAGTAAGTATGTTAGTCTTGATTTTGATTTCAAAAGGGTTTTGTACAACAGCTGTACTTCTACCAAACATACCCTGGATAATATGACCCACCAAAAACATTTCATGTAAAATGTTACCTCGACGACTACAAAAGGTTTTCCCTGTGAAAAAGACATAAGATCTAATGTAGAGCCAAGCTTCTGAATTTACGCGGCCTAACTCTATCGACCCTAACTCCAACAAACTCTACATATCAGAATGGGAAAACCTTTTGTGGTGGTCGAGGTAACATTTTACATGAAATGTTTTGGGTGGGAGTTCAGTCCTTTTTGTAAATTGCTACTTGCTAGGTTTTTTTAGTGTTTTTTTTATTATTTTATTAATAGGTTTTTAGTTATCGTCTACAGTCCCGTGTAAAATTTCATATTCTTAAAAGTCTCTTAAACTTCTATTACTATTAAACTTATTTTACGTCGTATAACCAAATTTCAGCGTATTTAGATATCAATAAAATCTAAAGTATTCAATTGAGACTTTGTATGTTTAGTAAGTATATTATCGACATCATATCCTGAGAATATAAACTATCTGGTACATCGGAAACCAAGTCTTTGAGGGTCAATTTCCAACCCTCCCCCCCCCCCCCCCCCCCCCATTTTAGTGGATGGCGGACGAAAATTACAAGTTTATGAATTTTTTTGTTGATTGTATCCTAAACTTAGATTACTAGCTATTCAATTGAGACTTTGTATATCTTTGTATATATGTATTTCAATTGAGACTTAATAAGTCTATTAATTACATCATATCCAGAAAATATGAACTATCTAATATAACGAAAACCAATTCTATGAAGGTTCGAAAAAACGGCAAAACACTTCCAGAAAAGGTAGGTAGTGCCCTTGCGCTTCACTTAGCTCGTCTCGGCGGGGACACTACCGTGTTCGCAGATATTATTTTACAACTAATTTAATTACTATTCTGAAATATATATTTTTTAAATTAGCCTTTTCGCCGCTAGATGGCGTTGTTAATCTTAAAGGTAAAATCTTGCTCTTTTCTTATTGGAAAAATCACATGGCGCCAAGGAGACCAAGTTAGTAATCAATGAATTCAATAAAGTCTTATAAGACTTCTTAATTCTGATGTTGCAAGTGTCAATGGTCCATGAACGAGAGAACGACGCGGTACGATACTACCCAGTAGGCTAGGTAGCTGCCTACAACGAGCAAACGGTTTGCCTGATGGAAATCAACTATTTCTATCAGGCAAATTAGGGGACAAACGAGCTAACGGGTCACCCGTTTGCTCGTTTGTCCTCTAATTTTATAAATAATATTTTAAAGATTGTAGCACCTGTGTGAGCATAATTAATTTGGAACGTGACCAATAAAGTCTAATTTGTCCACTAATAATTAGATCTAATTGATAATTATTTACGCCAAAAGGACCCTGCGATGAATTTGACCGACAAAAAGTGTGCGGTCTCTGTGGCCGCACGCGACACCGCCCTATAGAATTATGTCAAATGGGTCAAAACATGACTGGCACTTTAAGCGACTTTGGCGACGCCTAATTTGGCTGTAGCTATATCGATTTTTCTCAGCAATTACGAAAGCTAAGAAATTAAAGTTCATTGTCAGTATTCATCATGTCTTTGAATTACCCATAGTATAACACGATTGGTCAACTTTTATAACACAGAATAATCAATCAAAAAGCCCTCTGTAAAAAAGGGATTCTTATTTTGCCAACAGAGGAGAGTGATTTAAGCTTCCAAAATTTGTAAGTACATAGATTTCGATTGGTTCAAGCATACAATATAATTTGCCCATAGCTTATAATATGAAATTAATATATTACTATAATTATTATTTTTATTTAATGGTTTTTAAATTACGCGACAAAAACCATTTTGTCGCTTACGCCCTTTCCATTTCTTGCTGTTCCATTTCTTGTTTTCTATGAGAGGCAAGGCCGGCCTCTCGTAGAAAACAAGCAATCTAAAACATATCCAACACGGTTATTAGGGTACCGTACCCAAAGGGTAAAAACAGGACCCTATAACTGAGACTTCGATGTCTGTCCGTCTGTCCGTCTGTCTCTCAGCAGGCTGTAACTCAAGAACGGTAATAGCTAGAGTTAAAATTTTTACAGATTGTGTATTTCTGGTGCCGCTTTAACAACAAATAGGTACTAAAAACAAAATAAAATTAATATTTAATTCATTTACAGTTCATATCTTTTTTAATAATTAAATTATGAAAAAAAAGAAAACATAGAGACTAGGGACATTGTCTTAGTGGCCGTATATATTCAGGAAAAAAATTACAACTCTACCGGCATTATCCAGGGAGGAAACTGGGGACAACGTTTGTATGGAAAAACGGCTGTAGTGTAATCCTCTTAAGTTACGAGTAGACAAGCTCTACCTAAATATCTTTTTCGGTTAGTTCCAAGAGGAAATCCGCAATTACGTTGCCAACCCATTTTAATATTCAACTAAATTAATGAGAAATTTTACCTCGACGATCGTGAAACAGTAAGAGAAGAGAAACATAATTATGATTTTTATACTATGTATGTAGTTAATAAGCCATGAATAAAATATGACTAGTGTACTGTATTATTTAATATTATACATATTATGTTACTTTGGTAGACAATAAGATTTGAATTCTGCAAAAGCTCACATCAATCATCAGAGCTTTTACAAAAATTTAAATCTTGATCAAATTAATCAATAAATGCCCACAAAAGCCCAAAAACCCCTCGGACATTTTCCCATCTATATTGGCAAATGCTCATAAAAGTCAATTGAAAACTCTGCATGCAACAAGTGCAGTATTTTTCCCGCGCGGCGTCTTACGGCGCGGGGCGGGGCGGCCACGCCCAGTCGAGCGTACGCCCATCTTGAGACACTCCCAGAACACGAGTCTCAAGATATTAGATAATAGAAAGTATCATGTTGGTTTGTATTTACACGATGTTATAGCAGCTATCGATTTAATTTATACTTATCTGAAATAAAAAAATGTTGAGTTCTTTTAAATATAAAATAACGTAAATGAGGTTGTTGTAATATTTATTTCATATTTTATATAAATATGAGTATGATAGGAATAGGAAAGAAAGTAAACTTTCATAGTGTTATTTTGACTTGTGGAAAGTTTATCCTGAATGTTTCAATAGACATCAAAAATATACTAATGCGTGTACATATTCTTTGCTAATGCTTCGTTTATATCTCGCTGTGTACAGCTTATTTCTCTGCCAGTCTTGTATCTCCCTCGCAGCTGCATCAGCCGAGCGAGACACATCAAAATGAAAAAGCTCATTAAAATTTCCATTTGACAATGGCACTAAACAAAAATATTTATCGTGACAAACTTGCACGCGTTCCGCTCGTACCCTCCGCGCGCGGCGGTAGTGCGAGCGGGAGGGGGACGCGGCGAACATTTTCCCGGCAAATGAAGCGTGGCCAGACCACAGATTGACCGCAGAGAATGGAGGCAGCGAGTGACAGCATGGCGGCGGGTCAGCGCTGTCAGTCGACGTCGAGCGCGCGCGCGGGCAGCACGCACGACCAGCGGTCACGCGACGCGGGAAAACGGCTCAGCTGATGTTGACAGGCGCGTGCCGATCGCTTCTCGGAACCTCACCTCTAAGACACTCCGGACGGTTCCGCACGATAAGTGACTCACAAAAATGTCGAAAGTTAAGTTTAAACAGTCAAGGCTAGGTAGTGATACTCATTGAGGAAAATTTACAGCCGCGTAAATGACGCTGCAATTCGACTGACTAGATAACCCATGATCTCGAGTAGGAATAAGTGAAACCGAAAGTGAAGGACAAAGCGGAAAAAATTTGGACCGCAGCCAGAAGTGTGTGGCGGTTTTGTGATTTACAATAAATTACTCATCGCTTCGTAAACAAGAGATAGTATTATTAGCATCGGTGGCAAAACGCCGTTCTTTGTGTTTGAGAAAAAAAATTAAAAAATTATAAATTCGAAATTGGAAAATTGCGCGCGAAAAACTTTTGACGTGTGAAGCACGGTGGTGTCATGCGTTGAAGGATGCACTTACCGTATGAGTCCAGGAGCCGGCGGCGCCGAGAGATGGAGTGGGAACCGGACTGGATACAGAGCATCATCGAGGAAACGCTGCAGGAGCACCCCGATGTCGGTAAGCAAACACGGGAACCGTGCGATCACAAAAAAAACGGAAAACCACAAAAAAACATGCTTTGTTGCGAAACAACAAAAGAAAAAAAATATCTAATAGGACATTTTCTAAATTCTTTTGCGATTTTTTTAAATATATCAATATTATTATATTTATAAAAAATCGGCCAAGTGCGAGTCGGACTCGCGCACGAAGGGTTCCGTTACCGTTATAGAGCAAAAACAGGGCAAAATTTGTGTTTTTGGTATGGGAGCCCCTCTTAAATTTTTAAGTAAGTATTATTATTATTATTTATTATTAAAATATAATTATTAAAGTACACATGTATTTAGGGCATTTGTGAAAATTTCAAGTGCATGCCTGTTGCCATTATTGATATCGAGCAAAAAAGGCTGAAAAATCACGTTTATTGTATGGCAGCCCCCCTTAAATATTAATATTATTTTGTTTTTAGTACCTATTTTTTGTTAAAGCGGCAACAGATATACATAATCTGTGAAGACAGACACACAGACAGACAGACGGACAGATAACGAAGTCTTAGTAATAGGGTCCCGTTTTTACCCTTTGGGTACGGAACCCTAAAAACAACCTTGTTCAACCCCCACAATCAAGAAGCAATAACAATAACTAAAAATTAAAATAAACTCTGGTATAAAATGGTTTCATCAAAGAAAAATAATGACGAATTTGTATTTTCTTTCATTAGCTAACATTTTGAAAAACATAAATATGAAATTAAGTCATTAATTTATACCTAAAACATAATATATATATATAATATATATATTAGATAATAATAATATATATTAGATAATAAATAATAATATAACACTCCATTGCATTGTCATATTCATTAAAGTACGGTAACTTTCCTTCCCGTTGAAATCTCTTGTGGGAGTTTTCTTCGTCAAAACTGTAGTGTTACCAATTAACATAATATTATTATTCCTGAAAACGAGTGTTGCCACATTTTCTTACTAATTTAATTCATAACTTAATAAATTAGAAAAGTTAAAAACACTAAAGGTGTTGTTTCACTACTTGTCAAACTGTTTCACTACTTCCTGATAGTGTCAGATAGGCTATCACATACCCAACCCAGGGGACTCATGATAGGTTTCCCTTGCGCATCAAAAAAAAATATTCAGCTCTTATTATGATTAGTTCAGCTGATTTTGGGTAGACAAACAGACGGACACACTTTCGCATTCACAATATTAGTATAGGATATATAGTATATTTTAGATTGTATTTTTTAGTGTTTAGTTTGTTATCTGGTATCACTGTTTCTTTGTTTAATTTATAATTTTTAGTTGAATAAATTACCATGTATAGGATATAATAAATTATTATTATATTTTAGGTTCAACAAACTCTACTATTGTAGAACCTTAAATGTCGATGAAAATCGACTAAAATTAGTGTCAGGCCTCCGCGCCTGTTTTATAGACAATAGCATGATTTATAATACTATTTTATCGATGTAGTAATAATTATACCAAATATTTTCCTGTTGTATAATTACTGTAGTTATAACTTACATAATACTAAACTGCGCTCACGCATATTGCTCAATTTTTAACTAAACTGGTTTTTCTGAATTGGTTTATATTTTTTTAAACCTTATTTTTATAAGGTCATGTTACAGTGTATTGTAGTATCATTATGGGATAGGGCATAGACAAAAAGGAGGGTCCTTTTTTAAGCTCTACTTTATAGTTATTTCGTGCCATTCCATCGAAGTTGCATGACATAGATTTACGGCGTTACTTTTTTTGTACGTGCATTTTTTTCATTAATACGCTATAACGCCTAATAATTAATTTACTTCAATATTAGTAAACTTTTAAAAATCTTGGGGAAAGTAGGATAAAAATCTAAGCACTAAAATACAATCTAAAATATACAGATTTTATATACAAACTTTAAATATAAAACTATAAAAAGAAAAACTTACCCAAGTCGTCCCCATCTGGCAGAGTGCCCTGCAGCAAGCTGACAGCATTACCACGTTGGACGGCAATTGCTATCCGCTGTGCCAGGTAGCTCCCAGCTCTGGCGTCTCGGGGGGCTTCAACAAGCTTCTTAGAATATATTCTTAGATATATGGGGAAAATAGTAAACATATGAACACCTGAATCTGTTTGTCTGTCTGTCTGTTACATTTCGAATCGCCGAAGTTGCCGCGGCCTGTGTGCAACATTTAGTTTGTGCAAGATTAGTAAATAAGTGAATATTTATTCATACTATCATTATAAACGTTTCAATAATATAACGTTTTGTATTCTTTAGATTTTCTTGCATTTTTTTATAAAACATTTTATGTGAGACTAAATATTAAAAAAGCATCAGCAATTTGGCTTTTTTTTTTAGTTTTTGGCGCTGATTTAAAAAACAATTTAAACACCACAAACATTCCAAATTTAAAAAAAAACTTTAAATTTTCCATGACTGGCTTAATATTAGTTCAAATATCGAACGATATCTGGAAATCTGTAGAAATCCCCGCGACATATCCGACTTCGAACACAGCTATGGACGTAAAAACCCGCGCGCTTCCGGGTTTTACGATAACTATAATTATTGTTACTATATTAATAAGCGTTTAATTTATAAGTATACCTAACCAAACTAGATGAAGCTCGCGACTCCGCTACTACCCGAACATTTTTTCGTAACCAAAAGTAATCTGTATCCTTTCCAGTCTCTATACCAAATTTATTTCTAAATGCATTTAGCCGTTTGAGAGTGAAGAGATCACAAAATCGCATTTATGATATTATAGCTGTCCCTGTGAGCTTTGTGTCACTTTAAAACTTTCCCTGGACTTCTGTCTTCTACGAATATTTTGAGACTAAAATCAGCCCAATTTGTTCATCCGTTTTCGAGTTTTAGCGCGACTATCCATTTTTATATATAAGATGGATTGCAATCATCTATAGTATTTAAAAAAATGTGTGTTCGTTTGTAAAAAAATTCGTTTGTAACAATATTTTAAAATAATCCTCAGTGGCGGGTTTTTTGATCAAAATAATATGGCCTAGGATGATCCTTTCATAGAAGGACCTTCACCGAGCTGGTTTGATCTGCTACTCGGTGCCTAGAACAATTTATTAGAGAAAAGCGCGTCAATTTCAGTTATTCTACACTAAAACGTGCAAGACTAATGCTGGTCTCCGCATCCCCCTACGTCGTCTTGTTGGTAATACGTACAACAAATATTTCACTAATATTGATATTTTTGCCCTATCTGATAGTAAAAAATTTAAAAAGCAAGCCATGGAAACATTGACAAAATTAGCGTCTGAAAATGAACTCTAACTTATTTACTTTGCATGTAGTTTTTATTTTTTACAAAGTACATTTTTATCCTGTGTTATATACTCCTTAATTTTACATTGATAATATCCTTTGTTTTAATTTTGTTGTATTAACTTTAATTTTAACTTTACATTGAAAATATCCTTTGCTTTAATTATTTTTACTAACTTTAATTTAATATGTTTTTGCTGTTTTGTAGTTTTGTCTTACTGTCATATATTTTTATCCATGTTCAATACGCTGTACTTTCGGTTTTTAATATATGTGGGTTATGTGTTTACCAGTTCTAAACCATAGGTAATTGTAATAACTAAGTTAAAGTTAAAAAAAACTAAAAACACGCTTTTTATATAAAGCGTCGTTTACAAACAAACATACAAACATTATTCATCGGTCCTCGATAAATCTACAAAGTTTGAACGAAATCTGGCTGTTTAAAGTGGGTCAAAATCGCGCCCTAAGAAGTCGGTTACAAACATGTTACAAACAAATATACAGGTGAAGCTAATAATGGTGGGATCCTAGGCAAAAATAGAAATAACATCAATATTTTAACCACGAAAAAGGCAGTTTACTTTTATACATAGTTCACTAGGAAGATAGAAAGTGAATCAAATTTTTTTTCTTATTGGATATCTAAAAATAGATAGGTTATATTAATTAATTAACCTCGAAACTGTTGGCCATTTTCGGTTATCGGGTTTTAACGTTTAAGTAGGTTATCTATTCGTTATCTATAATAGATATGAATATTTATTTTTTATAAACAAAATGATTTATTAAATTAATAGCATAGATATGATGATAATTATAAACCATGTTTAGATATAAAATTAATAATATTAATAAAATTCCGATAGTCAGTGATTAATAATAGTATAATTTATGAATATTTAAAAGAAAGTATTTTGAATAAATTTAATTATAAGGCCATGAATATAAATGCATCTAAAGTGCTCAGTTCCGACTCATGCTGAACTAAACGTAAACACAACTCAGTATCGATAATGCTATCAATTTAAATATCACTTCTAACTTCTTTTTTTTTTCGCACAATAATGAAATAGAAATACGCACATTTATTTGGTCAAGTTAAATTTTTTGTTTACATCCATATCAAAATGAATAGGAATGGAGTATACAACTTAAAAAAAAGAATTAATATTATCTATGAGCTGTGAGCTTTTTAATTTAACTGTTACTAAGCCTACTTTTGGACAGTTATAATTTTGTCGACAAATAAAAATAATATTTTAAACAGTTACCTATAATTAATAATTAATTATAAATAATGTTAATATATTGTAATGTTCATTATATATAACAATAATATTCTAAATTTTGTAAGAAAACTAAACATTGGAGTAGCAAAATACGTAGATCTTACTGATAAACATTACTTCTAATAAAAGAGTTCAACGCATACGCCAAACGTAAAAATTACAGAAAAATATTCTTACTACAAATTCGCATGGCATGTGCCCGTATATGTTTAACTTGTAAGTACTTTATAATATTATTCAAATTAGATTACATTTTTAATATTTTTTTTATTTTTAACTATTAAAATTTCGTGTGTTTGGTTATAATCTACATAATGTAGCTGTACTTTGGGCTCAGAATAATAAATTTAGATGACAAATTATAATATTATAGTCTTCCAACAATCTCAATATATTGTATGGATGATTCGTCTATATTATGACATAACGCAAGCTCTACAGGGTGTTACAAAACTAAGTGATAATACTTTAGTGTGTACCTTGTAATATAAGAGAGTGAACTATATAATATTATACAGCATGAGGTGAGACATGTTCAGTACTCGAGGACGTGATATTAGGCTATTATAGTAATTGAAAAAAAATAATAAAAAAATAATAATATCAATTGATCACAGAGTAAATGTAGCTTAAAGTTAAATAAGTAAGTAATTATGTCACCGCGCGCGGGAGGGGTAGCGCGGGGTGCGGGGCGCACGTCGCCGCGCCGGCCGCATAGTAATTTACTAAGTGTCCATGATCCATTTATTTAAAGTCAAATTTGGTCAAAAATTAAGTAAGTACCTAATTTTATTACATAATTATAATGAGAATCGACTACCGAGTACTCTCCATAAGTATCGGTAATGTCTCACCAGTCATGCTGTAGAGTTCACTGTGAAAGCAGCAGCACTGAAAGAGCATTATTTTGTGATTTATGTGGGCAAGCATCGCTGCGTCATTTGATAATGCTGCTACTTTCACAGTGAACTCTATACAGGGTGTAACAAAACTTTAGGGTTTGTATGTGTTCCTTGTAAAGAGTACACTGTGAAAGTAGCAGCACTGAAAGACCAAAATTTTTTTTGTGATTTGTATGGGCAAGCGTCCCGGCGTCACGAGTTTTCCCATTCAAAAGTGAAAAAAAATTTTGCACTTTCAGCGCTGCTACTTTTACAGTTAACTCTATAAACGGGACTCATACACACCCTAAATTATTATTACTTAGTTTTGTTACACCTTGTATACGCTACTCAGTGTTTGTTAAAAAATGATTTCTTCCGAGTGTGACAATAGGGATGATGACAAGGTCAAAGATTAGCAAATTTTGTTAATAACATAAAGAAATTGCGGTAAAAAATGAGTGTTCCCAAAATTTCAGCTCGATAGCATTTGTATTTTTTTTGTTATGCGCCTTCAAATTTGGATAATTAAGTCGATTTTTTTTTCAATTAAATTTCTTAATATTTGTATACCATTCGATAACTTGTGCAATTAAAAGCAACTTTTGTTATGAAACCACTTTCATAAACGCAATATTTAATATACCTATCGAACAAAGTTCTCTCCCGATGCGTACAAACTAAGAAAGAGTGACGTCAGTCTTTCGTACTCACTTTGTATGGAGCGTTTCGGGCAGGTCTATTTTATGAGATGTCATGTTTGAATTGTCATATTATCTTGGTGAATTTTTGAGCTATCAGAGTCATTCTTTCAGCGATGTTTCTATTTTTTAAGGGTCTTTCAATTGCCAATAAGAAAAAAAAATTGTCATCAAGCCTATTACTTGATTCCGTTGATTTTATACACAAAACATGTGTCGTTATTTTTTACACCTCATATAAACTTTTGATACTGAGTAATGAAGTCAAACTTATAATAATAATATTATGCTACGTCGCTACGTTTTTTTGCCACTTTAAATTGCGTGCCGTACGCGTGATTGTAATGTTGCCAGATTCAAATTTTAATCCATTTCCGGGTGGAATTAAACAACCAGAATATTATTTATCAAATATGGTAAATAATATTCTGGTTTTTACCTAGGTGGTTGGGGTTAGATTTTTCCCCAAAATGTAAATAATTACATTTTGGGGAAAAATCTAACCCCAACCACCTAGGGAATTTTTCTTTTTACAATAATAATTGTATATATTTTATATCTGTATTTTAGTGCTTAGATTAAGTTATCCTATTATTCATGACATTTATTATTATTCTGATTTGGTAACTAATAAAAAAAACCAACGAGGCTTTTACGATTAGTGATAGTATACACTTCTATACAGGCTTAGGCTGTAGGTGGTGAGGTAGGTAAGGGTGGTTGTAAAAGCACTCATGGTAATGAGATCGTTCAATGCCAGCTAATGAGGTCAGGGGCTGTTCAACAAAACCATTTGGACGCCCATTTACAATCAACAATGCCGCGCCGTCACTGCCGTATTAGAAAACATTTGGAATTCGAATGATGATTTTAACGACAATGCACGGTCCCAGTGGGCCTCCGCACTTATTATGACAGAGGACATGATAAAATTTAGGCTAGGACGTTCACCCAACCCCCCGCCCCCCTTAATTATTATATTTTGATAAGTAATGTATCGTGCCTAATAGTCACTATTAAAATGTTATTCTTCTTTACAATGCTCTTCCTTAGCCAGTACCTATTGACGGTAGAAAAAAATATATTGACGGAGGCGATAAAAAGGGCTCAGGCTGCAACCGCGTTTATCTGTCATAGACGTATTAAAATTTTTAATTTGGAATAATGATTTTAACTCGGGGAATATTTGGTTAGAGTCATGGCAATCCGTTCTAAAATTAAATCAGTGTTTTAACTACTTAACAACAGCTATAAATAACTTATGCCTTATACCTACAAGGTACAAGCTAATAACTACACGTCATTAAACAAATAAGCGAAAAATATTATGGTAATTAATCATAAAGGGTTTTTTAAGAATAATTTATTCACAAATATTATCTTGTGTAATATTTCACACTGATAATAATGACTATAAATGTGAAAGTTGAAAACGATGTTTTTTATGTAATATAATATAAAATATTAATAAATTAATGTTCATGCGAAAGTTAAAAGTGCATGTTTGTTAATATATAGATAAATAAAATATTCCGTTTTTTTTTCTAAGAACATTAGTCTAATAAAGTGTAGTAAGTTAAAATTTGTATAATATTAATGAAATTATTATGACACATATATCCACAAGCAGGATATTATGTCGAATACACAAAAAACCAATTAAAGATTTAAGTATTCCCAGATTTTTGTGTAACACGGATTTGGTACGGAAAAACCTGCACTTGAGACGTTATGATGTCATGTGTGATGTTGCATGACTGACATGTCATGACGACATGTCTAGCGGTCAAGAACTCGAGTAAAAACTCGTTGATCGCATATGATTTGTGACGTCAAGATTGTTATCGCATGACTTATAGGGACCGTGCAGAAACTATAGAGGGCGTCGCAATTCGACAGCAGCGCCACGATGCGAGTAAAAGACGTAACTTGTGAGTGACTTTGACTTCGCATTCTCCTTGACCCTGGCTAGTTTATGAGTGTTTTTTTATGTTTTACACTGTAAAATGATATAATACTTACACTCCCAAGTGGCCACATGCGGCCGCGAGAACAACGACAGATTTCCAAGAATCCGCGATCGAAATATTAAAGTTAAAGACTAGATGACGCCCGCAACTCCGTTGCGCCAAAAATCATTTATCGCGCGAGAACCGTACATTTTCCCGGGATAAAAAGTATCCTATGTCCTTTCCCAGGGTTCAAAGTAAATCCATACCAAATTTCAGCAAAATTGGTTCAGCGGTTTGGGTGTGAAGTGCTAACAGACAGACACACTTTCGCATTTATAATATTAAGTATATTTTTATAATATTAAATATAATATTAAGGGTTTCTACTTTCTACCCGTAAACAAAGAATGGAAGAGTGAATAAAAATGTATAAAGCTTATCTAGTTAACTAAGAAAATATCTGAAAAAGTAATTAATAGCATCCATCAGCATAGAAAGTAAAAACTTGATAAATATTGCAATAAAATAATGAAGCTATGCAAAAATACTTATATTAATTACTGAAAATGCTTGTGGATTAATAAAATAAAACAAGTTCACTAAAATAAATGCTTTTATTTCAACCTTCTGCGATTCGATCGATACCATCTTCACAACTTTTGTCTGTCACTATTTTTAACTAATTTCAGTCTGGATTTCATAAGTGTAAACACCATTTAGGTATGTATTCTTTAAATAACACACAAAGACTGCACTACTAATCTTTTTCTTACTTGAAGAATCATCCTTTTGAGAACCAACACTTTGACAAGATGGTTCAAGTTCAATACTATCCTCAGTGTTGAATTCCTGGCAGGACTTCTCCAAATTATCCTTACTTTTGATGCAACTTTATGCCTTAAATGAGCGGTGCCTATGTATGATGGAAGCCAGTTTGGATGTTTACTGAAAGAAAGCAATGGTTATAGGTTATGTTCATATTGTGTTCATAAAAAATGAATTTACGGTTATAATCTACAAAATTTAGTGTTTTTACTAGCCTACACATAACACTCATGGAACTTTTTAAATACTTACGTATATTTTTACCGCCTTTTATCCATTTCTTTCATTTTTCAATAAGCAAAGCCATGTGAATATTTTGACAGAAAAATAGTAAAATTTTACATCGTTCGATTTGCCTTTATATTTCTTGAATGAATTATAACATCCGGGAATACAACAATACATTTCAATTCTTGAAAATACTCAGAATTTGTTATGAAATCTTCTAATTTTCCGTAGCTTCACTAGAGCTTGACAGTAAAATTTTCGTAAAAGTTTCGGCTATTCGCCACTTGTGGCAGTGTCGTCGCTCTGCACGGTCCCTATATTGTGGGTTTTCGACGATTAAACAATTCATATTTGTTTTGCCTCTGGTGTGAACTTTATGTCGATAGCGTAAGGATCTTCTTGTTGTCTTGATTGAATTAAAATTGTAAGTTGGATTTTATTTTTAACGACGACGGCCCGACGGACGACGTCCCGTCATATCTATGAAGTTTAAATTGTCAATAGTGTAGTGATCTAATTCTATGCGGCAGTGAGGGATTCTTAAATTTTCCAATTACTATCCACAGTTTTTAGGGTTCCGTACCCAAAGGGTGAAAACGGGACCATATTCATGAGACTTCGATGTCTGTCCGTCTGTCCGTCTGTCCGTCTGTCTGTCTCCAGGCTGTAACTCAAGAACGGTAATAGCTAGAGAGTTGAAATTTTCACAGATTGTGTATATCCGTTGCCGCTATAACAACAAATACTAAAAGCAAAATAAAATTAATATTTAAGGGGGGATCCCATACAACAAACGTGATTTTTTTGGCCTTTTTTGCTCTATATCACTAACATAATAAGGTAGGTCCTTGAATTTTCCTCAAAATCCTTAGTTTTACTTGTACTTTAATATTTATTAATAATATTAAAATAAAATAAAAAATTAAGGGGGGCTCTAATACAAAAAAGTAAAAACACAATTTTTGGTCAAATTTTGCTGGTACGGAACCCTTCGTGCGCGAGTCCGACTCGCACTTGGCCGATTTTTTTTTAATTTTCTTTCCAAAACAACCTTTCAAACAACAAAACGCAATAAAAAAGAATAAGCGAAATCGGTTCAGCCGTTTTTGAGATTAGCATTTACACATTAGCGGTTACATAATATAGAACATATAGCTACGGATGTAGAACTTGTATGTGACGACCGACGTCGCTAAATACAACTGTGTTATCCGTCTGATGAAGTCATACTATGTTTATATATATTATATATATCTCAAGACGTAGTGGGTTTTTTAATTGATGGAATAATATTATGTTGTCGATTGTGTTAGCAATGCGTGGTGATATTTTTGGGGCTACCCCCTTTTAATTCATTCTGGTCTAAATGTAAACAAGGAATTTATGCTCTACCATAATTAAAGACGTGAATGGAAGAACCAGAGAACTAACATTTTTATAACATAAGGACGATTACTCATTTTTTCTCTTATGATTCAAACAAACCTTGTTAGTTGTAACTTACCCAATTCATCATCTGGCTGATTCTGATATACCTGGAAAAAGACATTCAGACAAGACAAGCACAAATCATATTATCATTTATTCATTTTTAGGGTTCCGTATCCAAAGGGTAAAAACGGGACCCTATTACTGAGACTTCGATTTCTGTCCGTCTTTCCGTCTGTCCGTCGTCTGTCTGTCTCCAGGCTGTATCTCAAGAACCGCTATAGCTAAACTTCTGAAATTTTCACAGATTGTGTATATATGCTATAACAACAAATACTAAAAACAAAATAAAATTAATATTTAAAGGGGGCTCCCATACAACAAACGTGATTTTTTGCTTTTAGCTCGATATCAATAATGGCAACAGGTAGGCACTGGATATTTTCACAAAAGACTAACTTATATGTCTTCTACTTCAATATTTTAGGAATAAAATTAAAATAAAATAAAAAATTGAGGGGGGCTCTCATACAAAAAACACAATTTTTGGTCTATATTTGCTCTATAACAGTACGGAAGCCTTCGTGCGCGAGTCTGACTCGCACTTGGCCGATTTTTTATATTACTGATATAGACATATACCTACACTACGTTACTTACTCTGCTTATTTAATTAGATATAATTTACAATTGCAAATAATATCAAAGAATTAAGTTATTTAAAATTTTACTATCCCAGAAATCCCAGAATGTATTCTATGTCAAAACGCACAGGTAGAGTCATTAGTAGAATTCCTTACATCCGGTCCGTAGGATGTGAGCGAAATTATTGAGAACTTGTACAATCTAAAATATTAAAGAATAAAATATCTAAGTATACTTAATTAATATTATAAACATGAAAGTGTTTCCTATTGACGTTCAACATAGGATATAGCTTGTTACATCGTTGTGCTACAACAGATCATAATATTAGTCTAAATAAAGATGACTAAAGAATTAAATTTGCTTTTAAAATAATATGGCAAAACTAGCTAAGAACCGAGCTTTGTGAGGGCTCGCGTCGTCACACCTTGACTGACTGATGACAACACATCTACATATAAATAAAAATTACTATGCTAAAGCACAAATAATGGCCGTGACAGTTTTCCCGTAAGTGTACCACAAAATGTTCGAGTTGTGGGTTATACTAGGGTTTGCTTCGCTCGCCCTGCAACGCTAACTGCTAACTCAAACGCAAGATTTTTCCATCTCCAACATTCAACCGCGAAAATCAATTATCACTAAGTAAGGTTTAATAAAAACTTTCAATACCTCGATGGTGCCGCTTTCACCAGATGGGAGACAACCCTTTACCGCACCCACTTGCGGCTGTAATCGGTTTTGCTTCCGTAAATAGAAAAACCACTAAACTACGTTTTTTCTCAGTCCAACGACCTTTATCAGATAGACGTGTATTTGACACACTGTGGAGTTTTGTTAACAAGATGGTAGTGATTTTTGTACAGAATTGTCACCATACTGTCACTAAATGTATTATAAAAACTTGCAGTTCAATTATACGAAGACGAGCTATTGCCCGCGGCTTCGCTTGCGTTAATAAGTATTATTATATACAAACTTTCATCCCCTATTTTCCCTTGGGGTTGGAATTTATCAAATTCCTTTCTTAGCAGATGCCTACGTTATAACATCTACCTGCATGCCAAATTTCAGCCCGATCCGTCCAGTGGTTTGGGCTGTGCGTTGATAGATCACCATGTCAGTCAGTCACCTTTGAGTTTTATATAAATAGATTTAGATTTAGATTAGATGTATTCAATACTTTATTGGATCAAAGATAAGTTTAAGTGAAAAATGTTCACACTGTATTTCGTTAATTTAGGATAAAAATTGAACTTTTTTAAAGACACAGAATATTATAGATTCATCGGAAAACCTCTTGGTGACACTTAGAATAATAAGTTCCAACTATTTATGAGTTCGAAGCACAGACGAAGTAGGTAATATACTTCATACTAAGTTCACATCAAGTAATAATATTATGCAAAATACGATATTACCCTTAGACTAGACTGTCACTTCATTATCAATCTTAGTTGTATAGAAAACGATGAAATATGACAAGTTTTTTGACAGGGGGCCAATGATCGCTACGGACAGAATTCAGCAATTTGAGAATAGAAATTTTGGACTATCAAACAACGAATTGGAAACAGGCAAACAGGCAAATCTCTCTTTTCCGCTTCAAATGGTGGTTTTTCATGATTTATAAAATTGTATAGGATTATTTTTATTACTAATGATGTCCGCAACTCCGTAGTTTAGAAATTCGTTTATCACTCGGGACTCAAAGTATCTCCATACCAGATTTCAGCAAAATCGGCTCAGCAGTTTGGGCGTAAAGAGGTATTTCAAATTTATAATGTGAGTATGAAATATGGATAGTATAATAATATAATATACCTAGTATGGATATGGATTTTCTTACGTGGATTACCCACGGTCATATTTATTAAGAATAAGAATACATTTATTTAGTCAACACACAACATAAAAAATATAAATCAAAAAGGATTTCAGCTACGTTATCTATACATATAAATAAAATTGGAGTGTCTGTTTGTAATATTGAAAAATCCGTTTTTTATGTATAATATATTATTGTGTGATTGTGTGATGTCAAAATTGGCCCCAGCACTACTACGCAGCAAGCAAACCCGCTGCGCTGGTATATATTCTAGAATATTCGTATTATAATATTATTTTACCTTCCGACCGTTTTGTGACTTCCGCTGTATTATCACACCTAGCAACACTTGAAACAAATTAATTGTCCTTTACCACAAATTATAAAGGATAAAGTACATAATAGTTTTCCCTGTATTTAATCAATTCCTGGATTTCCAGTGGGGAATGGGTATCATTAATTTTTATCTGCTCTACCTACTATAGAATTACTGGTAAGGATATCATTTACCTAAACGGATATAATTACATTAATTGGGTAATATTACAATTAAATTGGGTTATGCATGACTTATGAGTAATGACGTATTTGAAATCACACACTGTATACAATATTTATTCCTTTTAATCTCATATTATACTTAACAAATATACACTCCTGCAAAACTGCTTACGCGGTTTGACTGCAAGTTACACTCTCTTTTAAATATCTAAATATAAACTAATGATAAAAATTAAAAAGTAGTTTCTTTAATGAAGCCGCAGTAGTTATCGTATGAAATTACATTACAGATTACTTATATATTACTTTATATAATAAATTGAAACGTTAAATATTAAAAAATTATGCCCCCTTGACGGACGACCAATGTTATAAAGAGGTTATTATCAGTGAAATAAATTCATAGACCGATAGCGCACTTATATAGTTTGGTCGGGCGACGTAAAGCACAGCCGGAGTACTATTATATATATTCTGTGGCACAGCCGAAATTACGACTAAGGTCTAAGATTGTCTCGACGTAATCCAAATAACGTAAGTCCACCTAGCCTATGAATCAACTTCTCTGATGGTACAAGAAGTATTAGGTACAACATTTCCGAAGACATTCATAGGTAAATGGCGTTCCTACGTAAATTGGTCGGGTTTAGTTTCACATTAATTCCGATATTTGTCGCGATCACCTATGACTGTAGAGATTGTCTAACTTATAATGACGAGCGTCGCGACCCTCCCTCGTAGTTCATTTTTAGGGTTCCGTACCCAAAGGGTAAAAACGGTCCGTCCGTCTGTCCGTCCGTCCGTCTGTCCATCTGTCCGTCTGTCTGTGTGTCTCCAGGCTGTAACTCAACAACCGCTACAGCTAGACTTTTGAAATTTTCATAGATTGTGTATATCTGTTGCCGCTATAACAACAAATACTAAAAACAAAATAAATTAAATATTTAAGGGGGGCTCCCATACAACAAACGTGACTTTTTTTGCTATTTTTTGCTCACATCAATAATGGTAACAGCTAATTACTTGAAATTTTCACAAAATCCTTAATTATGTTTTTACTTTAATAATTAATAATAAAATTAAAATAAAATAAATTATTTAAGGGGGGCTCCCAAACAAAAAACACAATTTTTTGTCTACTTTCGCTCTTTACCGGTACGGAATCCTTCGTGCGCGAGTCCGACTCGCACATGGTCGATTATTTTTCATTTATATCAAATTTGAAGTGGTGGGGCGCGTCATTTCAAATTACACAAGCTCTACACACAAATTCCTCTTTACCACGTTTCTCCACCCAAAGAGCAAATGATTTAAAAATAGTTTTTTGCAGTTCGCACGGGCAGCCCCGACTACATGTGCTCCATGCTGCCTCAACACTGGCGGTCTAACAAGACCCTGCCGGGAGGGTTCAAGGTGGTGGCCCTGGGGGACGTGCTGGATGGCACCCAGGTAATGAGAATAAATGCTATTTTCTGTTAATTTCATTATAAAATAGCATGTAGCATGCTACATATTATTGCTCATAGCATGCTACATGTTATTGCTGTGCTATTTGCTAAAATCGCAGCATCGTGAACTCGCATCGCACTGCTCGGGTAGAGAATATTTGCGCATCGAGTGAAAAATAGCAAGTTCAATAGCAGTTAGCGCCGCGGTTTATTCATGATCGCAGACTATTGCTGCGCACGTCAAGCTTCAGCCAAATCTGCGCGTCAGTAAAGCGGGACGCGGGATGGGAGCGTCTGCAACGCGAAACTGGCGTGCACACCTGCGCGGCTACGGTGCGAACCGTAGATTATTCCCGCTCTGCCGACGCGAACGTCTCGCGTTGCAGACGCTCCCTCTTCGCAGTCGCTTAATTTGTCGCGTAGGTTTAGCCGATGCCTTAATATTGGCAATCGTATTTTTTAGCAAGCACAAATAATCAAATTATTGTTAATGCTATTTTTACCAACACACAGGTGACAGTCAGAGCGGGCAACGACGAGAACGTGTCAGCCGAGTTGCGGAATAACACCGCGGTGATGAAGAATAGAGTCGCCAAGTTCAATGATCTGAGGTTCGTCGGGAGAAGTGGGAGAGGTAAGTTTTTAAGATTATTATTTCGATTATTCTTAGTATACTTATTACTTAAGTTTAGTGAGAAACCATAGTGTTAGTTTTTAACATTATCTGTATTTACCCATATGGCACAAAAATAGCACTATTTTTACAGGGTCATTGCAAAATAATTTGTGAGTGTGAGTTTAAGATTATTATTAAGACATCTCTATCATTCTATAAATCTATGTATATACTCGTATTTTAATTTAGTAGGTACGGCGATACAAACTTTAGTATTATAAATGCGAAAGTGTGTACATACTTTGTTGTTGCAAAACTTAATAAAATTTGAAATGCAGACACGTAGTAGTGATTCTCGAAAAAGTACAAACGGTGGTTTTTATCTTAAGAAATTGATTCCTAGGCAGTTGACAGACCTCATGTGGTCGTCTTATGTCAATTCAATGTTAACTGTGAATAATATTGTGATCGGTCGGCTGGGTTTGACTTAACGCGACTAAATTACTTGTCCGCCATCTGCCTAGGAATCGACTTCTCTGATAGTATTTTTCCGCGACATTAACGAATTTCTACGCAACGCAATTGCGGGCAACATCTAGTTAGCTATAACTCTTCGTTCAGACACAGTAAACCACGCTAGGTGTAAACAAGCCGAACACAGGCACAAATCATAGGCCGGGCTAGATTAAGCAATTATCCATGGTAATCTAGATCTAGGAATCTAGCGCTTTAAGGCCAGTTATTTGAGACTAACGATATTTTGCCCAATGTCATGTTCTATATTGAAAGTTAACAACACTGCGGTTTCCAAAGTTTTTTTGACAGAAGTTTAACGTTCTAATTGCCTGGTTTGGTTAACGTTTTGGCTTCTTGTCAAAATCATTAAGTGAATAGACAAACCCAAATAAAATCCTTCTGGGCTTAAGGCTCAATTATAGGTAGAATTTTTCGTAAGAGATCGATTTCGTTGCGTGGCTACTGCATGTGATGTAGAAGAAAATATTCGTGGTGATTATACGTTTTAAATAAAAAACTCAAAAAGTTAACTTTACATCCAAACGAACATATTTTACAAAGCTCCAAAATAACTTGAAATACCTTTAATAGTAAAAAGCTCTATACATAAGCTCTCTAATGTCCAAGCTATTAGGCACACGTTCCGCCGAATGATAATGATCACTCGAATCATCACTGATGACTCTATCACGAGTACAAATTGTCACGAACTCTAAATATAAAATTTAGAGCTAGCTTTAAATCTGTATGACTATGTAGAGTTCAACAAAATTCTCAATTAATTTTTGAGTTAAAAAACAATTATACGGAATATGGAAAATAAATAGTAACAATTTTTTTTTTTGTTGTTACAATCATACTGCGGATTCAGTCTTCATAACATTGTAGCAAATTTTTCTATGCAGTTACCGTTAACACCATAATATATGATGTATAATATCTAAAGATCTTTTTTCGTGTATATTTATCTGTAACCTAAACTACCATGCTTTTCGAATATTCTTTCAGTGCTTTGTCGCAAGAGTGAGAGCATTTTAGCATTCCAGAATCCAGATGTACCATCGAGGAAAATGATTCCTAGGCAGTTGACAGATCTACGTCATGTGGTCGGCTTATGTCAATTCAATGTTAGCTGTGATCGGTCGGATGGGTGTGACTACGCGACCAAATTACTTAGGTCCGCCATCTGTCTAGGAATCAACTTCTCTGATAGTACCTAAATAATAATTACTCTTATATTATGGTTCCTATTTGTCATGCATACCTAAAGCCAACGCCTCCGTGGTCTAGTGGTATAGAGCGTCGCTCTTAACTCGGAGGTCGTGGGTCCGATTCCCGCGTTGGAAACATGTTATTTCCAAGTTTGGTTAGGACAATGCAGGCTGATCACCTGATTGTCTGACAAGTAAGATGATCCATGCGTCGGATGGGCATGTAAAAAGTCGGTCTTGCGCCTGATCTCTCGCCGATCGTGTCAGTCTTGCCGTCCCACTGGGTTATGAGAGTAAAGGAATAGAGAGTGCTCTTGTGTACTGCGCACACGCTTGGGCACTATAAAATTACTCCTGCGTAGCTGGCTTGGTTTCAATGAAACCGGTCACCGTCACCGAAACCGGTGTGGGAGCTATTATTATACCTAAAGCCGGCTAAAGCTGATTACATCCTTAAAAAAACTTTTTAGAAAACTCATCTCTGAGCATTCTCTAAGCGTCGACAGCAATATTGCGCGAACGAAGACGACAATAAAACTCACTTTCGCCTATATCAAGTTGTATTTTAATTTCCAAACCGCAGAACTCGCGCTTTACTGTTCCATTGTGCCCGGCCCACATGCATAAACCTAACGAACTAAAGTCTTTTATGAATATAGACTAAATAACTATAAAAATATGTGAGAATGACGTTTTCAGCTTAAACGTGTGTAGTGAATAGGTTTCATTTTGAATGAGGTATTCTTCTATATTTAAAGTTTTAAACCACATTTTGCTCGCAAATTTGTTGCGCGGAAATTCGTCAATCGCGCTGAAACCGTACATTTTTCGAGGATGAAATATGTCCTTTGTCCTTTTCCGGGTTTCAAGTTGTCAATGCAGTGATCTCTATTACACAAGTACGCTGGATAGCTGATTGCCTTTGAAATGACAGCTATTTCTTGTGCCTATTTGAAGCGGAATCAGCGCCCCCATTATTCGGGTAGAGAACTAAATCTGACGTAAAAATGACGTTTGAAAGCCGCCATATTGGCGCTGATAGCAGTAGTGAAAGTACTTGGAACTAATACTAATGATGACAACTGTTGTTATTAGTTGTGGTTACGTCAAATTTAGTTCTCTACCCGAATAATGGGGGCGCTGATTCCGCTTCAAATAGGCACAAAAAGCAGGTGTGTATCAGCTATCCAGCGTACTTGTATAATAGAGATCAGTGTGTCAATGTCATACCAAAATCAAAATCGTTCTGCGGTGATACAAACTTTCGCACGTAGAATATTAGTATGGAAATATGGATTCTGCGCTGCGGCCAGCTAATATATACGTCTCGATTTGAACCTATATATCCTTCTAGTGAACCTTTATATCTTGTAAGCAATAATAATCAATTTCGTCATAGTACTTTGATGACTGCAAACTTAGCAGGAATCAACAACAACAGACTTTTATAATCTGCAAATTATGAAATCTACAGGGTGTGACAAAACAAAAATAAGATAGAGTAACGATAATACTTTAGGGTGTGTACGTGTTCTATAAAGAGATATATTATGTATTTCATTTATAAATTTTGATGACTGCAAACTTAACACGAATCAACAATAGTTCTCTACTTTTTTAATCATAATGTTCTAAAACCCACTGTGTATATGACATATAATTATCTATACAAGCATAATGATCTATCTTAAATAGCTACTAGCACAAAACAAGAATTATTGTGCTCGTCTCGTAACCGGTAACCCTGTGCTTTTGAAGCCCCTCCCGCGGTAACCCAACACGCCGCGAGATGACCGCCTAATGTGATGTGATTGTGACTTGATTGTGACTCAGTTTCGGCTCACTCAGGTGGACGGTGTATCAAAATATCAATGGGAGATAAAAAAGTTTAAATTCTGTCCCTAACGGCTCTCGGAAACATTAACCAATTATGAAATAGCGACTATTTTTAAGCGACTCCTCCTTATAAAAGCGTATTTTAGCGCAACAAGGGAACGCTAAGCAGTTATAATTATGTACAACTAGCTGTCCCGGCAAACATTGTTTTGCCATTTAAAGTATATTTTATCATCAGTTGATACATGTTTTACCCCCTCTTTTGTCCCCTAAGAGGGTGTGGGGGGGAAGGTCATACACCAGATGTTAAGTTGAAAAACACAGTTAATACTTAATATGAAGTAAGTCCACTAAAGAAAAAAGTTGTATACAAAATCTGACCCCTCTTTGGTCCCCAGAGAGGGTTGAGAGGGGAGGGGGGGAGGATTTTTATACACCAGATGTTGAGTTGGAAGAAGACAAATATAATATATCTGTGAAAACCGTATGCAAATCTGTGAAAACCGTATGCAAATCGGATCAGTAGTTTTCGTGTTAAAGAAAAAAGTTTGATACAAAATCTGACCCCCTCTTTTGTCCCCTTAGAGGGGTGGGGGGAAAAAATTTTATACACCAGATGTTAAGTTGGAAGAAGATAAATATATCTGCGAAAACCACATTCAAATCGGATCAGTATTTTTCGTGTGATGCTGGAACAAACATACAGACAGACAGAAAGAGTGACAGACAGACAGACAGACAAAAAACTAACCACATTTTTGGCTTCTATAGCGATGTAGTGACAAAGGTGTAATTTCGGGTGTCATTTCATATCTTTTATGTACAGAATATTCATTTCTACAACAGAATATTTTCTTCCTCCCGCACGCGCTTTGGTGACGCTCACTATCGTAATATTTTAATTTCGCCATAATTTCAAAACCAAACGTCCAATTTTAATCATTCAAAGACCAAATATTATCTACATAAACTGTACTTAGTGATAAAATAATTTATGTTGATAAGGATTAATAGCGTCAGTAAAATATATCCGTTTAAATTTATTCCAAAAAAAATTTAGGATTTTTAAATAAATAAATGGTTATTGTGCCTCACTCGACATAGATAGGTATAGTGTGTCGCGGACTTTTTTGTAGATATTTATAAGATCTACAATTACTTAGAACATTTTATGGTTCTATCTTTTATAGTTTAGGCAGCGTACGCAAAATAAGTAACTTTTCTAGCTGATTTTTTACACCTTGCGTCCGAAAAACTCAAATATCTTACGGAACCCTACTTTTTTCCAAAATAAAATGTAGCCTATGTTCAGCAGAAATAATGTGAGATTTCAATAGCAAAAGAATTTTTCAAATCGGTCGGAGCCTATTCGACTCAAACAAACAAACAAACAAACAAATCTTTCCTCTTTATAATAGTAGTGTAGATGTACATGTATGTCTGTCTGTCCGTTCGTATGTTACAGCTTCCTTTTTATTTTAAATACGGCAATATCTAGTATACATATATACCCACCACCACCATATAGGAACCATAATAGAAAAAAACCCTAGTAGAAAACTTCATGTGTAATGCTGCCTCTCTTTAAGACGATTTTTTTGGCAAGTATACTCATAAAATTTATTGAATAAAAATTACGTTATGTTATACCCAATATTGACTATGAGATATTTATAACCCTAAAGTCCTCTATTATAAAACTCTTACCTTCAAGTAGAGAGCGTATTTCCTCTAAGGCCGACAACGCACCTGCAACTCTTCTAATGTTGCGAGTGTCCGTGGGCGGCAGTAGTTGCTTTCCATCAGGTGATCAGTTTGCTCGTATTCCCCCTAATTTTATTTAAAAAATACACTTTTGTCTTTTTGCCTCGATGTGATGTCTATTATAATACTTTGATAGAATAAAAACTAAGGACAAACATATTGGATCTCAACAGGTTGTATTGACCTAGTATCAGCGCTGATTCATTCTCATCATTCAGAAATAACCTACCTCTGAGAATATGCGATTGGTCCTTATGTGGTTAATATAAAGGATATTTAAAAGGTAAAATACTTTCAGCACATTAGTCATGTTATTGCGAACTACCAATCTGCTCTATATTATCGCGTTTGATTGAGTTACTTACTGTTACATTTAATAGTAAACTGTGATTAACTGTTCTTATTATAAATTAATGGTTATTTTGTGATAACTTACATACTACGAGTACCACAAGCTAGGAAGTAAGTGAGGTAGTAGGCTTCATTGTAGACTCGAGTCATTCGACGTTCAAAAAGTGTAAAGCTGCTTATCCATTTGAGGCAGACTCAGGGCGAAGCAGCCGATCGACCCGAGGCCGCACAAGTGGTGACGCTGCCTCAACCTGAGGCACGCCAGGCCATGCCAAGCAACCAAGCTTCGGTTTGCTTCAAGTTGAGGCTGCTCGGCCCGAGGCTGCCACAATGGATACGCAGCTATGATTGGACTTGACACTCTGAGTCTTAGAAATCTTTCAAAACTGGTCATCAACCATAATTGGAAACGGTCCTTAAACGCCATGTCTGAGTGTGACCAATCAGTTGCCATCATCTCTTCATATCTCTTCATATGATAATTTAGATGCTGAATATAAAATCATCTTTAAAAACTCCAACATTTTTATATCGCATGAAAGAACAATTGGTTTTTATGGACTTTGGTATCAGTTATCAAGATTTAATTTTCCTCCTCTTTGAATTTTCCATTTATGTTGTTTGATAAGCTTAAAGCTTTAACTAAGTAAACGTTGTTGTCCGTAGACAGTCTTAAACAGAACGTTTTAAGTACATACCTAATAATATATTGTATTCCATACCAATTTACAGAATATCTTTACATCGGTCCACAAAGTCACATCGGTCTCTCCATACCCATCACGATCTTCACCGCAAGCATTTTCCTAAAAAGACATACTTCGTCTCGCAAATGTCACTCAGGATTTACGCTCCGTCGTAAATCAAGATGGCCGCTCACCCCTGCGCCCGCGCACAATAATTGAATATTCTCTCAACACCTCCTGGACTACAATGTTACGTTTTACTGCCGCACATTGTATTAGCTCCTAAACTGTTGATGAGTGATCATGAAGAACGTAATTTAATAGCGATTTTAAATGCCATAATTCTTATACTTCATGACACGCCTCTCAGGTTTAAAGGGCGTTTTATGGTGATTTGTTTCTGATATGATGGCGCGTACTTTGTGTTAGAGCGAAATGACAAACGTAAAAGAGGAATACTCTTGAGTCTTGTAAGTTTCAGTATGACCGTTGTTTCTTGCTTAGAAAATGTTTGCCATATAAAGGACTGAGCACACTGAGACGGGCCTTGCCGGGGCTCAGCGTGCCGGGGCTCATCGCATAAATCCGCCGCCATATAATTTGTATGGAGGCGGATGCGCGTATCGCCCACTGTGCCGGCGCGCATCGGCGCGGATTTTTGCTCGGCGGATTTCCGTCAATGCGACACGGCCCGACAAGACCCGCTGCGCCCCGGCAAGCGACGTGCGGATACGATGCGATGCGGCCCGGCAAGCCCCGGCCCCCGCCACACCCCGCATCGCCCCGCCGTCACTCGTCGCGCAGAGCATGGCAGAGCGTTGCGCGCCGGCCCGCGCCGACCAGCGCCGACCCGTCCCGGCCCGCCCCGACCCGCCCCGGCCCGCCCCGGCACGCTCCGACTCAGTGAGCGTTAAAATCCGTCAATGCGATGCGACCCGATCCGGCAACAGGGTGCTATAGCGCATTATGCGATGCGCTGAGCCCCGACGCGCCCCGGCACGCGCCGACCCGCGCCGACTCAGTGGGCGCGAAGCTTTAAGATCTCCAGAATGTAAAGTTTTAGGAGCCAATTTAGAAACAGGTTCTAATTTTCGTTCTGACTAAAAAATGGTCGGAGATTTCGAAACGCGGGTGACGAATATCTTATTAGTAATTTCATCTTATAATTTCTAGCATTAATGAGAGATGGTAGAGTCAATTTTACTTTAAATTAAACTTTTTTTATTTAATAGTTTCTCTATTATCAGCACATTCAGTGATTCAAGTCTTGACTCGCTGTGCGTTCCCGGAAGCCGCGCTACTATCTGCATGGGAACGCGCGTATAAGGATAATTACCTACGATAAATGGGTAATTCCCAAAATTTTCAGTGAGTACAGTGTTACTAAGGGTAACAATATTATAACAAGTCCACTGCGGTCCAGTGGTGTAGAGCTGACTTTCGACTTAAAGGTCATGGGTTTGATTTCCGCTAAGAAAATCAAACTTGCCCGCAACTTTGTTGCATCAAAATTCGTTTATCGCATGGCATACATTTTCCCGCTTTAAAAACTGTATCACCTTTTCTAAGACTCTAGGTATCTTCATATCTGACTTAATCGAAATCGATTCAGCGGATAAGCGTGAATAAGTAACAGACACACATCGCATTTAGGTATAATATTAGCTTGGAAGTATGTATACGGATTAAATAATATCTAGTGAATAGAACAACACCCGAAGTTAGTTACCCAACACTTCATTATGCCCATCATTCCAGCTTTAATTAATAAAGTCCTAAACGCGTCGAAATCAATCATTTATACTAAATCGAGTGGTACAAGCGTATTATCTGTATTAGACATGTTAATCCACTCATTTTAACTGTAATTTTATTCCGTATTTATCGGTGCATTCATTACTAGCGACCGCAAATCGTGCGCCCAAAAAGCTGGCTATTTCCACACAGTGTACTGTCATTCAACATACAATGCTAGGTTATGTTCTATGAACGTAATTGGGTGTGCTTAGATATTATGTTAGAGGTTTTTCAACCCACAAAGGAGCTTCTCAATTCCTGTGTTTGCTCAATTTCGTGTTTTTTTTTCTTTATGTGAAATGTAACACGTTTACGCTACCGTAAATGATTTGGGTTGATTTTCAATGTTCTTCTTTTTATGTGATTTTTTGATTCTCTAGATTACGTCAGTTCGCTTTTATCTGTAAAATAGTTATATCATGTCAATCAAATTGCAGTGTAGAAGCAAGGCCAGTTTCAGAATCGAAGATTCCAGCAGCTCCTCTGACTGACCGCCAGTCGTGTCAGCTACAGCTCGACAAGGCTTTAAATGAACGTGGCGAGAAAAGGAACTAACGCTGATATCATACAAAAACGACATTTTTGACAGTTCTCCTTTACCAGCAGCGCCCTGTCCACATTCATATAGAGCCTTGGAGCACTAAACAGCTATCTAGCCGTCCCAAGTTTTAATAGTAAAGGAAGATATAGATCTTGTGTATTGCGACTCGCACTTGGCACTATAAGTAATTATAATAATGAGTCGAATTTTTCGAATCACGAGTCTACTGTCTAGTCACACATACATTTAGAATGAAGTCTTACGTTTTTGCCACCTATTGGACCATACCTATACATACCTATATACATTTTTTCATTTTTAACTTAATTTTGACATCTGTAACGATAATAACAATTACTTAATGATAAATTATAACTTTTTATACTAATAATTATTATGACTAATGAATGATGTAACTACTTATAAATTGCCTGCCATAAAAATGTGTCAATAACTTCACTTATATTTTAATATTATTTGGACGTCGTCAACTACGACAAAGTATGCGATCTACCGAAAAGTAACATCTCTTATAACCATATTTTATCCAAATAAACATCATTTCATTTCATTTCATTTCATTACCTTCTTTATATCTTTATTATGCCTGTATTTTTATTTTCAGGGAAGAGTTTCTCCCTGACGATCACGATATCGACGAGCCCGCCGCAGGTGACGACATACCAAAAAGCCATCAAAGTCACCGTGGACGGACCGCGGGAGCCGAGATCTAAAACTAGTAAGTTATTTTCTGTTCTTCCCCAAATTGCTGAATGGATTTTGCTGAGGCATGGGAATACTTTGGTTCCCTGCCTGCCTAGCATACGCCAACGAGATATCTCACTTTACATGTTTCTCGATGTTTGAAATTTTTTCTCGCGTAGATCTGTCATCGAAATAACACATTTTCATAGAGCTTTGTCGAGATAATGTCGAGATTTTGACATTGTGAGACGAGTGGTTTTTAATTATGTCGAGAGTGAGATATCTCGTTGGCGTATGCTAGGCAGGCAGGAAAGGACATAGGATACTTTTATCTCGGGAATATGTACGGTTCCCGTGCGATAAACGAATTTTGGCGCAATGGAGTTGCGGGCCTCATCTGGCACTTTATAATAACGAACTGAGACTAATCAGTGGCCGTAGACAAAGTCCCTTTCGTTAAAAACGATGACGAAATTCGTTATCAAAATGTATGGGATTTGACATTAGTCTTCGCAAGCGAAATGTCATTTAGCGATGACTTATGTCAAATCGCATACATTTTAATAACGAATTTCGTCATCGTTTTTAACTAAAGATACATTGTCTTTCTTTCTTTCTCTTCGTTTTTGGCAACTTGACACAAAGTATGTGTATGTTGTGCCACAGACAAGGTAAAAATGTAAGGAATATGGCGGGAAAACCGTATTCCTCCTATAATAATTTTCAGCATCGTTTTCATGTAATATCGTCAGGTCATTTAGTCTAGTCAAAGTCTAAGTAAAAGTCAATACCGTCAAGGAGTCAAGTCGGTCGTTTCAGTAAAGTGGTAGACGCTTTACTGAAACTTTCAGTGGAGTTTTGGAGGGAACACAAAATCGCACGTTTCTGGATAATACATCACTTTCCTACACTTGTGCACGATAACGAATATCTAATGGTTAATATTCTACCAATATTACACATTAAAAACCCAACTTAACACAATTTTAGGAAAATAATACAAAATCACAACATCACTCTTTCACTTTCCCGGCAAAACTAGAGATACATTGTCTAAGAGTGTAGTTCTCTTCCTTCTTCGTTCTATCTTGTATAGGCCCTAAAAGTTTGAGTGAATCTTAGATATTATGTCTTTGTAATAAGTAGTGAATTTATTGCCTATGTTTGTTTGTGTTAGTCCGAGTTATTCGTCATGCTTCTCTTTTATAATAAGGTCTCAACTCCATGCCAAATTTGAGCAAGTAGGCTTACAAGTTACAATACATTTTTGAGTTTTAAATTCTAAGTTTTCATTTTGCATATATATATATATAACTTTTCGTGTGCTTACTAAGCTTGTTTCTGCAATACAGTAGAAATAGCTAAAAAATTGACATTATTTGAATTAAATTGACAAAAAAGCATGCCAACTATAACAATTATTGAGTAGGTAACAACGATTCCTATTTCACAACAAATTCTACAACTAATTTTAAACTATCAAAACTCAATTTGAAAAGCAGTAACCTGTCACTCCATCGACTAACGCTAATGAATTATGAAACACTATCGTAAACTAATTATACATTCATTATATAACTAAATTAAATGTACCGCCAATATTATATGACATGTAACAAAAACCGCGAGAGATGCAAATAATTAAAATGTGTCCTATTATTATCGTTATTTTCATATCGCATCCCAATACAACAATGTAGTAAGTCAAAATAGCAAGTTTTTCAGAAACGACGAAAAACCATCCAAACTAATATTATAAATGCGAAAGTGTCTGTGTGTCTGTTACCTCTTCACGCTCAAACGACTAAACCTATTTTGCTGTTTGGTATGGATAATATACTTTAAGTCCCGGAAAAATGCACGGTTCCTGCGCGATAAATGAATTTTGGCGCAACAGAGTTACGGGCGTCACAATACGCCTGTCTTCGTGGTATAGTGTATACGCGGCACATTTTTGTCTATTGAAATACCCCGGATTTATAAATACGCCTTAATAGACCGTGGCCTAGAGGCTGCAGCGTCCATAGGGGCCGACAGATTACGTACGTGGAGCGGCGGAAAAGTGGCCTACACACATTAAAAAAATCGACACGGAATAGATAGAAAGCTTGATTTTGAGGGTTTTCAACTTACTACAGTGTTGTATTGTGCGTGATATGCTATCGGCTGCGGCCGCGCTATCACGGTGATAACAGGTTTCTTCCCACGGGACCAGCTATAGGTCAACGAAGGACGTATACTTTTGGAGTCTATGATAACGTTGTTTTTACGTGTGCAGTTAATAATTTAATTAATATTAATAAAAAAATAAAACATAATATCATTATTCGGTCGAACTGACATAAACCTCCTCCTTTTTGGAAGTCGGGAAAAAATCACAAGTATTTTTCACCTGATAGTAATGCGGTAAGCGCCGACAATGGACATTGCGTTTTTGGTCCTTAAAATACGCCCACTCTGATGTCACATTACTTTACTTTTTCGCGAAATTATTACGCGTTGTGCGTTATGTTCAAGCTGATAAACATCCATCAGACCCCAGAATCTAGAGTTCTTGACTATAGAAACTGAATTTGATTGAACCTATAACTACACACACTGAACACAGAGCTCACACTACATCTAACATTTTAAAAATCTAATATTTTAAAGGGAATTCTTTATAGTTTTAGGTTATGTTCTATATAAAATATTGGCTAATACATAATATTAAGTGACGATTATCGACCTATAACCTATCAGAAAGCTCAAATAACTTAATTACTGAGTCATATTGACATCAGATAAGTAATTTCTATATACATATTCTTAATACATCGTACAGCAGATCCTTCGTATAGAAAAAGCATATTTTCTTAAGACCGTTTAATGCTTCCGCCATCCGCTACCAGTCACGCGAAACTGAGTTGTAAGAAGCTATCGAAATTGGCTGACGGTGAAAAAGGCACGTTACACCATATGTCAGGCAGAGCCGGTGGCGGACAATAGTGAAATTACGTCAATAATAACACGCAAACACGCACGCTGCAACTGCTACTTTTGTCCTCCGCGTGGCCTCGGCGTGGTCACAGTAGCTGGTGGGATCACCACACGATAGGATTATTAAGGATTTAAAAGGATATAAATTAGTTCCAGAAATCAAAATCAGGACAGTTAATACATAAAGGCTATAATACTCCTAGACCCATGCGCTTAAATATGCTGTAGCCCTGATTTAAAGGTTTTTATAATTTAAAAGAAAGCCCTGATTACGCTCTGGCTATTCTAGAATACAGAGACAGTATTATAAAGGCTTAAAAAATATTTTACACGACACGTGTCCTTCAATAATGTTACTTTAGTCCAGTGTTCCGACTCGACATGGTCACAGTAACATGCAGTATCACCACAGGACCTAAAATTCGGGTAATCAGAAAATAGTCAATAAACTATTTAATAGTAACAGATAGTCCCATTTGACTGTATTTTTAATCAAACTTTCAAGAGCAAAATCTATGGCAAAAAATCTAACCCCAATGCCCCAATACCCATTTCCGACAACACGCTCTACGATGCTCTATCAATGTTATCCTAATAAAGGCTTACAGACTGAATATTATCAAATAGATCATTAGAATAATGAACCCTTTATGCTGTAATCAGCGCATCTCATAAAAACAACAATCCCCCTAATACTGATGAACAACAAAAGACAAACTTGTAAGCTCCAAACTCCGCGGCACAAGAACGGAAGATCTGCACAAGGGACTTAAAAGTTTTACTTAATAGTCTTAATTTGGTGCCCCGGTGTAAGCCGCTTCGTACTGACCCTCCCTAGGGCTGCGATAGAGAATATCGATAGTAATTTTAATTTACGTAATGATAATGAAATAATCTGGGTACACTTATAACATATTATAGGTACGAAGCATTTTGCACAGCCAGAAAGTAGACAACAACAAAGGATAAACAAAAAAAATTTTAAACATCACGTTTAATGTGTTTCTTGAACTTAATCAACAACAATTTGTTGATAAGAAACACATTTTAGTTCGAGAAACACAGTAAAAAAATGCCAAATCAAATCCTTCTAAGTGCTGGTATTAAATGGTTGTTTATTTGAATTGAAATTGAAAGTTTAAATTTTCAATATTGGTAAATAACAAAATTACTTATTTGTAAATTGTAATATCGACTTTTAAAATATTATACAATTTTTAATACTTACACTAATTATAAATAATGCGTTTAGTTTCTAATATTTATATAATTACTAACCAACAAACATTCAAATGATAATAATTAAACTATTAAGTAACCAAAAAAAATATTAATATTAAAAGTATCGATAAACAACAGCACATCTCTACAAAATATCAATGTCCCTTGTTTGCGCTGGCCTCACATAATTGCTGTATCGATGTATATTGTATTGTGTAAGCTCATAAACTAATTATCTGCACATTTTTTCAAACAGGAACCGGTATAATTACGTCGGTGCCTTTTCCGAAGCCCGCAGTCTGTTATTTAAAAAAAAACTATCCTAATAAGCTGATTGACACATGCCTATTAATTTTTGACGAAGGAACAAAATGCGATTCGCTGTGGGTCCTTTTCTACCTTTAATTTTGATATTTAAAAAGAAAGTTTTAAAAAATTACGTTCGTTCTTTTTGTGTATGGATTATAAAAATTATATTCAATTTTATTAACATGAGATATAATGATAAATTATAAATAATGTAATAGTGATGCTTTTAATTAAAATTTGAAATTGGAAATTCACAAAATACGCTAAGTATGAGGTCATATTTTTTCATGTAAAGTTGTTTACGAATCAATATTTCAACTTTATTTTCCTCTTGCATTACAATTTTGTTCAACTCTTTCCCAACATTTGTAAATCGTAAGACTAAATATTGTTGACACATGCATGAACAAATTATTTAAGACAGTGAGGAATGATGATCGTTAAGTTCAACATTCATTAATTCACTGTACGCACAATTTTAAAAAATCTATTCCAACCCTTTTTTGCTTACCTTTAAAAAGTGTAACAAAACAAAATGATAATATTTATGTTTGTATTAAAAATACCCTAACGCCATTAAAAAATAAAAAATACTCTATTAATTACTTCCAGCGGTGCTTCACTTACAATTAACTGTTTTGTAGGGATAAATGCACATCTTAAAGTAAATTATCGCTTCTTTTATTACATCCTGTATAATATGATGATGATGAATATCTTTAATGTTATAAATCAGCTAATTTGCTGATAATTTAAACATATAGCAACAACATAATATGAATCAGATATTATGAAATAGATTACATTTATTATATCATCGGTTATTCAGTCTGCGCCACAGAAATATTTACTTTTCACATTATACCAATTTGTTTTTGAAAGTGTTGTCCAAGCGTATTGTCGACAGACGACAACTCATAGTTTTAATGATTTTGTAGTTGCACACTATTGCCTCGCGTATTATTCTATAATTTAGAGCAATACTGCCCTTCTCTAGTGTCAAAAGGTCTATTATATTATAATGTCAATATTTGACAAAAACTTTTTTATTTATTAAATCTAGCATTGTTTTGGCTTGGTTTTGGCGATGTTGATACAGTTTAAACGAATTGCGTACATAAATTAACTTGTTTTTTTTCGCCAGGTACAAATACCTCAAGCCACCAAATTCGGTCGATAAGTTACCAGCGGCCGTTCATTTCTCCGAGCTCATCTATGCTTTTACGGGATATGGAGTACAAATCTTCAACGAGAAGCATCAGATCTCTCTCACATGAGGAGAGAGAGTACAAAACGAACGCGAACATCCCTAGCGATGGTATGTATGTTTTTTATTGTTGCAATATTTTGCTATAGAATGACACGATTTTGTTCAGTTCATTTAAGTTATAAGGTAATGTATTCCTCTGCCACACGGTATGCAACTTAGGACACTGTTTATCCACGTCGCGTCGCCTAAGCAACAAACCAACAATGACAATAGACGATTATATACAACAGATACTGACGTATTCAAACAATTATTAGGGTCATAATATTATAATCTCCTATAAGATACGACACCTTTTAGGCCTGTTTCACCACTTCCTGATAAGTGCCGAATAGGCTATCCACCACATAACTTGACAGATGAATTATGGAGAATCTGTCAAAAAAGTTGTTGATAGCCTATTCGGAACTTTATCAGGAAGTGGTGAAACAGGCCCTTAGCAATGTAAATTATTCATCGATAAAGTAATTTAGTCTTTTATCGACAAACACTGTCACATCACTAACTTAATAATTGCAGAGTGAGACAACAGCATCCATCTCGCGAATTTCATAATTCATTTCTAACATTAATTCGTAATTGAAAAAAGTAATGACAGGTAACGACACCAGTCGTCGGCACTAGCGCATAATTTCGCTGTAATGATGTCCTAAATAACTACGCAAGTGTCTCTGTGTGTGCTAAATACATTATTACCGGTGGAATCACGACCCTCTAACTGCCGTCTTATTTGCCGACGAACTGAAAATTGTATGCCTATGAATCTATTAGAGAAGGCTGAATATCACACACTCTAAGCAAAAACTTGGAGAATTGGTATCTAAATGTGAGTTGTGCGTACTGTTACAACCCTAGGTTAGTGATATTTTTCCGTTTGTGTTGCAGTTTTCTTCTTATTATTCGTCTTATTTATCGTACGTACATTTAGATTCTGGAAGTCGGGCAAGTGACATGTGGGAAGTCAGGTAGTCAGTGTAACAAATTAATCTTGGGAAATAGATTAGTTTGGGGTGAACTTTTTTTTTTTTTTTAAACTGATCACAGCTGAGGGTGCTTTAAAACAGTAAGAAGGAATATGAAATAAGGAAAAGATAAGATAATGGGACTGGATTCAGCTAAAGACTCCATAATAAATAAAAACGAATTTAAAATTTTGTTACTTGCGCTAAAATCGGGAACGGCTGAATCGATTTGGCAAAATTTAGTCTTGAATTATTTGTGGTAGGTTTATATAGTGAGAAAATTTAAAAGTTAACTGATACAAAGTTCACGGGTCATCTAGTTTATAATAAAATTTTGCCAACATGCGCCTAAATAACTAATCATTTGACCTACTTTGCCCTTACACGTGTAACACTTATCTTCGTCCTTATTTTAAATAATAAAAACATATAATATTCAACCGAATATAGAACATCCTGACTTTTTAATGTGGTTAAAATATAACTTATTTGGAAGCATATTTAATAGTTAAAATACACACAATATTTGGTGGTAGTAGCAAATACTCCAGCGAGGCCCTGGAGGACTGACGTGGAGAAGGGTTTCGCGTGAACAATAGTTGCTTGCGAGTCAGTCGATCCTAAGCTCAAGGAGAGATCTTAATATGTCGATGTTGCGTGTTTTTTGTATTAATTCACATAATAGCTTAGTTAGACAACTAGCTTTCGATATTCTTAATTTGACCCACTTCCCGGTCTTCGATTAGGGTGAAATTTTGTACACGTTCTGATGACAATCCATGAGAAACGTCATTACAAATCTAATATGGCGGCCTCCCCAAGATGGCGGACGGGCTACTTGAAATGCACCTCCATGATATTTAGGTATCAAATGAAAGCGTTCGCTGTCAGGAATACGAAAAAAATAGTCACGTGACTTAAATCTAACATGGCGGACATCCAAGATGGCGATAGACTAAAGCGTCTTTTTTAGTTTTTTAAACTATTATATTATTATTGATTCCAAAGTCTTCTGTCGAAAAGGCACTGAAGTATGAATTTTTATATTTTATACCTCCGATGAGAAGTGAGGTTATAAGTTTGACGACAGTGCCTATATCTATCTGTCTGCGTGTATCCGTGTCATGTTATCATCTAAAAGTTTAGATTATTCTCCTTGTCCTATCTACACCTTCCTAGCCCACGTTTTTGGGCGTACACTCGGCAAGACCGCGCCATCAGTGGTAATTTTCGCTAATGGCGAACGTAAAATAGCTAATAAGCTATTAGCTAATCCTGCGCCCGCGCATGTCAACTGTTAGGCTTGATTAGCTCTTGATTATATCTTAATTGAGCAGAGCAGGTTTTGAGTTTTTTTTTAATATTAGTTGTTGTATGGGGACTTTGAGTCCCGGGAAAGGACTTAGGATACCTACTTCTTATCCCGGAAAAAGGTACGGTTCCCGCGCGTTAAATAAATGTATTCACACAATTAATATAAATCCAAACTATAAAACCATAGAAGAAAAAATCACCAGCAAAACAATTCGATCTAAACCATCCCTACATCCATAATGATACAAAAGACGTGCTGCAACAAATCATCAAATCGGTAGCCTGAACCTATTGGGATGTAATACGTGGGCTCCCGACAATCGTAATACGTGTCCGACAATCGTAATGGCCGTCCGACAATCAGCGGCGGCGTAAGGTGTGGGCGGTGTGGGCCACCGCCCACGGCTGCGGTCCATGGAGCCTCGCGCCCCTTGGACCACGAGGATTTTTAAAGGATTTACGAGTTTCGATACCCATATTTTCATAAATGAATTTAAAGATAAAAGTTTGAGTATCAGAAAATTCTCTCAACAAAATCCGTCCTCTGGCGTCATCCAAAAGTGAAAAAAATTTGGTCTTTCCGCGCTGCTGCTTTCACAATGAACTCTTAACGAGGAACGCATACACACCCTAAAGTATAAATCAAATCATCTTTATTTCGGGCATCAGAGGCCCATAAAACAAATACCTTAAGGCTTAAATCATAAAGTATTAACACTTGCTTTTGTTACACCCTGTATATCTTGCCCCCATCAAATTCAGGTCTTGCCCCGCCACTGCCGACAATCGTAATGGCCGTCCAACAATCGGAATCGTCCAATTATTACCCTGATGGAACACCTTGCGATTCGCCAATACCAATACCATGCTGATTAGATTCCAATAACAATGTATGCGATGTTTGAACGTCATGTTCTTACTTAGAATAAAGGTATTGGTTTTGATAGTTTATGGTTTTTACAGAGTAGCGCTTAAACTACTGATAGATTTGATGAAATTATTGTCATTAGTTTTGTAGAATGTAAACCTGAAAAACTTTGTCAGACTTTCGGGTTGTCAGGAATCGAGAGTTCAGTTTTGAACAGCTTGCCATTGGAAAAATGTTATTGGTAATCCTTCGATCGCGGATTCTTGGAAATCTATTGCTAACGCGGACCGCTTGGGAGTTGATTGGTACAGTAAATATTTATACCAAATTTGACATAAACTCTAAAAAAAGAAGAAAAACATGTTAACGTTAATGAAGACATGATACATAACATGTATAATATCGCATGTTACAACTTATAACTTTATGCAGCTGAGATCTATCACATACAAAGATTGCCATCACTCTTGATCTATAACGATGCACGTATCAAAATTGATGAAACAAAAAGTTGAATGGTTCATTCAGAAGCAGGTCAACGACCTCGGGATGGCCTACGAGAAATAACAATAACTTCAAATGCGAGAGAGAAAAAACAGACGCCGACAGTCATTACTGGGACCATAGATATAAGAACCGCTAGATAGATAGATATGAGACCGAAAACATTTTATAGTAACGTACGTCGGCTTTTAAGTATGATTATAACATTATTATAATGTGATATATATAGTTATATCTACTTTAAAAAAATCGGAGCACACAATATACAAATCTTATTTTATAATATTAAGTGTGGCCTGAGCCTCGTCTCACTACACCGTTTAGACCAAACGATGAATTTTGTAAACTGTGCTAAAGGGGTGATAGACGTGTGAGTAAGTACGCGGATTTAATATGGCTTGAAGATCTTAAGCGGGATCTACACCGCCGTTTTTCCATACAAACGTTGTCCGCTGTTTCCTCCCTGGATAATACCGGTAGAGTTATAATTTTTTTTCCTGAATATCTATGGCCACTAATTTAATGTCCCTAATCCCTATGTTTTCTTTTTTTTCATAATTTAATTTTTAATAATCGGCCAAGTGCGAATCGGAATCGCGCACGAAGGGTTCCGTACCATTATAGAGCAAAATTAGGCCATAAATTGTGTTTTTGTATGGGAGCCCCCCTTACTTTTTTATTTTATTTTAAAATTATTATTAAATATTAAAGTACACATATAACTAAGGATTTTGTGAAAAATTCAAGTACCTACCTGTTGCCATTTTGATATAGAGCAAAAAAGACCAAAAAAATCACGTTTGTTGTATGGGAGCCCCCCTTAAATATTCATTTTATTTTATTTTTAGTATTTGTTGTTATAACGGCAACAGATGTACATAATCTGTGAAAATATCAAATCTCTAGCTATTACCGTTCTTGAGTTACAGCCTGAAGACAGACAGACAGACAGACGGACAGACAACGAAGTCTTAGTAATAGGGTCCCGTTTTTACCCTTTGGGTACGGAACCCTAAAAAAGATATGAACGTTCAAAAACGCAAAAAAAAACCAGATTTTTCTCTGTGTTCAAACACCTAGAAAACAAAACTTGCTAGAATATACCAAAAAGCTAAAACATAAGAACACAGCTCAAGCCTTGCTTTAATTCTTAATGAAAAAAGTACTTAAATCGGTTAAGTTTTGGAGAAGGAATCAGAGGACAACGAATCGATGATTTTCTGTTCTTTTATTAGAACTTTTGTCGTGTTGTCTCTATCGCGCTCTGCAGTGGGAGACTTGAGACTGGTGAGACAGCAATACATTTTCAAAATACCTATTTTGAATTTCTGTCGCCCCTGGTGTATCCTCTTAATCGTCTGTGTGTCGGCAAAGAGCCGCGAGCCTAGGGGCATGGTAATCCAGTGTGAGCGATTCTCGTGTGTCACCGACGCGAGCCGAGTAAGTCCGCGAACTTAAAACCCGCGTGCTTTAAGTTCGTACGTCTATCGCCTTTAAAGGTTCGACAATTTCTGATATAATGTGTAATGACTTTATATCCTACCTGAACGTGTCTGTAATAATAAGAATCAAACGAAATATATTCAACCCCTATTCGTCACTTTGTGAAGCAGCTGAAAAAGTAATGGCTTCACGATTAAGGTGATGACTTCATGATTACACAAATTGATCCATTAAAAAGAAATTCACACCTGTATGAAAAGTTATTTGGGAAAACATTCAATTGAGCTTCGTGGCTCATTTCCGGTATCAGTGATCTGATTGATCAATCTCGATGATCGATATCGGGTGCTATTACACGGCTACCGTACCCATTGTTACGAGTGAAAAAAATAATCGGACCCACTGAGGGTTCCGTAGCGTAGTAGGAAATACGGCTTTGTGAAGCTGCTGCAAGCTATTGCGATACATAAATTATGTGGGTGATAAAAAAAAACACTTTAGCCGTTATCATTCTCTTACGAGTATTTTTTTAATTTTGTAAATCTGCGATCGACTTTGTCATAATCAGATGTTATGCTTTGTTTTATTTATATTGAAGAATATTTCAGCATTTGCCTTCTCAAGATTTTAAGTTAGACTTGTGTCCTTTCTTTTTTCCCTGTACCTATATTTATATTATACTTCAATATTTAGCGTTCCTTGAAAGAAATGTGCACTCAAAAACAACCTTCCTTTTTGGAAGTCGATTCAAAAATAGTCATCTTTCTTTTGATTTTGTAATTCGTAAACGGATCCCTAAGAATCGATAAAATAGCGTTCGTCCGATTTCGATTAGAATCAGTAAGCGCTGCGGTTGCACTTACTCAAATAAAGTCAATCTTGGTGGGCGTGTGAAAATTTGATAACGAAATATCGACAAGGGCTCCCAGCTGCGGTTACAATCGGCGGGATGTAATCGGACGTGGGCTAGATGTCGTCCCCTGTGGGGTTGTTTATATCGTTGTCGTGTCGTAGGTACCTACTAAGATCAGCGGGGCTAAAATGGTCGCTTTGTAGAATCATAATATGAATCATAATATTATGATTCATTTTTTTAAATCGCAAAATGCAACTCTACTTGAGATTTATTTCTGTATTTTTGTACTGATTTGATAATTTGTCAGTTTGACAGTTTTCACAATTCATTTACTGAATTGATTGAGAGGGATTGCTAAACTGTGTTTCCATTTTAGCCCCGCTGCTCACTGAGGCATCCATATCCATATGGCATATTCAAAGTTGTTCAAAATATTAGCATGGTTTTAACATCTTTTAAGAGTTACATACATACAATTTTGTTTGAACCATATTATATTACACCTACTACCCACTTACTTATGTAATGAACTCATAATATTATAAGTATGACATACACAGTTATGTACCTAATTATATTACGTTAGAGGTTTTTTCGTATGACGTTCTTGTGGTCACTTTTGACCGCGATAACCCCCAAACATATTGTTTTAAATATAATACCTATATAATATGTATATTGTTTCATTCATAAACATAATATTTACGTTTTATCCTTGTTGCTTTGTAATTCTAAGTCAAACTCGGCTGATTGCTTCTAATATAAACGGGGACTCAATTATCATGCCTCGAAACTCACTTCCAAGTTCCATAGGCTAAGACATTCGATTTCATATTTTATGCTTTTTGTAGACAGCGAAGCAATCGTAACCAAAAATATAATAAAAGTGCTATCAAAAGGTTTTGAAATGACTGTCTAGTGTCTATGCTCTATACACTCGAAAATCATGCTAACCCTACTGTTTTACTATACCCTAAATATTATCTTATGCAGTACTAAATGCAGAAAACCTTCTACGGGTATTGCACAGTAGAAGAATAACAATTCATACTCTAGAGACATAATAGAGACAATCTTAAATGCAGAAAGCCACAAAAACATACCAAAAATCTTTAACATTACTTATTATATCGCTAGAATATGTTGCCTGCAAATTTTTCGCTTCGATATTATTACGCGGTAACCGTACATTTTATCAGTCGTTTTACCTGTTAAGTATACGCATAAAAAATTATCACTCAATAAGCGTAATATGTGATGGATGACTAAGACTGATGAGGTAACAAACAGACAAATAGACAGTCTTTCTCATTTATAATAATATTATAACATTAGTATAGGTACTTATACTATTATCTATTCTGTGGTATATAGGCTTTTGTCAATCACAGTTTTTGAAACTTCAACTTACTCCCGTCTATCTCGTCTCGCCGTGTAATATACATTATGCACAAGTCCCCCCTAATTTAGGGGGCCCCTAATTCGTTCCACTATTTTCTATTTCCACTTGAATACTTAAAGTGCGGTTGATCTGTCGCGAAAATCGAAAAACCGGTTTTCCACCTGCGGTTTTTCGTTTATCTAATTATCTTTTCTAAAACGAAGAGTAAATTCAATTGCTTCAAACATTTACTCTTGCTTAATTTTCCTGACTGTACTTAGCCAGAGAATTGAATTTCAAATCAAATCAAATCAAATTCTTTATTTTGCATATGTGAGGTGAATTTTCCTGATTGTATCTACTTAACCAGAGATATTGATTTTCCTGACTGTAGGTACCTACAATCTGTACTTATACCGTAGTGTATATATTCTTTATACCGCATAGAAGTAGTCTTAATTTAAATTTGTTATTATAATGCCACATGCAGTCAAACAACATCGGAAAACATTTTTAAAAACTTGTAAAAAATTGACTTGGTTTTTCACCTATCAAGTGAAGCCTTACTGAACTAGTAGCATAAAAAGTAAGAAAGCGGTACAGATTCCAAAAAGCACATCAAGTGTAAGACTGCACGTGCGAGTCACCAACAGTTTTATTTTGTGAAAAGAACACAAAAAGGTAGGTACCTACTTTGAGAATATTATCATGAACTTTTCATTACCTATCTGGTTGCACGGTAGTGCACCCGCCGAGACGAGCCAAGTAGGTGTTTCGTAAAATTGTAGTGGACTAAAAGTTACCTAAATAAAAGAACAAAGGTAAAACTAACTTATTAGCACATAAGTTCTATAAAACTAATGAGAACAGTGATCTTAACGCAAGGGTTATAAATTATAATGTTATGAACAGAATATATAAAATATAAATATTATAGTGATTTACAATGATAATTAAATATAATACATGTACCCAATGCCGAAAGAGAGGTTTAGTCCAAAGACAAAAAGATAGACAGATTTTAAAGATACTTAAAGTAAGTGTACAAAACGCGTAAATCGTAATCGTATTACAAAACATTTTCAAATTAAGAACAGGAAATCGGATGAAACCGAATAAAGATGATCGGCTACAACACTAATTTCTCAAATCGATTCTGTTCCGAGTGGATTATCCGGATAATTCGTGTGTTATTACTGGTTATAATGTAGATCCGTACCAGAAGGTAGCCGTGTTAAAATAATTGATTGTAGTACACTTAAGGTGAAACACACTATGCCGAGCCACAGCGTATCGGAGTGGAGCGCAATGCATCGGCAGGATTAGGTACACCCTGCCGATGCATTACTGCTAGAATACGCTTGCTATTGAAGGATGGCCGCGCGACGCGACGGGCCGCATCGTACGGACGCAAATACGCCATGCTGTGTAATGTTAATCCTGTGGCCCGACAGTAATGCGATCATTTTCTGTACTCAAGCGATTTAAGCTGATTTTGCGCTCCACTCCGACTCATTGCAGCCCGGCATAGTGTGCGCGAACCTTTACCAGACAAATCGGGATTACCATCCTTCTCTGATATATGCAGCTAGAAAGGGATAAACGACGCTATCCGATACGCGTTTTCCTTCAAGGATAGTGATGTGATTCGTTTTTTTCGTGGGTTTATTTGTAAGGTTTCTTTATGTGTTGCTCATTACACTGCGAGCTTGTATCCTGTACCGACCGCAAGCTCTGAGCCACCTGACCCGATATTACCGATATTTGATTGCTAAACAACAATATCGTGGTCCAATTTACCCATAAAACATGCCTATTTGTGGAAAAAATTGGCTTGAAACGTACCGTTTTGAGTATGGGAAAAATTATAGAGTCCTCATTAGGGTATTCATTATGGCGGCTTTTCTTATTCAATCCATATTTTAATATGGATACTAAAATATCTAGATTCTGGATAGAGATTACTTTAAAAGAAATCATTTGCATTCTTCAATTAGTTTTAATCTGAATAGTATAAAGTAAAGATGACTCTATCAAATTAATCACATATTTTTATACGCTTTTTATTAGCTTCACCTGTATATTTGTTTGTAACCGACTTCTTTGGGCGCGATTTTGACCCACTTTAAACGGCCAGATTTCGTTCAAACTTTGTAGATTTATCGAGGACCGATGACAATACACTAATTTGATGTAATTATTCCATTTTTCAATTTGTATGTTTGTATGTTTGTTTGTAACCGACGCTTTATATAAAAAGCGTGTTTTTAGTTTTTTTAACTATTACTTATTCTATTACGCAGTTAAACATTATAATTGGTAGCATTTTAAATAGAACTTTCTTTACCTTAAAATCAGAATGTAATCAACACGGCATCGCTCGCCACGCATTAGCATCAACAAATGAAGTGGCATTCAGGAATCTAAACGTAAAAGAACATTAGTCCCAAACGCGCGCCCGCCCGCCTGGCAATGATTCGATTATCCCAGTGAGAGGACACGAGTGCTGGTGAGCAGTTGCTCAAAGTTGAGAAAATTCTAACTATTCATTATCCCATAGAAGGGTACAAGTTACATTTGATTCGACAATTGCGACAGCGAAGTTAGAAATGAAAAATGTTAAGGGTTAAATTTTTTATTGAAACCCGGTCCCCAAAGCCTAGGCTTTCTATCCAAAACGGCTCAAAAATGAGATGTGAAAACCTACAAAACGCTAAGTTAGATGGAACTTTAGATTTTTTATGTCAAGTATAAAAAAATGCCTATAGCATTTTCATTATTTTCTTACTTCGGTGTTGAAATTGTGGAATGTAAGTTGACTATGAATCCTGGCAGCACAACATAACGTAAGAGCAGCTTATTAATACGAGATTGAGGTTGTGAGTTATTTTCCTACATTTAATAATCGGCCAAGTACAAGTCAGACTCGCGCACGTAGGGTTCCGTACCATAATTCCGTAGAGAAAAATTAGGGCAAAACTTGTGTTTTTTGTATGGGACCCCCTCTTAATTTTTTATTTTATATTATTATTATTATTATTAGCCATTTGTGTCCCACTGCTGGGCCTCCCCTCTTTCCTTCCACACGTCTCTATCATTTGCTGTGTTTGGCCACTCTTTGTCGACAGCGTCTAGTTCGTCGCGCCACCTTTTCTTGGGTCTGCCCCTGTTTCGCCGACCTTTCGGTAACCACTCCGTAACTAGACGCGCCCATCTGTCCGGGTGCATGCGAGCGACGTGCCCTGCCCAGCTCCGCTTTAGACCAGCAGCTTTTCTACCCACATCTATAATCCTTGTCTTGGAGCGCAGAGCGGTGTTTCGTATGCGGTCAATCCTTTTGACACCTAAAATGCTGCGCTCCATAGCTCTTTGACAAACCCCGAGCCGGGACTTGACTGAGCACCGTAAGTTAGGATGGGCAGGGGGGTTATTATGAGCTCTTATATCCAGCCAGTTTCCAGCCAGTTTACAAGCCGTGTCTATGCAATGGCCTGTAAATTGGCCTGTAAACTGGCTGGATATAAGAGCTCATAATAACCCCCCAGGATGCACATGTCGACGAGTTTACGTTTTAGGCAAAGTGGAAGGTGGAATGGAATTTTATATTAGTATTATTAAATTTTAAGTTTAATATTATTAAATATTAAACATAAAACTAAGGATTGTGTGAAAAATTCAAGTAAGTACCTGTTTCTGTTATCGATATAGAGCAAAAAAGGCCAAAAAAAATACGTTTGTTGTATGGAAGTCCCCCTTAAAATATTAATTTTATTTTGTTTTTAGTATTTGTTGTTATAGCGGCAACGGATATACCTATACAATCTGTGAAAATTTAAACTCTCTAGCTATTACCGTTCTTGAGTTACAGCCTGGTGACATACAGACGGACAGACGGACAGACAACGAAGTCTTAGTAATAGGGTCCCGTTTTTACCCTTTGGATGCGGAACCCTAAAAATTTAGCAATTCAAGATTTTAACGATCGTTCCGTACAACATTGGGTCTGTACCTACATAATATTTTTATTGACTTTTATCTCGTGAAATTACTTCATTCTCCGCACAAAGCAATATTATATTTTGTCTATTGGCTATACTTTATTCTTCCTACTCCTATTTTCTTCTGATTAATTTCGTTGCGGTCCCAAGAAAGCTTTGGTTCATATCAAAGGGTTTTCGTGGTTTGATACCGCTGTCGATCCTGGTTCCTGGCGACACAAGAGATACAGTGGTGGGAATGTGTGGTGGGCCAAAGCCCGCTTAAAAAATATTGGCTATACTTGTACCTACTAATATCGGTATGTATTCTGTGGCTAAAGACAGGGAAGGCTGGACTTAGCTAAGCTAATTTTATCCTGTTACTCATCGTACCTTCACTATCCTAGTATTTCCGTGGTCACTATGGAATAATCCAGACATTATCCAAATGTGGTTTGGTGACAATACTGACCACGAGCCAGTGGCGTAGCATTAACGGACAAGGTGGAGCCCCCAAGCTCACGAAGGCCTTCAATTTCTGATTTGCAGTCCATAAGTTGTAAATGGTTCGTACGTCGTAGACAATATTTTTGTAAGGTATTTCTTATATTAAATAACGTATAACTTATGAATATTGACATAATTTCAAAATACACCTCTGGTCAGGGGCCTCGCCACCATAATATCTATCTATCACACCACGTCAGTCTGATCCCGTGGTAAGTACCTGAAAAACTTGTATTAGGTATGGGTACCAGATAGCGAAAATATATTTAATACTTTTATATTATACATAATACAATATATATTTAAGATTTTTTTTATTATATTATACACATATTTTATACACATCCATGACCTAGGAACTTTGAAAACTTTTTGTTCCGTCGTCGGCGGGATACGAACCCGCGACCCCCGGCTTGAGCTACCAACAGCCCACCAACTGAGCCACAGAGGTCATCAAACCATTTTAAATCTTGCGAGTTGCCCCACTATTTGGGGCCCTATTATGTTTTGTCCCGGGGTCCTTGGTTACTTAACTATGCCACTGTCACGAGAGAAGCTTTCCTCTACATTTTCGGTTAGAGGCATCGTAGAGGAAAATACAATTTCCTCCATTTGTATTTCCTCTAATTTTGAAGGGTAAAATTTTACAAACAAGTTGCTTTTGTATTATTTACAAAACCACTGTTATTTTGTTATTTACTACAAATGTTAATTTAAATAATTTTGAACATGTTCTGTAAAATTAAAAGGCTTTAACTTCAAAACAATCACGTATTGCTCTATGTATGATTATAATATTCTCTACCTCTTGAATCTTAACCAATTTACCTAATTGCAATAAAGGTCATGTAATTGCAGTAAAGGTAACATTTTAAAAATAAATTTTGAATAGACTGCAAATATCGGTAAAACATTAGATTTAAATTGTGTTAGGATTCGACCTTTTGAAGTTGCATTACAAGACAATGATTTTATTCGTCACTTAGCTTAGGTGTCATGCGCTTTTCCAATTAGTACTAACCGCCTTGCTATGTGGGTATATTATGAAGGCTCTATTTCAGCATTTTCAGGCATAACCTGGAGAAAAAACTCTTTGAAGAGACTCTAAAGACAAGTTTAAAGTAGGCAATATATAGTAGGTAGAGTGTGGCGGTACCCACATTCGCCTAACATTCCTGCATCGCGCTATCGAAGTTTTCTGAGCGCGGCGGTATATATACGACAGCTGAAATGTGTCACGTGGGCTCCGGCCATATATACGACAGCTGAAATGTGTCACGTGGGCTCCGGCCTGACCGAGCATACCACCTCGCTCGGTCGGAAGATCTTCCTTTGGGCCTCCACGCATCATTACCACAAGAGTAAGAAAGTCATTTTGAGTGTAGACTGTAGAGTCGAGTTATAACGCTAGCCCACTGGTCCGCGTATATGACGAAGGTTTATTTAGGCTTCTTATCTCGTTAGTTATTCAGGCAAAATATCTTTGAACAGACTCTAATCAAGAAGGATTAAAGTAGGCACTGAACGAACGAACTGAACGAACGAACTGTCACCAGCGGCTTTAGACAATGTAATCTTTCGTTAAAAACGATGACGAAATTCGTTATCAAAATGTATGCGATTTGACATAAGTCATCGCTAAATGACATTTCGCTTGCGAAGACTAATGTCAAATCCCATACATTTTGATAACGAATATCGTCATCGTTTTTAACGAAAGTGACATTGTCTACGGCCTCTGCAGTATTTCCGGACCTACACGACCTGCAAACCTTCAAGAAAAGAGCGTATTCTTAAAAGGGCGGCAACGCACCTGCAGCTCTTCTGATGTTGCGAGTGTCCATGGGCGACGGTAGTCGCATACCATCATGTGACCCGTTTGCTCGTTTGCCCCCTTATTTAATAAAAAAAGGCATTATCCAGTAGGTAGTCTATTAATGTCATTGTAAGTGTAGACTGTAGAGTCGAGATGTATTGCAAATGCCAGGCCACTAGTCCGCGTATATTATGAAGGCTCTATTTTAGCCTTATCCTGGAGGAAAAATATCTTTGAAGAGACTCTAAAGACAAATTTAAAGCAGGCATTACCCAGAAGGACAGTCTAAGAATGTCACTGTGAGTGTAGACTGTAGAGTCGAGATGTAAGGCTAGTTTTTTTATTATGTAATTCGGGGCCGTCTATGGGCTATTCGCCCATATCCTTTTTTTGCTCTCTTTTTATATTGGTTTTTCGCACCAAGGATAATTATTGAAATAATATTATTAATGTAATTGTAGTCCATCACGCCATGGACTTTTTTTTTTAATATTTTATTAATATACATAATATAAATATTAAATATTATTAATATTATTATTATTATTTTTTTAATATTTTTTTATATTTATATTAAAATATTTATAATATATGACGAAGGTTTAGATGCTCCTTATTTCGTCGGTTATTCAGACTCTTAAGTCAAGTAGGTATTACCCAGTAGCACAGAATACATATTAGTTTAACCAGTAGGTAGACTAAGAATTTCATATTTATAAGACGTGTAGGTAGCGTCCATACGTAGCTAGCCCACTAGTCCCCGTTTATGACAAAGTTTTATATGCTTCTTATTTCGTCGGTTTTAAGTCAAGTAGGTATTATCCAGTAGGTAGACTAAGAATGTCATTGTGAGTGTAGAGTCGAGATGTAACGCTAGCCCGCGTATCGCGTGTGCAGCGGATAGTGTTACGGGCGGCGGGCTGTATCAACGATCGTCAATCGCCCGGATCCATTCCCTGTAACAATACCTTTAGTGGGGCCATGAGGAGGGCGTTTAGCGGGAGCGGCGAGCGAAGCGATTAGCCACAAAGGCTTTGCTATCAGCTACTACATTAAATACAAGCGCTGTAGCTTTGTAGAACCGCGCCAAAACGACACGACGTCAGAAATACAATTCGTTAAGTTACTTGTTAATTACTATATTACATAAGTAACTGGTTTGATAAAAAATAATTAACTTAAACAGTCTCATTATTTGAAACTAATTGAAATCAGTTATTTTAATTAATTTTCGTTTTATTATGCCCATATTAACAAAATGTATACAGGGTGTAATAAAAGTAAGTGTTAATACTTTAGGGTGTGTACGTGTTCTTCGTAGGGAGTTCACTGTGAAAGTAGCAGCGCTATAAGATTTTTTTTTTCACTTTTGTATGGGTAAACTCGTGGCACCGGTGCGCTTGCCCATACAAAAGTGAAAAATTGATATTTCAGCGCTGCTGCCTGCTACTTTCACAGTGAACTCTGTACAAGGAACACATACACTCCCTAAAGTATTATCACTTACTTTTGTGACACCCTGTTTTTTGTTTAATGAATTTTCACACAAAAGCTGAAAAACAAACTAACCAGAGCATGAGTTTTAGCACTATTCAAAGTTTCGTACAATCGTTTTCAATAATTTTTAGATTACTTTGTCTACACTAGTTTATACAGGGACCAAATATGCTCATCCCCACTAAGCTTACCCGTATATCAAATCTTATATAATATAAAAATGGATTTTCAAATGTGTTAGTCGCTCTAAAACTCGAAAACGGCTGAACGGGTTGGGCTGATTTTAGTCTTAAATATTCGTAGAAGTCCAGGGAAGGACAAGTGACACGAAGTTCACCGGGACAGCTAGTTATTTTTATTTTTGATAGGATTTCTTATAAGCATAACGAAATTGAGCGTAACTTTTCTTAAAAAAACTCGCTGATGTAGTGGCCACAACTGTAATCTCAACAAGTTACATTACCCGCAGTGAACGTGTCTTAAGCGACTTGCGCACTCAACCGGACAATTTTACCGTTTTTGCTTTGTTAAGGATTAGATTAATATTTTTCTTCATATTGCCTTCTTACCTCCGAAAAAAGGTGAGAAATTGATTATATTTTGAGATCGTCTGTAGTAATGCGAATAATATGTGTTTCTGTTTACAAGGGCAGACTCTTTTTTTTTAGGTGCCACCTAAGTCTTACCACGGAGACTGGAGTAATAAATAGCTACTACTTACCTAATAAAATAGACTCTACGTTACCTAGAGGTAATGAAGAGATATTATCCAACTGTGTCCTATCTAGGTTCCCTGTGTCGTGGATTGGACAAAATTAGTGCAAGTTATATTCAAAATGTTATTTGGATATGTTAACATTTAAATAATCTTTTTTTAAGAGCCTATACTATCCCACTGCTGATCAAAGGTTAATTTTAGAATATTCTAGAACAGTTTTTGATCATATCACTATTTAACTATAGCTTCGTAGCCTCGAATAACATCGCGAAAAAAAGTAAAACAAATCACAGACTATAAAGTGATTAATTACAAAAATACCAGTAAGTCAGTGGAGTTTCGGTGTCGGCTTCGCGGGCGGATGTATAGTGTTACTGTAAACGATCCCGCTGGAATCGGGGTGGGAATCTTATGGCTTGTACAGCTTCGGACCAGTTTGTGACAACCCTCAAAGTTTTTATTTTTTTTATCTGTCGAGGTTCGTTGACTTTAGGGACAACTTCCCAGTATGCCTTTATAAAAATTATATCATTAAGGGGCACTTGCGTAGATCTGGGTTAAAGTTAACTCTAAGTTAAACATCATGTCATCTCTATCACTCTTTAAAGTGAGTGACAGATATGACAATATGATGTTTAACTTAGAGTTAACTTTACCCCAGATCTACGCAAGTCCGCCGAGTTGTAGATTTTTCTGAAAACGTAATTTTGTTTAATGCCACTTAATTGCTGTAGAGGTAGAAGATAGATCCATACTAATATTATAAAATATGCGATAGTGTGTCTGTCTGTTACCTCTTCTCGCTTTAGCCTCTGAACCGATTTTGCTGGATATGTAGAGACTGAGTCCTGAAAAAGGATATATGATAGTTAATCGGAAAAATGTACGGTCTCCGCGCGAGAAATGAATTTTGGCAGCAGTGAATAAGGATTATCTTCAATCTCCGTGCTGCTCAATAGTTTTAGAAATGAAATTAAAATAATTTGAACCTCGGAAATTGACGTAGAATAGATATAGATTTTACTGAAAAATGTACGGTTTCAGCGCGATAAACGAATTTTAAAACAACGAAGTTGCAAGTAGCACCTAGTATAAGCATCAAAATTTCCTATTCGATGACGTAAAATTAATTGACTCACGCTAACCCGTTGGAGCTCTATTAATGTATGAAAAGTACCCAATAATGATTTTGCTTCGACGAGTACTCGTTTGCGCACAAACCCACTTCATTTTGCGGTCTGATCCACTGTTCCTAATTTTGTGCGCTCGAACATGAAATTAAAATCAGGTTAATGTATAATTGAGATATGCACTTAATAAATATTTAATTAGGTGTCTAAATAAAAGCTGTGGGGTGGGTCCGGTGGCGGGGGCGGGCTGCGGCGCTTGATAAAATGTCATGTAAAATAACGCGGCTCGTGATATAGGAAAAACCGCGATGTTTTGTTTACCATTAATGCAGTATCGATGCTTTTATTCTGCTATTAATACAGAATTTATAAAATTGGTTTATTAATGTAATACGCTTTAAATGGATATTGTAATTATGTACAACTTTTTGGTAATGTTTAATGCGGGTAGCTTTCAAATGGAGTAGGGTAACCGCTCTGTTGATAGTTGAAATATTTAGGTAAGTATTATAGATTTTTTCTTTATCTAAACACACGCCAGAGCAAGCTTAGCTTAGCTTTTAAGCTTACAACACTGGCTAGCTTTAAGCTTCATACTTCATAATATTATCACAAAATTATATGAAGCAATATTTACTACCAAGGAAACTTAAGTGCTCACAACGTTAATTCTTAGCCCTAAAAATGTTACTATAATGTTTTAATGGCTATTTCTTGATATTTTGGTGTTTTTTTTAGTCTCCGTAGTTACATTTTTTGTAAGTAGCAAAATTGTAAGCCGTATGTAGCAATGGTATCATAATAATCACGGCCTACGGTCGTACTTAGAGAGATTTAATCACTTCCTAATTTTAATTTTATGAAGATTGTGTAACAATTTTCCCTATTTTAATCTCATTTAAATTAAACTTAAGAATGCTCCAACTTTTTAATTAGCAGGTCGGATGTCTGTCAGTACGAATATCGACGTTAATGACATTAAATAAGGTTCATATTAGCGCGCCTTGTACAATGGCGGTTACGATGCTCGCCGCGTTCTTGATATGGCGAAAATGTATGAAAAAATTTGAAAAATTTTCTTATTTTTCTTATAACTGGAAAAGTTGTTTATTTTTATATAAAATTTTTAGCGGACTTTATAGATGACTAAATAAGCAACCATTTTTTTGTATATTTATTTTCCTCAGTTCAGTGTATTTAGATATTAAGGTACCTAATCAGACCCCATTTTTTTCATATTTTGCGATTATTGTGATGGTTAAAACGTATTTTATGTGAAAATTTTGTATGCGGCTATAGAATTTTTATGGTACAGTCGTGGAGATGAATATATTATCTTTCATTTGAAACCAAAATATCCTCGCAGTTTGACTCCTAATTCTTTAATAGGGTACCGGAAAATCGCTGATATTTGTAATAGCGTCCTTAAGTGATCTTAATTTCCCTGCGTATATTAATTCTACTATAACTTATTTCTTGAGGCAACAATTTGTATTTATGAAGCTGTAGTCTGTACCATACAGTCACGGATAGGGAGTCTAGGTCTGTTGGTGACGTGGGATAATTACTACCCCCCGGCCCCCCGGCTCGCCCCCCGCCGTCGCCCGCGGGTTATGTCACATTAACACCCCCGCAGTCCGCGCTGTCAAAACATCGCGCGACGAAATTGCATCGAAAACAACGAAACGATTAAGCGAGTAGTATCGGAATTGCGTTATTTTTTTAATGATTTTTTAAAAAATACAGGCTGTTTTTTTGTTGTTTGAGTTTTTTTGGAGTGATTACACAAAGTGTTGAAACAGCGATAAGATGCCATGCCATAGCGCTTTTGTATGAAGCAGCGGATTTTTATGAGAAGTAGGAATTATGCCTTCACAGCAAAAATATTTCAGAATATATATTAATTTTGCCAAAGTCTTGAAACGGTATAAACTTATTCCGCTTTTACTTTTATTTTATCCTTGTCTCTTTCGTCGACAGGACATTGGAGAGTTCTTCATTTTCATTTCTTTTAAACTGGCAACTGCAGAAATGAAACAACTGGCGAGACATTAAAACGGAAAGAAATCCCATCATTACCTTGGATTATCCCTTCATCCACACAACATACCTGTAATAGTTGTTTGTACATGTAATAGCCCATAACAATGGCTCGTCAGCGTCTAACGCAAACACGTGACAATCAAGGCTGTTGATTAGGGCGGTAATTAGTCTCCTTTGACGCCGTTTTATGCCGCTAATACATTCCACCTATAATGTGTGATGTGCCCAACGGGTGAATTAGCGAATTGAAATGGCAACACTGGTTTTCTAACTTTTTTCGGCAGGAGTATCCTGACTCCAAAAGACGGGGGCATTTTTATGCAAGGGCTTTTTCTGCGGCCGCTAATACATTTCACCTGTGATGTGCCCAACGGAAGAATTAGCGAATTGAAATGGCAACACCAGCACGTTTCTAAGGTTTTTTAACAATAGTCTTCTCAAATCTTTTCATTTAAACTTTAGTGCTATCAAAGCACAAATCAATAGCCGTGAAAGTTTTTCCGTAAAATGTACCACAAAATGTAAAGATTGTGGGATATACTAGGGCTCGCTTCGCTCGCCCTGACCACTAGTAGTGTAGCCTCTACAGCAGCCTTTCATTGTGATTGTGATATTTCATCTGGATGCATTTTAAATTGAAACAATGGGGCGCTATTCGCTAAAACATAATAATCATAGTAACTAGGCAGCAGACAAAATCAGTTTGGGAAACCCTGCTCTACAGAGTAAAATGCTCTCTTTTTAACAGTGTGGCAGCTTCATTAAAAGGTTTAAAGCACACGTACAAATATAAGAATTTAAACTTTTAAGTTCAAATAAAATGTTGGCTCCTCGCTTGCTCTATATTAGAATTACTGTCATATTAAACTTTACTACACCTGACGTAATATTTGTCGTGAATGAAAATCGACCGGCACAAGCAGGGTTTTTGTCTACGTGCGTCATTTCAATTAGGTAAATACGTTACATACTATAAGTACTTATCTGTATATTTGTTATCAAAGTGACTAGTTACTTAAAGTACCTACTGAGACTTTAATATACAGGTTGTAACTTAGTTATAAGTTATAGTACTTAAGGGTGTGCGTGTATATAATATATTATAGAGTTATTGTGATAGTAGTAGCGCTGAAAGATTTACTTTTGACTTCTTGAATTAGGAATTTGCCCATACAATAATTTAAAAAGTCACTCTTTCAGTCTTAGCAAGACTGTTTTTCTTTCTCAGTTTATTTAAGGGGCACATACATTCGGCTCTAGATTCAGATGTGACTTGTGATGATAACATCAGCTGATAACTGATAGGTGATAGCAGATTATTCGGCCTCAGCTTTCGCTAAAAAACAAGCTTCGGACACTAATTCATTTCGTGTTGGTACATTAAAGCAATAAGCCTATTTTTAAGAAAAAAATTAAGAGAACATATAAATATAATTTGCCTCAAAATTTCACTTTTCAAGTCAAAAATTCGGAGCTAATACGAAAAAAAAAGTGTGCTTACTCCGAGGCTATAATATATATCAGAATTCAGAGACCAGAGGTAAAACAACTCCGAACAGACAATACTACGAAGGTCAGGAACACATGCAAAATATGACGTGTACGTGAATAGAATAATATGCATCGTGTATCGTGTATGACTTGTATTGACGTAGATTAAACGGGAATCACTACTAATACCGAGTGAGGTGTGTGAAGATTGACACGTAGGCACTAGACGTGTTAAAGGAAAGGAACCTATACATGGGTACACCGTACAATTTTCAGCAGTGTCGTAAGGTTTAATTAAAATAACGAGGCATTTATATCAATCTTGATATTTGATAGGGAGATTCGCCGCTTGGACTTTAGATACAGACTAATTACCTGAGCCCGATTTTCAGAATAGTGTAGTGAGTCTTTAAATTAAATATTTTTAAATGTCTTTATTGTCGAAATGTAGATTATATAGAGTATAATATTTATTTACTAATAATTATAGTTACACAAAACATTGTACTATGACGTAGGTATAACGGACCGGACCTCTACGTCATGCAAAGTTTTTATATTATTGGGTCTTTGAATTAATAAGGAGGTGAGTCCATATAAATATTATTTTATGTACGTATAATGTATAACTTAAATCATTATTAATATTATCTTAGAAATGCTCGAAAAGTCTGTTTTTGATTTAAAATTCGTTAACGTTAACATAATTATTGTCTTCGTAAAATAACTTTTAATGAGCTCTTACTAAAACTTCGAGTTCAAACTTTTGGGCTACATGAATGAAATGACGTTATTTATCATTTATTTTGAAACAAAAATAACTGGACATGGACATAAATGATGAATAACTGGACAATTCTATGGTAGGCCAGTAATTAAAGCCAAAACCCGAAAGTTTTTTAATAATAAACAATGTTCCGTATGTTGCAAAACGCTGCAAATTTAATACACGTTAGAAAAATGTTAGCTGTTATCGGTCGGATAACAGCTAACATTGAATGGACAAACCCATCCGACCGATAACAGCTAACCTAAGTAAACCTAAGTCTACCCTAAGTAAAGACCTAAGTAATTTGGCCGCGTAACGTCCCTTTTGAGGGGACGCAACGCGATCAAATTACTTTATCTGCCTACTGCCTAGGAATCAACTTCTCTGATAGTAAATTTAATAAAAGCTAAGCTACATTTAATAAAATTGTAAGTTCTTGGATAGTAGACTGAAGATTTCAGTCAAACTATTTTATATAACAGTAAGTGGACAAATTATATCACTAAATTTATTACTCACTAGCTGTCCCGGCAAACGTTGTTTTGCCATTTAAAGTATATTTTCTACATCATCAGTTGATACATGTTTTACCCCCTCTTTTGTCCCCTAAGAGGGTGTGGGGGGGGAAGGTCATACACCAGATGTTAAGTTGCAAAACACAGTTAATACCTAATATTATGAAGTAAGTCCACTAAAGAAAAAAATTGTATATAAAATCTGACCCCTCTTTGGTCCCCAGAGAGGGTTGAGAGGGGGGAGGGAGGATTTTTATACACCAGATGTTGAGTTGGAAGAAGACAAATATAATATATCTGTGAAAACCGTATGCAAATCGGATCAGTAGTTTTCGTGTTAAAGAAAAAAGTTTGATACAAAATCTGACCCCCTCTTTTGTCCCCTTAGAGGGGTGGGGAGAAAAAATTTTATACACCATATGCTAAGTTGGAAGAAGATAATTAATATATCTGCGAAAACCACATTCAAATCGGATCAGTATTTTTCGTGTGATGCTGGAACAAACATACAGACAGACAGAAAGAGTGACAGACAGACAGACAGACAAAAAACTAACCACATTTTTGGCTTCTATAGCGATGTAGTGACAAAGGTGTAATTTCGGGTGTCATTTCATATCTTCTAAATACAGAATTTTCATTTCTACAATAGAATATTGTCTTCCCCGCACGCGCTTTGGTGACGCCCACTATCGTAATATTTTAATTTCGCCATAATTTCAAAACAAAACGTCCAATTTTAATCATTCAAAGACCAAAATATATTATCTACATAAATTGTACTTAGTGATAAAAGAATTTATTTTGATAAGGATTAATAGCGTGAGTAAAATATATCCGTTTTAATGTATTCCAAAAAAAATTCAGGATTTTTAAATAAATAAATGGTTATTGTGCCTCACTCGACATAGATAGGTATAGTGTGTCGCGGACTTTTTTGTAGATATTTATAAGATCTACAATTACTTAGAACATTTTATGGTTCTATCTTTTATAGTTTAGGCAGCGTACGCAAAATAAATAACTTTTCTAGCTGATTTTTTACACCTTGCGTCAGACAAACTCAAATATCTTACGGAACCCTACTTTTTTCCAAAATAAAATGTAGCCTATGTTCAGCAGAAATAATGTAAGATTCCAATAGCAAAAGAATTTTTCAAATCGGTCCAGTAGTTTCGGAGCCTATTCGACTCAAACAAACAAACAAACAAACAAACAAACAAACAAATCTTTCCTCTTTATAATAGTAGTGTAGATAATTCCATATAATCCAGGTCGAATGAGTGTCAACAACTTTTCACTGAGTCACGTCTTACTAATATTATAAATACGAAAGTCCGTTTGTTTGTTACCTTTTCACGCCCATACCTCTGAACCGATTTGACTGAAATTTGACATGGTGTAGTATTTGAGTCCCGGGAAAGAACATCAGATACTTTTTATCCCGAAAAAATGTACGGTTCCCTCGCGATAAACGAATTTTGGCGCAACGGAGTTGAGGGGGTCATTTAGTTTGATAAAAAGCCAATAAATGGTCTTCTTCTTTCTCCATAATGTATAAATATTATTACCAAGAATGCGAATCTTTAGGATGCATGATCAACATAGATCATGGACATTGATTGGCGAATAAGTATTAGCTTATAATATTATATTATATTATTAGGCCCAACATTGGCCAACGTGAGGAGACCGCATACGGTATAACTCGAGAATAAATCAAAGCGCACGGAGTGCGCGGCCAAGTTCCAGCAGGCCGCGCGCATGCCGTGCACTATTTACACGAACGGTTTCGACGCACTTTTGACCCCCTTGTATCTCAGTGCCTATTGCGAGAGCAAAGATAAAATTTTACCCACCTAATTATATACTAGTACTTACGCAATATACCAAATTTCATACATATAGATTTGTTAGATCCTGAAATATTTCCTTGTAAAAATAGCTAATTTTGGCACTGACTCACTGACCGGTAATCAAAATTCCTAGGCCACTTCCAGTTGTCGTAGCATTATGAAATTTGGCACACAGGTTGTTTGTTATATGTAGATTAACAAAAAATTAAGAAATTTGAGAAATTGGTCAAGCGTGAGTCGGCTCATCTATGAATTTGAGATAAAAATCGGTAATCAAAACCTCTAGGCCACTTCCAGTTGTCGTAGCGTTATGAAATTTGGCACACAGGTTGTTTGTTATATGTAGATTAACAAAAAATTAAGAAATTTGAGAAATTGGTCAAGCGTGAGTCGGCTTCAAAACCTCTAGGCCACTTCCAGTTGTCGTAGCGTTATGAAATTTGGCACACAGGTTGTTTGTTATATGTAGATTAACAAAAAATTAAGAAATTCGAGAAATTGGTCAAGCGTGAGCCGGCTCATCTATGAATTTGAGATAAAAATCGGTAATCAAAACCTCTAGGCCACTTCCAGTTGTCGTAGCGTTATGAAATTTGGCACACAGGTTGTTTGTTATATGTAGATTAACAAAAAATTAAGAAATTTGAGAAATTGGTCAAGCGTGAGTCGGCTTCAAAACCTCTAGGCCACTTCCAGTTGTCGTAGCGTTATGAAATTTGGCACACAGGTTGTTTGTTATATGTAGATTAACAAAAAATTAAGAAATTCGAGAAATTGGTCAAGCGTGAGTCGGCTCATCTATGAATTTGAGATAAAAATCGGTAATCAAAACCTCTAGGCCACTTCCAGTTGTCGTAGTGTTATGAAATTTGGCACACAGGTTGTTTGTTATATGTAGATTAACAAAAAATTAAGAAATTTGAGAAATTGGTCAACCGTGAGTCGGCTCATCTATGAATTTGAGATAAAAATCGGTAATCAAAACCTCTAGGCCACTTCCAGTTGTCGTAGCGTTATGAAATTTGGCACACAGGTTGTTTGTTATATGTAGATTAACAAAAAATTAAGAAATTTGAGAAATTGGTCAAGCGTGAGTCGGCTCATCTATGAATTTGAGATAAAAATTAATATGTACAAGTAAATACACTGAAATAAGATGATGAGGAAAGAAACAAATTGGTATGATTCCTTAAAAAAAGTATTGAAATCTCACCAAAAACATACCTGTTAAAACGGGGCCAAGTTCCTATTCACTAATTGTTCGCCTTAAAAAGAGTTGAAATCCAATTCAATGCCAAGTTTAGATGCACTTCCAAATCGATCATAATCATCTTCATCAACAGCCTGATCCTAAATACTTCTAAATTTGAACTTGGCAGGTATTCATGCTAGTAGCACTTGATAATGTATAATTTTTAAATTTAAATATAAGATATCTATGTGATTAAATTAACCTGCCAAGTTCAAATTTAGAAGTATTTAGGATCAGGCTGTTGATGAAGATGATTATGATCGATTTGGAAGTGCATCTAAACTTGGCATTGAATTGGATTTCAACTCTTTTTAAGGCGAACAATTAGTGAATAGGAACTTGGCCCCGTTTTAACAGGTATGTTTTTGGTGAGATACAGGATACACCAAAAGCTAGAGAAGTTGAAAAAAATATTTGTAAAATCTATTGCTGTCTCACTAATCTCAAGTCAGTCAAGTAAGTCTCCTCCCGTAGAGCACGATAGAGACAACATGCGACAAAAGTTCTAATAAAAGAACAGAAAATCATCGATTCGATTCTTCAGTCAGACTTCTTCTCTAATACTTAACCGATTTAAGTACCTACTTTTTTCATTAAGAATTAAAGTAAGGCTTGAGTTGCTGTGTTCCTATGTTTTATTGTCTAGCTAGTTCTGTTTTCCGGTTGTTTGAACACAGAGGAAAATCTGGCCATTTTTTGGGTTTTTGAACGTTCTTATCTTTTTTAATAATTAAATTATGAAAAAAAGAAAACATAGGGGCCATAGATATTCAGGAAAAAAATTATAACTCTACCGGCATTATCCAGGAAGGAAACAGGGGACAATGTTTGTATGGAATAATCGGCCAAGTGCGAGTCGGAATCGCGCACGAAGGGTTCCGTGCCATTATAGAGCAAAATTAGGCCATAAATTGTGTTTTTTGTATGGGAGCCCCCCTTATTTTTTTATTTTATTTTAATATTATTATTAAATATTGAAGTACACATATAACTAAGGATTTTGTGAAAAATTCAAGTACCTACCTGTTGCCATTTTTGATATAGAGCAAAAAAGGCCAAAAAAATCACGTTTGTTGTATTGGAGCCCCCCTTAAATATTAATTTTATTTTTATTTTAGTATTTGTTGTTATAGCGGCACCGGAAATACACAATCTATGAAAATTTCAGAACTCTAGCTATAGCGGTTCTTGAGTTATAGCCTCAAGACATACAGACAGACAGACGGACAGACATCGAAGTCTTAGTAATAGGGTCCCGTTTTTACCCTTTGGGTACGGAACCCTAAAAAGGCACTAAGTACATTTTTAAACAAAGATTTTGGCAAACATCCAATTAAAGACCATGTCGATACTCATTATTATTTTTAAGTCGTTAACCCCATGTTTTAATGAGTACCTACTTACCCACTACCCAACCAGTCTAGCCGAATTTCCCAACCAAATATCTAAAAAACCAAGTTTTTCTGAAATACCACAAGACCACTAACAATTTGATAGTACGTAGTACTATTTGTTAAAACACTTACTCATACTTAAACTGTATGATTCAGCTAGCTGCTAGGCAATCCCAGAGGCCGGCCCACGTGACAATCATACTAAGTACATACACAATATAGCACCTGGTAAAACGATTACTAAAATTTTAATTTCCGACCAATAATAAATTTAAATTTCGAACGCATTTTTAGTGTTCCGTACCCCAAGGGTAAAAACGGGACCCTATTACTAAGACTTCGATGTCTGTCCGTCTGTCCGTCTGTCCATCTGTCTGTCTGTATGTCTTGGGGCTGTAACTCAAGAACCGCTATAGCTAGACTGTTGAAATTTTCACAGATTGTGTATATCTGTTGCCGCTATAACAACAAATACTAAAAACAAAATAAATTAAATATTTAAGGGGGGCTCCCATACAACAAACTTGATTTTTATGCTATTTTTTTCTCGATATCAATAACAGCAAACAATAGGCACTTGAAATATTAAAAAAATACTCAATTTTATTAGCACTTTAGCCTGGCCGCACATTGTACGACAGTTCTGATCAGAAACAGTTGAATGTCCGCGCTGTCTCTTACATTTTGTACCTACTGAGCCGAGTGAGCTAGAACTCGCCGGAAGGATATTTCGGATAATGTGCGGGGTGGATGGCGGTCCGGCGGAATTCAACTGTTTCTGATCAGAATTCGGACAATGTGCGGCCGGGGTTAATAATTTATAATAAAATTATTTAAATAAATAAAATAATTAAGGGGGGCTCCCATACAAAAAACACAATTTTCAGACTATTTTTGCTCTATTGTGGTACGGAACCCTTCGTGCGCGAGTCCGACTCGCACTTAGGTGATTATTTTACATGTCTTAAAACATCAAGCACAGTTAAAACACCCAGCGACATCTAGAATCAACTAGCGATAACCGTGTGATATTGGAAAGTGGGAGCAGCAAGTATCCACTACAGCTCAGCTCAGCTGTATTATCCATGGATACTAATATTGTAAATGCGAAAGTGTCTGTCTGTCTGTCCGTCTGTCTGTTACTATTATTAGTAGAAATTTTTGTTTTTAATTTTGTATGAATAAAGGAGTCTTACCTATTTTCCCCTACTGGTAATAATTTCGAGTACTTACGAACTTTTTCTTCTCTTTCCAGAGAGCAGTGGAATCCTGGGCGCGAGCGAGTGGAACACGGGCTACCCGGCGTACAGCGGATACGCGCCCTTACAGACATACTACAAGCCTGACACCTCCATATCTATACCACCAGGTGAGAGAGGGCGTTTCTATCTGCCACCAGAGGGGTTAGTGCGAGTTTTATTCGATCATACGCATCGACTCGATGCCATCGAGCACGTTAACGCGAATTTGTATGGGATCAAAGCGGTATCCACGTTAGCCAGTAGATGGCGCTGCTTTGATCCCATACAAATTCGCGTTAACGCGCTCGATGCGTATAGGGACCGTGCAGAGCGACGACACTGCCACAAGTGGCGAATAGCCGAAACTTTTACGAAAATTTTACTGTCAAGCTCTAGTGAAGCTACGGAAAATTAGAAGATTTCTTAACAAATTCTGAGTATTTTCAAGAATTGAAATGTATTGTTGTTCTAATACATACAAGAAATATAAAGGCAAATCGAACGATGTAAAATTTTACTATTTTTCTGCCAAAATATTCACATGGCTTTGCTTATTGAAAAACGAAAGAAATGGATAAAAGGCGATAAAAATATACGTAAGTATTTAAAAAGTTCCATGAGTGTTATGTGTAGACTGGTAAAAACACAAAATTTTGTAGATTATAACCGTAAATTCATTTTTTATGAACAATGTGAACATAACCTATTACCATTGCTTTCTTTCAGTAAACATCCAAACTGGCTTCCATCTTAATTGATATACATACATAGGCGCCGCTCATTTAATTGGCATAAAGTTGCATCAAAAGTAAGGATAATTTGGAGAAGTCCTGCCAGGAATTCAACACTGAGGATAGTATTGAACTTGAACCATCTTGTGAAAGTTTTGGTTCTCAAAAGGATGATTCTTCAAGTAAGAAAAAGATTAGTAGTGCAGTCTTTGTGTGTTATTTAAAGAATACATACCTAAATGGTGTTTACACTTATGAGATCCAGACTGAAATTAGTTAAAAATAGTGACAGACAAAAGTTGTGAAGATGGTATCGATCGAATCGCAGAAGGTTGAAATAAAAGCATTTATTTTAGTGAACTTGTTTTATTTTATTAATCCACAAGCATTTTCAGTAATTAACATAAGTATTTTTGCATAGCTTCATTATTTTATTGCAATATTTATCAAGTTTTTACTTTCTATGCTGATGGATGCTATTAATTACTTTTTCAGATATTTTCTTAGTTAACTAGATAAGCTTTATACATTTTTATTCACTCTTCCATTCTTTGTTTACGGGTAGAAAGTAGAAACCCTTAATATTATATTTAATATTATAAAAATATACTTAATATTATAAATGCGAAAGTGTGTCTGTCTGTTAGCACTTCACGCCCAAACCGCTAAACCAATTTTGCTGAAATTTGGTATGGATTTACTTTGAGCCCCGGGAAAGGACATAGGATACTTTTTATCCCGGGAAAATGTACGGTTCTCGCGCGATAAATGATTTTTGGCGCAACGGAGTTGCGGGCGTCATCTAGTCTTTAACTTTAATATTTCGATCGCGGATTCTTTAAAATCTGTCGTTGTTCTCGCGGCCGCATGTGGCCACTTGGGAGTGTAAGTATTATATCATTTTATAGTGTAAAACATAAAAAAACACTCATAAACTATCCAGGGTCAAGGAGAATGCGAAGTCAAAGTCACTCACAAGTTACGTCTTTTACTCGCATCGTGGCGCTGCTGTCGAATTACGACGCCCTCTATAGTTTCTGCACGGTCCCTATGATCGAATAAAACTCGCACTAACCCCTCAGGTGCCGCTACGTAGCCTAAGGGTCAATTCAGACCGCAACGTGACGAGGCGAGGCGCGCGCGACGCGACTTATATTTGTATGGATTTGACAGATGTCGTCAGCGTGAGACGTCTTGCAAATCTGTCAAATCCATACTAATTTAGAAATGCATATCTACGCGTCGCGTTGCGGTCTGAATTGACCCTTAGGGTCTATCGTGTCAAATGGGCATATTATCGTGACACATGACAGCTATATCGTGATTCGTGACATATGACAGCATTTTGACCCTATAGTCTAGTCATGGACCAATCATTGGTCCATAGAGTATAGACCCTAAGGCGGCATACATAGCGGCATCTGGTGGCTAATAGAATTTCAAACACTCTCATTGAATGCTTCCAGTCTGACTAGCTAATATTATACTTGATGTTTTTGATTTCAGGCAGTGTCTATTATTCATCATTCATCTTCACATACCTACTCATGTATGTGAAGATGAATGATGAATAATAGACACTGCCTGAAATCAAAAACATCAAGTATAATATTATCATGTATGTGAAGATGAATGATGAATAATAGACACTGCCTGAAATCAAAAACATCAAGTATAATATTATTAGCATAGATAACCAATTTGCCTTTTCAAAGCTATTAGCTTAACACTCTCTTTATTTTCCAGTTCTACCCGACCTTCCGCTCGGGCACGCGGACTACAGCTACCAAGCCACCAGCTACAAAGCCAACACCATCACCGATCTCAACACCCCGCAGCGCTACGACCCCAACTACTACAACTGGCAGTCGAACTATAGCACCTATCAGTACAATAACATCAACAACAATCCTCCTGCCTGCATCCAGTCCACACCCTACCCTATCCTCGGCAGCATGTACTCAACTGTCAACCAGAACCAAATCCACGTACATGTCCACAGCCGGGATTACAACGCTGATCAATATTTACCCAGCGAGATAAAGATCAGTGATATAGATGGGGGTATATCTATTACTACGGATGTGCCTGGGACTAGTGAAGTCAGTGGACTGATACAGAACTGCGACCCGCATGAAGACGTCAAACACATGAACTATAGCAGCCAGGAGGTTTGGCGCCCGGCGTTCTCTTAACTGTTAATAATTGTCTCGTGAAATAGTTCCAGAATCTAGATACATAGTGCTTATTCTAATCGCATTCGCAGTGGCGTAACTATACCTGGGGCCAACGGCAAATTGATGGAACCTCATTAGTAAAATTGTCAAGCTAAGGGTCAGAGGCCCGTCGCATTTTGCCTACCCCGCCACCCAATTGACCGAATCAAAAATGTATGGGATTTGACATCTAACTTCATTATCCAAACTGACGAATGCGCTTATTAAGCACTCAGGGGTTCGACTGTCATACTTCGAAGTTCGAATGTCGCGATCGCCTTGCGCACAGAATGTGCAATCGACACATCACACGTCCCCCGCGTTCCATTTCATGTTAAAAACGATCAAAACGCTCAATATAGGAAGCATTTTGAGCGTTTTGATCGTTTTTAACATCAATGGAACGCGGGTGTCGTGAGATGAGATCGAAGCGACCTTGACGTCAGAGATTCGGACCCGCATATCGTTCAAAGTTGTTTTACCCACAGGCACAAACTGAGCTTGGTCCTAATTACGTGCATTGACGGAAAGGCCGTTTAGAAGACTTCCTAACGTAATGTAATCAAACATGGCCGACTTCCATACAAACGGACGTACGCGTACTTACCTACGTTTTTAGAGTATGGAGTGACCTTTAGTGCACGTCATAAGGTCCTGTCAGGGGTAACAGAACTATGAACAGTCTACACAATTACGAGAATTGCTCCAGCCTCCACTTTGTACATATTGTGATATAATTAAACGTTAATTGTACAAAATATTAAATATTAATTAACGATTAATGTTAAACATTAATGCTAAGTGTTGTTAAATGTAATTCATTAAATTAAGATAAATTAACATTACAAGTCGTTGCATTGTTTCTTTTACCTTCCTATATTGACGCTCGCATGACAGTCTTTTGTCAGCATTGTCAGTCTTGAATCTGAACAAGAGTAGCGTGGTGACCAATGCACGCTACTCCGGGCGTCGCGTCGTCGCCGTACTCGTCGAGCCACGCACGTTGGGGGGCCCGGGGCGCCCGTAGTATAATAAATAATAATAAATTGATACGGCGCGGCAGATACAGCGGTAGAAGCTACTATCATGGACCAATCATATTTTGGTCCATGCTACTATAGAGCCTACGCTCCTGATCTGACACTGATCTCTATAGTGCTGATTGCTGATAGCCTTTGAAATGAGTAATGACAGCTGCTATTTTTTGTGCCTATTTGAAGCGGAATCAGCGCCCCTATTAACGGGTAGAGAACTCAATCTGACGTAAAAATGACGTTTGAAAGTCGCCTTATTGGCGCTGATAGCAGTAGTGAGAGTATTTAGAACTAATACTAGTGATGACAAATGTTGTTATTGGTTGTGGTTACGTCAAATTTAGTTCTCTACCCGAATAATGGGGGCGCTGATTCCGCTTCAAATAGGCACAAAAAGCAGGTCTGTATCAACAATCCAGCGTACTTGTATAATAGAGATCAGTGGATTTGAGCTTTTCAACGCCATCTATCGAAGAGTTACAAAACCTTCTAACAAGTTACAACTTACAAGACTGATGCAAGACTGGAAACAAAATTTTCTATCGAAACAGAATATTTTTATTTAGAATTTAGATCAATTAAGCAGTCATAAAATAATATAGACAGTGACTCATAATTTAAAATAAACAAAAAACCATCATAACGTCCTAACGTTTAGAAAAGTATATTAATTAATGGCAACAATTTTCATTTTATCGCAAAAATGAATTAAAAATGGTAACACCGCCAATTGCCAAAGTAATCTGTGGTTTGCGACAGCGACTTGTGATAAAATGGCGTCTACTCAGTTTTTCGATTAATTTTTAACGATATTTTCTTTCAGTGACTGCTCACAGTGATTATTATAAACAATTTGTGTAAAGTTGAAACCGATACGTACTTTTTGCTAAATAAAAGCTGTAAGTATTACGTAAATATTAAAAAAAACCACTCGTAAAGTGCGTCATGGCAGATGGTAACGGCTACCGATGGAGGTCGAAAACTATAAAAAATTTTGTTTTAACTTGCAGTCAAGAGCGTGGTTACATATAATTTTGAGAGACGGCAATGTCCGAAGATCCCGATCGGCATGGCGAGTCTGGAAACGACGGCGGGTCCGGCGGCGGGACTTCGAACGTGGCGCGAGTGTTGTTGACCCCTCAGCAGCTCGAGTCCGCCAATGACTCGCTCCGTGCCGCGTGGAGAAATCAGGACTTGTACATTGATCACCTCGAATCATTGAACAAACAGTTGGAAGGTATTTAAGACAAGGTTACGGCTTCTTAGTGGTTACGGTCCCTGCGGCCGCCGAGTTGACTATGTGCGATACTGTTAGTTACTATATCGACAATGCTTTAACTATATTAAGTGATATGTTACTTGTCCGGTTAGTTTTACTGCTGTGATCATAACGTTAGCTGTTAATGTGGTTCAGGGTGTATTTAGGTGTTGAAAGGCAATGTACAGTGTGTTCCAGTGCAAGTGGAGTGTTCAGTGGTAGTGCATCATGTCCGATGGCCAGTGGCCAGTCATACTCCAAGTGGAGAAGTGTTTATGTTCAGTGTTCACAAATATGCCAATTGCGGATCTCGTCACTGCAAGTTGTCTACTGTTGAAAGTAAATATATTTTCTGTTTATAGAATAAAATTAGTTTTACCCACTTGAAATTAATATTGTCAATGTGCTACTGTTAGCATTCTTGAATTGTAAATTAATGTAAAATTTGTACTAATAATAGGAGTATTTCAATGTCATTCCTGCTTGTTAGTAAAAATATTTATACCATGCTTATAGATTGTCTGATTTAATGGAAAAGCCACTTGACAATGTCTGCTTTACAAATTAGCATACTGCTTAAGCATGTAGTAAATATTTTTAGTGGGAGATTATATTGTGTATAATATGACTGTCCTGCTTAAAGTGTACAACAATTTCTTAAGAAATGACAACTGATTTTACACAAAAATAACAGTATTATTGTATGAAATGTAATTTTTAAATGTGTAATCCATAAGTGAACTATTTGAAAACAGTATAATATTTTAAAGTTTTGTTTTAACAGTGTAATCACATAAAAATTAGTTACATTACCGTAACGAATTGTATGACAGAGGGTAAATCTGATAATCTTCTGATAAGTTTAGGATAACTTATCTCTGAATGTGGTATTTTTCTCTCCATCACTAGACAAAGTTAAAGCTGCACGTCCACCGGACTGCAGATGGAGCGTTGTCATTTACGAAATGCCGATGGGGTGCATCCACTGCATTGGCTTTGTCCACATTGTGCCTTTTTCTGTTCGTCAAGGGCATGCATTATAGCACAGTCAACAGTGAACGTGAGGCATGCCATGACGCGCGTTGAAATCGTAGTGCTCGCTGACACTTTTCTTTCAACGCGGGTGGATTTTGACGCATTCAATTATTGAATATGCCAAACAAAATTTGAATAAAAAGAAGGTGACGAAAATTGAAGATGAAATTGCATAATGTGGACATAGCTATTCGGATTTGGCATCGGCAATTTTGGGTTTTTGTAAAGCAACTGTTATTGCCTATTTACGTCAGAACTTAACGTTCGGAATTCGAAAGAAGCATTAACTGCAGCTGACGTCATCAGCACAAATACCAGTATCAGGTGCAGAAATGCTGATCCAGTACCATAGAAATCCATACAAAGCAACAAATCTGTACAGTGTACGCTCCGATTCCGATCCAGTGGACTTAAGAAATCAACAAAGTTTCTGAACATGATTATCCACTTGTAAGAAAATTGAGTATGAGCTCTAGAAAAGCTTTGTTTTTTGAAAAGATTTTTTTTAAACCATAGTATCACTGATGCTTGTGGTGAAACTCAAGATATAATCAAATATTATTTTTAAAAAATAATATATTTTTATGGGTTAGTAGAATGTGCATAAGCTCTAGCTCAAATCCATAGTAATAGCTGACTTGATCTTACTATGGATGTCTAAAAATTATTAGAGTCAAAGAATTTCTTTCTTCAATGTTTAATTTAATTATTAAAATAATCTTTTTGCTTTATAATGTTTTTCAAAATTGCTTTATTTAGTACTTAGTAACCATAAAAAAGTCTATTGTTTTGATACAAAGGAGAAGGACATTTTTTGTATAAATAATGTTATTGTTTATTATTTAATTATTCTTTTCATTTCTAATTATAGCAAGAACTTCTGATAATAGAAAATAAGTATGGCAATCTTATTGCCAGTTTATGGTACATTAATAATTGTGAAGCTATAAAAAATCAGCCAAGTGCGAGTCAGACTTGTGCACGATGGGTAAAGTACACAATATATTCAAGGCCTTTGTGAAAATTGCAAGTGCCTACCAGTTGCCATTATTGAAATCAAGCAAAAAAGGCTGAAAAAATCATGTTTGTTGTATGGCAGCCCCCCCTTAAATATTAATATTATTTTGTTTTTAGTATTTGTTGTTATAGCGGCAACAGTATATCTGTTCTCAATCTGTGAAAATTTCAGAAGTCTAGCTATAGCGGTTCTTGAGATACAGCATGGCGACAGACAGATAGACGAACAGACAACGAAGTCTTAGTAATAGGGTCCAGTCTTTACCCTTTGGGTATGGAACTCTAAAAACAAGACTAACATATTAATACTATAATCATGGTTTTAAGTCAATGAAAGTCTGATAGGATCCTGGTAGATCCAAATTGTGATAGCTAAAACTATATTCAAACAAAATAGAACATTATTCTATCAATATAGTTTTAACTGAAATCTCACTACTTTTTCTTGCAAAAACCTAAAAATATGCTATATAAAAATTTGTTCTGTAAAAGATTTACTATAAAATGGTTGTTCTTTGCAAGTAAAGTACAATCAAATTACTTTGCTATTTTGTTAAGACTAGTTAAGGTATTGTCGATTTTTATGTATCAAGTAGCCAAAAATATTGTGAAACCTATATCAACTCTGTAACAATGTCTTTATTCTAGAAAATCAGAAAAAATCTCTCCGTATAGAGTTAAAAGTAATTGTATTAGAATAGTCTTTGATTTTATAAAACATTTACTCTTTATTTGCTTTTATCAGCGGTCGGCGCTTTGCGGCCTGCAAATATTTTGCAAATTAAATAATATTAATTGAGTTTCACCTTAAGTTTCTATAGCCACCGTTGACCGTGTGGCCCTTGCTGGCCAAAAGTTTGCTGACCGTATGTTTTTAATTACTTTTTATTGTATATAGGCAGCTTGGAAAAGGCGAAAGAGATAGAAGATAGGGTAAAGCAGCAGTATGCTGAGTCACAACATAGGGAAAAAGTGTTGGTCCGACGACTGGCAGCTAAAGAACAAGAAATACAGGACTATGTGGTAAATAATATATTGTATTTCATGGCCTATATTGCCACATCAACTTACACATAATTACCCTAATGATAAAATAATATAATAATATGACCTGCCTTACAATCATGTCATAAGAATAGATAGATAATATGATAGATTTTTTTGTCAAAATGTCAGCATTTCTTTGTCTGCTTTTCTATTGTCATCAAGCTTCAGGTTTTGTTATCTATAAACATTTTACTGTTTCAGAGTCAAATTGCAGAATTGAAGTCCTCACATGCAAGCTTAAACGGGAGGCCGTCTTTGTTAGACCCAGCAGTAAATATGCTCATTTTAAGGTTAAAGCAAGAATTAACATCGACGAGAGCTAGATTAGAGGAAACACAAAATGAATTATCAGCTTGGAAATTTACACCCGACTCGAATACAGGAAAGAAACTTATGGCGAAATGCAGACTGCTTCATCAAGAAAATGAGGATTTAGGAAAAATGACGTCCAGCGGAAGGATAGCAAAGCTGGAAGGTGATTTAGCATTGCAAAAAAGTTTTAGTGAAGAAGTGAAAAAGTCTCAATCAGGTTGGTGTGAATTTATAATACAGCATGACTGGTGAGACATGTGTTCAATACTCGAGGATATGATATTTGGATATTATATTAGTTGAAAAAAATAATATAAAAAAAATAAAATCAATTGATCACTGAGTAAATGTAGTTTAAAGTTAAATAATTATTTACCCAACGCATGGACACCGCGCGCGAGAGGGGTAGCGCGTGGCGTGAGGCGCACGTCGCCGCGCTGGCTGCATAGTAATTTACTAAGTGTCCATGATTCATTTGTTTAAAGGGAGGTTAAAAATTAGGTACCTAATTTTATTACATAATTATAATGAGAATCGAGTTCTGAATACTCTCCTTAATTATCGGTCATGTCTCACCAGTCACCAGTCATGCTGTATATAATTATTTTTTTTGTAAAGCTGTGGTAAATGTATACTATATCTAGTAATTTGCAATGACAATAATTATTAATTTCAAATCTTATTGTCATTAATACTTATTTAATTTCAGAACTAGATGAATTCCTTCAAGAACTGGACGAAGATGTTGAGGGCATGCAGAGCACGGTATTGTTCTTACAGCAGGAACTGAGAGCATCTCATGCAGGCATCAACGGGAACAGGCCACCCTCTCCTTCGTCACCTGAGAAGAGACCTGCGGAAAGTGGAGCCTCACCCTTGGGTAAAAGGCGGAGAGCATCTGTGCTATCATTGGACTATGATGAGGAGGAAGAACCGCTAATGCACAATGGTGACGCAGACTAGCACTTGGTGCACACAAACAAAAACTATTCTATTTCTTCGATACTGTGGAATCTACGTTCAAAAGTGTTTAATACTCGCCAGGGTATATATTTAGAACTGGCTTCTTATACTGTTGCTCACAAGTGCACATAGTGAATAATAGTCACAATGTTACATTTAAAGTGGTGTGTTGTGATTTTTTTGCTGACATGACAACGGATTTATGTACGAAATGTACCGTCAGTGGTCAGACATACTAACTTGTGCGCCATATTACAATGGGAATTGTGATAACAGATAGTGAGGTGGAAACTGCTAACTTCTTTCTTTCTTCCTTAACAGAGTGCTAAAACTCTTTAAAAGGTGTTCTTCGTCATACTTATACTACAATGTACTCTTAAAAGACAAAACACAGAGGTGTCATTTTGTTTATAGGAATTGGTGATGATTGTGTCAAATGTGTAAAAGAAAACAATTCAAACTGAAATTAACGTTTGATATGGTGGACGTGCAAATGAATTGAACAGTGATTCTTGACATTTTAATTGACGAGATAAACAATCAGATGACAATTTTATAATTTATTTATGTAAAGTGGATCATTTGTGATATACCAGAGAAACAATAATATATTTTGTTGAGTTCGATGGCATAGTGTAAGCGAACGGTATAATTGGAAATGAAATCAGTGTTGATGTAGCAATAATTTCAAACACCAAGCCTAATGTTATTAAACGCCATGTTTTAATAAATTTACGTGATTTTTTACACTAAAATGTTTCTATTTAAAAATACAATGATTGTATATATAGAACTATGTTAATAAACATATTACTGACATGCACTTCAGTGTTTTAACTTGACTGTACCACATTGAGAGATTACTTACGTCTTACTGCTCTGCAAGGATTAATTATTAAGTTTTAGATATAAAAGAGGATCCACTATCCAAGAGGCCTGACCAAAAAGCACACACAAGTAATGTTAATTAGCCAAAAACAATTTAAAAAAAAGGCAAGTAAACAAGAATATTAAAATAGCATCGGTCAGTATGTTCTAGCTGCTAGAACATACTGACCAATGCTATTTTGCTGGAACATAATAATATGCTAGAATCTAGCATATTATTATGTTCCAGTAATATTATTATGTTTCAACTTTCAGGAAGACCACTTCCAAATGCTGGCTGAAAAGTTAGAATATAATGTATCAGTAATTTCAGTAATCAGGAATATTATAACATAGCAATTTTGTATAATGGATTATAAAAAAAAGATATTACGACAAGTAAAACCTTTATTTAAAGCATCAAGGCATCATGAACATCGGTGAGACTTATGAGCTAATTTTCTTACGAAAATATATTTTGACTAGAGTATACATCGACCGACAATCACAGTTCATAATACATGTAGAGCTCAACAAGGCTTTAAATGAATGTGTCGAAAAAAGGAAATAATGCTGCCATCATGCAAAAACGCCATTTTTGACAGTTCTTACCAGGCAGCAGCGCCCCCGTTCATTTAAAGCCCTGTCGCACTTTATATCAGGCACTTATGTGATGTTTTATACCTATCTTATTATCGTTATAACTTATAAGTATACCTTTCAAAAGCATTGAAAAAGTTGAGAAATTCATCACACAATGAAATGCAGCTGTATGGAGTTTAAAAACGACTCTGGCGCCATCTACACCAAGTTTCTGTAATGTAAGTATTTTTGCTCACTATTTTCAAAATCCAATAGGAAAAATTGACTTACGTTTTAAATTGATATTTTTTGTTTTGGCTAGCATTCGACGTTATTATGCGATTTTTAACAAATGAACAATGTAAACCTAAGTTTCACACGTAAGCAACACCTTAACATTGAAACAGGCACAGTGAAACAAAGAATAACGTGCTACTCATTAAACCTACATTACATTTTTAATCGACTGCCATTAAGGAGGTCCTTTATTCGGCTGTATTTTTATTAACACTTCGATACATATTGAAAACACAGTAAAGTACCTATATCAGTATTTTGGCGCCATCTAGTGACAATGTGACCAAAGAGGTGGTGACAGTAAACTAAAATAATAATTTTTTATTGCTGAGACTGACAAAAATCTAACACTCTGTGCAGTAGTCCATTACCTAAATCTAAATAACCTATATCAAATAGGCTTATTAGTACTAGAATTATTATATTGTCACAAAAGTTGCGAGTTTATTTTTAGGTCAGTGTCCATTCTTCAGAATTCAGACTACATTAATTTTTTAATTAATTACCTACCTATGTACTTAAAATACAAAACTTACTCTCACTGTATTACTTGTGCGAATTCCCAAACCAAATGTACGCTCATCAAATAATAAAATATAAACATACATTTTCATAGTCTAGTTTCCTAACTTGTCGTATAACTTTCTGCGTAAAATTTTGAACTTCCTGTTAAAGCCATAGCAAATGGCGTAATATAACCTTTGATTATTTACACGTGTAAATAATCAAAGAATATAACAAATGATGATCAGACAAGATTCGAAAGATTCCATAGTAAAATTAAAAATGCAAAAATGTTTTTGTCTATTACCTCATTACGCTTAAATGACGATACTTTTGAGTCCCGGAAAAGGATGAACTGATTGAATCATTTATCGCCTAACAAATGGATTGGTGCGTAAAATATTATATCTTTGAATTTCTATTCTATACAATCAAAACCTATGGCGCCATAGGTTCACTGCGCGTTTAAAATATGCCTTATCCTTACTTTGAAATAAAATAAAACCTTTTTAGTCTCAATTTACATCAACGAGTACTCTTCCCATCTCCCCCCGCATTTATACCTCTGCCTTCATATTTGAGCAGTTTGTCGTCAGCGGTACGGAGTCGCTCTTGCAATATCTCCACTGTACGGTTGAGGATTTTAATCTCTTCGTGTAGGGGATAGAGTTGTAGGTTCATCTGCATTAGTTCCTTCTCGTGGGCCAGTTGGAGGGTGTGCAACTGAAAATAACAACAATCTAGTTTGTAACATCGTTACGGTTCAAACCAATAAGAAATCTCAAAATGAATTAATTACAAATTATGTGCCTATTTCAACTAGCTACTCCTCGCGACTTCGTACGCGTAAATTAGGATCCCACAAACACCCTGACTTAAGGTACAATTCCGTGCATTGTCGTAAGCCGCGCGCGGCCGACGACTGTCGTCGGCCGCTCGCGACAATAGTCATTGTATGAAAATGTATGGCACCGCTTCCGAGGCCCGCGACAGACGCGCGCGGCCGACGACTATCGTCGGCCGCGTGCGGCTTACGACTGTCGTGATGCACGGAATTGTACCTTTACCGTAAAAAGTAGCCAATGCTCTGTGTCAGGATCCATCAAAATTGGTTCAGCCGTGACCATTGAGCAACGGAAATTTAGATATCTTTTCTATTTATAGACATATCATAAAAAGAATAATAAATAATAAGAATAAGAAAGGTTTATTTTGCACATCACACAACACAATATTTACACAGTAGGAAATAAAACAAGGACATAAAACATTTAAATTAATGCGTTATGCTGTGTGATGCCAAAAATGGACCCCAGCTCAGCATTAGCAGCTATTGCTGCACTGATTTTCTGCTGGGACCAAGATGTGACATCACAATAATGTAGTGGACAATACAAAAAGAAACAAGGGGCATACTAATTACTAAGTTAACACATTAAATAAATTATTAAAGAGAATAAGTAGCTAAACATACTTTGTGCCTAACAGGAAAAAAAAAAAAAAACAGTAACTCACATCCTGAATCCTCTTCTTCTTCAGCGTAATCAAGTCCTCATTGGTCCGTTTGAGAGAAGACAGCAACCCCACTCTTTCTTCCATCAAAACCTCCTTCTGTTTTCTAGTTTCACTCAATTCTGCCTCCAACTCATTGTGAGCTTTCAACACACCCTCTGCCGCTTTGATCTGCTTACAGTTTGTCTTCTTTTGTGGGTTTATGTTTAGGAGAACTGCAAAGAATATTATTTGATCATTGCTATTTTGAATTATTAGGCGAACGCGTATTCGAATCCAGATTATCAGTACATGCATACAACTAAGAGCCCAAAGGAATATCTGTTAAATTATATTTATCAGAAGAAATATACTTGGAAAATTGGTTGCGTTAAGCAATAGACAAATCGAATCTTTACACCACGGATTAAGAATGCATCTGGAAAACGCTCATTTTCTCTTGGTAAGTACTATTAAGTTAATAGTATTAACTATACTTTGTCGTCGGAAGTAGGTACATGTATAATGCCTGCGGTAAAAATGACATACTTTCTTTCTCCCTCTGCAAGTTGCGTAAGTTTTTCTTCAACTCCTCCGTCTCCCTGTTTATCTTCGATATAGTTCGCTGTTTCACTGTCAACTCGGCTTGCAGGCCTTTTATCGTCGCCACCAAATAACTATCCTCTTTCAGCTTGTTGAAAATAAGCGCAGAGTTCTGTGTTAGTCGACTCACGGCCGACGAGGCTCGGTCAGTCTTTAAAAGCGTCTGCGTTGCCGAATGTTGAACCTTAGTAACAGTTTGAGTCTCTGCATTACTCATATTTGCTTTTATAATCTTATTCCGCAAATCGTTATTGACTTTCCTATCGTCCATCAGTTGCCTTTCTACGCCGATGATATGATTTTCGTACTTCTGTTTCATGTCACCGAATTTCTCTTGCAACGTCAGCAGGATTCCTTGGAAATGTGTTTCTTTGTCTTTTAATTCTTGTTCCAAACGCACGATCCGTTCTTCCAACAATTTCTTCTTATTGTCTTCAACTGATGACGATTTTGCTGCAACTGAAACATATTGGGATATTAGGCAATTTAGGCATTTTACTGTGGAATCAAGGTTTAAATAATTCGTATAGGTAACAAAAAATACAACTGTAGTTATTATGATTAGTCAGTATATCCATTCGAGGTATGTAGGCCAAGGAATTATACAATAGGTCTAATTATCGCCAACATAAGTCATAGACAATATTAGGAATATACTTAGTAGGTATTATGAGCATTGTAAAAATATTTTTCTGACATTAGGAACGAAGAGGGAAGAATAAAAATTAATTAGTCTATAATAAAGCGCAAATTTTATGCAAGTAGTGTATGCAAATATAAATATTTATGTCCAATGGCGTATAAAGACAATTAACTTCATACATAAGGTTCACGGGTAGGTATTTACCAATTAAAGCAGAAACTGAATCTGGGTGTTTTCTTCTCAAAATCATTTCCATTTCTTTAACTTGTCTCTGCAGGTCCTTTATAACAGACATATCTTTTTCTCTTTGTGCTGTTATGCTCTTCCTTTCGTTTCTTTCTCTTAGCAACTCTTCTGATAATGTTTTTTCGTTCTCTTTACACGATTTAAGTTCGGAACTCTTGTGTTCGTATTCTTTTGAGATTCTGTGAACGAATTTTTCACATTCGGCCACTTTTAGTTCAGCTATATGTTTATCTTCACTTATTTGTTCTAATCTTTTTCTGAGCATTTTATTGTCATCTGTGAGTTGGACGTTTAAAATTTCCAGGCCTTTTACTCTTTCGTTGGTGTCTTTTAATTCCTCTACAAGTGACTCATGCTTACAAGTCAGAGTTTTCTTCGGCGAAATGTTTGCGGACTTAGCATTTCTAGCTGCATCCTTTTTCTTAGTATCGGCTACGCCAGCGGAGAAAGGCCTCGCTTTAGGCTTGCGTTTGCTTTCACCGAGTGTTTTAGGATTCGGCAGAGTATCTGTTTTGTTGTTAACCTGTAAAGAATAATAAATGTTTATCGCTACAAACATGATATTATTATGAATAGATTACTTTTAACAAAATCTTGTGGTGTTCTACAAGGTGCCATTCTAGGGTCATTTTAAATATTATTATTTATACTCACACACACGTGTTCGGTAAGTTCAAAAAGATTCTGTTATTTTATCTGTCCACTTATGATTAATTAAAAGTACTCAAGCTGAAAGACGTAAAATATTTCGCAGCGGACATTACACGACAAAGTAACTCTCATCATTATGGAAATTATTATATTCGAACATGTCTAATAGTCGGTAACACCTTGATGATTAATTTTCAAACGTATTTTTCTTCCTTCACATCCTTCCTAATGTTACAAATACGAAAGTATGTCTGTCTGTCTGTTACCTCTTCAAGCTAAAATAGCTGAACCGATTTAAAAAAATTGGCACAAAGAGATACATTTGAGAGTCGGGGAAAGATATAGGACAGCTTTCGTTGCGGAAAAGGGGATGGTTCTCGCATGATAAACGAATTCGGATTTCGGAGCAACGGAATTGCAGGCGTCATCTATCTATCTAGCTGACAGCTGAAGGCTAGAATATGTTAGATTCTTGGAATTGGTGCTAAAGTGAAATAGGGACATAAACACCCGCATGATGACTAGTAAGCGAAGATATGCTACCAATAGATGTCTAACTGTTTCGTACCGACTATGATCATAAACATCATCGTTATAGAACTTAGAGCCAGGAGAAAATTTGCTGCTATTTTAGTATTGATTACAGCATCAACCATCAACAATAAAGCAAGCATTATAAAAGATCCTAAAATGTACGCCACTCAATATTTTTGTTAACTATTCGTTATTTTGTTAAGTAGGTAGGTATGTAACATATTTCGTAAAGTAAATTCAAAGCTGAAGTGAACCCAGAAAAAAACTGTATTGTGATAGAAAATTGCTATTTTTAACATAAGTAACAACAACAACATCTTCCAAAAGCTTCCGATACCTATTTACATCAACAACCTGCAAGAACTGAATATTTTAAAGACTGGTTCCTAAGTAGGTCAATACGGAATTACGGATTAACTGTAAAGTCGGATCTTGGGCGATTCCTATCGAAATTCTATGGAAAAACATGTTTACAGTGAACAGTTGTGTCTTGTGATGAAATAACTGCAACCGGTGCCAATGACCGGCCACTGCGCCCGGGAGGCTGTCATTCTGGTCCCAAAATAAACAAGATCCGAACGCCTTTAGGTACAACCCAAGTATTAAGGAAATTGTTATGCAATCCTGATCCCTGGCAGCACTATGTCATCATCATCTAGTGCCCTCTTCATATCGAAGTTCGGCGGTCAGCAGGTTGAATTTCTTGCGGTCCTGGGCTAATTTCTTTAACTGTGGGCAGGACTATAGTGGTCGATCTTCTCAAGGAAGACACGAGTTTATGTCAAAAGCCTCTATTTCTGAGTGGGTTTAAAACGGCAGTAAATAAAAAAGAAATATGCATAGTAACTACTAACTACTCAGAGGAAACTCCCATTTCTTGCTACATCCCGAAATAACACCGAGAATGTTTTTGTTCATAGTAGATATAGATGTAGTGAGTAAATTTGGTAACACAACAATTATTATTGTTGTTAAGTTATAGTACAATTGCCGCTTTCGAATCTGAATGGACAAAGGATACTGTATAGCATTTTTCATACCTCCTATGAGGATGCTGCAATTCATATATTTTGGTGACAAAAATTAACAATTAGGTAACTAAATGTTAACTTGTAGGTTTTGAGCCAGTCTACCTACATCTTTTAAAATTTATTAGCAATAAGAATAAAAAATAAATCGGCTTTTCAAATTCTGAACAATTTCGCAGATCATCGATGTACATTTTCCGTATCGCTATATACAACATATAGGTACGGTACGGAGGAAAGGTGAATCACGATCGTTTTCCTATAGAGCACAACCGCTGCGTCTGGCAGTAGACATGGAGCCCTGGGGCAGGCTGGTCGTGCTTGCAGTAGCCATCACGGCGGTGGTATCATCACCACTGGCCAACAAACTCCAACCGGGTAAAGGTGAGTTGAATAGCACGAAGCATTTTATAGCTGTGCGTATTTTTTTTCGAACGATGAAGCAATTTTCAAGGGATCATTCACTTAACGTTTATTGATTTATTAGCTTTTTAAATCGAACCCATTGTATGTTTACATTCAATGCAGTTATGTACAAGTTCTTTCTCATATCATTCGATTATCTAGAATCTAGATTCTTTAACAAGGTGTAATACTTGCGCCGGTTTTATTTTATTGTAACAAGTACCTATCCTAATGAGTAATGATTAATAACAAATAACACTTCGATTTTATAAATTAAAAATTCATTTAAATGATGTTATTGTAGCTACAACCTTAACTTTTCTGGACAAAAATAGTTTTTTTATCAAGTAAGAGTGTAACTGTTTAACTGTGTTATTTTATACTTAGATAAAATAAATGATAATCAAGAAAATCTACTCTGGATGCATCCTCGAAATTTATTGAAAAATTTATAATGTCAGCAAACTGGTTTTGGCAGTGCTAATTAGTTTTTTTTTTTCATTTTCTACTTGTACCAACATAATTTATGTGTTTAAAAGTTAAAAAAAAGAAAGTCTATTGTCTAGTTAGCGGAAAAAAATAAAAATTCAAAGCATATAACACCTTGATTGGTATACGTGAGTTAAATAATAACTAAGTCCCGGAAATCGTACAAGTTTACTATGTTAGGAGAGCGATTAATAAATACGAAATTTATTTTACGTACTTATACGTAAATCTTTTCAAAGCCATTGAAAATATTTCTGAAGTTTGGTAGAGTCCAGACTAATTTTGACCATGTCTTTGTAGGGTCTTTACTATATCAAAAACCAAACAATAGCAAAATTATATTATGTAAAACAATTGCCTCGTAATTCATTCAAATATAATAGCTCCCACACCGGTTTCGGTGACGGTGGCCGGTTTCATTGAAATCAGGCCAGCTATGCAGGAGTAATTTTATAGTGCCCAAGTGTGTGCGCAGTACACAAGAGCACTCTCTATTCCTTTACTCTCACAACCCAGTGGGACGGCAGACCGACACGACCGGCGAGAGATCAGGCGCAGGACCGACTTTTTACATGCCCATCCGACGCATGGATCATCTTACTTGTCAGACAATCAGGTGATCAGCCTGCATTGTCCTAACCAAACTTGGAAATAACATGTTTCCAACGCGGGAATCGAACAGACGACCTCCGAGTCAAGAGCCGCGCTCTGTACCACTAGACCACGGCGGCATTCAAATATCTGTAACAATCACGTAACAATAGTTTACACACCAAGCACAAATAATTACTTTAAATTCCATGTTTTATGCTCAGTAATTAGTGTCAACGTGGTATCAACCTAGATACTGTTAGCAAAAGTACAACTCTACCATAAAAAGGTTTTTATCGACATGATGATGAAGTTAAATTAACGTAAACTTTTCCGATTCAGTTTAGAGCATTTTCTTTATCTAAGTGTTAAGTTTCTTAATGTGTGAAAATGAATTTACTTTCCTCTTTAACTATTGTGTACGGGGACAGAGAAAGTCATTATCACGTCGCAAGAACAGGACTTGCATTATAATGAATACTAAATAACTACCGCTATACAGACAAGCTTAAAAAGCGGTTTAAATATACTTAGCTTCTATAGTACCTATGTACAAGATTATTTGTCTTTCCCAAATCTGTAATTCTTTACCAAACGAAGCATAATTTAAAATATTTAACGACTGAATTGTCTTTCTTCTAACGTATAAAATATGTTAGTTATTCTATAGATATAGATATAATAAAACTGTAGAAATGTGAATTCTGTACATTAAAGATATTCAAAAAATAATAAGCGGGGGGAGTCACTAGATCGCTATAGAAGCCAAAAATGTGGTTAGTTTTTTGTCTGTCTGTCTGTCTGTCTGTATGTTTGTTCCACTATCACACGAATACTACTGATCCGATTTGAAAGCGGTTTTCGCAGATATATTTGTCCTCTGCCAACTTAACATCTGGTGTATAAAAAAAATTTTCCCCACCCCTTTAAGGGGACAAAAGAGGGGTCAGATTTTGTATCAAACTTTTTTCTTTAACACGAAAACTACTGATCCGATTTGAAAGCGGTTTTCGCAGATATATTTGTCCTCTTTCAACTTAACATCTGGTGTATAAAATAATTTCCCCCCACCCCTCTAAGGGGACCAAGAAGGGGGTCATATTTTGTATCAAATTTTTTCTTTAATGGACTTACTTCATAATCAGGTGTACACAATTTTTTCCCCCACCCCTCTTAGGGGACAAAAGAGGGGGTAAGATTTTGTATCAACTGATGAAGTAGAAATACTTTAAATGGCAAAACAACGTTTGCCGGGTCAACTAGTATTTGAAACTTTTTAAGTCTAATAAACATTTGAAATTTTTTGCTACTTTTGTAGATACGTTTGAACGTGATATCAACAAACCTAACGAGATCACACATAAAAATAGAAAACCCGAGTCTAATAACAATGACAGAAATGATAATATCTTTTTGTTGTTATTTGCGAGTATCCTGGCCAAGCCTTCAAACAATTGCCATTAAAAATACTTAATTTGAAATACTCAAAATATGAGGAAGAATAAAGCTAATACGTGCAATTTACCCATCTGTATTTGGTCATATTTAATCATTCTGAATTCTCACACAGTGACCAATTTTTACAGAATGGCCTACACGTAACTCCGTCCAGCAACCACAGGACGTGTGGCTGCAACTGCAAACATCTACAACTGACGCATCTGATCTTTCAACAACTGAATTGCCACCTGAAGACCAAACCGACGCAGCTATCGAGGCTATTGAAGTGACAACCGAAGAAAACAATCTCATCCTTAGAACATCAGATACTGAAAATGTCCCATTGGAAGCAGTGGCTCCGACTGAAGAAAGCAATGATATTCTAGTAAAAACGTTGGAAGAGAACGAGAAAGTAGACTACAGTGGGGCCCAAGTTTGGAAAGTCCCAACCTCGAGCAGCGAAGTCCGATCTTTACTTGGCAATCTCCGCAGCCGTAACAGTATGTAATTTATGTCTCAAAAACGTTACTTTTTCAAAGAATACCTAAAAATACAACACACAACCCACACACAGAATTTTGATTGGATTTTTTTTAAGATTTTATCTTTTATTTCAGTGATATCTCCATGGGGAGGAAACCACAGCTACATAGACTTACTTGTGAAGCCCGAAGCTATTAACAATGTTAGTCAAGAGTTAAAAAAACAGAGTGTTCCGTTTGACGTCATTATTGAAGACTTGCAAAAACGTATCGATGAAGAAAACCCCCCATTAGATGAAAACGAGATAGAATTACAAGACAGACAAGGTAAGAAAAGTTGGTAGGAAAGATATACGCTATGGCCTATGTCCGTTTAAGCCAACAAAGACCCAAACACAATATTCCAGGGTCGCCATCGTTTTGTTACAGCTAGAGCTTACAATTTTTGGCGTTACAGGGTGTCCGATTCCAATCGACGCACAAGTTTTATAGGTGCCTATATGGGCTACAATTCTCTCGACCTTCCAATGCAGTACTGGCCATATGCGAATTGGGGTTCGTTTTAATAGATCGAGAAGTTGTAACGGCATGTTCACATAATAACAAGCTGTTTACGTGTTAGATGTTTCTAAAATGCTGGTCGACGGTGTGATTATCAATTTTTTGTTAGTTGGGGCAATCCCATTTGTAATAATATTTATTATTGGGTAGAAAATTAGATAGCCATGCAACGTTTGGGGATGGTCAATGTTGGCTGGTCCATAAATAAGATATCGCGGCCGTAAACAAACATTTACGATGGGAGCATCCTATTCACTGAATAGAGCAAAAATAACTCGTGATTAACAAAATATTTTAACAGCACCAAGTGATTAACTAAGTATAGCACAAAATTGTAAATACTGCAATATTACTCAAAAAAATACTTTCCACGTAAAGTTTGAATTTGACCTCAAACTCTTCGCTTTCAGGACACCGTATGACATGGAAACAATATCACAGATTGGCAGATATCCACGGCTTCATGGATTATCTCGCAAAAACGTACCCACGCATTGTCAGCGTCAATACGATTGGAAAGTCTTTTCTAGGAAGAGATCTCAAGGTATGCGTTGGCTTTTTTCCTTAACTCGAAGAATGGTAAATTGCTTCTTATGGTTGTTCACACCTATTTCCAGCAGCAATGCAAAAATGCCGAAGAACATTTTTTGGGGTATTTCGGTAAACACAAGCGTCAATCTTGGGATTAATTTTAAAATCATATTATTGGTATTATTTTAGGTATTGCGCATTTCTGATGGCAAGCCAACTAATAAAGCCGTGTTTATTGACGGTGGAATTCATGCCAGAGAGTGGATCAGTCCAGCCACCGTTACGTTCTTCATCAATCAATTCGCCGAAAACTTTGACGAAGAATCTGATGATGTCAAAAACATTGACTGGTAGGTGGACCAATACTATATTTATGACTACTAATCTACACTACTACCTATTATAAAGAGGAAAGATTTGATTTTTTGTTTGTTTGTTTGTTTGTTTGAGTCGAATAGGCTCCGAAACTACTGGACCGATTTGAAAAATTCTTTTACCATTGGAATCCTGCATTATTTCTGCTGAACATAGGCTAATTTTTATTTTGGAAAAAAGTAGGGTTCCGTAAGATATTTGGGATTTTCGGACGCAAGGTGTAAAAAATCAACCAGAAAAGTTACTTATTTTGCGTACGCTGCCCAAACTATAAAAGATAGAGGCATAAAATGTTCTAAGTAATTATAGATCTTTTAAATATCTACAAAAAAGTCCGCGACACACTATACCTATCTATGTTGAGTGAGGCACAATAACCATTTTTTTATTAAAAAATCTTAAATTTTTTTTGGACTATATTTAAACGCGTTTATTTAAATATTGCTATTAACCCTTATCAAAATAAATTATTTCATCACTAAGTACAGTTAATGTAGATAATATTTGGTCTTTGAATGATTAAAATTGGACGTTTGGTTTTAATGTTATGGCGAAATTAAAATATTACGATTTCTGCTGCACGTTGCGAATTGGGCGTCAAGGCGCGACGCGCGGGTGTGCGTGCGGTAGGGGAGAGATTTACATAGGCTGCTATTTATGTATCCGGAACTGGCCACTTACAAGAACAATATTTAAAAAGTAATTACAACATTTGAAAATATAACTCTTTGGTTGAAGAATACATTTTGTTTCATGTGACTGTCAATTATTTTTCCATTGTGGCGTCATTTTGAAAATTGCGTGTCTTCATTTGCCATGGATTTAACGCGTGAACATTTTCGTGCAATGATTTACTACGATTTTCGGCGTGGGCTAAATCAACAACAGTGCTTTATTCAACTCACCGCAACTTTTGGAGATGAAGCACCATCAAAAACCACTGTTTATCACTGGTACAGTGAGTTTAATCGTGGGCGGTCTATGCTCACGGATGAAAATAAAGAAGGTCGCCCAAAAACAGCTGTTGTCCCACAAAATATAGATGCTGTGCGGGAACTAATAATGCGTGATCGTCATGTTACATATCGCGAGATAGAGGCGTCCTTAGGCATAAGTATGACGAGCATACATAAGATATTACACGAACATTTGGCTGTAAAAAAAATATGTTCGCGTGGGATTCCGCACAACTTGACAATCGATCAAAAACGGGCTCGTGTCGATTGGTGCAAAAAAATGATAAAAAAATACAACCGTGGTACGTCAAAAGCCGTTTATAATATCTACACAGGTGATGAATCTTGGATCTATGCATATGACCCCGAAACTAAACAACAGTCAACGGTGTGGGTGTTCCAAGATGAGCCGAAACCAACAAAAGTTACTCGTGCAAAAAGTACTTTGAAGCAAATGGTCGCCTGTTTTTTTGGAATTAATGGACATGTGGCTACAGTGCCATTAGAGAATCGTAAAACGGTTAATTCTGAATGGTATACAACCATTTGTTTACCAGAAGTCTTTGAAGAAATAAGAAAGGACAACCGACAACGCAGAATCATATTACATCACGACAATGCTAGCTGTCACACCTCAGCTGAAACAACTCAGTTTTTGGAGGGTCAAAAGATCGAATTGACTGGTCATCCGCCGTACAGCCCTGATTTGGCACCTAACGATTTCTTTTTATTTCCATACGCGAAGAACAAATTACGTGGTCAACGTTTTTCGAGCCGCGAAGAGGCTGTTGATGCGTTCAAAATGCACGTTTTGGAGATACCTCAATCAGAATGGAAAAAGTGCTATGAAAATTGGTTCCAGCGTATGCAAAAGTGTGTCGATCATCGCGGCGAATATTTTGAAAAGCAATAAAACCATATTAAATGATATATGTTTGTTTCTTTTTTTAATTCCGGATACATAAATAGCAGCCCTCGTAGTTATTATCAGTGCCACCGACTCGCCCGGAGAGTCCACGTAAATATTACCTCGATCGTGGGAATCGCAGACACAATAGATTTTCAATAGTTATGCGACAGCCGGGTGCTGCTTTATTGATTTGATATAGACTATCGTCCTTCATTATTATAATCCTAATTTCAAAAAAGCTTTAAAAGTTATGTTATGACTAAGAAAGTAATATTTTGAGGACTTTTTAAAATACGTTTTGAATGACTACTATTTTTGATTGCTATTTTAATTAATTAATTTCTTTAACTATAAATCTATACATGTAATAAAACTGTAGAAATGTGAATTCTGTACATTAAAGATATTGAAAAAATAATAAGCAGGGGGTGTTACTACATCGCTATAGAAGCCAAAACTGTGGTTAGTTTTCTGTCTGTCTGTCTGTCTGTCTGTCTGTATGTTTGTTCCACTATCACACGAAAACTACTGATCCGATTTGAATGCGGTTTTCGCAAATATATTTGTCTTTTTCCAACTTAACATCTGGTGTATAAAAATTTTCCCCTCCCACCCCTCTAAGGGGACGAAAGAGGGGGTTAGATTTTGTATCAAACTTTTGCTTTAACACGAAATCTACTGATCCGATTTGCATACGGTTTTCGCAGATATATTAATTGCCTTCTTCCAACTCAACATCTGGTGTATAAACTTTCCCCCCCACCCCTCTAAGGGGACCCAAAGGGGGGTCAGATTTTGTATCAATTTTTTTCTTTAATGGACTTACGTCATATTATTAATTGTATTTTCCAACTTAACATCAGTTTTCACCCCACCCCTCTTAGGGGACAAAAGGGGGAGAGGGGGGGGTTAGATTTTGTATCAATTACTGATGAAGTAGAAATACTTTAAATGGCAAAACAACGTTTGCCGGGACAGCTAGTAATATTATAAATACGTAAGCGTGCGTTTCTTTCTGTTACCTCTTCACGCTTAAACCCACTGAATTTTGACGGTTGTGACGGTTTGGAGATACATGAGAAATAAGAAAGAAAGAAAGAAATAAACTTTATTTGGTAAACAATACAAACAAAACTAAAGAAATAAAAACATTTCAACATCTTACCAAATAGGTGCTTACTCAGCATGTGTTTCGATCGTAGCCGCAACGCTGGTTTATATGGACCCGGAATGGACATAATACACATTTTATTGTAGGAAAATATATGGTCCAGCGCTAATTAAATCAAATTTCGGACCGAACGAATTTTCGGGCGACACATGGTTCAGGGATGTAAACAGACACGTTATAATGCTATAACTTTTCCCAGGTACTTCCTGCCAGTTGTCAACCCTGATGGATATGAATACACCCACCAAGTCGATCGTCTGTGGCGGAAGAACCGACGCCCTGCTGGCATACGACAATGCATGGGCACTGATCTTAACAGGAATTTCGGGTATGATCTTGGTCCAGATTATGTAGATCGTAGATCGACAAGAAAAAGATGATGATAAAGAACAAGACTTTCTTGAACTTCAAGATTATTTTGGCTATTCACAAATCACAATCAACTGTTAACAATTTTGTTTTTGTTTCAGTCACCACTGGGGTGGTAAGGGATCATCAGGCAATCCCTGCAGTGACATATACCGCGGTTCCAAGGCTTTCTCCGAACCAGAATCAAAGGCTGTTTCAGTAAGTTGTATTATAAAACACCAGTCCTTTTTACTGATAATGCCTGCCAGTTCTATGTATGTGTTCTATGAGCTCAAACTTGGCATGGACTGGATACACATCATGTGTTTGTTGCTCTCTATATCTTAAATTGTTTGGACTAATATAGCTTTTTTTACAGGACTTTATTATGAATAGTGCAGCTGAATTCAAGGCATACTTGACATACCACAGCTACGGTCAATATCTTCTGTACCCGTGGGGTTATGATGACGCTGTGCCTCCAGATTACAGAGACCTTGACATTGTTGGCAAAGAAATTGCACAGGTTTGTTAAAATTTGGCTTTCTTTTTGTTTTATCTTATAAGTAATACAAAAAGAGGGAAATATGGACAAGTAAATTAATCCATCGGTCACATATTCTTGGAAATCTATTGTTATCGCGGCCCACTTGGGCCGTTCGGGAGTTGATAGGTTAATAAGACGTGAGAAAAACTTACGTTATTAATTAATTTACAGGATATACTATGGCTATGCAAAATACTATTGTAAAATCTTTTTTTTCTGGTTGCAGGAAATTCAGAGAGTTGGTGGTTCAAAGTACACAGTGGGCTCCTCTAGCGGTGTTTTATACCCTGCTTCTGGCGGTTCTGATGACTGGGCAAAGGCACAAGGCATCAAATACTCCTACACTATTGAACTCAGTGACACTGGTCGCTATGGTTTCATTCTACCGACATCCTTTATTCAACCTGTGGCTAAGGAATCATTGGCAGGTCTGCGAGTGCTGGCTAGGAAACTTAATGAAGCATAATGCAACATTTTATTGACATTGAAGATTGAAGGTTGTGAATTTGAATAAATTATTTATTTATATAAATTATGTGAATAAACATTTTTAAAACACTACAATAAATTTATTTTAACCTAACAGCAAATCTATAGGCACCTAAAGTTTAACATAATTTGGAACTTACCTTAGTATCTATCTTAGTAGTAACATCAGTTTCATTTTCGTTGGAACTTGTAATTCTTATATCAGGAATATTGTTAGCACTCTTCGAGGTACAGATGCTGTTAGGCAGAGGAGGTCCAACTTTAAGCAAATTCTCAGTTTCTAATGCTATGTCCTCTGCCTTTTTCAAAATTAATTCCACATCCTCACTATCCTCTCCAACATCAGAGAAATTGTTCTTGGTGTCAGACAATTTCTTTATTTCGCTGAATATCATCTTCATTTCGTCATCGCTATCTTTATACATTTCACAAGTCTTTTCATTTATTAAAAATTCCTTAGTGCTATTATCGTTTGAATAATTAATTTCACACTTAGCTAACTGATCCATGGTTATTGGCATTTGATTAAGTATTCTGAGAATTAAAATGCTTTTTCTTCTGATAACTTTTAGATATTAAATAAGTTAGATGAGAGTAAAATCAACAAAAAATTGTTTTACACAATTTTTGGTTACGAATTTTTGACAGATTTCGATTTGAAATCAACAAAATGAGAGTGATACCGTTGCTTGGCAACAAATTTTTTAATAGATCACTTTTATCAAGAAGCAAAGGCCTTAAGATTTCATGGTCTGACAGTTATATTTGGCATTTGGCAAAATATTGTACATAAAAGTCAACCTAAAGTAGGCGAATAAGTAAGCGTCAAAGTATTTTGTAAATGTCACAGGTCGCCAAGTTTGTTTTGTGGTTTTTGGTTTTGTGATTGTGAAATTGAGTGAATTACCATTTGTATTTATTGGTTAAAAACTCCTCAAAATGTCGGTACCACCTCAGGCATTTGTGAACAAAAATAAAAAGCACTTTCTTGGAATACCAGCGCCGTTAGGTTATGTGGCTGGTGTTGGTCGAGGGTAAGCTTTGTAAACTTCATTTTAATATTCTTATTGGACTATCGTATCATAATAATAATTATATTTTATTGTTTTAGTGCTACCGGTTTCACCACTCGTTCTGATATTGGACCTGCGAGAGATGCGAACGATGTGTCGTAAGTACCCAAAAGTTATTCGAAATTCAATATTATTTACTGCTACAATATAATGAAAATGATTTTACTTAACCGCTTAGGTTTGAACCTATCACATTAATTCCAATAAGTATTAATACACAAATCAGTTACATATAATTTTATTTGTAGTGATGATAGACATGCTCCACCAGCAGCCAAACGTAAGAAAACAGAAGAGGAAGATGATGATGAAGATCTGAATGACTCTAATTATGATGAGTTTTCTGGATACAGTGGTTCTTTGTTTTCTAAGGTAATGGAAGACATAATAATATGAAATTTAAAATTTTTTGAGGATTGTATAATAATATTAAATAGTAATCAAGCAATGTTACTAAAATATAATACAAATTATAAAACTTTGAGATAAAATATAGATAGAATTAATGTTTGATTTTCAAAAAACCTTAAAATCATGAAATAAAAATTAAAAAATAATGTTTTTTTTTTCAATATTTTAGGATCCATATGACAAAGATGATGCCGAAGCGGATGCTATTTATGAATCTATTGACAAGAGAATGGACGAAAAGAGAAAGGAGTACAGAGAGAAACGTCTTAAAGAGGACTTAGAAAGATATCGTCAAGAAAGGTATTTTTTTTATTCTATTAATTTACTTTACAAATTACAATTTTTGGAGTAGTTACTTGTACAGTTAAAAATGTAATATTTAATTGTATTTTTATGTTAAATGTAAGTTTTGAGGATTGAAAACCTTTCACAGGCCAAAGATTCAGCAACAGTTTTCTGACTTGAAGCGAGAACTGAAAATGGTGTCGGAGGATGAATGGGCAGCGATTCCTGAAGTAGGTGATGCTAGAAACAGGAAGCAACGTAATCCCCGAGCGGAGAAGTTTACGCCGCTGCCTGACAGTGTCTTATCCAGGAATCTGGGTGGGGAATCGTCATCTACGATAGATCCAAGTTCCGGTCTGGCATCCATGATGCCTGGTGTTATGACACCAGGAATGTTGACACCCTCAGGTAGGTCCAAAGAAAATTAAAAATCATAATTCAGTTTTTTCATTTCATTAAACAAAAATTAAATTTTTCTTTAAAATAGTTAAAAAAACTGAAATATATGATGAAAACTGAAACTGAAATTATGAAGTCTGTCTTAAAACTAAAAAAAAATGTGTAGAAACTTGTTACAATCATATTTTCGTTCATTTTATTTTAAAAAATTGTACAATTTCAGGTGACCTTGATCTAAGGAAGATTGGACAAGCCAGAAATACACTTATGACGGTCAAACTGTCACAGGTGTCTGACTCTGTAACGGGACAGACTGTAGTGGATCCTAAAGGTTACTTGACCGACTTACAGTCAATGATACCGACATATGGTGGTGATATCAATGATATCAAGAAAGCCAGGTTGCTATTGAAGTCTGTGAGAGAAACTAATCCTAACCACCCTCCTGCTTGGATTGCTAGTGCTAGATTGGAGGAAGTTACAGGTAAATATTTTTATACATACAATATGTTATTGCTACTTCATATGGTAGTTGCCTTTTACGTCCTTAGAAGCATGAAATTGACCAGGTACTTTAAACATGTTGCTCAGTAAATTATACTGTTGCATAAATTGTACTGAGTAATACAGTTAAAGTATTTTTGCAAACAAAGAAATCAAAATAAAATATGTCTTTAGTCATAAAGGTAGTGTAAAATAAAAAATTGGCAACTTGGTAGTTTTCAGAATTAGTAAACTTAATTACTTATAATTCTGAAAACTACACTATAGAGCAGTTATGTTACTGGTTCAGATTCTAATACATATTTAACATCTTCATTACATTGTTATAGGTAAAATTCAGTCCGCACGTAACTTGATCATGAAGGGCTGTGAGGTCAACCCCAGCAGCGAGGAACTCTGGTTGGAGGCGGCGAGACTGCAGCCTCCGGACACGGCGAGAGCGGTGATAGCGCATGCGGCGAGGAACCTGCCTCACAGTGTGAGGATATGGGCGAAGGCCGCTGATTTGGAACAGGAGACTAAGGTTGGTAATTAGTTACACTTTAGTTTCGTCACAGATTGTAGGCAGATGAAATTTCAAATCATTTTGAGTTTTATCAGGCCTTAGCTAACAAAATAATTGTATGAAAATTATCAATTAAGCATAATGATTCTCATAATTTCTTTGCGTAATTTTAGCACAATAATTTCTTAGCATAATAATGAGGAAAAAAGTTACAAATTATACTAAAGGAAGTAACATCATAGAAATTGATTCATAGGCAGATAACGGGCCGACCTAACTTGGTCGCGTTATATCAAACTCAGCTGATTGATCAAGACTTACATTGAATTGACATAAGTCGACCAAATGACGTGGGCCCGTAATCTGCCTATGAATTATTTTAGTCATACATCACAAAATAAAATTTATTCAGGCCAAACGTCGCGTGTACCGCAAAGCCCTCGAGCACATACCCAACTCAGTCCGCTTGTGGAAAGCCGCTGTGGAGTTGGAGAATCCTGAGGATGCCCGCATATTATTATCCCGAGCTGTCGAGTGTTGTCCTACCAGTGTGGAGCTATGGCTGGCATTGGCTAGACTGGAGACATATGAAAACGCTAGAAAAGTCCTCAATAAAGCTCGAGAGAATATACCTACAGATAGACAGATCTGGGTCACCGCTGCTAAGCTGGAGGAGGCTCATGGTATGTATTGTTTAAAGTTTTACATTGATTTGCCTTATAAATATCATATTTACTTATAATTAAATCGAAAAGTCATAGAATATTATATGAGGCATACAACATGCACATTGCACAAACTGCAGGCGTAGTGTCGCATCCTTTACTTACTGGATATAAAATATGTTATCAGTATCATCTTAAATTCCGGTTCTTTATTAGGTTGTGTAAGTCCTGTGCTAAGTTATAACAATTATTAACTGAAATAAACACTTAATGACCATCTTTTCTCCAACCACTATAGACCTTGTTATCTCTTTAAATATAATGATGATTTGAAATTGTTACAGGCAATACCCACATGGTAGAGAAGATCATAGACCGTGCTATAACATCTCTCAGCGCAAACGGTGTCGAAATCAATCGCGAACACTGGTTTAAAGAGGCCATGGAGGCTGAGAAATCTGGCGCCGTGCATACATGTCAGGTAATAATTTGTTACTTTATTTATTTATTTCAGCTTAAATACATCGCAACACCTAAACATAACTTTGTTATATTGGCTATATTATAGATTTTTAGCTTAAATAAGTTTATAGAGATATATTTTTTTCAGGCAATCATTCGTTCTGTTATCGGTCACGGCATTGAACCGGAAGATCAAAAACATACGTGGATGGAGGACGCTGAGGCTGTAAGTAAATGTTTACTTTCACCAGAGACCAGACATACAATGTCTGGTCTCTGCTTTCACATACCACTTGCTTATGTCATGAGGTTCATATTTCCTAAGTACGATTTTTTTATCCTTTTGAAAATGCTTAAATATAAAAATAAACTATATAAAGTATGAAGTAATAAAGTCAGTAACTAATGTATGTTAAAGCTTATTTTCTTCTTTTATCCAGTGCGCAAACGATGGTGCATACGAATGCGCGCGAGCCGTCTACGGCTATGCGCTCTCAGTGTTCCCGTCCAAGAAGTCAATATGGTTGAGAGCTGCTTACTTGGAGAAGACTCACGGAACCCGAGCTAGCTTGGAGGCGTTACTACAGAGGGCCGTGGCTCATTGTCCCAAGAGTGAGGTGTTATGGCTCATGGGAGCTAAGTCTAAGTGGTTGGCTGGTAGGTTTGTTTTCTTTATTTGGACTGTTACAAACAACAAAATGTAGATATTGGCTCATAATTTGATTTCCTGTGCCCCTTATTCCAAAAAAGAATGTTTTCAATATCACTCAACTGTATATCTAAAAAGACGATACATGCGTCAGTGAGATGGGCATGAAAAAAATTGACTTTTTTCATGCCCATCTGACGCATGCATCGTCTTTTCTATTTGTAGAGCACAGGTCAATCAATCAGTGTGGGAGCATGTTACAGCTCTATCAGTTTTACTTGTATCTTACTTTGAGTTAAGCTTTTGTTGGAAATGAATGGGCAACTGGCAAGACATTACTTGTGCATTTATATTTGCCATAATAATTAATATTATTTTAATCATCACTGTCAATATACCAAAAGATAATCGTATATTATATTTTAGTGTTAAATTAAATATGATTTTTTTTCTTAGGTGACGTACCGGCGGCCCGAGGTATTCTCTCCCTGGCGTTCCAAGCCAATCCCAACTCGGAGGAGATCTGGTTAGCTGCGGTGAAACTTGAGAGCGAGAACAAGGAGTATGATAGAGCGAGACGGCTGCTCTCTAAGGCCAGAGCTAGTGCGCCTACGCCGAGGGTAAGTTTTTTACCGAGTGTTTATTTACGCAGAGAATAGACATAAATTTGTATTTTTAAAATAATAATTATACTATTATAACATAGCAAATATGTAAATAAACTGTCGGCGAATCGTTTTATCTTTATTAAAAAGCTACTTGGTATGTTAAAAACATAAGAATATCCTAATTGCTAGGTATATGTTATTTCTAAGGGTTACATCGCACTGAAACTTAACAAAATGCGAGAGATTACAAAGTTAAGATGTCCCGAATAGCGTTACCTCGCCTCGCCTCGTCGCCTCACGTTTCTCAAAATACTTATTTACTATTTGCTTACGTCAATCTTTGTTTTCAAATTCAAATCAAATTGGAGAAGATGTACGAACTGTTTTTTAGTAGAAAAATTGCTTATATTCAGAAGTATTTTTATTGTGCAAAGTCTTGTTCAGGATAATTAATATTATAATTATTTATACTTATCTATTGTGATATTTCAATTTTCAGGTGATGATAAAATCGGCGAAGCTGGAATGGGCACTCAACAATATGAGTGAAGCGCTAAGTCTACTAGACGAAGCGATCAAGGTGTTCAGCGATTACCCCAAACTGTACATGATGAAGGGACAAATTGAGGAGCAGATGAACAAAGACGATGATGCACATAACACTTATACACAAGGGGTAATTGTTTTGAATATATAGTTTGTCGATAGCTGAGTAATTAGAATGGCTATTTTAAATGCTAAATCAGAATTTGTTGTGCGAGTTTCTTACGCCGGTTCTTCTCGCAGGGTTAGGTTTTAAGACATTTATTCTCATAAGAATTACAACAATTCACTTACATGAGAAAGACAATAAAGTAAAGTGATACAAACAAAATATGTACTTAGTAAACATTACAAAATTACATCGAGCGAGCTTTTAAGTAAAATAATTATAAAATTAGCAATTCATAAATGTAAACAAAGAAAAAATATATCAATACAATTGAGGGTACTACTACTACTACTACTAGGGTTAGTTCCCGAACCGGTGGTAGGCAACGTAGACTTCTGACGTTCAAAAAGTGTATCATGATACCTATTTTGAATAAAAGATTTCATTTCATTTCATTTCATTTCAGAATACAAAGTCATTATTTCATTATAATATGTATAGGTCGCAGCTTCCACTAATTTTCTTAATTTATGCGGTTTAACTTAAAAGCTTAAAAATATCTAAAATAGTAATTTTAAAGCTTTAGCTGTTGTAAGTTTTGCCTCTCCATATTATATTGAATAACAGAAGCGTAGCGTGCTTCTGAGGGGCCCCTATACAAATTTGCTTGGTGCCCCCTAGGAAGGGTATGGGACAGGATTCCTTATAAAAGAAAAAAATGCTTAAAATTCACCTTGTGACCCGGGGCACCTTGTGTGTAATTGAATATTGATACGGTAGCTACGCCCCTGTTGAATAAACTTGTTTACAAACAAAAATCTCAAACCAAAAATCTAAATCCTATTCAAATTCTTGTTGGAATAATACATACATTTTTTGCTATGAAAAGTTATGTCTTTCCCCGTGACTCGTCGTAAATCATTAATGTGTTACAAACATTGAAATTACTGGCACTTGTTTAAAATATTTTCTAACAAAAACTCATATTGCAGCTAAAGAAATGCGCTACATCAGTTCCCATGTGGATACTGTTGTCGAGATTAGAAGAAAAGTTAAAGCACATAACTAAGGCAAGATCCGTTTTGGAGAAAGCAAGGTTGAGGAATCCCAAAGATGCTGAGTTATGGTGAGTTTCAAATATTGTGTGAAAACTGTAGTTTGGAATACCTTAAGTAATCCTTGAGTTTTGTTTTGTGTTTATTTATTCTGTGCCTGAGATAAATTGACTTTAATATAATAAATTAAGCAGGCTCAACATTGTTATTTCACAGTTTTACTGCAAAAAGATCATTTTAATGGTCGATTTTCACTAGAGATCATCTGCTTTAGAATCAATTTATCTAGTATAAGACTAGTTAAGTCCCGCAAATTCATTGCGCCAAAATTTCGTTTATCGCGCGCCAACCGTACAATTTTTGGGGATAAAAAGTATCAGATCCATTCCCGGGATTCAACAGCAAAATCGGTTCAGTGGTTTGGACGTGAAGAGGTAACAGACAGACAGACGGATAGACAGACACACTTTATGTATGGATTACCATAGTTATCGCTTTCAATAAACAATATATTGTCACAAGGTTGGAGAGCGTCCGCCTGGAGCGTCGTAACGGCAGCGCGGAGATCGCCAACGCGGTGATGGCGAAAGCGTTACAGGAATGTCCCACCGCGGGCAGGTTGTGGGCCGAAGCGATATTCATGGAGCCCCGACCGCAGAGGAAGACTAAGAGCGTGAGTATTGGATGCTAATATTCCTAAATATGCGCTTGGAAGTAGATAAAAAATAAGCCAATAAAAGTTGGTCCTTCTAGCCGGATTATGATATCCTTTTGTTTACATCAGAGCTTGAAAGTCGATTAAAATAAACTTTCAAAAAATATGAAATGTCGTACGGTATAACATGTAGTATGTAGATTGTAGAGAATTAAATAAACTAGACTACTTAACTCTTCGAGCCCTAAATGCAGTTGAATTTTCAGTTTAAAGTTTTTTGTTTTTTGTTTGTTTATAAAATTAACATTTATTTATTTTTTTATTTTTTACCAGGTTGACGCGCTTAAGAAATGTGAGCACGATGCGCACGTGCTATTGGCTGTATCTCAGCTGTTCTGGACGGAGCGGAAACTGAACAAGTGCCGCGAGTGGTTCAACAGAACGGTAAGTGTGACATCAATGCACTTCATAGTTTTGTATACAGGGTGTAACAAAACTAAGTAATAATAATACTTTAGAGTGTTTATAAGTCCCGTGTATAGAGTTTATTGTAAGAGTAGCAGCGCTAAAAGAGCAAAAATTTTTTTAACTTTTGTACGGGAAAACTCGTGAATCGTGACGCTAGGGCGCTTGCCCATACAAATTACAAAAAAAATTTGGTCTTCAGCGCTGCCACTTTAACAGTAAACTCTCTACAATGAACACCTACACACCCTAAGGCCTAAATCAAGTCAAAATTGTAGATGAAATTTCATACCCGATTTTTTTCTTACCCTTTTGTATCGATATTTTCATCCTTGTTTGTTTAGTTGCAGTTTTAAATTTTGTTTTGTGGATTGTATGCCAGAATGCCAGATGTGTCTTCGTCTCTGGTCGAAATTGACTAAATTAGTCCTGTAGTTTTAGTGTAAATTGATTTAAACAAATCAACAAACTTTTACTCGTTTAAATACTATAGACAAATCTTTTGCATTAACGTCTTTTTATTCCCCATCAGGTCAAAATAGACCCGGATCTGGGTGACGCGTGGGGTTACTTCTACAAGTTCGAGCTGCTTCACGGAACTGAGGCCCAACAGGAGGACGTTAAGGGGCGCTGTGTGGCTGCGGAGCCGCATCACGGAGAGAACTGGTGTAAAGTGTCCAAAGATATAAACCACTGGTGTGCCGCCACTGACCAACTGCTAAGGCTTGTGGCTAAGAGTCTACCGGTGCCCACTTAAAATGGACCATAGTTTGATAGTAATAAAGTTTATTTTACTTAAATCCGGCATAAGAACCCGCTCTAGACATCTGAGCCGCATCAGGGAGAGAACGTGTAAAGTGTCCACTGTCCAAAGACATAAACCACTGCTGCGCAACCACTGACCAGCTGTTGCGACTGGTGGCTAAGAGCCTACCGGTACCCACTTAAAAATTGACTCTATACGTTAATAATAAGGTTTATTTTACTTCAACAATACATAATATTATACGTTATAAGTTATAACAGTGAGAATTTGTGTAAAGTGTCCAAGAATATAAACCACTGGTGTGCCGCCACTAACCACGTCTTGTAGCTAAGAGTCTACCAGTGCCCACCTAAAAATGGACCATATCTTGATAGGAATAAAGTTTATTTTCGACACCATATGACGTTAGAGATGTTCTAGATAAAAGAACATTTATAAGACAAGAGCTGGTGTAAACTGTAAAATGTCCAAGGATATGAACCACTGGTGCGCCGCCACTGACCTGTTGTGACTGGTGGCTAAGAGCGCACTGAAGAATGGACGCTAATCGGCAAGTAATAAGGTTTACTTTCCTTTAAATACTACTGACATCAGAACTAGGAACAACATAAACCCATACATGTTCTAGGGAGAAAGAAGACATTTTAGCCAGCTAGCGTTCATAAAATTCGGTCCCATGCAAAATTGGATAACATTAACAGTGGTAAATAGCTGTTTAAAGTGCCACTTTACAACATGGCGATACTGATTTTGGCCACACGCCAAAACAGCCTTGTAGATCTACACGACACACCAAAATTATTGTATTATTGACTGTTACCAATAAATCTTAGCTCCTTAAACTGCTTATATAAATGTGTGTGTAAATCGGAAATAGAACAATAATATTAGCTATATGTATAAAACATATTAGTGTTTAATGTTACTTTTGTAAAGTAATAAATGACTTTTTTTCTTATTTAATATTATCTAGCGTAAGATACCTGTATACTAATTACTTTTAAAAATATAGAAAGTATTTAAAATGATATTTTTGTATTTCTATGAATTATTATTTACTTACCACTAAACTAAATAATTTGTACATCAAAATCCTTTTTAAAAATATCATCATAATATTTACGCAATGACATCGCAACGGTTTATTATATTTTAAAGAAATTAAACCATTACAAAAAAGCTCTTAAGATCCACCACATAAATTCCATGTCATACAATAGTCCCATTGAATGTGTAAGGTGTAAACATTTTAAAAATAAAACTTCTATTAATATGACGCAAGTGTTTGAATAATAAACGAAAGTTGGCGCTCTGCCAGGCTACGTGCACTAAATTCTACACATTTACATTTCTTTCGCCGCCCGAGCAGTGTTTCAGTGATGTTTTAGTAAAGTCTATCAGTGTAAAGAAAATGTCCCCCAAGTGCCCAGTACCTCCGCTCCAGGAGATAACCCTGTCTTTAGTCGCTAGGCAGCTCATTCACACGCTGTCCCAAGTGACTTCCGAAGAAGATGTGGCGCTATCTTTCGCTATGGTGTCCTCTTATTACGAGAACATGGGAGCGACAAGTGATATATTCCAAGATCTCATGAATTTGATACTCAACGCGGACTACCTGGATCCCTCAGTAAGATACTACACGATGCGTTTGCTCCTGAAAGAAAACGTGAAGAATTTGACCACGGGAATGTTCCCTTGTCCTTATTATAGAAAAGTCCTTGAAGTCATCGAACAACAGGGTCGACATTTAACTGCGCTAAACCTCAAAGGAGTATGGGTTAAAGATGAGCAGTTGTCACTAATGTATCAGATAATCAAGAACCTAAAGCATTTAACAGCGCTGAATATACCGTATATGGCCAACGATGAAGTGCTGAAGTTTATAGGCGAACACAACAGTGTCCTAAAACTGCTGGACGTTTCCGGCGAAACCGATGTCACGGAGATCGGAATAGATGCGATGCTGTCCGGCAACCCGCAGTTAGCGCAGAGTCTCTCAGTTGTAAATATAGGAATGTACGGGGAGGAGAATATAGATCATACGGACGTAGCCCTACTCATAAGAAAACTACCGAATTTAACCAACCTGGGAAGCTACTCCTTCGTCGGGAAAGCGCTATACTCCGTTTACAATAACGACTGCCCGCCTAATTTTAAGACAAAGCTGCAGTACGTTCATGATATTGGGACGAATATGAGGACGATGAAGGCCATAGTCGCATTGTGTCCATTGATGGAGACGATTTACTTAGAGGAGCCCGACCAGGGTGTGCTCCTGTTAGTGAAAGATTTAGGTACCATAAATAAGATTAAGCTGAACAAATTCCAGTGTCACGAACTCCACCAGTTGCTGGACAAAATAGGTTATAAGATAGTCACGCTTATGCTCTCCGGATCTCAAGGTTCCTTCAACTTTACCAGGATCGCAGAGACCTGTCAGAATTTGGAGAGCCTGGAGTTCTACCAGATACAAACTGCGACGCACGAGGAAGAAATTCCGTTTAATAAGTTAGAACATGTCGAAATTATTCAAGGAAACCTATCCGCTTCCTGCCTAAGGTATCTGATGACTGGAAGTCCAAAACTCAAAAAGATTATTATAGGAGATGAAGTGAAATTGGACGATCAGGATATGGCACGGTAAGTTTATGTTTACACTTTAACTATATGACTGGAATGCAGCAGACGCCGCGAACCGCAAAAAATATTGATAATAATTATGATAGAACTATAATGCCGCGGTCGCACATGCGTTTATTCTCACGACGCGAAGCTTCGTGCTAACTGCTAAAGACGATACCATTGGACGATCTGCGTGTATCATAAAGTTAATATACCTAGCGGAATCCGCTAGGTATATTAACTTTATGGCGTGTGTCTCATAAGTCATAGTACGAAGCTTCGTGACGATAGACGCATGTGCGGCCGCGGCATAATATATTTATTTATTATGCTTTTGCACTCGGGTTTTCACTAAAAGTATATATTTAGAGGATTAGTTAGATGTACTATGTTAATCTCTTAAGATCAAAATAATTCTTCATTTATAACATTGAGTTTACAGTAAGCGACTAGGTAATTTCTTTGTTATACGATGTTATGCTCGACACATAGGTTTAAGAATAGAACTGAAACGCGACGCTTTGGGTCTGAAAGCAATAGTTCAAATAAAATTGACTTTTGTATTATTTTCTGAGCACTTTGTACTGCGTACGCGACAGCGTACAAATATGCGTACATAATCAAAGTTAATGAAATAAAAAGCGGCCAAGTGCGAGTTGGACTCGCCCATGGAGGGTTCCGCAGCAACAATAAGGTTTATTTTTATGAAATTAAAATATTTTTGATTTATTTTTATATTTCAGTCGATTTAATGAAATTTAGATTAAGGTTTACTATTTATGACGTATAAAAAAAAGTACTGGCTAGATCTCGTTCAAACCAATTTTCGTTGGTAGTTTTTATAGTAATCTACATCATATATATTTTTTAGAATTATCATGCCTCTACTTTAGAAATTAGAGGGGGGGGACACACATTTTTCCACTTTGGAAGAGTCTCTCTCGCAAACTATTCAGGTAAAAAAAAATGATATGAGAAACCTCAATATGATTTTTGGAGACCTATCCATAGATACCCCACACGCATAGGTTAGATGAAAAAAAAATTTTTTTGTTTCAGTTGTACTTTACTATTTATGACGTATAAAAAAAACTACTGGCTAGATCTCGTTCAAACCAATTTTCGTTGGTAGTTTTTATAGTAATCTACATCATATATTTTTTTTTAGAATTATCATGCCTCTACTTTAGAAATTAGAGGGGGGGGACACACATTTTTCCACTTTGGAAGAGTCTCTCTCGCAAACTATTCAGGTTAGAAAAAAATGATATGAGAAACCTCAATATGATTTTTGGAGACCTATCCATAGATACCCCACACGCATAGGTTAGATGAAAAAAAAAATTTTTTGTTTCAGTTGTACCTATGGGGACCCCTAAAATTTTTAATATTTTTTCCATTTTTGCATCAAAATCTTAATGCGGTTTACAGACTACATCTGCTTACCAAGTTTCAATAGTAGAGCTCTAATAGTTTCGGAGAAAAGTGGCTGTGACATACGGACGGACGGACGGACAGACAGACAGACAGACAGACAGACATGACGAATCTATAAGGGTTCCTTTTTTGCCATTTTGGCTACGGAACCCTAAAAAGCGGCCAAGTGCGAGTTGGACTCGCCCATGGAGGGTTCCGCAGCAGCAATAAGATTCATTTTTATGAAATTATAATATTTTTGATTTATTTTTATATTTCAGTCGATTTAATGAAATTTAGATTAAGGTTTACTATTTATGACGTATAAAAAAAACTACTGGCTAGATCTCGTTCAAACCAATTTTCGTTGGTAGTTTTTATAGTAATCTACATCACATATTTTTTTTAGAATTATCATGCCTCTACTTTAGAAATTAGAGGGGGGGGGACACACATTTTTCCACTTTGGAAGAGTCTCTCTCGCAAACTATTCAGGTTAGAAAAAAATGATATGAGAAACCTCAATATGATTTTTGGAGACCTATCCATAGATACCCCACAAGCATAGGTTAGATGAAAAAAATTTTTTTTTGTTTCAGTTGTACCTATGGGGACCCCTAAAATTTTTAATAGTTTTTCCATTTTTGTATCAAAATCTTAATGCGGTTCACAGACTACATCTACTTACCAAGTTTCAATAGTATAGCTCTAATAGTTTCGGAGAAAAGTGGCTGTGACATACGGACGGACGGACGGACAGATAGACAGACAGACAGACAGACAGACAGACAGACATGACGAATCTATAAGGGTTCCTTTTTTGCCATTTTGGCTACGGAACCCTAAAAACTTCGGGATGGACCTAACTCAGGTAGTAAGACTTACTGGTAGTTGGTACACTAATAATAATTGTTATCAATGGCCATTGTTTTATTCATAATCATTGTTAAAGGGAGTTTTTAGGCCTCGTAAGGAGCAGATAGTTTATTTTTAAATTTTAAGCTCCTAAAGCTTTCTATTGTCTTACCAGTTACCAATAATAATAATATTAGGGTTTTTAAATCTTCTTAGAAATGTTGTCTTTACCTTCTACTTACTACTACTTCGACATAGTAAATACTACATAATACTTTTACTGTTTTCAGGATGCTCCGTCGCTACAGATTCGAGAATTTAGAAGGCATCTGGTTCCCCAACGCGCCTCGGTTGAGCCGGGACACTGTGGAACTGCTAATGGACTGCTGTCCAAAACTCCAGAGCCTGGGTCAGCTGAGTGGATGGAGGTTCACTCCAGATGACATGATGCTCATGCGAGCGATCATCGCTAGCACCAATACAGACCTCGTGTTGTCACCGCTAGGCATCTTCCAGCAAGGAACGTAAATTCTTTATTTAAATTTAAGTTTATGAATACAAATGCATTTTTTCTATTTTTTTATTAATCGAATTAGTAGGCAGAGGTGTAAAAATACTTGTTTGAATTGATTATTAGTAATTTATTTATGTACAACAAATTAAGAATTTAATTTAAATACAATAGTATGAAGAAATATAATACATAGTTTATTTTGAAATTTCATTATTAAAATCATCAGTATCTGTCTTCGTGCTGTCTCGCGTCGAGCCCCATAACCTATAAAAATTAAAAGATAAGAAACATTAAAAATTCAAAATGCGTAACAAAACCTATCAGCTTTTATTAAACAACTAGCTGTCCCGGCAAACGTTGTTTTGCCATTTAAAGTATTTCCACTTCATTGTAGATTATAGAGCAAGTAAATTAGGCCATAAATTGTGTTTTTTGTATGGGAGCCCCCCTTATTTTTTTATTTTATTTTAATATTATTAAAGTACACATATAACTAAGGATTTTGTGAAAAATTCAAGTACCTACCTGTTGCCATTTTTGATATAGAGCAAAAAAGGCCAAAAAAATCACGTTTGTTGTATGGGAGCCCCCCTTAAATATTCATTTTATTTTATTTTTAGTATTTGTTGTTATAGCGGCAACAGATATACATAATCTGTGAAAATATCAAATCTCCAGCTATTACCGTTCTTGAGTTACAGCCTGGAGACAGCAAAAAAGGCCAAAAAATCACGTTTGTTGTATGGGAGCCCCCCTTACATATTCATTTTATTTTATTTTTTGTATTTGTTGTTATAGCGGCAACAGATATACATAATCTGTGAAAATATCAAATCTCTAGCTATTACCGTTCTTGAGTTACAGCCTGGAGACAGACAGACAGACAGACGGACAGACAACGAAGTCTTAGTAATAGGGTCCCGTTTTTACCCTTTGGGTACGGAACCCTAAAAACCACCCCGCCTTGGTGACGCCCACTATCGTAATATTTTAATTTCGCCGTAATTTCAAAACCAACCGTCCAATTTTAATCATTCAAAGACCAAATATTATCTACATAAACTGTACTTAGTGATGAAATAATTTATTTTGATAAGGATTAATAGCATAATTAAAATAAACACGTTTAAAAGTAGTCCAAAAAAAATTCAAGGTTTTTAAATGAAAAAATGGTTATTGTGCCTCACTCGACATAGATAGGTATAGTGTGTCGCGGACTTTTTTGTAGATATTTATAAGATCTACAATTACTTAGAACATTTTATGGTTCTATCTTTTATAGTTTAGGCAGCGTACGCAAAATAAGTAACTTTTCTGGTTGATTTTTTACACCTTGCGTCCGAAAAACCCAAATATCTTACGGAACCCTATTTTTTCCAAAGTAAAATTTAGCCTATGTTCAGCAGAAATAATGTAGGATTCCAATGGTAAAAGAATTTTTCAAATCGATCCAGTAGTTTCGGAGCCTATTCAGGACAAACAAACAATCAAATCTTTCCTCTTTTTAATAGTAGTGTAGATGTGATTGATTTCTTGAAAATGTCTACATAAAGTATTCAATCCACTTGTTATAAAAACATTCAAAGCTAGAATATAGGCACAGCTAAATAGTTAATAGTAAATAGTAATTATTAAGTAATAAAATTAAACGTGTTATATTAATAGAGTGGAATTCGCCAAACAAAAAAAACGGTGGTAGTACATATTTTCGAATATTATTAACTATCCTTACTGAGAAGTGCGAACAATAGATACTTACAATGAAGAAATGTCACTAATCCCCTTTATTGGTAACAAAGTTACCAACACAGTCATCAGCTTTTTTGCAACTGCTCTTCTAACATTTTAACTAGAAAATAAAAGGTTTAAAATTAATATATTTTTTTTTTTATTTATGTATAAGGTAAATCAATATCTATTGTGAACCATTTCGGAAATCTATTTAGGCCTTTAGGAAAAAAAATTGCATTTTTTTTAATTGCCAAATTATTTAGAAAAGTATTCATAATGATTACTTACTCTGCTCAACTAAAATTTCGTTTTGGCGCCTTAAGTCTTTGACTGTCCGTCTTCTTGCTTTATCATTGATTGCATGTTGAATGTAATCTATCGCCTCACCAAGTATTTGAATTTTTGACCACTGCCAATAAAAAAACAAAATAAAAAAATCGTAATTTTTTAAGATATTAATTATTAACTAATAAGGCAAGACTATGTACTATCTATATTTTATAGTCTACCACCAGTACCTGCTTGAGCCTTGTAAAGGGCCCCCGAGACGGTCAAACGGTTTGACTCAAACACGTAAATTTTGGTTTGACTCAAACCATTTTGATCGTTTACAAAGCTAGTTTGAACGGTTTGTCAAACATTTACGTGTTTGAAGCTCGTTTGATGAAATTTCATATTTTTGTTGTGTTTGACGCGCCGTTTGATCGTGTTCCGATGCGTTTGAACAAACTTTGTATGATTCTTTGGAGAACATTATTTTTAACCGACTAAAAAGAGGAGGTTATCAATTCGACGCGTATGTATGTACTATTTCCAGAACCGGCCGGCTGTTTTATCTTTTATAAAATAATATTTATTCGTCACAAGACGTGTACTCCACAGTGCGTACTGAACCAAACTGCGCAGTGTCGTTTGACAAACCGTTCCAACCGACATCAAACGGTTGCATCAAACACGTAAGGTTTGAATCAAACCGTTTGATCGTCTCGGGGGCCCTTAAGAATTATTTAATAATGATGATTATTGATTTAACTTACAGAAGAATCCGCAGAAAGAGCTTCAGCTAGTTCGGCAAAACCAGCTCTTTCTTCTTCTCTTCTTTCCCGTTCGTACTGGGCGTTTTGGGCTCGACGTTGCTCCTAAACATTAATTATTTGATTAAAGCACAATTTTCTTTTAAAAAATAGGCAATAATAATGATTGGTATTTGGTGCCTAATTGAAAAAATGCTTACCAAACCCAACGGCAGTCTGTTATGGCCTGAAGGTCTACCGCGCTTTCTGCGAATGGCGCTACTTTCGTGATGGTGTAGTTCCTAATAAGAAAGTAAAGATTGTTTATAGTTAGGTACTTGCCATTTAAATCCATAGTTAATAATAAAAATGCGAAAGTGTCAATCTGTCTATCTGTTACCTCTTCACGCTCAAACCGCTTAACCGATTTTGATGAAATTTGGTATGGGGATACCTTGAGTATCAGGAAAGGACATAGAATACTTTTTATCCCGAAAACATGTACGGTTCCCGCGCGATAAACTAATTTTGGCGCAACGGAGTTGCGGGCGTCATCTAGTAGAATGTACCTTTTTAGGGTTCCGTACCCAAAGGGTAAATACGGGACCCTATTACTAAGACATCGTTGTCTGTCCGTCTGTCCGTCTGTATGTCTCCAAGCTGTAACTCAAGAACTGTAATAGCTAGAGAGTTGAAATTTTCACAGATTGTGTATATCGTTGCCGCTATAACAACAAATACTAAAAACAAAATAAAATTAATATTTAAGGGGGGCTCCCATACAACAAACGTGATTTTTTTGGCCTTTTTTGCTCTATATCAATAATAGCAACAGGTAGGTACTTGAATTTTTCACACAATCCTTAGTTTTATGTTTACTTTAATATTTAAAAATAATATTAATATAAAATAAAAAATTAAGAGGGGCTCCCATACAAATTTTGCCCTAATTTTTCTCTATAATGGTACGGAACCCTTCGTGCGCGAGTCCGACTCGCACTTGGCCGATTATTTTTGGTACATTCTACTAGACGACGCCCGCAACTCCATTTTACTACCTAGAATCTAGATGATAAAATTATAATTATTTACCTTGATATCAGCCATTTTCATTGAATACAAATTAAGATATTACTATTAAACTTCAAATATGACACCTAATATAATTTATTAAATAAAGTTATTTAATAAATTCACTTAAACTATATCGTTAACACTTAACTCGTTTAGGTAACTTAGGCTTAGTTAACTAACGTTTAACACAAATGACTTTCCGATTGTAACTGATGGGTTAAGCAAAAATATTATCGCTTTACCTGGACACAATCTTTACCCCACTATATTCAACAAAAAGAAAGAGAAGCTGAAAGCTCTGTACAAAAAATGCTCCATCTCTTTCTAATTCCATTGTTATTTTCGGCAATTATTGGTCTCTAATTTGCGAGTAGGTAAGTATTTAAGTACATATTAAAGTTAAGTTACTCAGGTAGGTATTTTTGTAAAATTAAAAAAAAAATACTTAACTATTACTATTATAATTACATAATATAGTAAGGTATTTAGCAATTGTTGCAAATATTAGATTTAAAATAATTATACCCCGCAGCCCCCGATACCTCGGACTTCGACTCGCGCTCTAGGTAATCTAGGTATTATAATAATATGGGTATGTACTTATTGTACGTATAGCTACAGATTTATAAGACGTAATAAATAAATAAAATAAATAAAAAACTCTTTATTCAAACCATTAAACAAATCAGTGGACGAAGGTTACAAAGAAAAGAAAAAAAAACAGTTTGAAATGGCGGCCTTACTGCTGGAAGCAGTCTCTTCCAGGCAACCATAAACTTAACTAAACTTAACAAAACAATTAACTGATAACACCCCTCTTGTATGTACTTGACGTTTTTTGTAAACAGTTTACGGTTGGGGATCAAGAGACTTCCGACGCCCGCGCGCGCGCCACCTTATAGGGACCGTGCAGAAACTATAGAGGGCGTCGTTATTCGACAGCAGCGCCACGATGCGAGTAAAAGACGTAACTTGTGAGTGACTTTGACTTCGCATTCTTCTTGACCCTGGCTAGTTTATGAGTGTTTTTTTATGTTTTACACTATAAAATGATATAATACTTACACTCCCAAGTGGCCACATGCGGCCGCGAGAACAACGACAGATTTCCAAGAATCCGCGATCGAAATATTAAAGTTAAAGACTAGATGACGCCCGCAACTCCGTTGCGCCAAAAATCATTTATTGCGCGAGAACCGTACATTTTCCCGGGATAAAAAGTATCCTATGTCCTTTCCCGGGGCTCAAAGTAAATCCATACCAAATTTCAGCAAAATTGGTTTAGCGGTTTGGGCGTGAAGTGCTAACAGACAGACACACTTTCGCGTTTATAATATTAAGTATATTTTTATAATATTAAATATAATATTAAGGGTTTCTACTTTCTACCCGTAAACAAAGAATGGAAGAGTGAATAAAAATGTATAAAGCTTATCTAGTTAACTAAGAAAATATCTGAAAAAGTAATTAATAGCATCCATCAGCATAGAAAGTAAAAACTTGATAAATATTGCAATAAAATAATGAAGCTATGCAAAAATACTTATATTAATTACTGAAAATGCTTGTGGATTAATAAAATAAAACAAGTTCACTAAAATAAATGCTTTTATTTCAACCTTCTGCGATTCGATCGATACCATCTTCACAACTTTTGTCTGTCACTATTTTTAACTAATTTCAGTCTGGATCTCATAAGTGTAAACACCATTTAGGTATGTATTCTTTAAATAACACACAAAGACTGCACTACTAATCTTTTTCTTACTTGAAGAATCATCCTTTTGAGAACCAACACTTTGACAAGATGGTTCAAGGTCAATAGGTACTATCCTCAGTGTTGAATTCCTGGCAGGACTTCTCCAAATTATCCTTACTTTTGATGCAACTTTATGCCAATTAAATGAGCGGTGCCTATGTATGTATATCAATTAAGATGGAAGCCAGTTTGGATGTTTACTGAAAGAAAGCAATGGTTATAGGTTATGTTCATATTGTGTTCATAAAAAATGAATTTACGGTTATAATCTACAAAATTTAGTGTTTTTACTAGTCTACACATAACACTCATGGAATTTTTTAAATACTTACGTATATTTTTACCGCCTTTTATCCATTTCTTTCGTTTTTCAATAAGCAAAGCCATGTGAATATTTTGGCAGAAAAATAGTAAAATTTTACATCGTTCGATTTGCCTTTATATTTCTTGTATGTATTAGAACAACAATACATTTCAATTCTTGAAAATACTCAGAATTTGTTAAGAAATCTTCTAATTTTCCGTAGCTTCACTAGAGCTTGACAGTAAAATTTTCGTAAAAGTTTCGGCTATTCGCCACTTGTGGCAGTGTCGTCGCTCTGCACGGTCCCTATTTTAAAATGTTTCAGTATATTATGGTAACCAGTTTAGAAGTCTTAAGGAAACAGATAAATTATTATATCCATAGCCACGTACATACTACATACCTACATACAGTGTGTATAGTAAAAATCATAACCTTCCTTTTTGCTCTGCCGTAGTCGGGTAAAAATATAACAAACTGTACATTTATTTTTCTTACATACCTAATATAATTTAATATAATTACATACTTAATATAATTACATACCTAATATTATTATTACATACTTAATATAATTACATACTTAATATAATTACATACCTAATATTCTACCAATACTACACATTAAAAACCCAATCTAACACAATTCCAGGAAAATAATACAAAATCACAACATTACTCTTTCACATTCCCGGCAAAACTCCTGAAGACCACTCCTTGTGAGTATAGTATTCGTTGCAACTGACTCAAAAACGCGGCTCCGATATGAACTACACCCTCCCCCGCACTCCGCACAGTTTTCACGAAACATAATAAATAGGGCGTTTCTGTACATTTACTTCTTATTTATTTAGTAGGTACGCTTATTACTTTTCTACTCGACTATAATAATCGTTCGAAATATAAAGGGCGCTTAAGGTAGATGTAGACGTTCATTGAATGACTCCATTCAATTGAATGACTCGGCCAAACGTTGATTGAACAATCGTCACTCAACGTTCAACTAGTTAGCGATTTTTAACATAGCCCTTTGAAGAGAGCGGATATGAAATCAGTCAGGTAATTGAATGTATTTATTTTTAACGGAATAGGAAATTATAAGAACAGTATATAATTCTTAGGTAATTAATAGCAATTATTTATTACTCCGTCTGTCCAATACGATTGGATTTGGTTAGGTTAGATGGCAAGGCGGGAGCGTAGCGCAGCGAAGCTCCCGCCTTAGCCATCGTGGTTATTTTTTTGTAAACCACCCAGAAGTAGCCGTCGCCTCATAATTGAAGTCAGTTTTTAGATTTTAACCTATTACTACGCCACCAAAACTTAAAAAAAATCATAGCATTCCATTTAACGACTTCACTATGATGACGTTTAGACTTTAGTCAAGACGTTAAACGTTACAGTCAGCGTCTTGACTAGTTGTCCTTCAGTCATTCAATAGAACGGTGTCATTCAATGAATACGCTAGTCATTCAATCGAATCACAGATTGAACCAGATGACTGCGACATATATAACTCAATTTTGACAAATTTGTTAGATGCGCCCTTCTTACTATCGGGGGCAGATATCATGATATAATATATTATCTGATACATATTATGTATATCAATTGATATATTATATCATGCGAACCCTGAGCTTTTGTAAACGCATTTGTATTTTTATAATAAAACTCCTTATTAATACTTCTATATTTATTTTTGTTCTATTCCCAGTATACATACACATACTACGAATACACAAAATGTAGAACAGATTATAATAAAACACATTTTTGTGACAACCACGTGACAACCCTGAAGCAATGACGAATACCTACTCAAAGGCGGCATTTCGCGCGACTTCAAAGACGTTGGACCCACAGATTAAGGATATATAGGTAGATGTAGTCTTAGCCCGTCATCGCGTGGCCATTTTGTGCTTATTTTCATACAAGTAGTGTGCGTTTATTTTCTTGAATATTTCTATTTGTCGATCATTTCGAAGCACATTTAAATCCAGAAAAGAAAGTCATTTAGTTCATGATATCGATAAACTATAGTTCAAGTAATGAGAATCCGTAAACACACGTAAAAAGCTATGCAACTTTTGTAGTCAAATTAGTAATTAATGTGACATTTTTAGCACTAATGCCTTACATAACACGAATAAGGGATTATTAAACTTAAATATTATCCTTTTTAGCTCACAAAAATACTAATTGAAAAGTCCAAAAAACGTTGTTCAAAACTTACGTATTTAATGTTAAATCCACGTGTTTGAGGCATTCTTTGGCCATTCTTATGGTTTATAATTTAGCGGAACCATAGAACTCAACAATATCTAGCATAAAATGTTCAATAAAAACCTTTATTATCACTTTTATTACATGAAATATGCATACCGACTCCTTCGTTATGTCCTAGTAAGTAGGACATAACATTACACGCTTTTGACGCTTGTACACTGATATAAGGCTCTCTCCTGCTATAGTATCTCAATGGTTGGACCACTGTAGTTATTTACACTGTGGTATGATAGCGTATTTACGTCAGTATATTATAAGTCTATGGTTGATACTATTGCCCACATTGCCTATTCCAAAACAAAAAAGTAAAAAATGTGGCAAACAAACAAGAAACTTGGCAAAAAACGATTTCAATCTTTTTGATATAGTCTGTGCCGTGAGATAGTACTTATTCGTTAGTCTGTGGCCTCTGTGCTCATCATTTAATCTGTGGTGCTCATATATATATATTGTATTATCCACAGATTAAGGATATATAGGTAGATGTAGTCTTAGCCCGTCATCGCGTGGCCATTTTGTGCTTATTTTCATACAAGTAGTGTGCGTTTATTTTCTTGAATATTTCTATTTGTCGATCATTTCGAAGCACATTTAAATCCAGAAAAGAAAGTCATTTAGTTCATGATATCGATAAACTATAGTTCAAGTAATGAGAATCCGTAAACACACGTAAAAAGCTATGCAACTTTTGTAGTAAAATTAGTAATTAATGTGACATTTTTAGCACTAATGCCTTACATAGCACGAATAAGGGATTATTAAACTTAAATATTATCCTTTTTAGCTTACAAAAATACCAATTGAAAAGTCCAAAAAACGTTGTTCAAAACTTACGTATTTAATGTTAAATCCACGTGTTTGAGGCATTCTTTGGCCATTCTTATGGTTTATAATTTAGCGGAACCATAGAACTCAACAATATCTAGCATAAAATGTTCAATAAAAAACTTTATTATCACTTTTATTACATGAAATATGCATACCGACTCCTTTGTTATGTCCTAGTAAGTAGGACATAACATTACACGCTTTTGACGCTTGTACACTGATATAAGGCTCTCTCCTGCTATAGTATCTCAATGGTATTATCTATGGTCTACCGTTGAGGGATTCGATTTTCGGGAGTGGCGGGAAAAGTTGAAAATTTTTTCAGCACTGAAAATTTAATTTGATTTTTATTGTAAAAAGCTGTATAATTGTAGAATATTGGTCGTATTGTATATATTTTTTAATTGTATATAATTATTTCTTCGTTCTGTTGGTAAGTTTTTTAATTATATAAAAGTCCCTTCACGGGACCAGGCGCGCCGCGATGTCTCAGCGGCCGTCCAAACGGAAAAAGAAGAGACTAATATCGTCTAGTCCGGTGGATGATCAGGCTGAGTCGAGTAGCTCTGAACAGTCTGAGCCCACAGAGGAATGTAACAAATATGCTCCTTATAGAGTCAATGATTACAGCCGTCGCTATCCAGAGGACAGCGCAGCTGGATTTGAATTTGTAGTTTTTGTAGAAAGCACAGGTGAAACTCCTATAGGTACTCGCGACCTCATGGGTTTAAGTCGTATTTTCCAACAATCGATTAAGGGAATATCTTTCTTGAGAAAAATTAATAAATTCAAAGTTGGAGTCTATTTTAATCGGCCGAACTTAGCTAACGCATTTCTTGAAAACACTACTTTTTTACGAGACCAAAATTTAAAAGCAAGCATTCCAGCTGGTAGCACGGAGTTGACTGGTGTCATCAACTCCGTACCGACCGAAATGTCCAATCAAAAAATTTATAAAGCAATTTCGAGTAGTACAAAAAGGGTAATATGTGTACGTAGAATAATGAGAAAAGCTAAGGTTAACAACAGCTTTGTGCTGCAACCAACACAATCAGTGGCAATTACTTTTTCGTGTTCTACATCATTGCCTGAATATGTTTTAATAAATATGTGGCGATTTCCTGTTACGACATATATTCCACCAGTGAAACAGTGTTATAAATGTTTAAGATACGGACATTTAGCAAAGTATTGTAAGAATGCAGAGCGTTGCTCGATCTGTGCCGAGGCTCACAATTATAAAAATTGTACCCAAAGCCCAGATAAAGCTGTTTGCGTACATTGCAAAGGTAGCCATTTATCTATATCTGGAGAATGTAGAGTTAAAAAAATGAAAATAGAAGAAAATAAAAAAAAGTATACAACTACATCATATGCAGACCTTTTTAATAATAAATTACAAAATTTCCCTTCATTAAATGAAAACACAAATAGTAAAGACTTATTAAATGTACTTCTCTCAAATAAAAACGCACTTACGTTACTCACAGAATGTTTAATTAAAGCTATTACTCTGAACAAGACTCAAAATGCAAGCATAAACTCACAGCTTCTCTCAGAAACAATAAAAGAAACTATAAAAGAAAAAAATAATAATCTTTCACATTCTCTGCCCAAGTAAATATTATGCAATGGAACAGCCAAAGCTTGCCAAGTAATAAATATGAACTACAAAAATTTCTATTAGATAATTCCATCCACATTTGTATAATTAGTGAAACGTGGCTCAAACCACATATCACATTTAACATGAAAGGATACTCTATTGTGAGAAATGACTGTGGTAATAATCACAATGGAGTAGCCATATTAATTCATAACACTATAGTCTATAACAAAATTAATACATTTTATGATGATTCTTTACAAAATATTGTTGTTCAGATTCAAATTTTTCAGAAACAAATTTCGATTGTAAGTTTTTACAGCCCAGGAAGCTGTACTCCTGAATTTAATAAGAAAAAATTTAATGATTTAATACAGACTATTCCGAAACCGATAATTTTTGCTGGAGACTTTAACGCGCATCATACTTTATGGGGTTGCGGCAAGGTTGACGCGCGAGGGAGAGATATTGTTGATGTCGCTGATGAGAATGATTTGGTTCTCTTGAATGATGGACGTCCAACCACTGTAGGGTCGCATAGATGGAAGCCAAATGCACTAGATCTGACTTTTGTTTCGGCGTCGTTAGCGTTATTCTGTGAATGGCAAGTTTCTTCAGACTCATTAGGTAGTTATCATTTACCAACTCTGACAACATTGAATCTTTCTCCATCATTCTCTTCCCATAGTAACTTGTCACAGACATTTGAAAGTTTTCCTCTTCACACGAATCTGAAAACAGTAAATTGGGATTTGTATGAAAAAACTGTTAATCAGAAACTAAAAAATTTTCAAATTGAAACATGCGATTTAATCGACAGTTATAATAGATTCTGTGCGCTTATAATTCAAACTGTTGATAAATGTGGCACATTTGTCAACGGTTTGAATAAGCCTAAGTTCTGCACCCCAACTGCTAATTCTGTTTCTCAAAGTTCTGCCTGTAGTAACAGTAAAAAAAAAGTTAAAATTCCATTAGTATGGTGGAATGAAAAATGTTCCAAGGCTGTACATGATTGTCGTCAAGCCTATGCGCGGTTTAAAGCGAATTCTTCTATTGAAACTTTTGTTGAATTTAAGCGTCTTCAGGCACATAAAAAACGCATATTGAAACAAGAGCGAAGACTTTCTTGGGAAAACTTTTGTAAATCTGTTAGTAGATTAACTCCTATGAGCCAAATTTGGATGAAAATTAAAAAATTCAATCGAAGTTATACACCTAGAAGTAGTTTCATTGATAGTGAATGGATATTACAGTTTTTAAATAAATATACTCCAGATACAGTACCAAATAATTATATGAACAGTAATTCCAATGTGACAACATCTTCAAATTCTTTTTTAGTAGAGAGTTTTACACTTGAAGAGCTGAAAGCAGCCATAAAATCTCGTAAAGATTCTGCTTGTGGTCTAGATTGTTTATCTTACAAAATGTTTAAATTGTTAGACACCAATAATATGAAGTTGTTTCTTAACCTATTAAATTCATTGTGGTGCCATTCCATGATTCCTGAACAGTGGAAAACAGATTGTCTCGTTCCAATATTAAAACCCGGAAAGGATATAAATGTTGCAGATTCATATAGACCTATAACTTTAAGTTCTTGTGTTGGCAAAATATTTGAACAGCTTATTAAACAGCGATTGGAATTTTTTATAGAAAGAAATCATATTTTACCTAGTAATCAGTTCGGTTTTCGGCGTGGCCGTTCGGCTAGAGAGAGCTTGAGTCATTTTTGTTTGGACATTCACAATGCTCTGTCTTGTAATTCAATATTGGTTGGTATTTTCTTTGATGTTGTTGGCGCATATAATAATGTCAATTTGGAAAAACTTTCAAATATTTTAACTTCTTTACAATTACCTGAAAAATTGGTAAATTGGGTGTATCATTTTCTTAGTGGTCGTAAATTATATGTGAAATTTGAAAATAAACTGATTGGTCCAAAGTACTCCTACAAAGGAATAAGTCAAGGTGGAATTCTCAGTCCTTTACTATTTATTTTGTATATATGAGTTGATAAATATCGAACGCAAATAAGTCCTTCATAAGTGAAAAGGCGGTAGACCAAATTATCTTTTTGCAGATGCTGTCAATGTTATCTTGTATATGTTAATGTTTAATCTAGCTTAATTTTATAATAATTACCCCTGACTACATAAAAATATAACTAATAACGCATAAATGACATCAAAACTATTAAAACAGGTTTGGACATATTGGGATTTGAACTGAACCAATGGACTTATTGGTTTTGAAAAAAAGTTATGAATGGACATATTAGAATTTGATTAAAATTACTCATGATGTCATAATGGCGCCACGGCTTGATACAAACACTACTGAGCGCCATTTTGACCGAAAGGAGTCATTTGATTGGTTGTTTTGGACATATTCGTTTTTGTTGTGAATGCTTCTATGGACATATTACATTTTGAAAAATAATGAAGATCTTACAGGCGAATTTCTTAGAAACTACAAGGACATATTGGAAATTGAAACATTTCAGAATGTTTAGATTTTAGTTTACTTTAAGTAGACATAAAAAAATTTTTTTTTGTCTATGATGGACTTATTTGTGTTTGATATTTATCAACTCATATATAAGTTAAATATTGTCTTAGGTCAAAACATTACTAACCTACAGTTTGTAGATGACTTAACTATATATTGTACTGCAGACAACTTGTCTGCAGCTATTGAAAATCTCAGAGTTGCTCTCCTCGGCCTTAAGGCCTATTATGATGATCTGGGCTTGGACATCAGCTCTGAAAAAAGCAAAGTTTTAGTTTTTTCAAAAAAACCTAGCAAAACAACAAACATTGTCCTACATTATGGAGATAGTAAGTTAGCAGTTGACAATACTGTTAGATTCTTAGGTGTGATTTTTCAGAACTCCTTCAAATTTAATAAATATATTGATTACTTGGCAAACAGGGCTTTAAAGGCTTGCAATATATTAAAGTCTTTAGCAGGCACATATTGGGGAGCTGATCCAAAAATTTTATTAATTCTTTACAAGGCTATTGTAAGAAGCCATTTTGAATATGGTTATGTATGCTTTGCTTCTATTCCACATTTTGTTGATAGACTAGATAAAGTTCAAAATAGGTGCTTACGGATTGTGCTTGGTGCGATGTGTTCCACACCCGTAATATCAATGCAGGTTGAATGTAACATCCCTCCTTTGAAAATTCGCTTTAAATATTTAACATACAGGTTTTTGTTGAGAATTTCATCCATAAAAAATCATCCTCTCCTTGTAAAATTGCAGAGTGGTTCTTCTTCCTCTATTTTATCACATTACCTACCTGAAATTGTAAAAATAAAGCAAGACTATAACTTATATGAAAGTGACTTATGGCCTTGCTATATGAGCACATTTAGCTCTAAATATTTTCCACTAAAAATTGTAATTGATAATTCTTTGAAGTGCAAAGAAGATGTCTACCTTTTACTAAGTAACCTAGTTGGTTATCAACAAGTCTATACTGATGGTTCAAAGACTTCTGAGGCGGTATCAGCAGCCATATATATTAAACAGGATAAGAAAGGATATGGTATTAGGCTTCCAAATTTAACAAGTATTTTTACTGCTGAGTGTTTAGCAGTTCTGTCTGCATTAGAGTATATCGAAACTCAAGTTTATGATAAATGGATTATAGTGTCTGATAGTCTTAGCGTTCTTCAAAACTTAAATAACCCCAAATTTTGTGCTACAACTAACTATATTATCTATGATATTAGAGAAAAATATACAAAATTAACAACATTAAACAAAAAAATTATAGTTTTAGTCTGGTCACCGTCACATATTGGTGTTAAGGGAAATGAACAGGCTGATTTTCTAGCAAGAGCTATAACCACTTGTTCTCAGGAGCATTGTATTAAAAACATATGCCTTCCAGAATCTGATGTTTTAGTCAAAATAAAAGAAACCTTTAAAATCGAATTTACAAATTTTTGGAAACAGACCATGGAAACCAAAGGAAAATGGTATTCTAAGATTAAACAGGAGTTGTCAGTCCCATGGTTTACTAAAGGTGTTTCATTTCATGACAGGAAATTTTATTCTACTATTTGCCGTCTTAGACTTGGTCACTGTCGATTTAATGCTCATCTTCACAGATTGAATATATTGTCTTCACCCGTTTGTAATTACTGTAATCATTCTGAACAAACCTTGGATCACATTTTCTTTACTTGTAACAGTTTTACTCTTCAAAGATTTATTTTTATTAATCACTTGATGGATATCTTTAAAACTGCTGAAGCCATCCCGCACTCCCTTCAGCAGCTTCTGAAAACACCCGATTGTTATAAACCAATATATGAGTACGTCCTTTCTACTATTGGTGATATATAAGTAGAATATAAATACTCACCAGTCATTATCTATATATCTTGAGATTGTATATAGTAACACAGAGATAGTTCTCTGTAACGGTTATGTGTTGTAAATTTCCTAAATATATATAAGTACTTTGTGGATGTAAATAATTCTCTTTTATTTTATATTTGCTTTTCATCTCGTTTTTCTTAGTTTTAGTAATAAAATATTGTTTAATGTACATAACTTTGAACTGTTTACTAGCAGACTTTTTAGGTTAGGCATCTGTCAAGAGTCAAGACCACGTCAACAATGACGTCAACACAATGAAGACAAACAATGATCAATGACGACAATTTATGTCAAATTGAAGAAGGGACAGTAAAATACAATCAAACAAAACATGAGAAATGGCTTCGGCCTGATGAAAAAACTTATTTCATATTATTGATATCAAAGAATTGGCTTCGGCCTGATGAAAACTCTATTTCAGATGGTTAATATAAAAGAATTGGCTTCGGCCTTCACTATCAAGTATCATTCATTGAATAGAGAAAGCATAGAAATGGCTGTATGGGCAACGCTCCCTTTGCCTGTCCCGACCGGGACGAATTATAAAAAAAAAAAAATATCTATGGTCTGTGCACAAAAAAGGAGGAGATGGATCTGAAGACAAAATAAAAAATAAAACATAACCAAAATCTTGTTATAGATTTTTACAGTATTTTTACATTTTATTGTAATTATCACGTATTATACGTGTAAATATTAAATATAATACATCACAGAATGGAGGCGCAAAAATTAAAACAAAAAAAGCCTAGTATAAGTAAAGGAAAAATTAAGAAAACGATCAAAAATGTTATATGTCGTCCTGATCCAGTATTTTGGTTAGTATATTTAACGTTTTCGGTTATACAATGTAGTCATAAATATAATTAATATGGTACAGTAATGATAACGATATTAATGAATAATATATACTTCTTTGGAAAAAGGCCACTAGCAGATGAAGAAGAAACTACTCAAATAACTTCACTGTTGAAGAAACACTTTGTGCCGATACCAGAATTCAAGAAATTATCTTGGCAAGAGTTGAAACTAATACCTAAAGATAAAAGGCCGAAACAACCTCCCATAAAGTAAGTTTCAAATATTTAATTTTTTTTGTTATTCATTAAACCAACTTCAAAAAAAGGAGGTTATCAATTGGACGCGTATGTATGTAATATTTCCAGAACTGCCCAGTTTTTGTATATATTAATCTATATCAGCATCTGAACAAATGAGCCAAATTTCAAAAGTGTATGTATGTATGTTTTTATGTTTGTTCACGCATATCTTCGGAACTGCTGGTCCGATTTGAGTGATTCTTTTTTTGTTCTACTAAGTATTGTTCAACTTAGGGAATGCTGCAAGTTTCATCAAAATCGGTTCAGTAGTTTTGGAGATAGGAAGTTTTAACTCTCAATTACGTACAACTTTGAAGTTGGTTTTATCTTTTTAAAATACAGTTATTTTATTTACCTACTTAGTACTTACCCATGTTTTTAGGAGGGTATCAGGACTTACTTTCGGAATTTCGGAATGTAGACAATTAATAGAAAAAAAGGAATGCTCTGCATTGTTAATTGAAGCATCTGTTAATCCTAGAACAATAGTTCAGCCTGTTATTAGTCATTGCCTACAATTGAACATTCCAATCCTCTGTCTTAAAGGTTTAAGAACAGCATGTGCTCAAAACTTTGGTATACCTACAACTTGTCTTGGTATTCAGACACCTTTAGATGAAATCATTAACAAAACCAAGGAATTATTCTCAAAAAAGCAACCCAAAAGTGTACTAGATGTAAAGAAAGAAATAAAAGAGGAAAAAGAAAATAATAATGACGAAATGGAGGTTGAGACAGTAGAAACTGTTCCTAAATTTTCCTACTTATATAGGACAAGTAAGAAATCCAGAATGTTTATACCGAGTAATAAAATTAGTACCTCAGAGTTTGCCGGACAGCAATATATTCAGTTCTCAAACAAAGACGATGGAAGTGAGAAGTTAGATAGGAAGAAATATATGGGAATGCTATTGAAAAGGATATCAAATAATCCAAATAGGAGGAAATTAAATAATGAATAAAGAACAGGTATTTTAATTCCATGTATTATTATTAATTAGTAGTATAATTTATTAGATAAGTAGATATATTTTTTTAAACAAAAAAGTGCATATTTTATTAACTGAAATAAGTAATAAGCCATTTACAGAGAAAGAAAAGAAACAATAATTAATTTTTAAATAATATTTTTATTATAATAATATTATAATCTTGCTAATACATTATTGGAATTTTTATAGCTCATAAAATTCAGTTTGTTAGTAAATTATAAGCTTAGGGGTTAGATGCAATTGCAGCACAAAACCATGATCTTAATGACTTTCAGCAATAAAATTGTTTTCTACATGTAGACTCGTATAGAAAAACGAAAATTGCCAAGAGTCATTAGCAAGACGGTTTACTGTATAATACAAATTTTACCATCCACTTAAGTGAAATGGCAAAATTAAACTTTTAAAATTAACTTAAAATTCTGTACTCTATTTACAGAAGTATGAAATAAAGTACAGTATTAATTAATGTAGATAAAATTTATCTTACAATTTCATTGGATGCATTGCATTTAAAGTTTTTAATAGTTCAATTTAATAAAAAATCAAACAAGAGTACATATTTTATAAGTTATAACTAATTTAATGACTATGTCGTAACATCTGGCCTATCATCATAAATACACTAAACTGCATGACAATCATTGATTGAGGGCAAGTTTTACAGACTAAGCAGCCAACAAAACTTCAGAATAAAGTATTTGTCACATAGGCTTTTGTAAAACAAGTTTAGTCTATTTATGATGATGGATTCTTTAACTTTTATAATACAAAACAATATTTGTCATTACAATAATTCTTATATTAATACATAAAATTATATTTTTATGAACTGTCATACGGCAAAGAACAACACAATGCCAGATTTTCGTGATGTAGCTTATTATTTGTAAATAATTTTAAATAAATAATTGTTCGACTTAATGTCTTATAACACCAACGTTATAAATAATGCCATATAACGTTGGTGTTAAAAATTAAAAAATAAACTATTACAATATAAACAACATTTAACTTGGTACATAGTACCAAGAAGAAACCATCACAATGATGTTATTGCTAATAGATAAGACTAAAATTCGTAGTATACATAAGGCATTCTTCTAGCTGATATACGAACTGCAACTAATTCTACTCAGATTATATAATAATCTGAACGAACATAACTAATTATAACTAACGGGTTCAATGTTAACTCAATTAAAAATCTACACCAAATGGTATTATCTTAGCAAAAAATTAACTAGATACATTTAAATATAATAATAAAAGTGTGGAAGGGATAAAAATTATGTCTGTTAAAATGTTTTTAGGAAGCCTGAAGTAATAAGATAAGTTTGACCATATTTTTATGGTCCCAAAATTGGCACTATGTCAAAAATATGTTGTACCTATCTAAAATGTAAATAACTAAGTTCGGAAAATAAATTCCTTATAAGTTATAAGTGATTACTTTTCGATAAAAGAGATTCAACTAATTGAAAAACTAAACTAGTTTTAACATTATGTTCAATTGATGGTAATTATTATTTTTCACTGGGTCTAAAACTGTTACAAATAAAAATTTAAAATACCGACAACTCAAATCTGTTATGTTTTTAAAGGCTTCATAGTGTGTGGGCAGGCACATCTGGTGTGAGAGTTGATTTAAAATTAACAGAAAATATGATGAGTGTTAAATAATAATCAACTTATAGCAATGATTACATTTTGTACATCCTTAAATCTAAGTCGTTATAATTATAAAATTATCAATGTCACACTTCTTAGAAGTGGACATTGGAACAAGTATGAATGTACACCAGCCTGATATTTGATACTCGAGGAACTAAGTCTTTTTAAGTAGTCTAACTCTAGAGAATGTAAAGAACTCTAGTGGTTGGAGGAATATTTATGTTTTACTTAAGAAATTATGGCCTAGAAGAGTCGTTGAAACTAAACTTGCTAAACTGTTACCACGTCATCAATAACTTTGCTAAGTTGCATCAAAACTACCGGTTTCCTTGGGAACAACAAAACTATTAGCATTACTATAATACATAGTGTTAAGTTCATCTCTAGTCCAATATACTCGTAGTTTGCATCAAAAAATCAAAATAGTATTTGATGAACATTGGATCACAAAGACCATCCCATGTGTGTTTCCCCCTCGTTGACCTCGGGAATATAATACCTCGATTTCTGTGAGAAACCGAGCACAATTCGAAGATCACGCCATCACTTTACAGATCAAGTCAAGTTCTGACTGAATGACTGTTATAATCAATGCGGCGGACGATTCAACGGCGCCTCGCTGGGTCTGTAACGGTCCAGGATGATCGCACACATCTTTTGAGCGTCCGTTTCGTCTGGGTACTTCATCATGGCTTCGGTGACTTGAGCCTCGGGGAAAATACCGGTTAAATGGAAGTGCATGCGGTGTCGCGCTTCCCAGTGCTGGAGGGCACTATCGGACGCGCACGGGGAGATGGGCATTCCGTGGTTCGGGTTCAGAGCGGCCGCAGCACCGACCGGGGCCGACGACACCCGAGCAGCCGCCGCGTGCAGGCGCGGATCGCACGCCGGGTTCAAGGTCAGTTGCCGAGCGAGTTTCCGGTGCGGGTTCGGATCCGGGGGGATTTGGGACGGCCCAGGATTAGGGTGGACCTGCGCTCGGTCGAAGTGCGTAGTTAGCGTCGGATCGGCGAGTCGAGGTGTGGCCGAGTGCGCTCGGGCTAGCGGTTTCTTGTTGTCTGTCGGTCGTCCCCCGGGCGGTAAGCTGAGGGTGTGCAGATGGGCCTTCCTCGCAGCGCGCTCCGACAGCTTCTCGGCTACGGACTTATGCGGTCTGCCCGCGCGCTCCGGGTGGTGAAATTTACACTTGTTGCCGTACGTGCACTTGCGGCCGTACGGACAGGCGGGCGGGGGGTCGGTTTTTGAGGGGGGAGCTCGAAGAAACGCGTCCAAAGTCGGTCCGGATCGTCCAAGTGGGTCGTCGGGGGGCATGAATCTGTCGTTGACGAACGAGTACATGAGAAGGCGTTCTTCGACGACTTTCCGGAACTCAGGATTCTCCGTGACGAGGTCTCTGTAATTGTCGTTGGACACGACGATGCCGTCTGTGTCTGCCGCAAGGCGGAGAATGTATCTGTCGTCGTAGCATATTAGTCTTTTCCCGCCGAAGAGTCGGCTTGGTGTGTACACGAGTATTCTGTCTCGCTCCAGCCGTTCTAGTACATCTCGGTCAGCTACTGGATTATCCGGTCTTGTGGCTTCCTTCCGCCATTTTGGAATAAACACTATGATGTCCTTGTGGCCTCGAGCGCGGAACCAGTCGACGCATATCTCGATACCTCTACACGAGAACGTTTGTTTGTTGCCATGACTGAAAAGATAAAAAAAGAAAATTATATAATTTGCTTTCTAATCCGCTAAAATAGCAAATTGAAATTAAGATCTTACTTTGACCGTCTTCCGATCTTCAAAGATCGTCAAAAACTTTGCAGTTTTCCTAACAATGCTGCCTTTAACGTTTTATATAATTTGGGTGTAACGTTTAATAATTTGGTGAAAAGATCATTGAAAACAGTCCATAAATCTTTCGACCGCGACTCTTTTCAACGAACAAAAGGCGCTAAACGTACCTCATAGCAACGTTGCTGCCATCGATGACTATATGCCGTAACGGTGCTCGGTCTGTCGGTAGCTCAGGCTCTATATGCTGCTGAGGGGAAGGTGCTCTAGGGGGTCTCTTCGCAGCCAACTTAATCAGCTCGGCCAGCAGTTCATTCTGTGGCGGATCCGGACCCAGTCTCTGTAAGGCCGTCCGCGCTAGTCTCTCTGAATACCCAAGTTTCACTGCAAACTCTATCTTGGCCTGCAAATACAAAGGCGTTTGGTTAATTATGGAGTTTTAAAGTTCAATTCAACCTTTTTAAGGTTCAATTCAACCTTTAATAACTGTAGCGTGTATGGGCGCATAACTTAAGATTTCATAATCGAAAACTCTTTAGCTGCGCAATGCTGTCGATTTATTATAACAATCTAAATACAACGCTAGATTTTATGTTTTCACCAGATTTTACAACTTCATCAAACCATCAAAACTGCCTTACAGTTACGAGTGAATAAGTAAAAACATACCGACAAACTTTTTCTTTTACAATTAATATTATTATAAATGGAAAATCGCATAGATTGCAATCGTGCTTCAACAAATACATGAAATACATAGCATTGTAGAAATGGCTTAGCGCGTTAAAGAATTTCTAAAGTGACGTACCTATGCGCATTGCGCATGACGAAAGTATACGTATAATATAGTTATATTGAGACTGTGTGTCTGGTTATTATAATGTACAATTATATAATATAGACCCGCTGACGCCAACGAACCACTCATACGAATCCGGATCTTAATTTTTATAAATTATTCAGAAATACGACGTCACATTTAAAGTGTTTTCGTGGCTGTGGATCATATTTTCGATTTCAATTGTTTTGTGCTTATTAGGTACCTATGTCTTACAAAAATAAAATTCTACGTAGGTATTTGTAGTAGTCGGAATATAATTATTTTCTTAACGATTTATGCCTCTCATTAAAAATCTCTCAGTTTATTATCTGTGTCAAGTGAGCTCCAATCAAAAATAGATTTTAACACCAATTTGAATTCTAATCATATTTTCGATTGTTTCAATTGTTTTGTGCTTATTAGGTACCTATATCTTACAAAAATAAAATTCTACGTAGGTATTTGTAGTCGTCGGAATATAATTATTTTCTTAAGGGCCCGGGTTACCCTCGAAATTTTCATACATTCTTAATACCAAAATCATTTTCTCATGCGAAAATATTTAACATGTTTGAGTAATTTTTCAGCTTAAGATAGTAATTACCTAGGGTCCTGAACAAATTTTTTTACAAAATATTTAAATACTAAAAAAAAATTTTGTGTTTAAATATTTTTTTGGAAATTTACTACTAAATATTTAAACACCAAAAAATAGACAAAAACACTAAAAAATATATAAATAGTAAATTTACTACAAAATATTTTAACTTTAAAAAATATTTTTTATTATTTAAATATTAAGCAGCACTTTAACTTTTATGGGACTTGGCCATTCTTCAGCACAAAATATAGGTACATCTGACTTTTCATACAACCCCACAAAAAATTACATGGCTAAGCTATGGAGTAGTTTGCTTTGTTGATAAAATATATCCCCTTAGGTACCTAAATTGACAACATTTCAAAATTTTAACATGGCTTTTTTATTATTTTATAAGAAAGTAGACTTAAAATAAGGCGACACGTGTTTCTTGCTTTTTCAAAATTATGTTTTTAAGATACCTAAAAAATAGATTTTAATCCTTCGTATTCTAAAGAGACGTAAGCGCCAAGTGACGTCATACTTACGCCTGAACGGTTAATTCCATTACAGTTTACAAAAGAAAAAATATGTCAGTGTAAGTTTGTTACGTTTATTAGGACGTCTGTCAATGTCATCGTGGTACTTTCGTATGTAGAAATGTCATTGTTGACAGTGACTGTTTTTTTTATGCTTCATGATGTTTTTTTAAAACGCTTTTACACCAGGCAAAGAAAAAATGTCTGATATGCCGTAAGTATGACGTCACAGCGTATTTTTCAGTTTTTCTTTATTTTCTCAGTAAGTAAGCAATATAAAATTTTTTTGAATATTTTTTTGATATCAGGAAAAGAAACTAAAGAAACGGTGTTTTTTATTTTAAGGCTTAAATTTTTTGAAATGTTGTCAATTATGTCTACTACCACAGTGTAATAAATAGATATCCATAGACTGTGCCACTACGATTGCTTTCAAATTTTTGCCACGTATAGAAGTTGTCACGCTACTTGATGCAACAATATTTCAGTATGTATTGTTACGTTTTATATCTCTTTATCATTTATGAAGCCAAAGTGTTTTTTCAATGAATCCCCCTCCTAAATTCCTGAAATCCTAGTCCTACGGTCGAACTCGAAGACATTTTATGAATAGGTATGTAATTTTAATTTGAGAGAAAATTTATGAAGTTTCTTCCCGAATCCCCATGAAATCAAAGTTGATTACTCAAATCATCTCTGTGAGTGCAGCCATAAAAGTCATAAAATTGACAAAAAAGTTTTTTATTTGGAAATTGTGTCTAAATCAGACTGTGTGGTATGCTTTAGGTCAATTACTGTTCAGGTAAACCGGAGCGTGTATGAGGTTTTGCCTGTACTTTGCCTGACAGTCGTAACTGCACAGGCAAACCTGTCAGGTACACCCTTGCGTTTATGGCCTGCTTAACAGAAGAAGTTAATAAGTTCTTACCTGATTGAGCTGTGGTGGTGTGAGTGTGACGTACTCCGCGAACTCCGCGGCGAGGGTGTCCGAGGGGGTGCGGGAGGCGGTGCGGTGGCTGCCCTCCTCGTCGCACTCCGAGTCGTAGCTCGAGTCCTCACCCCGCTCCCCGGCCCAACCAAGCGATGACTCCACATATTTCTGAAAAAAAAAACTGTCAATTAGAACAAGCATTTGAATTGGGGTTCAGGCAACTTGGCGCTAAAGCGCATTAAGTGTTTTTTGTTCGTTAGTCGGTTCTTGAAATTCTAATAGGTCGGGGAAAAAGTCATTTCGCATTATAGTATGTATGAAGTATGAACTTGTCATAAAATATCTTGGGCTATACCAATTGTATCTGGCTGATTTTGGTATCATTAAAAAGTTTGAATTTTACAGAAGACAATTCCAAATTCAAATTAGGTAAATGTGAGATTTTCATTTGTTTTTCTTACTGTTAAAATGAGTAATTCTAATGAAGAAATTCAATACATTTTAAAATTTTATTACTTACAAAAAAGTTAAAAATGCAACACAAGTCGCGAAGAAAAATTGTGATGTTTATGGACCTAATGCAGTATATACTGTGAACTCTCACAGTGCAAAAAGCAGCGCAAGCGCAAATTTGGTTTAAGCGTTTTCAATCCGAAAATTTTGATATCAAAGATGCATGTCGCCCTGGTCGCCCTATTACGGACAAACTGATGCCATTTTTGAAAAAGTGGAGCAAGATCGGCATATTAGTAGTTACGATGTAGCTGAAGAACTGGGGATTGACCACAAAACGGTTTTGACGCATTTGAAAAAAGCTGGGTACACAAAAGAGCTCGATATTTGGGTGCCTCATGAGCTCACTGAAAGAAACCTACTGAACCGTGTACTCATTTGTGATTCTTTATTACGACGTAATGAAACCGAACCTTTTTTGAAGAAGCTGATAACTGGTGATGAAAAGTGGATCACGTACGACAAGAACATGCGAAAAATATCATGGTTAAAGGCCGGTCAGGCTTTACAGATTGTGGCGAAACCCTGGTTCACTCACAACAAGTTGATGCTGTGTGTGTGGTGGGATTGAAAGGGCATTTTTTTTTTATTAAATAAGGGGGCAAACGAGCAAACGGGTCACCTGATGGTAAGCAACTACCGTCGCCCATGGACACTCGCAACATCCGAAGAGCTGCAGGTGCGTTGCCGGCCTTTTAAGAGGGAATACGCTCTTTTCTTGAAGGTTTGCAGGTCATATAGGTCCGGAAATACTGCTGGTGACAGTTCGTTCCAGAGTTTTACAGTGCGCGGCAGAAAGTTACGCGAAAATCGCACTGTGGAAGACTGCCACTCGTCAAGGTGATGAGGATGGTATGTTTTTCGCGTGGGACGATGGCGAAAAGTTGCAGGTGGTATGATTCCGAACAATTCCTCAGAGCACTCCCCGTAATACAACCGATAGAGGATGCAGAGTGAAGCTACATCTCGGCGTAATTCTAAGGGGTCCAAGCTGTTCGAAACACTGTGGCAGTCAACAATTCGAGCGGCCCTTCGTTGGATACGATCCAGAGGTAGCAGTTGGTATTTTGGCGCCCCTGCCCAGACATGAGAACAATATTCCATGTGAGGCCGAACCTGCGCCTTGTAGAGTTGTAGGCGTTGGTCCGGACTGAAGTACTGTCTCGCTCTGTTAAGAACACCAAGCTTCTTCGAGGCTAACTTGGCCTTACCCTCTAGATGATATCGGAACTGGACTTCGCTCGATATGTTGACGCCAAGTATCTCAATGCTAGGGGAGATGGTTAAAGATGTGCCCTCGAAACGAGGATATATGACCATTGGTGACTTTTTAGTGGTGAACGCGCAGACTTGCGTCTTGGCGGGGTTAAATTGGACTAAGTTACGTCTACCCCATTCAGAGACTTTCTCCAATGAATTCTCTATTTTAGACACAAGTTCGTTTCGGCTCTCAATGACATTTTGCCGAGAAATATTGCGGGAGCCGGTATATACAGCATCACCTGTACTATCATCCGCATAGCAATGAATTCCGTTGGTCTGTAACATGTCATTGATATGTAGTATGAATAGGGTAGGCGATAGCACACAGCCCTGAGGGACACCAGCATCAACAGATTGAGTTTCCGAGCATTCGCCGTCAACTATGACCCTTATGCTTCTATCTGCTAAGAAACTAGTGACCCACTTACATAATTTCTCGGGCAGCCCGTATGATGGAAGCTTTGAAAGCAGCGCTTTATGCCAAAGCCGATCAAAGGCCTTCGCAATGTCCAAACTAACAGCCAATGCCTCTCCCTTCGACTCAATTGCCTGTTGTGCCATTCATTATGAGCTGTTGCCTGTTACCGCCAGGCAGGACCATCGATTCTGAACTGTACTGCGAACAACAGCTGATGAGATTAAAGCAAGAAGTTGAGATAAAGCAGCCGGAATTAATCAACAGAAGGGCTTACCGAGTTTGGCTGGGAGGTGTTAATGCATCCGCCGTATAGTCCTGACCTTGCACCTTCAGATTTCCACCTGTTTTGGTCGCTGCAGAATTTCTTAGGCAGTGTCAGATTGACATCACAAGAGGACTGCCAAAACCACTTGTCGCAGTTTTTTCATCAGAAGCCCCAAATTTTTCATAACAATGGGATCATGTCCCTACCAAGAAGATGGCAGAAAGTTCACCTATATACATACTTTGGTCAATTGTGAATAAACTTTATAAAAAAAAAACCTTTTGAATTTTTATATAAAATACGAAAAAACTTTTTCCCCAACCTAATATTTGCCACCAGGTGCCGAGATGTAGCTTTCGGGTCTATCGTGTCAAATAGACCTATTATCGTGACACATGACAACTACATCGTGACACATTTAACAGCTATAATATCGTGACACATGACATCTATATCGTGACATATTACAGCAGTTTGACACGATAGACCCGAATGCTACATCGCGGCACCTGGTGAGTGATGGCAAATAGAATTTCAACAATCCTCATTGAGACAAAATATTCTATTGCTACATAGCTGCGCCTGGTGGAAGGTAATAAAGTGTAAGAAAATTCTTATTGACATTGGAAACACGAGTCCACAAGTGTCGAATCTGCCTCGCAGCTGCAAAATACATATGTAATATCAAAAGTACTCTGCGCTTTTTCTACACAAAGCGGCTCTGACATTGGCAACACACCCGTCGTTATTAACAAATTAACGTCATTAAAACTTTTGCATTGATAAAGTTAAATATGATAGGTCAATAAATATCGACCCACAAGAGAGTTCATCTGTGAACGAAATCGCCAACCCAATACTAGTTTATGAGCGAGAGGAAATTGGGGCGACGACGGTTTCTACCCGGACCTATCTGTTTAGAGAGGCCTTTCCCAAACCTAACCCACTCAGAATTCAGACCTCGACCTCCTTCACGCGATGTCAAACTATAACGTAAAAATTAAAAGCTAAGACATTAAAAAAATATTACTAAGACTGTGTGTGACTTTATTGTGTTAAAATAAAGTTTTATAAAAAATACTCGTACCTCAATTTCAGTGAACTTCTTCGTAAAGGTTACTTTTTCGGCTGTCGAGCTACTCTTCTCCAGTAATAATTGTAAAATTATGTTTCTATTAACGTTATCATCAGCCAATCTCCATTTTTGCTTTTTATCCATTTTATTATCAGATAATTCCCCTGCAAACTAAAACTAGACTCCCTTGTTTTTCCTCTACATACGAAGATTACAACAAAACGTAGATAGCCCAGGATACCAAATTATCCAAAATTATCTTAATGAAAGTAGCTCCTCCATCGAGGGCCTAATATTTGTTCAGCAATCAATAACCGCTGTAGCGCGGGCGCCGCCGGGACAGGGTCATGAGGTCATCGAAGCGGATCTACGGATGATCATTGACCTTTACGCGCAGTACCGGTTATATTATCTCATTGCATATAAAAATTGACAAAATACATTCCAACGACATTATCGATTTAATATCTATTAATCTATGTCTATTAATCATTAGGTATCGTGATGTTTGCGGACCCGGTGACTTCGTTCATACTGTAATCGGATTTTAAACCGTTCCGATTGGGCGATAACTTGATAGTAAAGTTATACTGTAGTGTTACCGAAAACACACTTCTTCGATCGCGGATTCTTGGGAGTTGAAGAGTTGAAAAATTTAACTAAATGACATCCCTAACTGATTAGAAGAAATGAGGGTTTTAAGGTCATAATGATTCATTCCCATTGAAAGATCGCAATTCGCAAGGTGTGTCCGAGCACTAAGATTTTCGAAATCAAAATATTTAATCGGATTTATACTGAAAACCTGAACAATAATAAAAATATATTAATTTATAACACGATTATGTTCGAGAAATTAGTGAAGTTAATTGACTTTATGTGTCAATAATTTATTCAAATCAATTTTGATATCGGTAAAAAAACGTAATTTACATGTTAGCAGGTTGTACTGAATGATGTGACGAGGCACCTTTTTCAGGCAATAAAAACCGGCCAAGTGCGTGTCGGGCCACGCGCAATGTAGGGTTCCGTAGCACCGCTAGTTTTTGAAAATTTCTGTATGGTCAATGAATGTACATTTATAACATGTTTTACACTACTTACAACATCATCTCAAAGGAATTTGAACGAAAAGTTCCTTTATACTTCGCCGAATACATTTTTTTAGTTGATCGACTATTACTCAATAACTTATGAAGTCAACTTAGCCGTGATAGTTTTCCTTTTAAATTCAGCATATTTCCTACTCCCGTGAATTTTTTCACATTTCCAGAAGCAACCGTTTAGCTGGTAGAAGGGGGGGACACTGGACTCTAATGATTTTTTCCACTTTAAAACTTAATATTTCACAAATGGACCCCTAAACCAGAAAATGATCTATGAATACTCATAATATTTTTAAAAAACCTATCCAACGACACCCCACACGATGGGGTGGGCGCAAAAAAAATTCAACACCGCTTGATGTGTAGGGGAGGTAGGTACCATAAAAAAATATTTTTTAAATATTTTATGTACCATTTTGTCGGCATTATTAATATGTATATTCATGCCAAATTACAGCTTTGTAGGTCCTATAGTCTCTGAGCAGAACCGCGGACGGACAGACGGACAGACGGACAGACGGACGGACGGACGGACAGACCGAAACTATAAGGGTTCCTTGTTGACTACGGAACCCTGAAAACGGAAAGCTCCTCCATAATATGAATTATCATGATTATCATCGTCGCAAGGAATCCTTACTTGGTAGATAGTCCTGAAAAATAAAATTAAAAAAAAATAGCGCCCATGTAAAGCGCATTCAAAAATTTATTATGAAGAAACAAGAAAGTTTCCTTTCATTAAAAATCATGGAGACCATAAGCGTTTCGGAACCTTAAAAAAATAAAACAATCCATATTTTAAGACCATCAAGTCAAAGTATCCTTTCTATCTCTGTTAGCTACCACTTCCGAGATTTTTCGAAAATAAAAATGTTGTTCGTCTTATCAAAACGTCTCACAAAAAATTAGCTTGTTAGTAATCACAAAAAAATTTGTTCTAGGGCTCCCTCAGTATAGACTTTCAAATACCAAAACGCGGATCTAACTGACAGAGGGCATGCCCGTTTCACTTTTCCAATCTTAATGCTAAACCAGTTATTTTATTTGAACTAAGCTAAATTTACTTAGTCACAGTCGCTAGCAGCATCCGCGTTGGAGCGGAGGTTGGCCGAGATTTAGCGATATGAGCTAAATCTCAGATAGATACATAATTGATCAGTCCGTTAATGTCGCTTATCTGATTCGGCGTATCGACCTTTTAAATCATTTGCGAATAATTTTAACGACATGCCTGGGAACCAGTGTGTGGGACATACTTTGAATACCGAATTAAACTGTTTATGTTAAATCTTAACACTTAGTTCTGTGATTATGTAAATGCACTCATAATCCGTGGACGCAGCGTCAGCAGTGTAGGTACAGTTTAAAACTGGTCTTATGGTAGAGCTTTCAGCTTGCCAAGAAAAAGCAGCGATGCCAAAGATAGGTCTCACTTCTCTAGATTTTTTTTCCAATTCCAAATTTTATTTACAGTAAATTTTATGAACAAAAAAATAAAGTTATTTCTGGGAATCATAATTTTAGCAGGAACGTTTTTATGGATGATGTTATTAAGGGAACTCAAGTGGAAGAATTAAGCAACCCAAAATAAAGAACTGTCTATTTTACCAAGAGGTAATCTTTACCTACACAATAAATTAATTCGTAATTAGGCTCGCAACTAACACGTATATCACGGAGTTTTTAATCAACCGAAAGATCCGGGTAAACTTTATCATAATATTTTGCTTCTGCAAATACTAGATGTTTACTTGACTAATCAGTAAAACTTATCCAAATATATTTGTCGTGAACAAAATATAATGGTAGATGACCTGAAAAAGTAATTTAGAATCCTATTTCGCAAATGACTGGAGGTTATAGGAGAGGAAGGTATTCTTATTTAGCTGCCGTTTCGTAGAAATTCTTTAAGTCGGAATAAGGGGGGGTAAAGCGCATCACACACGGTGAAGATACTATAATATTTTATCTTAAGATGCCCAAATATAAAATATTATAGTATCTTAAGGTATCACACACGGTTAAGTTACGATAATATATCTTCTTGAATCATTCTAGCAAAAACTTCGCTACGGTTCACACGTATATTTCTACATTTAATCTACATACAGGGTGATCTAATATGAACAATACGGTCTTACTCTTAGATTTATTAGATAGCTCATCTGATGATGATTCTGACTTTGAAAATGACTTCAAAATTTCTGCCGCACATGTAGGTTCACCCGCATGTAGGTACAAATTACAAATTCGCAGATATTAAGCTAATAAAAATTTTATATAAAAATAAACAACTTTTCCAGTTATAAGAAAAATAAAAAAAAATCTCAAATTTTTTCATACATTTTCGCCATATCAAGAACGCGGCGAGCGTCGTAACTTTTTTTTAATTTTAATTAATCTTATTTTAATGTCATTAACGTCGATATTCGTACTGACAGACCTAGGGTCCTGAACAAATTTTTTTTACAAAATATTTAAATACAAAAAAAAATTGTGTTTAAATATTTTTTAGTAAATTTACTACTAAATATGTAAACATCAAAAAATAGACAAAAACACTAAAAAATATATAAATAAATAGTAAATTTACTACAAAATATTTAAATAATAAAAAATATTTTTTAAAGTTTAAATTTTACTATTAACAATTGATTAATGTAGAGTAAGCTATAATTAATATTAACAATTGATTAATGTAGAGCAAGTTTCTAATTATCTCTTCGCCCCATATTTTTAGTGATGAAGTAATAAGGAAGAAAATTTTGATTTCCGTATAGTATGAACTTATCCAAATACATGTGATATTTGTATTTTGTATGTGTCTACATTCTAACATACAATATTGCTGATGGAAAAATCTTTATCTTCTATATTTTTCTAGCAATTTCTATTTCTATAATCAAGAAGGTTTAAGGAGACGGTGCTCAATTTCTTCAAGATGAGTTGGGCACACATCTGTCGCTTCGTTTTTGGCAGCTAGGTAAAGGATAGCTTAGTTCTGCATCAATCCTTATGACATATACTTCACTTTATATGTTGAAGTATGTAAAAGATGAATAATTATTTGTATATAAATAAAACGGTAAACGTATAATCTGTACACGGTAGCGCCGACTCGTTCAACTTATGTAAATCCAACCAGTCGCAAGTCGCAAGAACCTGCTTTCTAAATGCAATATTATCTATATTTTTTCACAACCGGCCTCCACTAATGACATTGTGGTATTATCTTACAATCTATTATGAGATCTTTCGATTTGCTGTTCAATTCATAAGCTATTGCTTTTTCGGAGCCGTTGTCCCCAGAGGCAATTAACATTACACACTATTGGTCATGCTTTTTGTTCTTTAAGATGGGCATAATGATACTTCATTTTACAAATTGTTTACTACATGAGTGCTAGATTTACCATTTAACCCGTCGATCGTGAGAAATCTATTGTTATCGCGGTTGCATGCGACCGCTTGGGGCTTGATGAATGCGGCAGCACTTGTACTAATAATATGTATTCTGTGGCGGCAGCAGAGCTGTTTTTCCATACAAATGTTGTGCCCTGTTTCCTCCCTGGATAATGCCGACGTAGAGTTTTTTTTTTCCTGAATTAATTATTAAAAAAAGGTAAGAACGTTCAAAAACCCAAAAAATCGCGGTTGCATGCGACCGCTTGGGGCTTGATGAATGCGGCAGCACTTTACTTCTACACTACTATTATAAAGAGGAAAGATTTGTTTGTTTGTTTGAGTCGAATAGGCTCCGAAACTACTGGACCGATTTGAAAAATTCTTTCACCATTGGAATCCTGCATTATTTCTGCTGAACATAGGCTAATTTTTATTTTGGAAAAATATAAGGTTCCGTAAGATATTTGGGATTTTCGGACGCAAGGTGTAAAAAATCAACCAGAAAAGTTACTTATTTTGCGTACGCTGCCTAAACTATAAAAGATAGAGGCATAAAATGTTCTAAGTAATTATAGATCTTTTAAATATCTACAAAAAAGTCCGCGACACACTATACCTATCTATGTTGAGTGAGGCACAATAACCATTTTTTTATAAAAAAATCTTGAATTTTTTTTGGACTATATTTAAACGCGTTTATTTAAATAATGCTATTGACCCTTATCAAAATAAATTATTTCATCACTAAGTACAGTTAATGTAGATAATATTTGGTCTTTGAATGATTAAAATTGGACGTTTGGTTTAAATGTTACGGCGAAATTAAAATATTACGATTTCTGCTGCACGTTGCGAATTGGGCGTCAAGGCGCGACGCGCGGGTGTGCGTGCGGTAGGGGAGAGATTTAATTATCAGTGCCACCGACTCGCCCGGAGAGTCCACGTAAATATTATTACCTCGATCGTGGGAATCGCAGACACAATAGATTTTCAATAGTTATGCGACAGCCGGGTGCTGCTTTATTGATTTGATATAGACTATAGTGCTTCATTATTATAATCCTAATTTCAAAAAAGCTTTAAAAGTTATGACTAAGAAAGTAATATTTTTAGAACTTTTTAAAATACGTTTTGAATGACTGTTATTTTTGATTGCTATTATAATTAATTAATTTCTTTAACTATAAATCTATACATAATATAATAAAACTGTAGAAATGTGAATTCTGTACATTAAAGATATTGAAAAAATAATAAGCAGGGTTACTACATCGCTATAGAAGCCAAAAATAATAAGCAGGGTTACTACATCGCTATAGAAGCCAAAACTGTGGTTAGTTTTTTGTCTGTCTTTCTGTCTGTATGTTTGTTCCACTATCACACGAAAACTACTGATCCGATTTGAATGCGGTTTTCGCAAATATATTTGTCTTTCTTCCAACTTAACATCTGGTGTATAAAAATTTTCCCCCCCACCCCTCTAAGGGGACGAAAGAGGGGGTTAGATTTTGTATCAAGCTTTTGCTTTAACACGAAAACTACTGATCCGATTTGCATACGGTTTCCGCAGATATATTTGCCTTCTTCCAACTCAACATCTGGTGTATAAACTTTCCCCCCCACCCCTCTAAGGGGACCCAAAGGGGGGTCAGATTTTGTATCAAATTTTTTCTTTAATGGACTTACGTCATATTATTAATTGTATTTTCCAAATTGGGACAAAAAGGGGGGGGTTAGATTTTGTATCAATTACTGATGAAGTAGAAATACTTTAAATGGCAAAACAACGTTTGCCGGGACAGCTAGTGTACTAATAATAAGTATTCTGTGGCGGCAGCAGAGCTGTTTTTCCATACAAACGTTGTGCCCTGTTTCCTCCCTGGATAATGCCGGTAGAGTTTTTTTTCCTGAATTAATTATTAAAAAAAGGTAAAAAACCCAAAAAATGGCCAGATTTTCCACTGTTGAAACAACCTGGAAAAAAAACTGCCTAGAATATATACAAAAAAAAAAACAGGAACACAGCTCAAGCCTTGCTTTAATTTTACCGTGGGAGAGCCATGCTTCGGCACGAATGGGCCGGCTCGACCGGAGAAATACCATGGGTTCACAGAAAATGGGCGTGAAACAGCGCTTGCGCTGTGTTTCGCCAAGTGAGTGAGTTTACCGGAGGCCCGATCCCCTTCCCTACCCCCACTTATTTCCTTCCCTACCCTCCCCTATTCCCTTCCCTAACCTCCCCTACCCCATTACCCTATTCCCTCGTAAAAGGCCGGCAACGCACCTGCAGCTCTTCTGATGCTGCGAGTGTCCATGGACGACGGAAGTTGCTTTCCATCAGGTGACCCGTTTGCTCGTTTGCCCCCTTTTTTCATTAAAAAAATCTTGATGAAAAAAGTACTTAAATCGGTTAAAATTTGGAGAAGGAATCAGAATCGATAATTTTCTGTTCTTTTATTAGAATTTTTTCGTGTTGTCTTTATCGCGCTCTGCGGGGGGAGACTTGAGATTAGTGAGACAGCAATAGATTTTACAAATACTTGTTTTCAATTTCTCTAGCCCTTGGTGTATCCTCTTAAATCCACAGAATAATTGGGATTATTAAAGATAATTTTAATCGTTTAATCTTAATCACTTTCTTAATTAATGGTTTTATTATAATAAAGGTGCACTTTAGATGTCATCTTAGCTACCTTCTAAACTAAACAGCTGTTGTTTAGTTTAGAAACTGGCTAAGATGACATAAGTATTAGATAGTAAGTACTAGTGAAGGTAAAACTACAAGTACAACAAGCAAAGTGCAATCCACATGGTATAAACTATACAAGATTGATAAAGACATGTAAAGAGTAAAGAGTTAATATTAATTATTTTAATTAAGAAACATTTAGTAAATTTTTTATAGCTAACATCACTCAAACTGAATAAGATAATATGAGTGCTCTAAATCACTACCTTTTAACGGCTTTAGCGCCACATTTACGACCAAGATAAGGTTCCAACCTGACGTAGCTTTACATAATCCGTTTGAGCTCATACGAAAACAGCACTGTGTGCTCGAGCCTACATCCAACGCGGAAGCGGTGCCGGATGCCACTTTCTAAAAAATATAGTGCGCGAAGCGGCGCGTCCACCTTTGTTGTCACTACGAAAACTTACAAAATAAATAAGGTAGTAACACGTAATGAAATTGTTATTTGAAGTTGCATGAACGAACGTGGAGACTCAATAATATTATGTGACTAAGAACTGTTGCCAAAATCCCATTTTATTATAACATGCATAATATTGTAAACGATCCTCAATATGGAAGAAAAAACGTTTTAGATGTGTGTCTCCTCTTCCGATACCTACATAAATTTTCGATTGTTTACATTCTCAAATAAAACAGAAAAGTAAATTATTAAGTGTTCCTTGATCAAATGACCATAATATTATATCTGGTGATTCTGTATAGCAAACGACATTCTATTGTATGAAAAACCCAGAATCAATTGACGTGTTAATCTATACAGTATACCTACACTTTCAATTTACAGCAACCTTCAGGCTTTGATTTATTGACTTATCAACAAAAAAATGAACAAACAAGGATAAACATAATTTTTAACTCTGATCCAAAGTCTTAAAGAAAAATTCTGCAAAGTTCACGTTTTAAATTCGTAGATTTAATTAGGAACTGATTGTGACATCAATTAACTACCTAAAGATTCCCATCGAAACAATGACAAGGTAGCGATTTCCTTGTCTAACCTCCATGTTTAGAGTGAAACAAAAAACCCACCGGATTCTCCCACTTCTGCCACGCTAGAATACGTACAACTATGTTTACGTTTTTTTCCTGGTTGTCTGAACGTAACTAATGGGAGCAGTGCATAGATCTGAGAATCGGCAAGGCCAAGTTCAACGGTTAGTGGAAAATAATGGAGCATAACAGTTGTGACATAGTTAATGTGTCTCGTAAACTGCATACATAAAATTTGCATTGATGGAAATCTTGTCATTGGACCAACTAGATATCTTCCAGATTAGAGAACGAAGATCAGTTTAGACGGGATCTAGAATCTCGTAATTATGAAAGAAATGGGGAAATAAGAAAAGTGCCAGCGAAGATCATCCAAAATTTAAAATGACAAAAATTTCCTGTTTATTGTTATGTTTCGCTGACGTCACACAAGCCAAAAAGCTCTGAAAGCAAAACTAGACTAGCAAATCAATTAACCGAGATATTGAACTTTGAAACCAGAAAGAATATACATCTATATATATAAAATTACAAGTCCTGACTGATTGACTGACTGACTGACTGATTCATCATCGCAGAGCAAAAACTGTTAAAGTTACAGCCACGAAATTTGGTGAGCAGGGTTGTTTTATTAAGTAGACACCCACTAAGGAAGGAATTTTGGAAATTTTAACCCGAAGGGGGTGAAATAGGGGTTGAAAGGTTGTATGAAAGTCCGTCATTTCTTAAGTTAGAAACATGAAACTTTATTTTTGGGCTACTGATTAAAAATGAATAGATACATATTTAAGCGTTTTTGGAAATTCTACCCCCAAGCGGGTGAAATAGGGGTTGAAAGTTTGAATGAAAGTCCGTCATTTCTTAAGATAGAAACATGAAACTTTATTTTTGGGATACTGATTAAAAATGAATGAATACGTATTTAAGCGTTTTTGGAAATTCTACCCCCAAGGGGGTGAAATTGGGGTTGAAAGTTTGAATGAAAGTCCGTCATTTCTTAAGATAGAAACATGAAACTTTATTTTTGGGCTACTGATTAAAAATGAATGAATATGTATTTAAGCGTTTTTGGAAATTCTACCCTCAAGGAGGTGAAATTGGTGTTGAAAGTTTGAATGAAAGTCCGTCATTTCTTAAGTTACAAACATGAAAGTTTATTGACGTTTGAGTTTAACACAGTGTTGATGAATGATGAATAGCACGGAAACCTGCCAAGTTCAAATTTAGAAGTATTATGGATCAGGCTGTTGATGAAGATGATGACGATCGATGGAAGTGCATCTAAACTTTTCATTGGATTGGATTTCAACTCTTTTCTCAGATCAATAATTAGCTAATCAAAGGAACTTGGCCCCATTTTAACAGGTATATTGTTTTGGTGGGATATATTTTAAGGTAACACGATTTGGCCACACTTGGCGGCGGTTCATTTCAAATATGGCACAAAAAATTTATAAATTTAAATGTACGGTTTAAAAAATTCACATCCGGCTCCCAAGTCCCACTTGGTTAGTGTTTTGTGTTTTACGATGATTATATTATTTGACCTCAATTCGTATATTATATAGCAGAATCATGATCATCATATTTGGTGATTTCCATTAGTTTCAAAGTCATATGATATTTTAAATTATTCTGAATTACAAGTCAAGCTTAAATGTATTTATAAGCAAAAAGTGGTTTCACTGCATTTTTTTTCAACCTAGACTTGACAATGTATGAAAAAATTTAATTATATTACAAAGAAACGAGTTACTAGCACTACTGCTACGCATGACATCTATCAATAAATGTGGATTAAAATAATTTAACACGTTACTAATAATTACATTATCAATAGTATTTCTAATAAAAATGTACTACTGCGGCTTAATCTGATACAACTTACAAGGTTATTAGTGCGAGGAAAAAATGTCCTCATATTTTGTCCTCACTTCGCCAGCAGGATGTGCACTTGACCTGGTGACGTTCAACATTGAATTTACTCTCTAACAGTGTCTTCCTTCCAACGATATACATAAGGATTACTCTCAGGAAAACATATAAGTAAAAAAGTTTTATTAGATAACATGTCTTTCTGTTACTAATAATTATTGCATGCATTCAGTAGTTGATGCTTCTAGACGTCTGTTTTGAACGCGTTTTGTGGGTCCAAATTTTTTTCTTGCGTGTCCTGTAAAGCATAGAACAGCCGGCCCGGCTGCACCTGCGTCTATCGTCCGAAGCTTCGTGCTATGAGACGATACTATTGGACGATACACGCAGATCGTCCAATAGTATCAGTTTTAGCGCGAAGCACTACGCATATGCGGCCGCGGCATAATTGATGACGAGGACATTTTTGGTTGATACTTGATTCTAAGGAGAAAAAGTCTTCGTTTGTCCCAACTTCGCCAAAAGGGTGTGCACTTGACCCGCTGACGTTCGTGACAAAGGTCAGCCGCAATCGTACCAGATACTACTACCTACTGGAGAAATTATATCGCGCGTCTGCCGAGTGCCGGGTGATAAGAGCGTCCAATAGTGGTGGAGTATAGTCGCGACGTCGGGTCGTGCGATGTTTCGTCAGCACTCAACAGGATGCGAGCTCAAAGGTGACCAAACAAAGTACAAACGCCTTTTTGTTTTAGTCGTACTACAACACTGTTGGCTATTTAAGGACAACATGAATTTTGAAATAGAAGGATTATTTAAAATTCGAATAATTCACAAAAAACATTGTTAATTGTTTTATGTCGCTTCAAATAGAATTCTAGGAAATGTTATGATAGAAATAGTGAATTAAATATTAATATTTATTTAGATCACACGATTCAGAAATCGTTGTTTAAATTTAGGAATACATAATTACTGATACCGATCTTATCTTAACAGGCCTACTGACCCAAAAATTTAAACATCGTCCTTCTCTCTAGGTTTTATCAATGCCTTTTTAGATATTAAAAAATATTAAAGAAAAGACAGCAATCTTCGAAGATCCAAGCAAAAATGTGTCTAAAACAACGTTTTTTGTAAAAATAAAATTATCGAGCATTTTTTCAGTAATCGTGTTTTTGTCTTGAGCATTTAATCTTCATGAACTGAAATTACTTGTATAAAAAAATCAGTTTTCTAGACCTTACAGATTTTGAAATTTAGGTATAAGTATACGTAGTCAAGTTAGGGTCAGGTGTATTCTATGATATTGCTAGACATTATAATTTATAATACACGATTCTATTACAATAAATATTAAATTCAGTAATTAATATTTATAGACAATTTTTGTATATTTATTTACCTATTTTAAAAGCTTCTTGTTTTTAGATTTGTACTATTTTTGTACAAATCTGTGAACTAAGATCGCTTAAATTTTAAAGTGACTGGTAAGCGTTGGACTTCTTTGCCAAGGTAAAAAAAAAACTCCTAATTGCTAATTGCCCTTTAATTTAACGTGAATCCGACTCAAGCATTAATAAAAATTGTTCCAGTTATTTAAAGATACATTTATTTCAATTAGTCTTTATATCTTTATTATTGTTTTTTTTTCTTTGAAAAGCCTTTACTTACCTCCGAATTCCGATCTTACAATATCCGCCAAAATGAGACCTCATGGTCATCCTACATCGACATACATAACGAATGGGCTAACTGCAGACAACTTATTTCACTACGAGATCAATAAAATATTTCGAATAACTTAGTAATATCGACATTAACAAAGGTTTTAACGATTTTCCTGATGGTAACCTAATTTAATTAAAACCTAATAGCTGGTTGATGACGTCAAATTATTATTAACTGACATTGCGAGTTTTTCAAACCGTCGAAATATTGTGAAGATAAAAATATGTCGTGAATTCATTGTTCGTTTACGAGAAGTCAGTCTTACAAGAATAAAATATATTACAACTTACAAGCCTTTGGGTCCGGCTTATTTGGGTTTATTGGAAATTTGGAACAATATTATTTTACATATTATAGACAGGCAGACTTTTTTTTATAATTTTCTGTCATCATTCTTCATTTCCCAAAATATTAAACGGAATGAAAAACGGAAAGGAAAAAGAAACTGTTCAATCTCTAGGTTTGTTCCTTTCACCTGTTTCTTATTTAGAACTGTGTTTCAATCAATTTTATTTTCTTTGTTATAGCCTCTTGCTGTTTAAGATTAGGTCATATTCTGTCTCTATCCCGTTGTAGATTTAAATCCGCGATCGGATGTATAACGGTTGAATACAAATAGGCGAGTGAAAGTCCGATAGTCAGTCTGCGACAGTGCAACAGAGCAGTGCATTCTTATTACTTTCACACTAAACAATTATGTGATTAAAAAATTGCTACATTTTTCCGACTAGTCGTCACTTATTCGCATAATAAATCATCACCATTATGAATTATGATTAACAATTTTACATAATATCATCCACGCAGTAAAATTTTGCATCAATGTCCTTAGCATTCTGCAAAGTACAGATAGGTAGTGGCAACTGGCAGCATATATTGTCATTTAGGAGGCCCACAGGCCACAAGTCTAATATAATATTATAATATGATATCAATGGTTAATCTATACATAATATAATAAAACAGAAAGAACATAAATATTTTCAAAAAGAAAAGCGATAATCATAATGTAAATACTAGAAATAAGAACAAGTTAGCAATACCAATGTTCAGACTAGCTAAAGTAAGCAAATCCTTTAAAAGCCAATGTATACGCCTATACAATAAAATCCCAGAAAATGTTCAAAATCTACCTTTAAACAAATTTAAAAAAGCAGTTAAAGAACGTTTGTGTGCTAAAGCGTATTATAAAGTCAATGATTTCATCGAGGACAGCACACCTTGGGAATAGGGTGGCTCCATGCAGGTTACTTTACTCTTATTTTTGTTACATAGCTGTAAGCCAAAACATTGTTATATTATTTTATTTTAAAAGATTAATTTTTTCTCACTTTTTTTTGGTAAAAAAGTGGGCCCCGTGCGAGTTTCTTACGCCGGTTCTTCTCGGCGGGTTAGTTCCCGAACCGGTGGTAGGCAACGTAGTTCTTCGTTCTCTCTACGACTTTCAAAAAGTGTATCATGATACCCATTTTGAATAAAAAGATATTTTATTTATTTTATTTTACTGTAGACATGTGAATTCTGTACATTAAAGATATTCAAAAGTAATAAGCGGGGGGTGTTACTAGATCGCTATAGAAGCCAAAAATGTGGTTAGTTTTTTGTCTGTCTGTCTGTATGTTTGTTCCACTATCACACGAAAACTACTGATCCGATTTGAATGCGGTTTTCGCAGATATATTTGTCTTCTTCCAACTTAACATCTGGTGTATAAAAATTTTGCCCACCACCCCTCTAAGGGGACGAAAGGGGGGTCAGATTTTGTATTAAACTTTTTTCTTTAATACGAAAACTACTGATCCGATTTGCTTCCGGTTTTCGCGGATATATTTGTCTTCTTCCAACTCAACATCTGGTGTATAAAAATTCCCCCCCCCCCCTCTAAGGGGACCAAAGAGGGGGTAAGATTTTGTATTAAACATTTTTCTTTAATGGAGTTACTTCATATTATTAACTGTGTTTTCCAACTTAACATCTGGTATATAAATTCCCCCCCCCCCTCCTAGGGGACAAAAGAGGGGGTAAGATTTTGTATCAACTGATGAAGTAGAAATACTTTATACTTATGGCAATACAACGTTTGCCGGGTCAACTAGTAATATAATAATGATGATACCATAATCTATAATACCAATGGTATCATAGATTATGGTATCATACCCATATTTAGACTTTTGGGCCTCCTAAATCACATAATGATAATACAGCATAATCTCTAGCATGTCACCATGATTATAATATATTATAGTTTGTGCGTTATAAGATGATATGCGTGACACATTATTAAAAATTATTCGATAATTTTAAAAACATCGAATCACTTCGTAAAGGAATTGCAATCGAAATTATCGATTTCGTACTGACGTTTCTTCCGCGCCGGCGATTTAAGATGGCCGCCCTTTTTATCGATTTGATATCGATTCAACAGTGTCAATCTCTATCGGCAAAAGTTCCGTTTCATGCATCTGACATTTTTCAAATATTTTCGTAACAATAATTTTATACTCCTATTTCACAGTTAACATTTATAATTTTATAATAATAAGTTAGCATTTAGCAACTAATAATTTTATAATAATTTGGTTTCCATCATGTGCCCGGCAAATTTGCCGCACACGTGCAATTTTTGACCAAGCGAGCACGCGCTAGTCATACATTTTTCATTTGACTCGTGTGGACTTTTTAATTATTTCATTTGAAGAATATTTTGTATGATTTGCTCTATATTTTGTATAGACTATATTATAGTTATACTCTATTCGAATGTATAACGAATATAATCGAATAGACAATAGAGCAAAATATCATCATAATATCAATGATGTTAAATCTTAAACTGATAAATGATAAGACGCTAAATTACTGCTAATTTTTATCATATTAAAATAAGTAATTAATAATTATTACTTACAATAAAGACGTGGAAGCCGTTTCGAATTTAGAACATTGCAGATTTAAATATTATACTCATGGTTGACGTTAGTAAAATATTTTGCCTTATCCGTTATAGACCATACAATTAAAATTATTACACTTTTTATGTCGTGATTTATTTTGCAATATCTTCTTTATTCCAAGATACCATGAAGATACCAAGAAATTCTAGTATCTAAGATTCGAAATAGGCAAACGTAAACGTAATTAGCAGCCACTAACAAAAATGTCCTTGAAAAGTAAACTTTGTGGTCATAACAACCAAATCTGCAAAATTTCAGCATCTTAATATTCTCATGTTTTTAATTTCCAATTAGCAACCTTAGTCTGCTGTGGTTTTATTATTAGTTTTTATTTAATTTTAAATTAATTGTTAATTATTATACAGTACAATTCGGTATAATATTATCATAGAGATAATAAATTTTAAACAACATCTGGATACTTCAAATCGAAATAGCACCTTAAATTTTGCACCGTCGTCGTGTTGCTAATTATGTACTTAATTGTTTTACTGTAAATATAGATAATAGTGGTACGGCATCCGGAAAAAATAATATTTAATTACCTTTAGAACATTTTGTCGATTTATTAATCTACATTATATCACTTCACTGAATCGACAATGTAAACATCACTAAAATCTTACCTAACTTAATTATATTGGGCACTCAAGGTTCAATTTATTTTGATACCAGCATACCTATATTAGATAAGCTACTTCCGGGACGAGCCGCGAGACATAGCGGCCGCAGTGAAACTCACATCCGTGTGTATGGGATAACGCGCTCACCTGGTTGTCAATCGCGAACATAATAAATGCGTGCTAGTGTGCGCGGGACGGACATGACGCGCGTGTGCGGCGTGGTACGCGAGGAGACTAGTCGCGGCGGCGTGCGCGGTGCGCGTACGCACACGCACGGGCCCGAGTGAAGGGGAGCGGGGCAGCCGAGATCCGGGTTGCGCACCCACTGCAGCCGCCGCCGGCCCCCAACGACCACGGTTGAACACACTTTTCTTTGGACCAAATGCTCAGCCCTAACATAGACTGAACACCTATTTATATCTTATTCGTTATAACTTAAAACGAATGTATATTGTGTTGACGGTTGTCATCTTCTTACAGATCTTATCACAAAAAGAACCAAGAGAATCGCAATCAACTGAAAAGTCCGCTAACGACCCAAAATCGACAGGCAACCCGCAACACTGAAATCGTAGGTAGATAATTTTATAGACTGATCGAAAACAGCAGTTGCTTTAGCATTCTTCTTCATGACCTAAAGGTTTGGTTTACATTTTTTTTCGATTTTATGTTTTTAAACATTTAAAAATAAAACGAAAATATACTAAAAGTTTTTCTTGAAAAAAAGGGAAATTCCCAGAACTACTCTAAATCTTTGTCACCCTTGCTTATTTTAAGCTTCATAAAGGGGCCGGGGTACCCTCGAAATTCTCATACATACTTAATACCAAAATCATTTTCTCATACGAAAATATTTAACTTTTTTGAGTTATTTTTCAGCTTAAAATAGTAATTACCTAGGTTCCTGCACTAAATTTTTCTAAAAAATATTTAAACTACTACAAAATATTTAAATACAAAAAAATATTTTTTAGTTTAAATATTTTGTAGTAAATTAACTATTTATTTATATATTTTTTTGTGTTTTACTCTATTTTTTAGTGTTTTAATATTTAGTAGTAAATTTACTAAAAAATATTTAAACAAAAAAATTTTTTTAGTGTTTAAATATTTTTTAGAAAAATTTTGTGCAGGAACCTAGGTAATTACTATTTTAAGCTGAAAAATAACTCAAAAATGTTAAATATTTTAGTATGAGACAATGATTTTGGAATTAAGTATGTATGAGAGTTTCGAGGGTACCCCGGCCTCTTAATTCTAACAATTGACTGAGATAAATTAAGAATGTTTCATTCATAAGACGTCATAACATAGAAATAACTACTTTTGCATATAAACTGAGGCATTTAAATATTGATAAAGATGTTCTAAAAATAAACTTGAATATAATATATAACATTACTTTTGCATTTATGATTTAAATAATAAATTATACTTTGTTTTATTTTTAGTATGCTTTACAAGTTTACACAATTTAGTCAAGTATTATAAACATTTTTTAAATCTTTATTTCTTATTAGAGATGTGCCAATCATGACTTTGGCCGACTAGTCGACTAGCCGATTAGTCAGCTGCAAAGAAGCTGACTAATTGTCCGACTAGTCGGCCAAGCCGATCATGGTTTCGGAAGTTTCTGTAACACTTTTTTACTGCTGATTCGCGGGTAAGTCACACACGCTGTCTGTAAAGGTGTTGGATCGTGTTGTTTGCTTCACGTATGTTACTTTTTTCCAATCAAATCACTAATCAACCTATATTCGTCCACTGCTGGACACAGCTGGCCTCTCTCTCTCAACTTTTTTTATAATACAATAATTATAAATGGTTTTGAGGAAATGTTTCATATACATGCAATCTTGATCTAATAATAAGCACATACCTAATTTGTTGTTAAAAACTACATATTTTTAAAAGATCTCTTTACTGGCAAGTAATTTCATTTCAGAAACACTTCATTTAATTTTAAAATGTTTTACGAAGTTATAGCAAAAATTTAAAAAGTAATAAGGTTTTGTAGCGCATCCGGCATGTTTGCGGAGGCGCGCGTTGATGATTTTTACGCGATTATTAGAAAGAGATGCGCATCATTAATGAACAGGCTCCAGGCTAGTCCCAACACTATCCTAAACGCGTTGGCAAGCAGGTGGGACTCCCCACTGCTGAGGCATTGGATAGGCTTGCATGCGCCTCTAACTAGGTGCAACTTATTGTAAAAATAACTAACCTTACTAACATAATTTTTAAGATAAATTGTAACTAACATAATTACTAACACTAATACTAACTCTACTAACTTAGTCTAAGAAAAATTGTTACTAAATAACTAACACCAATAATTATGGATGAATAATGTCCGAAATAAATGATTATTATTATTATTATTATTATTATTATTAATAAGCCGGATAGTCAGCGCTTTTAGCCGACTATTCACCGACTAGTCGCCGACTACAAAAGTGGCCGGATAGTCAGCTTTACCGACTAGTCGGCACATCTCTATTTTTTTTATGTTATAAAATCTAATTTTTTTTTTCATTAGAAACTAGATAGTCAATTTCTATCAAATTATTATAATAACCTATGTAACCTTGATTTGATATTATGAGTCTGTCTAGTCTTCCTTCTAAATATGAAACACAATGTGATTATGTAACTATTGATTAACAGGTTATAAGATATATTATAATATGTTCATTAATATTAAAATATTAATCTGCTGTGACGCAAACAAAATAATCTTAATGCTGTGTCTGAATTAAGACATTTAAACATTAATTTTTAGACTGAACATCAATTATTCTGGTTTTGTATTGCCCATAGGCGAGAAAAATGGCTTTCATCAGAATATGACCTACTCTAATAAAGACAGAGTACCTCAACATTTTTGATCGACTTTGCCAGAAGAAGAAATAATATGTTTTCAAAGTATTGTTTAAAATATTATTATGTTGTAGACCCGTAACAGCTTGTCACATTTGGGCTGGAAAGGTATCATGATGTTCACCCTAGTCATGAGAATGACAGTCAGTAAAAGGTTTTTGTTTTTTTAATACACAGATTCAGAGCTAGTTTTAGCACTACCAGCGCCCTGGGCGGGATTTCTTGGGCGCTCTGGGTGCTGCTAGTGTTAAAAAAATGGGGCAACTGTGGCACTTTTTTCACATATTTGCCTTCATCGCCTCATTTTACTCTTTTTTTGAGTTTCAGAGAATACATACTTTATTTCAAAATCTCAATTAGCATGTGTTCTAGAAATAATGAAATGTCCCATGATTTATACCATAGATAACTATAATTTTACTTTCTTATAACCGACTGTATGATAAAAAGCAGGATAATTAAAACTTTTGAAAAGTTTATAGAATTTCAAAAGAAAATTGAAGAGCTAAACTTCATCACAGGCATAAAAATACAGGATCATACATCTTAAGTTCTAAATAATGATAGCTTGCCTTATCTTTATATGCCTTAAAAAATATCTTTAAGTAAGAACCTGTTTGTATGATAATGATGAACCCCCTTACTAATAAACGCTGTATAAGCTTTGAATAGTTAAACAGTGTTTTGTCTTCTTCAATCCAATTAAAAATGTCACTTGTGTGACAGGAACAAAACACTGTATAACTATTCAAAGCTTACACAACGTTTATTAGTAAGGGTGGAAAAAATGTAATATAAATAAATGTTGTTTGGCTTACCTGAATTCTCTCAACGGTCTCCCGTGGATTGGAAGCATCAGCAGTGTTCAAATTGAACGTAACATTGAAGTACACATTATCATCTTTGAGTCGTATTGTCTTATTTTCCGAGAGTGTGACATAGTAAAACGTCTCAACCAAGTTTAGATATTTCGTATAAAACTCATTCAAACAGGAGCGTGGAATAGATATCAACAAATCCGTATCGTTTGACATTATTTAGGAAATTCCTTACACGGAAACAACACACACTGTTTTGGCACTTAAATTGCATAATTTGTTTCAAAACATCGTAAAGATAAATTAACAATCTCAATTTTACACAGTACTTAATCGGTTCGTGTTGGTGACGTCCACTAATTACTTCTCATTGAAAACAAATTTTTAATCTAAAATTCTCACTTTTATTTATCACGACATCACTTCAGCCATCAAACCACAGATTAGAGTATATAGAGTAGACATCAAACTCGATGAATGTCAATTATTGTCATTGTCACTTCGACAGAAGTCATAACATTAAAACATCATTAAAATGTGAAATGACAAAAGCTATATAATCTGTCACTACGAATTGTAGGTAGTCTATGGTTTAAAAACTTTTTAGCTCGTACGACATTCTATTTTTTACGATTTTCTGTTTTCCTATTTTACCCCAGGAAAATTAAACATTCGACGTCGGAATAATTCGCATAGAGCTGAAATTTTATACAGACGTTAAGTACATCATTACAAATAAAACCTCAAAAGTCCCCGGGGATCCTCCTTGTGCAAAAAATTTTATTCAAGGTCAAAGGTATGAAAATGAGGTTTTTCCTGTTTTTTTTTCAAACTGTACATTTTATCACAAAAATAGGTAGGGCGAGAGATTCTCTACAAAAAATATTCAGACACTTTTTTCTTTTTCATACGACTTAGTTATTCCATTACACTAAATTTAGAAGTTCTAAAAAGGATTCTAAAAAGAAGACAAATTAGAAGCTTCTTATTCCACTTGTCCTAATTTAATAACTAAATCAGTTGCACAGATTAAAAATCAGTTGTGACGACGCGGCGATTTTGGCCAGACGTCTTCATAATGGCTCCAGTTCTGTCAAACCAACAAAAAATTGGTCTTCTCATAGGCTCAATGAAAATCAAAATAAATAAAAGGCGAAAAAGATGGTTGAAAGAATTTTTGCTCCACGAAAAATTTTGAATCATGAACTTTCTGAACTATTTGGAACCAGCAGACTTTATAAATTAATTATGAATGGATTCCAGATAACATAAAATATATTGACTTTAATACAATAAAAGGTTGAAACCATCTGGCAACACTGATTTAGTCAGTTAGAAGCCCCACTTCTCTCCGATTTAGTACACTAATTAGGATCCTAGCTTTCTAAATGTTATTCCACTTCACTAAATTTAGTGACTAAATCATTTAGATTTCTAAATTTAATGTAATGGAATAACTACTTTACCATTCCTTATAAATGGCGGCCTTAAAGTTTGGGAAAATCGTATCTATGCTTATCATATTTGGCGGACAAAGACGACGGAATTCTATCGTAACGTTTGCGCTAATACATATGACGTTATCTGTTTAACTGAGACCTGGCTTATTGCAGACATAGGTGACTGCGAATTATTCGACAACCGCTACATTGTTTGGAGGCGGGACAGAGATTATCTCGCTACAAACCAGACCTTAGGTGGAGGTGTACTTATAGCAGTGCATCGTGACCTTGTTAGTGACATGCGCAGCGAGTGGTCCTCAACCGCTGAAGACCTGTGGGTTACCTTGTCGTTGCGCAGCAGAAGAACGCTTGCTCCCACAAAAATTCACATATGTGTTGCATATATTTGTAAGCAGAATCTTGGCCTTTCTCAAGCAGCTCAGCTTATAAATTTCTCCGACAACCTGTATGATATTGTTGCAAATAATATCTCTGATACGTTTCTGGTTGTTGGAGACTTTAATTTGCCAAATATCGAATGGCAACGAAATCACGATAACCAATCACTGTACCCCTCAAACATCTTAGGTCACGCCCAAATTGACTTTTTTGACAATATGAATTTAATGAATCTCCTACAATACAATAGCTTAACTAATATAAACAACAAAATTTTAGATTTAGTGTTATCAAATAGTGAAATTTCAGTGGATTGTTGCTCTGACGCCTTAGTACGAGAAGATCCACATCACAAAGCCTTATGCTTGACTACCAGAATACAGCATGCTGAATCCCTTCATCCCCAGCCCCGCAAACGATATTTGTATCATCTCGCTGACTTTAACAACATTAATGATGGCTTGCTCAATATTGACTGGCCAAAGGAACTTAACCACGGGTTAGTTGATGATGCGGTATCCTTCTTTTATGATTCCCTGCAAAAACTCATAGACACTTATATACCTACCAAAATTGTGTATCCTTGTCATAAATATCCGCCATGGTTTAAGCAACCACTCATAAAAATACTTAAAGAAAAATCTAAGTTTCATTCTAAATACAAAAAATACGGCAATTTGTCAGATTATGAATCTTACCTTCTGCTACGTGAACGAGCCAAAGTAGTGGAGCGTGAAATGTATAATCATTATATTTCTCTAATAGAAACTAATATCACTAACTCACCTAAAACGTTTTGGTCATACGTTAAGTCTAAAAACCTAACAAACTCCTACCCATCCTCATTCAAGTATAATAACTCTGTTTCTGATAGCGGAGAAGATATCTGTAACATGTTCTGTAAATATTTTAACTCTAATTTTCTTCCTGGTAACACTGACTATGATATCGATTCTCTCTCCGAGGAATCTTTACAATCTTCGCCTCTTCCATATACTATAGCAGACATATCCACTATCGAAGTTAAAGAGTCAGAGGTTAATAAATTGCTAAAAAATGTCGACATGAACAAATCCGCTGGTCCAGATAAGATACCACCTTTGTTCATTCGTAAATGTGCAGACAGCCTTACAGAGCCCCTTTTTATACTTTATAAACGATCACTGACTGAGGGTGTAATGCCCAAAATTTGGAAAACCGCTTTTATAACCCCGGTACACAAAAAGGGCCCGAAGGACAATATCGAAAATTACAGGCCCATATCTAAACTGTGTGTATTCGCGAAAATATTGGAAAGGATTATATACAACCAGTTGTATGTGTCGTTAAAACAAAGCATGTGCAGCAATCAGCACGGTTTTCTTGCCGGACGATCTACAACAACTAATCTGGCTGTTTGCACCGATTTCTTAACGAAATGTATGTCTGAACGAACACAAGTAGATGTTATTTATACGGATTATGCGAAATGTTTTGATCGTCTCGACCATGTCGTTCTCTTGCGCAAGCTGCTAGCTATCGGAATTAGGGGTGACTTATTCAGATGGTTTAAATCCTATGTGCACAACCGATGTCAAACCATTGTCCTAAATGGCTTTTCGTCCAGAACTGCGTTCATCCCCTCAGGAATTCCCCAGGGATCTTTATTGGGTCCTTTATTATTTAATATATTTATAAATGATATCTTATCACAATTTCCTAATTCAATGGTATTGCTTTTTGCTGATGACATGAAAATTTTGAAACAAATTAAATCCCTTAATGATGCCATAATACTTCAAAATGAGATAAATAATTTTTATAATTACTGTATATCTAATCACCTTGATCTAAACATCTCTAAATGTTACATATGCACCTACAGCCGCAAACTAAATCCTGTAAACTATGATTATAAATTGGCAAATACATCAATCACAAGAGTACATACAATAAAGGACTTAGGTGTCACGTTTGACTCAAAGCTTCTCTTCGACGCACACATAGACAATATTGTCAAAAAAGCAACCAAGTCTCTTGGATTTATATCTAGAATCGCATCAGATTTCAGCAACATTAAAACACTAAAAATATTATACTGTAGCTTTGTCCGCAGCCACCTCGAATACTGCTCTCCGATTTGGAATCCTAATTATCAAATTTACATTGACCGCATTGAAAAAATACAGAAAAAATTCCTTCGACTAGTACAATTTAAATCTAAAAGTTATTTACCAAATTATCTTAAACAATGTAAAAAATTCCATATACTTCCCTTATACGAGCGTAGAAAAATAGCTGACCTAGCATTTCTCTTTAAATTATTTAATGGCACCATTGATTGTCCAAAACTCACAGAGCAAATTAATATTAGTGTACCAACAGCCTCACTTAGACACCACCAGATCCTCTATATTCCCCCATCTGCGACTACCTATCGTCAAAATTCCTACATCCTTAGAGCAAGTAGAGCATACAACGAAGCGTCTCGGAGCATTGAACTTGATCTATTTGCTACAAGTGTTAACAAACTGAAAAGAAACCTTAACGACTACTTCTTTAACAATATTAATCCCGATTAATTAAAAAAACAACCTTTCCCAAGGTCATAATTATTAAAATATGAACAACTCAACAGGGCTTTAAATGAATGTGGCGAGAAAAGGAACTAATGCTGTGTCATACAAAAACGATTTTTGACAGTTGCCCTTCACTAGCAGCGCCCATTGACATATTCATTTAAAGCCTTAGAGCACTTTATAGCTTTATAATATGCTTATGCTTGCGTATTGCTTTTGTCTATAGTTTTTAGTAGTATGCTTACTATGTATTGGTATACTCCTAGCCTTAAACTTACATATTGCTTTAGCTCCTTATGTATAGCTTAATTTTCGCTTTCTATTCTTGTACTTTCAATATTATGATATTTTTGTTTGCTGTTTGTTTATTGTTATTTAGTTGTATACCAGTGAAAACTTGTAATTGGCCTTATAGTTCTATCTTACTCATTATGTCCATGTTATCTAGCTGTAAGTTTTCCATTAAATAAATAAAAAAAAAAAAAAAAAAAAAAAAATATCATAATTATATAAGTGAGATAAGCTCCTTCAAATAATTTTCCCCGTCATTCCCCATTTTCCTCTGTCTCTTTGCTCCTATCGGTGCCAACGTGATGTTATATAGCTCAAGTCTTCCTCGATAAATAAGATTATCCAACAAAAAACAAATTCCTCAATTCAAAGCAGTAGTTCCACAAATTCCTTAGCTTTATAATATAAGCATAGATATGATTTTCCCAAACTTTAAGGCCGCCATTTATAAGGAATGGTAAGTCGTGTGAAAAAAGTGTCTGAATATTTTTTGTACATGCATCTTTACCAATTTTCAGCTCTATGCGAATTATTCCGAGGTTATGATTTTTTGTGTCTAATTAGACTTGGCTATTTATAATACAAAGGTGTAATAACAAAAAAAAAATGCTTCATTATGAAACGTACTGTAGAGATCATTTTATTCATAATTGCTATTTTACACAATATGTGAACTTCTATCGCATACACGATACAACATAATATTGTGGATATATCAATGCGATTTGTGTGTCAAGATGTGAATTAAAACAAATTCGTAAAATTATACATTATATTTAATTATAATAATTTATTAGTGTAAAATTATCGTATAAATATACTATACTTTTACAATACACACCCAAATTAAAAGTTTGGTAGGTTTGTGAATCGTGATTCTATTAATTTCGAAAACAACAATACTGCTAATAATTGTTCAGCACTGCGAGCTCTCGTCTAATTGGATAGATGATTCCTTTACAGAGGAATCATTTTGCTCACTTTTAATACTAGTTCTACTATTCCGCTGTCGTGACATTTTGGCTTCATCTGCACATTTCACCGTAATGCAAGTTCTGAAAGCACAATTAAATAGGTCTTATAAATTTAAATAATAACTCTTTTACAAGTTAACAGCACGAAGCTTCATGACGATAAACGCAGGTGCGGCCGCGGCATATTAATATTATTAAAAAATAATTGCCTCTAGCAATTATTTTTAAGGTCCTGATTGGGGCCCGGAAAAATAAGTATTAAAAAATCCAAAATATATACATAAGATATGGACAAAAAAATCGAAAGTATGGAAAAATATGTAGTAAAAAATAGAAATATGGAAAAAATATGGAGTATAAAATTACAATAATTAAACATTGTTTTAGTGTAGCTGATAAGAAAAGAGTTACTCGTGACAGTTAACAAAGCGATAGAGACCAGAAAATATATTATGATATTCTGGCTATGCCTAATGCCTATACATATTTGATTAGGGAAGAAAAGTCTTTAATGTAGGAAATAATTACTCTACCTACATAGTTATGGATACGGGCTACATTACAAAAAAAAAACTATAAAAAAAGCGAAATTATCATTTCAAGAACAGTTTTATTCAACCTCCATTATAGCCTCAATAAATTGGTTGCAATCGTTGCAATATACAATGACGTGCTTATTCAAATAATTATCAAAATTAAAACTCTGACAAATAATAATACTAAAAAATATAATATTGTTCTATAAATATAGCCTAAATCGATCATCAGCATGACATGTATTTACGTGATTGACTGCATGATCGTCTTGGGTTAATATTGGCTATAATAATGTCATGATCTCTGCACGTCACAATTCACATGACGTGATGGGTACATAGTACTGAAACATCAAAAATCGGCACAGAATTTTGGTGAAATTCATACTTCAGTTTTTGTTTAGCCATGTCAGCAATAGGACCTAACAGCATCTGAAACTTTGTTTTCTATTTCTTCAATTATAATCTTCTTTGGAAACAAAAAACGATGATAAAACGCGAGACGAACGAAATACGCAGCCGCATGGTGGCGGGAACGTACTTTTTTTGTATTTTTCTAAAAATATGGATGATTGTGACATTTTCTTGCAAAATATGGACTTATCTTGTTAAGCCCTAAAATATATAATAGAAAAATATGGAAAATAAAAATTGTTTTCACAGTTTCATGTAAAAAACTCATTCTAAGCCGAAAATCACGTAAAATAAAAATATGTATTTACATAATACAAATCCGGGCCCTAGTCCTGATAAAATGTTTAAAGAACTAGCTTAGATACCTTACAAAACTTTCTTTGATATCACATTTCTTTGCGACTGTAGCTACGATATCGTCGACTGTAATCGGGTTCAGTTGTTTTTTTGCAGGTTTGTTCGAAAACGCCGGGGATCTTTTTCCACTCAGGCTGTGAGTCGATAACACCCTGGAAAATAAACAGAAAGGGAAAATTTTAAGATTCTATAAGCAAAATAAAATCGCCATATCGAATCGGTCGTTAAATATTTCCCGTATAATTTTGTTGCATTGCATAATATTAGGCTAATGGCTGGTATCATAGTGGTTATTTCGGCAAGTCTGGATTTATCTGTGACACTTACTCTCGAGAAAACAGTATCTGCAACAATTTCCTTGTAACATTCGTGTACGAGTTCCAGTTTAAACTTTCGTATAGAGTTTTAGGTATAAGCGTGTTACCACTTCCAATCGGAACCTTAAAACAAACAAACTAATTAGTAAACACCATTACTTACTTGTTTTAATAAGTATATAATATTACTAAGTAAGTAATACATTACCATGTCTCCTTTAGATTGAGCTGCTGTCGATTCTAGATTCGATTCGTGGCTGTCCGTAAAATTATAAATGTTGTTATTTTCAGGTTGCTGTAAAAAAGACAGTACTAGTAAGTTCACATTTTCTCATTTTCTGGATTTGTGCTAGTAGCACAATAAATAAAAGCAAATTAACTATCATTCTCAAGTGCCTTACCATTATTTCTTCGTTCTCTTTATTTTCAGTGGAAGCCGGCACATTCTTGCTGTTTTTATCTTTTATATTCGAATCGTTGTCTTCCATCACCTAAAAAAATATTAATACGTAAACACACTTTAAGTTAAGAAAATCATATTTATTGAAACTAATTTTAGCAAAATCGTACCAATTCATTACGGTGTATTGGAGAGAGAGCCTTTCTGTTGACGTACTGACGCATAGAGGTGCAAGTATAAGGTGATTTCATCTACAAAAGGAGCAAGAATTTTAAATATTATGTTCATCAAATAGGTACTGTAGCAACGATATCGTCGAATGTGGTTTAGTTGTTTTTTTGCAGGTTTGTTTGAAAACGCCGGGGACGTTATTATGGTGTATAAAGATTTTTGTATTTTTTGTATTTTGTATTTTTTTATGTATACTTTACTAATTCTTACTGTTAATGAAGAAATACTTACCATTTTCTCTTTCTTTGTATCTGTCTGCACCTCATCCCAAGCTCTGAGTTTTTTCTTTATCGGCCCAGCGTTGGTAGACACATCATCGTCTGAAACCTAAAATAGATTGGATAATGAATGCAAAAAACTCATATAAATATTTTATCAATTTGGTGTATTTACTGGTCTTTGTTCTTACCCATTTACTTCTCTTCATTGATTGTGAATCATTTGTTACAAGGTTTTCGCTTGTTTCATTCAAATTGCTTTCTTTCAAAGAGAATACTATAGTAGTAAGCTCTTCATATCCAGTTTTTAATGAAGTTCGCAGATCATTTATGAATTCAGGTGCATATCGTACTTCAGTTTGTGTGTCTTTATCGATAGTTGATTTAACTTTTCGTTTCTTTGAATTCAAATCATAGTTTCCATTTGTGATATTAACTTTTCCTTTTGCTCTAATTCTATCACAGTCGCTCTAAAAACAAACCATTGATCAAGAAGTTACTAGCTGGTGAAGCCAAACGAGCGTAACTTGTGAGTTGTGAGTCACAGAATTTCAGTTGGCAGAAATTCTGCTGCATTCAGTTTCATCCAAATTCCTACTTCATTCACACGAGCGTGATTTTGTGAGTCATGATTTGTATGAAAAAACATTTTAGTCAGAAACTCTGCGCCCGAAATTCTGCGACTCACGACACACAAATAAAAAAATTTAGCAGATCTTATAGCTGTTACGAAAAGTTTTGTCCTTGTCTGTCAAGGTATCGTATCAGACAAGCAGAAAACATTGTATTATCGGAGAAGTTGATTCCTAGGCAGATGCCGGACCTATTAAGTAATTTGGTCGTGTTAGGTCAAGCCCATTATCAAATTACGTATGTCCGTCAACTGCCTAGGGATCAATTTCCTCGATGGTACTATACCTACCTGTAAGTACTGTTGTATTGTATTCAGTTGGCATTTTTGCATTATTTTGGGCGCGAAAATATCCTTCCTATCGATTTTAAAATTTGATATTGTGCAGAATTGTAACGTATTAGAACATCACCTAAAAATTATGCGTGTGGTATATTGTGGTAGTAGTTAGGTACTTACCATTAATTCAGTTTTCATTTGGTTGATAGTATTGTTAAACATTTCAACTGTTGTCTTCATCTGTTCCGTCATTCTCATAAGCATACTTTTCATTCCCTTGAGGAACTGTTTATTGTCTATAACAATAAAAAAACAATTGGAGTTTGCCAATACAAACTAAAATAACTAAATAATACGACTCTAAAAAGTTATATGGTACTAACATTAAAAGCAATATAATATAAGCATTGAGAGATTTTCAATGTAAACACGAAATAAAAATTTTAAAACGATTATACCTACAATATATCCATACCTGAAATGTAGAGCACCTTTCCCGGTCTTGTGTTGTTGCTGTACTTTTCACGCAAAATCGACAGTTTTCCAACACACACATCTTGCTTGTTTCCCTCCAAACACTTAGCATTCACAACATCAAAACTTGCACTCAAAATGTCTTTTTGTATCCACTCCACTAGTAACCAAGACTTCTCCATGGCACGTATTCACAGAAAGGCGTTCCAAACTAAAATAACTAGACGAAGCTGCAACGATCACTTGCAGGTAATATTTTTTGCAACCATACCATTGTAGGGATAGTTACCTACTGGGGTTTGTAGTTCCGCTTTGTAAGATGTTACCCTCCTGTATTGTCTGTGATTACCAAATGCAAGTAAATCATCAACATTTATTGCACCTCTTATTGTTTCTACTCACAAAAAGTTGCATTGTTTTCATTCACAATAATTCTTGAAATTGCACTTTTGCCGATATTATTTTAATCTTGCTGTTTCTTGAAATGTATAATTACTTTACCAAAAACTTTCTACCCCTTCAAAAATCGGTTCTCGAGTTTTAGTGAGACTAACAAAATTTTAATTTTAATTATTTTATTCAAATAGACTAGGTGATAAAGCGGGGAACATCAATATCCATTGTATTGCTAATTCCTATTGATAGCTCAGCAAAAAATCTACCAACCTTGCCTTTACTAAAACAACTATTCGAAGCGTTACCATACGATTTTTCCAAAGGCATAAGTTTAAAAACGATTTTTATCATTCTTTGATAAACGTAGCGGTTGCTCACCCGTGGGCCGTTCGCTCTCGAGAATCGAGATGCCACTAATTAGTATCTACATTTTTAAAAGCAACAACATACTTTAATATTAAAATGGTAATAAAAACATACAAGCATATAAATTCTGTTTGCTTGGTTTATTACGCTATTTTACTATTTTTTTCAATTTCTCATCTCTGTCGGCTATATAGGAAAATAATATGTGGGAGTACACACATGGCTATTATTTCATTCAATAGAAACTAACAAACATTAAACCAAGCAGATGCTCAAGTCATAACGGTATTCACCCTTTGTGTCTTATAAGATTCACCAATCCCCAAATTCATAAGGGAACCAATGTGATAAAGCTAGGGTGATTATTTCAATCGTCGTCTATTTTTATTCTATTTGAGACCCCTGCGTACGCTGTCTTGTAATAAAACCATCCAAGTTTTATTTCAAACAGAGTCGCATATTATTTGCATTTGATATTTCAAAAATTTTTATTAGGATAGTTACCTAAGTGTTAAATTGGTTCAATTTATAAGTACTTAAATAATAATTTAAAAATCACGAATTGATTCAAATTTTATTGCATTATCATAATTACAATAGAACAGTTATGATTAAAGTCACTGGTATAAAAATTTTTACTCATGTATTAAAATATTACAATGATTAATATTACACTTACGCCCTGAAGCCTTGTAGGTATAAACCTAATGCATTTTATAACTACTTTATAAAAATATTAAAAACTAGGTTACTTATAGATTTATCATTTACTACTTAATTTCATAAAATATTCTATCAACAAAGTTCGTAATCTTTATCGTATTTGTTTTTCATTTATTTATTTTTTTACATTTTCTATGAAATCGATCTCGCGGAATGGAGATCATGAACGGTTTTGATAGAATTTGAGGCTCGGAATGTATAGGTAATCTACCTAATTTTTGACACAATGTTTCCCTGTTAACAATCAGCACCACGATGACTTCTTCGGAGACGGAGCATTTTGGCTTCATCAGCACATTTGACGGTGATGCATGTCCTAAAATTAAAAATGATTTTTGAGCGACTAAAATATTATAAGGTTTGTTTTTTTATGGGCCTTAAAAATAAACGAAAATTAGAACGTTTAGGAGGATAGTTAGTCAGGTCCTTCTATATACCAATCTGATAAAAAAAAAAAATAATTTTAAATCTTACCGTACAAACTTTTCTTGAATCCGACAATTTTTGGATACAGTCGCTACAATATCTTCTATGATAACTCTATTCAACTGCTTTTTTACCGGCTTATGGGCAAATGCTGGTGAAGGTCGGCCACTGAGACTGTGCGTAGACAAAGTTCTATAATAAAAAAATTATTAAAAAAACACAAAGTAAAAACTTGACTGTTATTTTGAATTTACATGTAGAATACCCACTCTCTTGTAAAAGTCGCTTGCAGTAACTTGCGAGTAACACTGGTGTATGAATTCCAGTCCAAACTATCGTACACATGTTTGGGAATTAGGGTTCTGCCGCTCCCAATGGCAACCTGTATACAAAAATATAGATTATTGAAATAAAAAAAACAGAAAAAGCTACTGTAGCCACGAAAAATATACAAGATATTATTTGCGTTGAATACTTTATGGCATCCTTACCATGTTTTCTTTATTTTTGGCGGGAGTATCAGGCGTAACTTTGTTGGACTTGTAACAACTTGTAGTTTCCTAAAAATTTTAATTATAATATTATGATTCACGTCTCGAATAAAAATAAAAAGGAAGATTTTATTATTATTCTTACGCGTAAAACTAACCGTCTTTATGATCTTGTTAACAGGTGTAAGTACTTTTCTGGATTTTTGTGGTGTCCGCTTGTATGGTGATGATTTGAGAATTTCAGTAGACTATAAAAAAATTCTAGTATGAATGTTTTTGTTAGAATCTCAGACCAAATAAAAACTTTTTAGAGTTAAGAAACGAGTTTTTTTTTGTCTGAGGTTAGAATAATTAATATGTATAAATTATGTAATATTACTCATTATTTTATAACTAACCATGCACAACCAATTTTAATCCAATTTTTTAAAAACTAAATTTTCAATAGCAATTTACTTAGATTAGATAAATGATTGGTCTTGTGCTCGGCGCTACGACCTGAGCGCGAGACCAATCATTTATCTAAGAGCAATTTACTTACTGCTGGAGATCGCACGTTTCCTGCGTGTACTTCGAAGTCTGAAATACGAATTTTCTCCTGGAATCTTGCGTCATCAGGTTTCACATCGTGGGTCCAGTGGAATTTAGTACTCTCAGAGCTAGACTGGGGTGTGCATATCTTCGGAGAACAGACGGTATTCTATAGAAAAATATTTAAATTTTAGTGCGAATTTGTTTTTTTCAATGAGTGCTGTCGTTATCTGATATGTTGGAAATACCACTTGAGAGACAAAGATAGAAGGATAAGAAAGGTACAGTATACCTGATTGAAGTTATGTCCACTTCTTTCAATTTCTGTTTCACTATCTGTACTGCTGCGATCCATCGCCTTAGTTTTGGAAACCTGTGGATTTAGTACGTTTTAGTACTAATAGGATAGACGCTTACAAGTATATTTTACAACAAAATAACGACTAGCTATATGACCGAGCTTTGCTCGGTATTCGATAACACGAATAAAATGATATTTTCTGAAAATGATTCCTAGCTAAATTGATTTATCGCCCCCGAAACCCCTATACCTATACTAAATTTCATGAAAATCGTTGGAGCCGATTCCGAGATTCCAATTAAAATCTATATTATATACCTATTATAATATACGAGAATTGCTCGTTTAAATATATAAGATAAAGCATAAGTAAATCAGGTCTAACACATAAACTCTAATTAAATTTAAAAGTCGATATAGGCACTCGAATTTTAATAAAAAAAATTAATTTATAAACAGATAAACATAATACCTCCCCCTTTTTGGAAGTCGATTAAAAATCATTAATATTATAAAAGAAGCTACATACCGATACGCGTTGAGCTCTTTTTCTCCACTCATCTTCCATAGCACATCTATCTCGATGCTCCTTTATTAATAAATCATGAACAAACTTCAATTTCGACTCTTGTGCTAAAAAATATAAAATAGGTATTTAAAATCATATTTTTAAAAATACAAAACAGTGTTAGATATGATTGATTTCTTACGTGAAACTAAATCATATTCGTATTAGAAATACCTTTTCTCATTTGTGTTTCCTCGTACCACCTTCCTAAAACACTTATTGCTATCTTTTCTAGCTCGTTAAATGTCTCCATTTTATTTAAAATTAACTAATTAGAACCTTTAACTGATTAACCGAAAGGCAGCCCGTTACCTAAGGTAGTCTGACGTATACTAAAATAAATAGAATCTACTTCTGACACATGAAAACAACTACCACCATTTGCAGACCACCCCCTAAAGGCTTAGATAACAATGGCCATACAAAAAATGGCAAGAATCTAATCTGACAACTTTTCTTCATTCTACTGCAAAACAATTGACAATTGCTATAAGCCTAACTAGAAATTAAAATGCCCGATACCAGGTAAAGATAAAACAGATCTAAAATTAATACCTTGATGTTGAAAAATGCAATTCTTCTTCCAAAATACTAACCTAAAAGTTTACTACTTTACAGCAAATCAATTAATTACAAATTAACATAAATGAAGGTAGTTTTAAATTTACTGTACATAGTTGTCGAAACTTTTTAATTGCTCTGAAGCAAGGAATTTCTACCTGTGAGGTCAAGATCTCGGAGCAAGTCATAAGATTCGCAGTGTACTTTACACTGATGATGATTTAATCTAATACCTTCTCAACGGCGGCAAAACTTATAAGTTATAACAGCTGTTAATTGTTACAGGTAGATAATAATTATAAATTGCTAAAGATTTAAGTTGAACAATAAATAATAGTGCTGTAAATATTTTTTAGAAGCGTAAAGCATGGTAAAGCAATTGTTTCAAATAATGAAACCTCTCTAATTTTACCTGAGCTTTGTCTTTATGACGCTAGTCGGTAAAATTGTGACCAAAAATTTGTACTAAAATGTTTATTTTGTGTAAAAAATAAACAGTTATTTTTTCAAAATTACATAGTTTTGTAATAAAATATACCAGCTTATTTTTAGAAAGGGACAAACATATTTTAAGCATCTTGCATTTGGAAACAATTGGGGACTTCAATAGAAAAACGCACAATGCACTGAATAGCATTTGGCAAAAAATTACTTGCTTGGGGTACTGCTGCAACATTCTAAGTTAAGACTTCGGAGGAGCAATATGTTGCTACTAGTGCAATACATTGATAGTGAATTCCCCGACTATGATATTGTTAATAAGTCACGATTATTAAAAACTAAACATGATAAGAAAAATATAAAATTGGTGCGTTCCGAAAGTGATCAAAGCGTTCACCGTGCGATTGTTATACAGGAATCTGGTATGTAATATGTTATTAATTAATATTATGTTATAAAATATGTAAATTACAATAACTTAAACTAAAATATCACACTTAAAATATGAGTATCTTCTTCACACAAAAAACAACTGAACGGATTTGACCAGCAAAATATAAGTATTAAAGTATACGTAACGTAAGACGTGTAATAGATTAGGTACTCTCGTTAGTGCGAAAATGATCAATGTTCTCGTGGGATATTTTATAAATAATAATACGATATTCAGCAAACTATTTCAGAGTTAATTATTTATTTTAAAATTTATTTTTTTCAGAACATGAATTTCGACTAAAAGTTGTCAAGGATATGCTTCTAAAACAGCACAGAGCTAAACGTGTGCCGAAAAAGGAATGGAGGAAGAAAGCCGAAGGAGCTGCGGTTTGCACCTCTTCCTTATATTTAGATTTACTTCATCTACAACACGCGAGTCGTTGACGTAGATACTGTTTATATTTTGAGCCTTTGATTTGAGCAAGTTTCGTTATTATATACTATAGTATATCCCACAACCCTGAGAACTTTATTTTAATGTTTTATGGGGAGCTCAGGGTGACGGCAAGGGGAAGCCGTCACCCATTGCACCAAGCCCCCGCGAGAGTCGTGATGCGCAACGTGCTCCCGCGCATCGCGACAAAAAGGAGAGGAATGGCCAAGACAAGCCCGCACTGGGGCCTCTGTCCGGCCTGGGGGGCGAGTAATCGCCTCTCCGAAGAGGGGTCTGCCGACCACCAGGCAGACGACCGCTGGTGGAGTTGCGGTCGCGGTGTCGTACCCGTGGCCCCGCCGTCGGAGAGAGGGCGCACCGCCAAGTTTTAGTGGGTAGGGCTTTTGGGCGAGTCCCACATATCCGCGTCAGGATCTCCCTCATCCCCCCGGAATGCGTAAATGCATTTCTTGGCGTTAAAAAAAAGGCTAAAGTCGGTTAAATATAATAAAAAAACTACCTTAAAGACTGCCTTACCACGTAGAAAATTAAAGTAATTAACAGAAATATATATTATACAGAAACATTTAATTTTTTTGCAGATTACCAGAAGAAGTAGCAGTCGTGTGTTTTACAGTAGCACAGACAGCGATACGAATAGTGAGATTGTAGTATCCAGCAAAGGCAGAAAAACAAACAGTATACAAGTGAAGGTATATTCTATTTAAACATAAGAATTGTTTTTAGGCAAGGTTTATTAAAAAAACTGAAAACATCTTTAACTCCTATACCTAACATATTTTTTATGTATTCATTTTCAGAACGAAATAACTAATTCAATGAATTGTTCACCAATACAAGAGCATCAGTCCGGCTCCGACAGCTGTAGGGAGTTTTCTGGAAGCCCTAGTATCCCGGGTATCAATACAAGTACTTCTACTGTCTCCCAAGTAGAATGCACTGACCGAGAGGTCCAAACAAGACCAGATCGAATGACCAAGATGCTAGAAGAAATAGTGACCAATGGACAGCAAGTTCAAGAAGAGATGATAGCAGTTTTAAAAATGTTTGAAGAGCTTAAAAATTTTCCTGGGGTACGTTTGTTCGTGTATTAGCAATTATTTTTGCTATTCATTGTAATACAGAAATATAAGATGTTACATGTATGCTTTTCTTCAACAGAGCCCGGATTCCAGCCCAGAAATACGTCAAATGCGAAAAAGAATTACAAATCCTAAAAAGTACTCGCCAGATACTTCCAATAATTCAAACGCACAAAAAAAAGTTATACTAGAAAATGCCGAAAGAGTGCGACAAAACATTTTAAAAGTCCTAAATATCTTCAGTGAATTAGACTCATACCCTGTAGCAAATTTGTATAAAGAGAAAAAAGAAAAATACGCAAGCAGTGACGAAATGGTGAGAAAATTAAGAAATAATTTAATAAAATGTAAAAAGCTTTAATCTTGCTGTAAGTATGTAATTATTTTTCAATACCACGTTAAAAGCTTTTTTTAATTTTAATTGTGGAAATTTTATTTTACAGGTTTCAGACCCCGCAGATGTAACAAGCAACGATGACGATTCTGATTATGTAGTTGATTAAAATAAAGCATTTTATCTCAACAACAGCGTACGTACTATCTGAGAAATTAATGCCTAGGCAGATGGCGGACCGAAGTAATTTGGTCGCGTTAAGTCAAACCCATCCTGAATGAAAACCTGAAACTGATCACAGTTAGCATTGAATTGACATAAGCCGACCAAATGATGTAGGTCCCACAACTGCCTTGGAATTAATTTCCTCGATGGTACAAGTGTTTCATTAGACCCGTCACCCGACTCCCGACCCGTTTAAGTTATGGCAAATATTTGAAAGCATATTAGGGCGCCCCGTTTACACTACAAATACCTATTTATCTAGGTGTAGTGTACGTTTCTTTTTAATTCCAAAACACATGCAGCCATTTTATCGTTGCGATATCAAAAATCGTATCGCATCATGTAAGACCCGCTTTGCTAAGCTGTGCTTTTGGCCATCATATTACTACTCTATGGTGTTTATCTGTCACTGTCAAATACATCTGTTTGTCATCAACTGTCATTTTAGGCTTTAAACACAGATTAAGTATACATAGATGGATTCTTAGCTCGCCAGCGCGTGGCTATTTTATGCTTGTGTGCAATTGCTGTAGTGTGCGTGTAGGGATGGCGTATATCGATAAAAATATAAAATTAGACTACAGCTATCGACCAAGTCGACCATAATTTTATGTTACAGACTTTTATTAAACGACATCAAAAAAGGAGGTCATCAATTCGACCTGCATGTTCAATTTAGGATATATTATGCTCATTAAATTAGAAGTCGCTTTCAATTTGGTGAAAAGGTATTTTTTATCTATTTATTAAGTGTATGAAAATACTTAAATACAGGGTGCAATTAAACCTTCCTGCCAAATTTTGATATATTGATCCTTGTTCAAAATAAAAATACACGTATTTTTTTTTTAATATAGTCACTCAGTACTAAAATGTTGAGAAATAGCTTCCGAAAGTTATCCTAAAAAACACTACAATTAAAATGGACACTACGCGTCGCCGGCGGGTGAGCGCGCGCGCGCCTCCCCCCCACGTCACCCCCGCTCATTCCCACCGCCACGAGTAACCGTTCTGCATCGATTTTAAATGAGATAAAATATGTCATTAAAAAAATAACACCCAATTTTTTTTGCTAAATGACCTCTCCTAATGATACCTAAGCCCTGGAAAAAATTTGGCAGGATGGTTTAATTGCACCCTGTATAAACAAAATATTTAAGTATATAATTACACAAATAGTTAAAAATATACATAATATGTATACTCCATAAGCCACGAAAGCTTGTCCGGAGTGTAATAGCTAATATCAATAAAATCAACAGTTTTTATAAAACACAACAGAAGAACAAAATATATTATACTTTATTAAACTTAATTACTATTTACTATTAAGCAACTATTTTGTAGAATAATTATTATTATCAAAGAAATATAAGAATGAATGTCAGTCCTACTTATTTAAAGTAATTCCAAAAACGCTTAGGTGCATTTCTTTACCTATTAAAATATAATTATGTAATAATATTTATACAGAAAAAGACTTAAAATAGATACTTCGACGCCCCCTGAATAATGACATTATAATAATAATAATTAATAACCTAAGTAGGACTCTAGAGTCTAGACGATCAATTTTATTGTGCAATATCACGGTGTGTGCAATCAAAATCATAGAGCACTAAACCATATATTATTCTTCACTTTCAATCTTATTATCAAATTAATAGTTGAAAATAATTATTATCTTCATTATAGGTCTCTCCGTCACCACCATAATATTGAACTCTTCTTTATGAGCATTCCAATAACCTGAAAAAAATAAAATATGGTTTAGTGTTAATAAATGTACTATACTACTACATACTATAAAATATTATACACATAATTCATAATATTGTATACGGGGCAATATGCTTTATGTAAGTATTCCATGCTTAACCCATCCAGCCCCAAGCGGAACCCAGGTGCCGCATAACAACTAAATATATATATTGTGTCTGGAATTCGACGATTGAGGTATTAAATTTATTTTATTAAATGATTATGACTTTAGCCTTATTAAAATTTTACATTTTACTTATTAAAAAAGAGTACCTAATGCCAGGATAAAATTTCAAGAAGTATCTTTAAGTAACGAATTGAGTACTTACAGGGGGGAGATGTGAGAGCTGTTGATCATGCAATTATTTTACTCTCCGTTAGAACTTTCTTTATTTCAATAAAATCATTGTTTCAAACTTACGTTTGAAATGATAATTCCAAATTCCAATATTGTGATGCCTTCATAAGGGAGTAAGGATTAAAAACTTGCATGAAACTTGCGTCTAAAATATATAACTGTTTGTCGTCTATTTTGAAGCATTTTCAACCTGAAAAAAAATCATTTAGTCCATGACATTATTTTTATCGATAAACTATAGTTCAAGTAAGGCGCATCCCTAAAATACACGTAAAAAACTATGCAATATTTATAGCCAAATTATTACTTGATGTTACATTTTTATCACTAATGCCTTATATAGCACGATTAATGGATTATTATACTTATAAATTTTCTTTTTTAGCTTACAAAAATACCGATTAATAAGCCCAAACAACGTTGTTGAAAACTTACGTATGTTATGTTAAATCCACGTGTTTAGAGGCATTCCTTGGCCGTTTTTATGGTTTATTATATAGCGGAATCACAAAACGCAATAATGTATTGCATTTAACGTTCACTAAACACTTTTATTATCACTTTTTAAACATGAAATATGCAGACCTACTCCTTTGTTATGTTCTACTAAGTGGGACATAACATTACAGGCTTTTGACGTTTACACACCGATATGAGCTTTCTCTTTCACCCAAATTACTACATCGTTAGTTAGAAAGAGTAACATTATCAGCTGTCAAAATATAAGGCGGACTCCTATAGTATTATTACCTCAATGGCTTTAAATGTGCTTTAAAGGTCACTGGGCACCTTAGTATGGAAATTTTACCCACGGCCTACAGAAACAAAATTAGTTTGGATGTTTAGATACACATCCCTAGTTTACGAAAATATATGTCGCATCAATGTGGAAGATGGGAATCTGCCCAAAAATTGAAAATAAAATATAAGTGATATCCTCTAGTGATAACACATTTTTCGACTAATTGTATTGAATGGGTGTCTTAATCACACAGAGGAATTGGTCTATGAGCAACTAAACTCATCGTGTTCATCTGCTGGCTCTAACAATACAAGTCTGTTGGGCAACTAAAATATAAAAACTAATTCCTTCTTACCAATACAGTGATAGACTGATGTATTTTCAAATAAAACAAATGTGTAGAATTAATATAGTTTTTATTCAACAAAATCAATATCTGTAGGCACGATAGTGTCATCTAAAAAAAAAAAAAAAAAAAAAAAAAAAAAAAAAAAAAAAAAAAAAAAACCATCTAAACTCGTCTATCGTGCGAAAGAGACAGCTAATGCTAGTCCCTGGCCGTACATTGTTAGAAGGCGTTTGTTATTTTATTGATTACAATACTTAATTGATACGTTTTTATTGATTACAATACTTAATTGATGTTAAGCACATATTTTGAATCATAGTTGATTTTAGAACTCTCCCACGGTTTAAAAAAAAAAAACCACACAGAATGAAATGTAGGCTAGGACTCAATAATCTACAAGTAATTTTATATCTGTAGGAAATATTTCGAAAACCGGGTCAGATTATGCCCAGTTACCTTTTCATGTGTACACTGTGCGGATAGGTTAGAATCGATCTTTTATTGTGAATAAAAGTAATAGATTACTAAATAATTTTTAAAATGGACGAGAACGACGACAATGATTTTGTTGCGTCAGAACATGACCGCTTAGTGAATGCTATAACAAAACTAGACAAAACACAACATATTACAAAGCCAACGCGAAACGAACCCACAAATGTAAACTCCGAGTTTAATTTGGTGAAGAACTCCAACAAATTGAGGTTGAGTCAGGTAGCGAGAGTTTTAGAAGACACCGCCCATCATGTTAAAATTGGAAAGAGGTTGAAGAGCATTCAAAAGACATCAAAGATCCTATCTAAGCCTATGGAAAAGCCTCAAGCTGAGCGAGTTAAGAGAGTAACTGGTTACCAGCAAGCAAAGACTAAATTGGGAAGGTGGGATCCAGTCGTAGCTAGAAATAGAACTGTCGACTTTGTTTCATTCCCATTGAAGAAGTTTCCATCAAAACTTGAGCCAACTAAAGACTTTCTGTCAAAAATGAAACTAAAATCGCCATTAGAACTAGAACTGGAGGAGGTTGATCCACCTCCGCCCATGGAGCAAGAGGAGGAACAAGAGAAATATCCCATGTCTTATGAAGAAATGCTCGAGCAGAGACAAAACATGGCTAAGCTGAGAGCACAACAATCATATCAAGCAGCAAAAGCAAAAAGACAAAGCAAAATTAAAAGTAAAAAGTATCACAGGTTTGTACAAATCAATAATAATTATTATTTATTTTATTAACATTATAGTGACTATGTTGTTTGTATCTTTCTTTCTCTTTTATGCTAAAAGTAACTGAATTATTTTTAATGAAGTGTCAAAAAAAAGTACAATTGCAAAACATACTGTTTTCAGGCAGTGCTGAAAAATTTAGACAATGTGTATCTATTTCCTATATAATATTTAATTATTAACATTATTTAATTTTTTCAGGATTTTGAAAAAAGAAAAACTAAAGCAGCAACTTAAAGAATTTGAAGATTTGCAAACTAAAAACCCAGAGGAAGCTTTGAAAAAACTTGAGGAACTAGAAAAAGCTAGAGCTTTGGAACGGCACACTTTACGTCACAAAAATACTGGCAAGTGGGCAAAAAGTAAACTTGTCAGAGCAAAATATGATAAAGAGGTATATAAATAAAAAATAATTATGTATTTAAAATATTGTTAGTCTTGCTAAAACTTGAGAATAACAGAATCGATTTGGTTAATTTTAGTCTTGAAATATTCTCAAAAGTAGAGAATTCTTATAATAGGGGGAAATTGACACAAAGTTCACCGGGTTATGTATAACCCTAAAAGATAAATAATAATATGATCTTAGTTTCAATCTAAGGATAAACTTAGTACTCAACTAATATACTGATATTATTTTTAATTTAGCTCTCGTTTTTAAGTGGCAGTTAGCTGATTATTTATGTGTTATTTGCAGGTGAGGCAGCAGCTGGCAGAACAATTATCTGTGAGTAGAGGCTTAACTCATAAAACTCAAAAAGCTGAGAGTTCTGATGATGATGCTGATAATGATGAGAATATCCCAGATATGTCTCTCGATCAGGATCCTACGAATCCATGGATGTTAAAAAAATCCAACAAACCTAATGTTGATGCAGAATTTGACTTTGGTTACAAAAAGTATCTAAAAGATAAAATGTTCAAACAAAAGGCAGAAAGTGAGACAGACTCTGAAGAAGAACAAATTAATAGTGAGAATCAAGATATTAACAAATCAATAACATCTCTTAATGAGAGCATTAAAAAATTGAGTGATAATAAATCTGAAGCTGAAAAACAGGAACTTCAGGAGGAAAGTACAAAAGTAACCCAGAAGATGGTGAAACAAAAGTCAAAGAAGGATATGAAAGTTACCGCTACATCATCATGGATAGTAGAGCCTGTTGATTATGTATCTTTCAATAAAAATTTCAAACCAATCACTTCTGAAGAAATATCTTCAGCTTTTGAAACATTTGAAACCAAGATAGCCAATAAAATACAGAGCAATATGAAGAAAATTAAAAAAGAATTAAGTAAATTAGAAAAGCCAACCAAAACTAAGAAACAAAAAAACAAGACAAAGGAAGATGATTTAGAGTATTTAAAATTAAATCAAAAGGCGAAAGCGATAATAGACGAGAGTTTAATAGAGACTAATACTAAAGAAATTGACGATACTGAAGAAAACACATCAACATCTGAATTACCTAGAATACCTGAAGAAACAGAGTCAGCTGCAGAAAAGGCTAAAGCTGACATAGATCCTACAAAATTTATCGAAGTTAAACCAAAATATTTAAATACGAGTATACCAAGTGGTGAAAATGAGCTTGATGATTTAGATGATGATGAACAAGTTGTTCCAAAAGTAGATATTGAAGAGGTATTTGAAGAAGATGATGTGGTTGCAAGTTTTCGACAAGAGAAAGAAGAAGAGGAAAACAAAGATAAACCTGAAAATATTGATCTCACAATGCCTGGTTGGGGATCATGGGGTGGTGCAGGTGTCAAGGCTCCTAAAAGGAAAAAGAACAGATTTATTGCCAAGCCTGCTCCCAAATTCCCAAGGCGTGATGAAAATAAGGGCGATGTTATAATAAATGAGTATAAAGATCCTAAGCTAGCTGCACATAGAGTGGCCGATCTGCCTTTCCCATTCACTAGTGTCAAAGATTATGAAGCTTCTATAAGAGCACCAATAGGAAACACATTTATACCAGAACAAGCACACAGAAAACTCATCAGGCCTAGTTTAATAACAAAGGCAGGTATGGTTATTGAACCAATGGATGAAGAAGAACTTCTTGTACACAGTAAGAAAACATATAACAATGACCGTATTATGAAAATGTTGGGAAAAAAATAAAAGATTTTCTTACTTAATTTAGATTTTAATTAGCTTAAATTCAAACTTACACTCCAACACGTACTGGCGGAGACACAAGTATCACACCGTCACCTCTGACAAATAACATGGGAATTGTTCTTTTGGTTGTTCTGTACACTTCTTCATATGTTTCTTCGTCAATTTCTACTGTTGTAATTGTTTCTTCTGCATCACCAAGAACCATGTTCAAATGTTGGTCATAAGCCTGAATACAAAATAATGTGATATTTTAAAAAGTTACGTAATTTTTACCCAAATCTTTTACCAATAATATGATATTAAAAATAAACTCCAAAATCACTACAGTATTAGGTTGTGAGTTGAGAGTCGCAGAATTTTTGCTGCGTAAATATCTCTTCATACAAATCATGACTCACAAAATTACACTTGTGTGAATCAACAGGACTGTATGAAACCGAATGCAGCAGAATTCTGCTGAACCGAAATTCTGCAACTCACAAATTACACTCGTTTGGCTTCACCCTTATGCAGAAATTTTGCATTTTGGTATATAGTCTCAACTAAGATAAATTATTATACACCATTTAGATAGCTCTTAGTGAGTAGATAAAAAAGTTATATGGCGCCCAGCCCCTAACGTTTGTATTTTTTAAATAATGTACAGTCAACGTACAAGGCTGGCATAATACCGACATAGGTTTTATATCATCTATGTGGTAAGGTTTTTTTTGACTTAGGTAACAAAGGTAACATATACCTAATCATGCTGTAGTGTAACATGATGTTATCAGCATGAAATATACAAGCGCTGATGTAACTTTTAAGTTTTAACGTGGATTTTGTCGAGTTAACTCTACTAAGTTGTACTCAAAATATACAATGAATCTTGACAAGTGTCCTATTGGTCATTAATGTTCATGGGTATACCTTCCAAAAAATATATTATAATAAATTGTTGTTGTGCCCTATACCAGAGCCCATACATTTTTGCCCATCATCATTTGTTATAATATATTCCATTTCATTTTTCAAGACAGCATAACAAGCAAGCAAGAACAAACACACTCCTCAATATATAAAGTATAAACAATATTGTCAAACGTTGTCGTAGAATAGTTACTTTTCCATATGAGACACAGTTCATTTAAAAAATAAATTTTCTAAATGAAAGTCTGTAAAGGGTGTATAAAAACTGCAAAATAATATGTGAATACTTACATGTAGTTTGCCGCGTAGTTCACGCTCATTTCTCATTTTTACATAAATTCTTTCATCCAAACTCAGACGTATTAGGTCAAGTGGCTCTTTTACAGTCATTCCAGCTACCTAAAATTAAATGAATTCTGATAAACAGAGAAATGTGTAAACAATAATTCGATCATCGGTATTCATAGAATTTTTGCGAAACATACATTTTCACCATCGTCTGCCATCGTTTCCAATAAAAGAATACAAACAATATAAGTAAAGGAAAACCAAATTTATTAAATGTACGAGATTTTTAACTATTAATTACGATTTTTAAATATAGGTAATTTATTTTAGGTTATATTTTGACATGTAGCCGTTGGCGGTTGGCACAGATTAAGTCGGTTGGCCTATTTGTTTTTTAATTGGCAGCAGCTTTGGGCAGCAGAGACTAGACATGTCACATGTATGTCTGGTCTCTACTCTCTGATGACTGATTGGCAGTTAGTTTTTTTATTTTCTTTTAATAAGTCTACTAGAAACAAGAATATCCGCTAGAAACATAACTATCTGTTTTTACTATGCAATATGCTATTTATTATTTATACAAACGTACCTACTAAAAGAACCTGAGTGGAATTTGTGCAATCAACATTCAACGGTGGAAATGGCAAAACTTTTTGTTAATAAATGAACAAAAAGAAGGAAAAGTATTCCATCTCGTGTTGCTGGATATTTGCTAATGTCAAAAAAAATCCCTGTGTCAAGTTGCCAAAAAAGAAGAAAAAAAAAAAAATAATGTCAAAAATGTAATTAAAATTTGTGTCACATTTGTGCATTTGTGTCGTGATTTATTAAAACCAGTATAAAAATAAATAAAATACTGATAAAAAAGCTTTAATTAAATTTAAAATAATGAGATGATCAATTGAGTTAATTATATTTTATAAACTTTACTTGTGCTAAATTTTGAATAAGTTTTTGCAATGGTTAGGAGTGGGTAAGTTTACAATAGTTATTTTCATGCTTTATTGTCAATAACTGTAGTGATTTGCTTACAATATAGTCATTGTTTATTCTAGTCGTGACCGGGATAGGGATCGAGATCGCAGACGGTCACATAGTCGATCCGTAAGTCCTGATCGAAAGAGAAGACGCTCGCGCTCAAGGAGTAGAGACAGAACTTCTAAAACTTCGAAAAGGAAGCGAAGCCGTAGCAGGGAGAGGGAGTCGAAGCGAGACCGAAGCAGAGATAGAGAAAGGGACAGAAAAAGGTACTTATTTTTATTATGTACTGTCACTGAACATGTATTGCTTATCCATTTGTTCTGTCTTTTCTATAGCATTGTAATTATGTTGCAGTGACAAACGAGATGACAAAAGGAATGGATCCAGTAGTAGTAAATCCAGGAAGAAAACCCCCGATAGAGATAAGGACAGGGATAGATCAAAGTCAAAAGAGAAATCAACAAAGGCAGACGCTGGGGACTATAATATTGGTTCGGCTGACAAGGTAACATTTTAGGAGTTCTGTACTGATATTTCAGACTCACTTTCTGGTATCAGTACTATTCCAGAAACTGTCATAGACAGGCACTTGAAATATTAAAAAATAGTATAAGATGTTGCCTGCACTTATTTTTGTACAAAAAAATCTTGAAACATTGTTCCCAGATGTTTATCTAGGAAAAATGTTTCAAGATATCCTTATTACGTTGATTTCTCTAACTTGAATTACCTTCATACATAAATTGGTTCAGTGTTTTGTGATTGTGAATGTGTTTCTATTTTCTTTAGAACTCTTATACTATATGAAGCAAATCTAGTTCAAATTATATTCCTAATATTTTTTTAGGAAGAGGAGCAATGTCGATTGGAAGCTGAGATGCAGAAACGTAGAGACCGAATTGAAAGATGGAGAGCCGATAGGAAACGCAAGGAATTGGAGTCGGCCAAAAAGGAGGTGCAGAAGGGAAGCATAGTTACTAACATCCAAACACCCACTTCTAAGAAATGGTCATTGGAAGATGACTCTGGGGATGAAGGTAAGTTAATAAATAAAAAAAAAAACCTAAAATACATACTAACGGCCGTTCCCAATATTTGATCTATCTCTTACTTGAGATAGGAATAGCTCACATTAGACATTAGCTCCATATATTTTATGTCAATTCTATGTCAGCTGCGATCGGTTCTATGTCAAACTAGAGATAGATTGAATATAGGGAACGGCCATTAAATTATGCTCTCTACAATCTGCAGTGTTAAGTGACTAATATATTAATTATTATGCAATGTAATCACACAATATATTTTTTTTTCATTGCTTTTAAAAAAATAAGCATAGCACTAATGGTCTATGGTATAACTAAAGACATAATACAGTCGAAACCGTTTATGGCGACGTTGTTTAGAACAACATACCGGCAGGCCTGTCCCACTCGCGCGTGTAGGCATCGAACTGTAAGTACCACCCGCGGGTGGCACATCATAAGGGACTCACAAGCGAGCGGTGACGCACGCGCAATATTTTTCGTCGCGTATCGACTGTATACTGATCATAGAGGAATTTAATTCATGATACTGATTTAACCGCTGTGACAAAATCGTTATAAATCTTATAAAAACGAATAATTAAAATAGGCCAATGAAATATGTATTTGAATAAGGTATTTAAATACAAAAAGTAGATAAAAAATATACAAACATAGCAAATAAACCAATTTCATACAAAAAATACACAAACTACACAGAAATAAACACAAGTTACTATGTTTGAATTGTAAAAGTTTCCTGCATCATTATAATCGAATATAAAACTACTATAACATATAGGTTGGGTTACTAAAATTTGACATTACTATAAAAAGATTTACTACTCGCACCAATAGTAATTAAAAAATATTATTTTGTTTTTTAAAAGGCGAAAACCTTGATTTCGTAAGAAAAGATACGCGTTATGCGATAGAACGAAAGCGGAGATGTAGGTAAATATAATTGTAGGCGTCTAGCACTGCCTAGCACTGCGCGGTCGGAATTTGAACTATAAAGTATCTTAGCATGAGTCGTTATTTCTTTAAACCGGTTTCGTTAGTGGGAATTCTGTTGGTACTATTAATATATATTCTGTGATACCAGTTAAATTGACCAAAATCAAAGGTCCCAGCTAAATGTTATATGACCAGTGACCACCTGTCACTGGTTATTACAACTATCAGTTTTTACGACTAAATATGAGTAGTCCCTTCGATGTCGTTATAACAGATTTTGACTGTATTATGATTGTTTTTTACTTTACAACAGAAAGTGAAATGAAAAGCATGCAATAGGGATGATGACAAGGTCAACGAATAGCAAATTTTGTTAATAAAATAAAGAAATCACGGTAAAAAATAAGTGTTCCCAAAATGTCAGCTCGAGCATTTGTATTTTCTTTGTTATGCGCCTTCAAAGTTGGATAATCAAGTCGATTTTTTTTTCAATTAAATTTCTTAATATTTGTATACCATTCGATAAAATATGCAATTACAAGCAACTTTTGTTATGAAACCACTTTCATAAACGCAATATTTAACATACCTATCGAACAAAGTTCTCTCCTGATGCATACAAACTAAGAAAGAGTGACGTCAGTCTTTCGTAGCACATTGTATGGAGCGTTTCGGGCAGGTCTATTTTATGAGATGTTTGAATTGTCATATCTTGGTGAATTTTTAAGCTATCAGAGTCATTCTTTCAGCAATGTTTCTATTTTTAAGGGTCTTTCAATTACCAATAAGAAAAAAAAATAGTCATCATGCCTATTATGAATGCATTAAATATTTACAGGTGAAGATGGTGAATCCAAAGAGAAACAAGCAGCAGAAGAAAAAAAAGAGGAGGAAGACGAAATTGATCCTTTAGATGCTTACATGCAAGAAGTACAGCAGGTAACATTTTATTGCTATAGCATTTAGATGCTTACATGCAAGAAGTAATGCAGGTAACATTTGGTTGCTTATAGCATTAGATGCTTACATGCAAGAAGTACAGCAGGTAACCTTTTAGTTGCTATAGCATTTAGATGCTTACATGCAAGAAGTACAGCAGCTGGTAACATTTATTGCAATAGCATTTAGATGCTTACATGCAAGAAGTAAAGCAGGTAACATTTGGTTGCTATATTATAGCATTTAGATGCTTACTTGCAAGAAGTACAGCAGGTAACATTTATTACAATAGCATTTAGATGCTTACATGCAAGAAGTAAAGCAGGTAACATTTGGTTGCTATATTATAGCATTTAGATGCTTACTTGCAAGAAGTACAGCAGGTAACATTTATTGCAATAGCATTTAGATGCTTACATGCAAGAAGTATAGCAGGTAACATTTTGTTGTTATAGCGGTATATGGACAATGTTTTATTTTTTGCTTTATTTGCCCCCTAAACTTATTATTTTCAACAGGAGGTACGTAAAGTCAATGAGTTGGACCAGTCCAGGGGCATTATAAGTGTGCCGTCTGCTGGTGGTACGGGTGTGGTGATACTGACAGGAACTGCGAAGAAGAAGGTGACCGAAGAGAAAAATAAAGGTAATGAGGGTTGTTGATATAACCTAAATCCTTAAAAATTGACAGGAAAAATATTAGTTATATTATAACAACACTATGAGCCATAGTAAATTTTCAAGAGATAATTTCGATATAAGTATGAGCAGTTATGGTTAAATGTGGCATCCTTAACCAAATATTTGACATCTTGCACTGTAGTTAAAGTTACAGTAATTATAGTTAAAGTAAGTTGGTGCAACCCACCCTAAGTGGTGAATAGCCTGTTCCGCACTTATCAATCAGGAAGTGGTGAAACAGGCCCTAAATATAGTATTAATTTTATTACTTTCGTGATAAGCTAAGTTATATAAAATTCTTTTAGGTGAGCTTATTGAGCAGAATCAAGATGGCTTAGAATACTCATCAGAAGAGGAGACAGAGAATATACAAGACCAAGCGGCCAATTTGGCTTCAAAACAGAGGAAGGAATTGGCCAAAGTTGACCATGCCAGTTTGGACTATATGCCCTTCAGAAAAGCCTTTTATACTGAGGTATGATCCTTAAATTAGTCAAACCAAAGTAAGGTTTCATTGGTATTGCTATAAATAACAAAAAAAAAAGGAAAAACTTGCGAGTATATTTGAAGTATAATTATGTAGATTTTATCTCATTTTTAGGCTTATTATCCTTGCAACATTCTGACTTAAAGTTAGTTGGAGTTACAATAATGTTTCGTCATTTCACATGTTTATGTAAGAGAAAGCTTGATGTTTTAACACAGATAAGTAATTCAAAATGAGAATGTGTTAATTTAAAAAAGAAACCTTTTTTTTCATCCTTAAATTATTTTAGGTCACCGAACTAGCAAGAATGACTCCCGAGGAGGTAGAGGCTTACCGTACAGAGCTCGAAGGTATCAGAGTGAAAGGCAAAGGGTGTCCAAAACCCATCAGATCTTGGGCCCACTGTGGTATTAGTAAAAAGGAGATGGATATACTGAAGAAGCTTGGGTTCGAGAAACCCACGCCTATCCAAGCTCAAGCTATACCTGCCATTATGTCTGGAAGGTAAATCTTTTTTAATGTTCTACAATGCTATAATCTTTTAAATTTCATAATAAACAGCTGAAAAAGTAGAACATACGAAAATTTACATGTTGCTTGTCTAACGTTGTTTCAGTTCGGCAGACTTGGTTTTTGTTTGCGTGCGACTAGACATATTTTATACGAATTAAACAATATAATTACATACTAAGTTTATAAAAAAATGCTATGCACTCCCTTTACCACGGCAGTCCTCCCTGTCCACAAGTGCCAAACGTATTTTTAAGAATGTCACAGGTCACTAATAATAATATCAATAACAATAATATGTAATATGGTACAATATAAAGGTTTCATTGCTTTTTTTCAGGGATCTCATTGGTATAGCAAAGACTGGTTCTGGGAAGACTCTTGCGTTCATACTGCCTATGTTTAGACACGTTTTGGACCAGCCACCTTTAGAGGACACTGATGGTCCGATTTCACTCATCATGACTCCGACTAGAGAATTATGCATGCAGATCGGAAAGGATATAAAGAAATTCGCGAAGTCGTTGGGATTGAGAGTGGTCTGTGTGTATGGTGGAACAGGTATATCTGAACAGGTATGTTTATTATACAGGCTGCAATTAAACCTTCCTGCCAAATTTTGTTAAATCACTCAGTACTAAAACGTTGAGAAATAGCTCCCGAAAGTTATCCTAAAAAACACTACAATTAATGTACACTACTCGTCGCCCGCGCGTTCAGGTACCCCCGCGCGCGCACCTCCCCCCGCGTCACCCCCGATCATACCCTCCGCCGCAATTGATTGATTGGTCAATGTTAGCTGTAATCACTGATCAGTCAGATGGGCTAGACTTAACGCGACCAAATTACTTAGGTTCGCCATCTGCCTAGGATTCAACTTTCCTGATAGTATGTACAATACAAAATAATATGTAATATTAAATACTTTTTGAACCTTAAATTTTTTTAAAGTGTCAAGTCGCTCCTTTGCGGACTGCAGTGTAGTGTCGCATTAATTCTTTATTTATTTATTTATTATTTAGTCTATTGCATATTTTTGTTATTAATAAAAAAATAAAAATAATTTCAGATAGCGGAGCTGAAGCGCGGCGCGGAGATGATAGTGTGCACGCCGGGGCGCATGATCGACATGCTGGCTGCCAACTCCGGCCGCGTCACCAACCTGCGCCGCGTCACATACATCGTGCTTGACGAGGCCGACCGCATGTTCGACATGGGCTTCGAGCCGCAGGTATATTGGTCGACTGTCACTGTATGAGAGGGACAACAATATAAAATTAACTGTACCACAGTACACGAGCCGCGCCACTTTTTCGGCAAAGTTGTAGTGCAGCACGCGACGTTGCCAGCTGGCGCGCGTCAATATCGCAACGTTGAACTGCAGCACGCGACGTTGCCAGCTGGCGCGCATCAGTATCGCAACGTTGTACTACAGCACGCAACGTAGCCTGCTGGCGCGAGTCAGTATCGCAACGTTGAACTGCAGCACGCGACGTTGCCAGCTGGCGTCATGATTATAGCCGTTTGCTAAAAATGTAGAGCATTACGTGTTGCGTGCCAAAATATGTTGCCCAGTAGCTACTAATTTACTAGCAACGTTTTGCGTGACGTCAGGCTCAACGAAGCGCAGTGTGCTGGTGTGCACCATGTGCAACAAAAAATCCTAGGCTTTAGAATAATTAAGATGGATATAATATGAATTATTATTTTCTAATCCAAAACTTACACTTCAAATTCGTTTTCTGTTTCACGGAGTTTCCTTATTTTCAGGTGATGAAAATAATAGACAACGTGCGTCCGGACCGTCAGACCGTGATGTTCAGCGCGACGTTCCCGAGACAGATGGAGGCTTTAGCTCGCAGGATACTGCAGAAACCAATTGAAGTTCAGGTATATCTCATTGTTATTATTATTTGTAGATTTATACGTTATACACTACATTAAAAAAATACACAACCTGCATCTATATATTTTTTTTTCAAGACTGTGGTAATAATATGTTTTGGTTGCTATTTATTAGAAGGATATAAGCGTCAGTACCCCGATTTTGTATAAATACTTACTATACTACTTTGACTAATAATAATACTGCTTTAATCCAATTGGGATCCCATTAAACAGCAAAATGGTTTCTCATAATATTTAACCTTATATCTTAAACATCTAATGACTGGCTTTTGGAATTTGGCAAATCGGGACACATTAGGTTTTACATTTTCTAAGAATACCATTTTGTAGTTTAATATTATTCCAAGATTGGATCAAATCTAAAACTGTATTCACGTTGGATAAAAGCAGTATAGGATAATAGGAATATAGGATAAATTGAAACGAAATTCCCAGGTCGGTGGTCGCAGCATAGTGTGCAAAGAAGTGGAACAGCATGTAGCCGTGTTGGAAGAAGACGCCAAGTTCTTCAAGCTGCTCGAACTCCTCGGGTTGTACAGTCAGATGGGCAGCATCATAGTGTTTGTGGACAAGCAGGAGAATGCTGATAGCCTGCTCAAAGATTTGATGAAGGCGTCGTATTCCTGTATGAGCTTGCATGGAGGTGAGATTTTATTTTCATGTTTAATGCTTCAGAGTTCAGAATCTTATACAATCGAAGTGCAAGACTGGGCACCGAATTTTATACAAATATTGATATTTTATAATGTATTTAATAATTTTATAATGTAGTTAAATTTTGTACTTCTGTTAGGTGTTTAGACTTTAGTACTTACGCTAGTTAAAAGTAATACATTATACACTTGTGTTTTTTACCCGACTACGGCGAAGCGAAAAGGAGGGTTATGATTTTGACCTGTATACAGTATGTATGTATGTGGGATATAGATGTTCATCTGTTCCCTCGTAATTGTTACCAATATTTAATTCCCCAAATAAGTTAAAATAAAAAGCCTTTAGCTACAAGTTTGTTAATCAAAAAATTCATTAATGTTTCCCATAATATGTCTGAATGAGAATGAATTCCACGCATAATCTTAGCCTATTTTTTACCCGACTGCCAGGAAGGGTTTAAATGTTTTTAGCGCGTATCATGTTATACTTATCAATAAATACTGTTCATCGTAACTTTTCAAGTATAAAGTGCTCGTTATATTGATTAGTTTTGTTACAGGCATTGATCAATTCGACAGGGACTCAACTATCGTGGACTTCAAATCGGGGAAAGTGAAGCTGCTTGTGGCTACTAGTGTGGCTGCGCGAGGGCTGGACGTTAAACAGCTGGTGTTAGTGGTTAATTACGACTGTCCCAACCATTATGAGGATTATGTGCACAGGTTGGTTGCTTTGTGGGTTGGTTGTCTTTTGGTTGGTGGAATATAAAATTTTATTTATTACGTAAATGTTTTGGAGAAATATGGACTTTTCGCTTCCGGGCCGCTAAAAATCGCTAAACTTTGGTAGCTCGTAGCATCAAAACTATTGTGAATTGACACACGGGTGTTCTACTCTCGCATTCATTATACTAAAGCCTATTCAAAATTGAAGAAAATAATAGAAAATTTCCGATTTTTCGTCTCCTCCGTACTCTGTGCATTGCTAAGTCGCCTATTATGTGATATGCCTGCAACATGACGCTAAGCGCTTTCTTGCCGCATATATAGCGTTGTGTCGAATTCATAAAGTTAATATACCTAGCGGAATAGAGCAACAAACTCGAGCTGTCAAACGTAACCGAAATTGGTTTTCATCTGTGTGAAAAATATGTGTACGTATACACTTACACAAGCATGATTGAATATGAATTCTATGAGATTAAATTGTCAACGGTCAGCCCCGGGCTGACGGTCGTCAAAAAAGAGTGATGCTGTCATGTATCACACGTCTCTTTTTACCACGCAGTGTTACTGATAGTGACATCTCGCTTGCTCAGGCCTTTGTTTCTCTATTCCGCTAGGTATATTAACTTTATGGTCGAATCCTACATTTTTCATATCTAACTTAGTTGTAAAAGTTATCGTGTGCAAATATTTTTAAAACTTTTATTTCAATTTAGCAGTACATAAATTACAAATTACGTGCTAAGTACGTAAAATATTTACAGATGCGGTCGCACCGGTCGAGCGGGCAACAAGGGCTACGCATGGACGTTCCTAACGCCCGAGCAGGGTCGGTACGCGGGCGACGTGTTACGCGCTATGGAACTAGCTGGGGCGGTGGCGCCGCCCGAGTTGAGAGCCTTGTGGGACTCCTACAAGGACGCACAAGAGAAGGACGGCAAGAAGGTGCATACTGGCGGCGGGTTTAGCGGCAAGGGTGAGTGAGACGGTTATATTAAGTTAGCGGCAAGGGTGAGATAGATATATATGCCCGGAGGTTGTTATGGGTTATGGAGCTAGCGGGAAAGTGACGTCGCCCGAGTTGAGAGCCTTGTGGGACTCCTACAAGGACGCGCAAGAGTAGGACGGCAAGAAGGTGCATACTGGCGGCGGGTTTAGCGGCAAGGGTGAGTGAGATGTGTCGCGGAGCTGGGTTACGTGCTATGGAGCAGGGGCTGTGGCGCCGCCGGAACTACGTGTTTTGTGGGATGCCTACGGTATTGCCGCAACGCTGTTCCGGTCGGAGCGGGGGGTGTTTTTTCGTTAGTTACGGAATTTCTTGATTTGGTCGCCGCGCTCAAAGCCCGTGATAAAAGCTATGTAAGAGCTTAAAAATATAAAAGCCAATCATACCCTTATTTCCTTACAGGCTTCAAGTTCGACGAGTCCGAAGCGCAGGCGGCATCAGAGCGGAAAAAGTACCAGAAGGCGGCTCTCGGCCTGCAGGACTCCGACGACGAGGACGTGGAGGGAGACCTCGATCAGCAGATTGAGACCATGCTCGCCGCTAAGAAGATCGTCAAGGAGATTAAGGTTTGCTGTAGTAGTAACTCCTTAAGCTCATCGCGCATTTTAAACGCGCCGCATTTTAGAATTTTTTGTAAGAAACAAAACTTATTTTTATTTGATCTATAAAGTGTTTGTATTTATCTTAATATTACAATGTTACAGCCGGGCGTGGTCGGTGCGCCAGCGGCGGCCGCCAGCGCGGACGGCAAGCTGGAGCTGGCGCGGCTGCTGGCGTCGCGCATCAACCTGGCGAAGGGGCTGGGCGAGCACAAGGGCGCCACGCAGCAGGCCGCCGAGGCGATACTGAAGGGCGCGCCCTCCGCACACACGCTCATCACGGTATGTATATATGTCACACTAGCGGCCGCCAGCGCGGACGGCAAGCTGGAGCTGGCGCGGCGGCTGGCGTCGCGCATCAACCTGGCGAAGGGGCTGGCGAGCACAAGGGCGCCACGCAGCAGGCCGCCGAGGCGATACTGAAGGACGCGCCCTTATCCTTAACTAAATAAGGTAAGTCATTTATGTAGATGAGAAAAAGAAACGGACCCAAAATGGATCTCTGTGAAACACCTAATTCTATTTTGGTCCCAGTGGACCTTTTAAAAGGTTGAGTGCTGAGTCCCTTATGCCATAGTGGTGATATTTCCTGATCAATGTAGCATGATCAACACAGTCAAAGGCCTTAGAGAGGTCGCAAAATACACCTAAGACATCCCTTAGACTCCTCTCAAGCTTAAAATGTGCTACAAAGATATAAACCCTAAATTTTCATCCCCAGGCGAAGACAGTAGCGGAACAGCTGGCCGCTAAACTGAACACGCGGCTCAACTACCAGCCGCGCGAGGAGGGCGGGGAGGCGGCGGAGGAGGTGTTCCGCAAGTACGAGACCGAGCTCGAGATCAACGACTTCCCGCAGCAGGCGCGCTGGCGGGTCACCAGCAAGGTACGGGGATTTTGTCTAACATATAAAATTCTCGTGTCACAGTGTACAAGCGCGAACTCCTCAAAAACGGCTCAGATTTTACTAAGGGCCTATTTCACCACTTCCTGATAAAGTGCCGAATAGGCCATTCACAACTTTTTTGACAGATTCTCCATACTCTATCTGTCAAGTTAAATGGTGGATAGCCTATCCGGCACTTATCAGGAAGTGGTGAAACAGGCCCAAAGTAATTTAGTCGCGTTAAGTCAAAATCATCCGACCGCTCACAGCTGCTAACATTGAATTGACATAAGCCCACGACACGACTACTACGTAGTAGGTCCGTCAACTGCCTAGGAATCAATTTCCTTGATGGTACATAGAAAATTTCATCAAAATCGGTTGAGCCGTTTTGAAGGAGTTCGCGCTCAAACACTGTGACACGAGAATATTATAATATATTAGATAAATAAAGGGATAAACAGATATATGGACTTTATTCTTTGTATCATCTTGTTTATTAAATATTGGACGTAAATAGTTAACTCGGTCGCTATATGCGTCATACGTATAAAAACCGGCCAAGTGCGTGTCGGCCTCGCGCAATATAGGGTTCCGTAGTACCGCTAGTTTTTGAAAATTTTTGTATGGTCAATGAATGTACATTTATAACATGTTTGACACTACTAACTACATCATCTCAGTTACTTTCAAAGGAATTTGAACGAAAAGTTCCTTTATACTTCGCCGAATACATTTTTTTTAGTTCATCGACTATTACTCAATAACTTATGAAGTCTTCTTAGCCGTGATAGTTTTCCTTTTAAATTCAGCATATTTCCTACTCCCGTGAATTTTTTCACATTTCCAGAAGCAACCGTTTAGCTGGTAGAAGGGGGGGACACTGGACTCTAACGATTTTTTCCACTTTAAAACTTAATATTTCACAAATGGTTCCCTAAATCGAAAAATGATCTATGAATACGAATATGAGCAAAACCGCGGACAGACAGACAGACGGGCAGACGGACAGACGGACGGACAGACCGGAACTATAAGGGTTCCTTATTGACTACGGAACCCTAAAAATTCAATTTATTTATAAACAAATACAATGTTACGCCTCTGGGGCATTGATCATTTGGGTCAATACTACACTTGTTTACCAACTGAGGGTTAAAGATGTCATCATCATCATCATCATCATTGGCCTTTACGTCTCTGTCAGACGATTTACGGCGTATTGGTCTGTGTTACATTACAGCTCTTTTCATGGCTGTGCAAGCCGATACGTGAGCGACATAGACGACCACAGTAACGACAGGAGAAATTAGAGGTTGATTGCACAGAACATAGACTTTGGTGTTTTTTGTCCTTGAGAGCTTGGAACCAGGCATCATCGCAAAGCTTGCTACCCTCCATTAACCGTTTACGCCAATCTGCTCTGTTTTCCGCGAGCCTCTCCCAGTTGCGGTGATCTATTCCGAAAGCCATCATGTCGCGCTTTGCACAGTCTTTAAAGCGAAGTAACGGCCTTCCCACATTCCTTTTAGCATTCGCTACCTCGCTTAGCATAACGCGTCGTGGTAAACGAGAGGGTTCCATTCTGTAAACGTGCCCAAGCCATCGTAGACGTCGCTGTTTCAGCAGTGCCGTCAAGCTAGGTAGCTGTGCTATTTCCAGAACCCTCTCGTTTGTGACCCTGTCTTGCCATGTCAAGCCCAAGATTTTGCGTAGGCAACGCATATAAAAGGCGTTGAGACGACGCTCTTGTTTTGCGTACGTTGTCCAGGTTTCGGCACCATACAAGAGTATGCTTAAGATGGAAGCTTGAAAAACAACAATTTTAGTTTTGGTTGTTAAGTCGTTTTGTGAATGTTTAATGTGCTCTAAACTAAAAGGTTGAGACTCCAAAAACAAGTTTATGACAATATAACATTTTTTTACAATATAAAACGCCATTTAGTATTTGCGTCATTGCGCATACACAAAATACAAGTAACCATTTTGCAAAACATTTTGCCAGGATAGGAAGTATCCTATGTCCTTTCTCGGGACTCAAAGTATCTCCATCCCTCAGCAAAATCGGTTCAGTGGTTTGGGCGTGAAGAGGTAACAGACAGACACACTTCCGGATAATTATAATATTAGTATGGAATATGGATATATGGATTATTATGTTTCTTCCAGCATAGACTGATTTTGGCTACTATAATAATCACAAGTAACAAATAATGTTATGTTTTCCAGATTTGATGCCTGTAGTGGGCACGGGTCATTTGGCTAAAAATAAAACTCAGATACAACAATAATATAGATTAAACAAAGGAATTGCGCAATCTCTTTGTTTTGTTCGCGAAATTAGATCCAGATAAACTTGTAAACTTTCTATATTTACAAATGATAGCATAATTAGTGAGAAATATGAACCGTCACCCAAACAAACAGTTTTATCTAATTATTACTTTATTAGTGTTTGTCAGAGGAATATTTAACGAAAGTAACCGCGCTAACCTGAGCTGGTACCACGAAACCGTTTTGAGACTCAAACAATCGAACGAGAATGCCGCATCCTACTCTAACAAACGTGAAATGACGTTGTTAGAGCAAGACGCGGCATTCTCGTCCGAATGTTTGAGTCTCAAAACCATTTCGTGGTAGGCTTACTGGCTAGATAGATCTTGTTACCCTATAGCCTATACCCTTGGGTAATGCCTGTGATACATAGACGACTGGATATTTATTTTTATAAACCAGTATTGAAATAAGGAAGCGTTAAGTTTCGTTATAGATTCACTAATTTCATGATAATTAATATTTCATTTGTGTGTAAGTAATGAATAAAATATTTTTTATCACCAATATTTAAGATGAAGCTTGTATTTTAAAGTTGCTCAATAATTTTGACCGTTTCCTCCTACACCTGATATTTTTCGCTTTCTCTTTTTCTGGCTGTCAATTCCAAAAGGACTAATTAACCATCAGACACTATTATAAAGAGCCTATTTAAGCTATGGTGTTCTCATTTGACACAGATTAAGAATAACAAGCAAATAACGTTATCCATCTCTTTCCTTGCCAAACAATTTGTGATGTCACAGTTGGTTTCTGTCATTAGACAATGTATGGAGAAACACGGGCCAGTATGCCTCTATTTCTTATTTAATTAGTTTTTACTATGGTTATTTCTTAAGATCTTGTCTATGACTCATAATAAAAAAAGTCAACATTTCTATTGTCTACTTTAAGTTCATAGTGACCATTCAAGTGCAAATGCACTAGCTATCGATAACCCCTGTACATCTTGCACCAGTGTGTGCACAATCTCCGTATGAAGTAGACATGTTGCTCAAACTATTTATCCTCGGCGGACTTGTATTCCTCTTCGTCAAAATGCTCAAGCGTCGCAGGTGTTTCTACTGCAACTAGAATAAGGTATAGTTTTGAATAGCAAATGCTCTGAATTTAAGATGTAGGTGTTTAGGAATTGCAACAAGCCTGCATATTTTGTTTCTTATGTTAGCATTCTATGGAGATAGAATGAAATTCTAAATTGTAGTATTTATAATTGACAAAAACAAGTGGGTTTTAAGTTATTAATAACTAGATGACGCCCGCTAAAACTCGTTTATCGCGCGGGAACCGTACATTATTCTGGGATAAAAAGTATCCTATGTCCTTTCCCGGGACTCAATAGTATCCCCATACCAAACAGCAAAATCGGTTCAGCGGTTTAGGCGTGAAGAGGTAACAGACAGACACACTTTTGCATTTATAATATTAGTATGGATTATAATTTTATATTGTAGACGCCCTCAGTCACGAGAATAATACAACTTTGCACACATCAACCATTGATAACTTTACAAAAGTTGTTAGCCTTTATAGGTATATAAATATTTATTTATTATAACATTTATTTATAAATAAGTTTTTTTTAATACATAAAATACCTGTAAGTATAGGTATTTCATAATTATTACAATCTAGCCTAACTAAGACTAATAAGTAATTTTACGTTAACTTAATCTGCTAGGTAGAGTTTACTAAGATTGTGTCCATCAACACTTTCTTAAAGTCTCTATAAAGGAGAATGCACATTATTGTTTGTGTTCGTCACAGTCAAATAGGTTGATCCATTTATTTTCTAAAAACAAGGCATAAGCGCCTCTATCCTAAGAATAACAAAACTTTGTTCTCGCTATACAGATTGATTTGTAAGTTAATCAAAGCTATTTTAATTACTATACAGCGGTGAATAACGTCACTATATAGAACGTTATCCATGTAAGCAATATGCCGCGCCGTTCTCTAGGACTTCATTCACCGCTGCATCACGGCCGGCCGCCACACGACGACACCGCTCTTGGAGGAAACCAGAGCCTGTTTCACCACTTTCTGATAAATTGCCGAATAGGCTATTTACAACTTTTTTGACTGATTTTCCATACTTCATCTGTCAAGTTAAGTGGTGGATAGCCTATTCGGCACTTATCTGGAAGTGGTGAAACAGACCCTTAGCCTTTTCCATGAGGCTGATATTAACACTTAGTGCCTGTTTCACCACTTTCTGATAAAGTGCCGGATAGGCTATTCACAACTTTTTTGGCACATTCTCCATCTTGATCCACCAACTTGACAGAATATAGAGTATGGAGAATCTGTCGAAAAGTTGTGGATAGCCTATTCGACACTTTATCAGGAAGCGGTTAAACAAGCCCTAAGTGTGTCAGCCTCCAAAAAAAGAATAAAAAATAGCCTTTTACTAACATCTACTAATAATCATTCCAGGAGGCCCTAGCTTTGATCAGTGAGTACTCGGAGGCGGGCATCACGGTGCGGGGAACCTACGTACCTCCCGGCAAAACACCCCCCGAGGGGGAGAGGAAGCTCTACCTGGCGATCGAGAGCTCCCAGGAGCTGGCCGTGGCGAAGGCCAAGTCGGAGATCACGAGGCTGATCAAGGAGGAGCTGCTTAAACTACAGTCGTCCGCCCACCACATGATCAACAAAGCTAGATATAAGGTCATATAGGGGAATATAGTTTGAACATAGCTGGTGTTTTATTTTTAACCAAGTTTATTATAAAGAAACTAGCTGACCCGGCAAACGTTGTTTTGTAAATTATTTCTAGTATCAATGTAAAATGTAGGTAAAAACCTATTCTCAGGTCTTCTGAATGTACATACAAATTTCATTAAAATCGGTCGAGCTGTTTTGGATGAGTTTGCGCACAAACACTGACACGACAATTTTATTTAATTATTATAATTTTCATTTGTTATTTTTATTTAAAGTAAGTACTGAAGTACCAGGAGCGCATAACATATGAAGAGGTGTTTAAATATTTGGCTTGAGTTTAGTTAATAACCGTAAATCTCCTGGCTCTGTAATGGTATTATATTGTCTGCCTAGCCTATAGCTATTCATAGAAGTCAAGTCGGGTCACTTAATTTTTATAGAATATAGACGCCTGTTAATGACTCGTGGACCCCCATTTTTCTTCCACGCAAGCGTAGACCCCTGTCGAGCTCCCGTGGACCCCTGGCCTGGACCACTTTGGGAATCATTGATCTACATCAGAGGTTCCCAAACTTAAACACACTAAAACATTTTGCTACCTGCATGCCTACCACCGGTTTGGGAACTCCATACCAAATTTTACTAAAATCGATCCAGCCATAGCTCATATCTTTGAGTCAGGTTATAATATTATCTACTACTAGGCTACTAGGTATAATAATAATAACTCCCACACCGGTTTCGGTGACGGTGGCCGGCTTCATTGAAACCATGCTAGTTACGCAGAAGTAATTTTATGTGCTCATGTGTGTGCGCAGTAAACAAGAGCACTCTCTATTCCTTTTATTCTCATAAACCCAGAGGGACAGACGACCGACACGACTGGCGAGAGATCAGGCGCAGGCCCGACTTTTTACATAATATTATGCCTATATCTGACGCATGGATCCTCTTACTTGTCAGACAATCAGGTGATCAGCCTGCATTGCAGTCCTAACCAAACTTGGAAATAACATGTTTCTAACGCAGAAATCGAACCCACGACCTCCGAGTCAAGAGCAACGCTTTAAACCACTGGACCACGGAGGCGTTACGGCTACTAGTACCTACTAGGTACCTTTGCTTTACGCATCCCCGGCGGATTGGGGACATCGGCCGGGGTATGTGGGACTCCGAGGAACTACCCACTAAAACCCCATGGTGCCCCACTCCCCGCTTAGGCATAGTTACGGGGGAGTCGTACCTACAACATCAACATTAAGTGTGGTGAATGGTGATGATGCTGGGCCCGATCTAGCTATTTAGCTCCTCCAAGTTAAGATGATTTTCGCCGACCTTTGCAATTTGTAGGTACACTTATAGAAAACCATACAACTCCAATTATCAGTCTCAAACTAGAAGTCATGAGCTATTTTGGTTGGGGGAAAATCTAAGTAGGTAAAATACTTTCATTTTCCAACCAGAAATAGTTTGGAAGGTAAAATTCTCAAACTTGGGTGGGAGTCTATGGCTAATAGGCAATAGCTATGTTGGAAGGTAAGTCACTTTTGGCGCTCCTCATTTTTTTGCCGCTCTGGACAAATGCCTGCCTGCCACGCCCGCCGGGCCCTGTGATGATATTATTGTGTAGGTACTGTGTAGTGATGCCCTCGGGTGTATGAAGAATTGCCGAAGGAAAGGCAAAATTATTATTATGTGTCAACTGTAGATATTTTATTATTATATCTAATAATTAATATCACAGCTTATGTGTCTGTTTACAAAAAGCAATAAGAGAACGAGTGCACCGATAACATCAAGGAAATAAAACGGCCAAAGGTTTCGTTTCATCAGCTGGGGTCAACGCATATTGCTATTGGAATCCCACAGGCACTTATCGAAATAGTTAATTGCTATTCGGGGTTTGAATGGAGAATTCCGATGTGATAATTGCAGAGCGAGCACGTGTTTTGACAGCTCAAGATAGCCTGTGTCAATAGATATCGCTTATTGATTATAAATAGAAGGCGTCTCGAGCCAGGCTGGGCGTCCAGATAAGAGGTTATCTTGGGGAAGATTCCACGGCAAACAACTGACAGACGTCATGCCACACTGTTGATGTAATATTTAGTTGTATTGTTTAACATTTGGTCAATAATTATAGATTATCCTAGGACCTGCTGAATGGGTATGAGAAAGACTAGAAATTTCAATGTCTCATACCTATAGTACGCAGGAACTATGTGCAGCACATGTCAAGGAAGTACACAAGAACATGTCAACAAGCACGTCCCCTATTACCTTTTTTTAACGGGCAAAAGGCCCACCACACCTTCCCACCACTGCAACTCCTGTGTCGCCAGGATCAACAGTGGTATAACCAACCACGAAAAGTACGAAAACCCTTTGATATGATCTTAGGGATGCCCGAGGGACAAGCTAAATCTGTCCTGTACTTCTTGGGAATAACTTCTACTTGTAACAAAGACTAACTTATTTTTAGCTATTGACTCTTTGACTAGACTAATCCTTAAAATCGTTAACAAAATAGTATTTAAATAATGGGCCAAGTGCGAGTTGGACTCGCGCACGAAGGGTTCCGTACCGTTGTAGAGCGAAAATAGGGGAAAAATTGTGTTTTTTGTATGGGAGCCCTTCCCTTCCCTTCGTTATTTATTTTATTTTAATTTTATTATTTAATAATAATAATAATAGATATTATCTATGGACGATTTACACCACGTCAGTCTGGCCCCGTGGTAAGTACCTGAAGGACTTGTGTTACAGGCGCCAGACCACGGAAATATATATTTTAATACTTTTATACTATACATAATATATTTAAGATTTTTATTATATGATACACATATTTAATACACACACATCCATGACCCAGGAACTTAGAAAACTTTTTGTTCCGTCGGCGGGATTCAAACCCGCGACTCCCGGCTTGAGCTACCAACAGCCCACCAACTAAGCCACAGTGGTCGTCAATAAATAATTTAATATTAAAGTACACATACAATTGAGGATTTTGTGAAAATTTCAAGTGCCTAGCTGTTACCATTATTGATTACAAGCAAAAAAAGGCCAAAAAAATCACGTATCTTGTATGGGAGCCCCCCTTAAATATTAACTTTACCTATTTTATTTTTAGTATTTGTTCTTAAAGCGGCACTTTTTCACAGATATACACAATCTGTGAAAATTTCAGAAGTCTAGTTTATGTCCGTGTACACTGTACGATGACCTGTGAGTCCTGTGATAAATAGTATATAAAAATATGTTAAGATATTATTGTGAAATATTGCGTAGGTACGGCTTCGTACTTTATTTTATTGAAGATAAGCATCAACAAATAATACTTATAATTATATCTAAGATATTTATTGGTTAAAACATAGTACTATGCAACTACTAACTACAGTATCGTATTGAGTCTCAAAATGACACGACTGCGTTTAACTAAAACTTACCTAAACCAAAGCCTAAACGCAATTGCACATAATCAGTGCCGTAAATAGCCTTTTTTGCGCCCTGTGCGAGCGTCTATAACTGCACCCCTGTTTTTTACCGACTTCCAGAAAGGAGGAGGTTATATGTTCGGCTGTGGATATTTTTTTACTAGGTACATTGGGAAACATCTTTGGGGCGCAGTGGGAACTTATAACTTACTTAAAATTACTACTAATACTTACTTAAAATAAGAGGCTGCCTGGTCTGGCCATTCTTGCGCCCCCAGTAGTCTACGCCCTGTGCCTGGGCACCGGTGGCACCGTCCTATTTACGGCACTGCACATAATTTAGGTACTTACTAAAATTTGTAAAATGGTTTCATAAGGGGGCGACTAAAGCAAAATAATACCTAAGTATAGTAATTATTGATCTTATAGGTAATTAATTTTTTTATACTTGATAATATTATGCTGCAAATTGTTTCGTTTTTGAACATACTTAGATAGATAATAGGTAGTACAGTATATTTGCGAGGGTCTGTACCTACTAGAGCTAAAACACTATAGGTATTCAATCTCAGTGGCGTGAGTAGTGAAGATGATGATGATGATAGTAGAAGACATGTTTTAATCGCTATTTCAATATAATTAATTGTTGTCGGCCGACATGTTCTTTCTCTCGTCGCCATTTGACCCCAGTTGGCCCTAGTGACGCATTTTTTATGTTTACTTGTTCTAACTTCTGTTGGAACAATACTTACCAATGAAACCAGATTTTGTAGGTATCCCTTTCAGCTCGCGGTAGCAAGAAGAGGATTTTCTTTAAAAAAAAATATTACTTACTTCTTCTTTTACACCGCGCCGGTGGTCTCCTATAAGGAGTAGTTCCGTCTTACAAATTTTCGATCAGAGCACGTCGCATGTTCTGTCACGAGTTTAACTTATTTTTTAGATAAGTACCAGAACAGTGCGCCATCGCCGCTAAAAAGTTTTTTGATGGCCTTTGGGACCTCGCTTAAGAAATTTTCTCTCCAATAATAAATAATTATTAATAACTAGCTGTCCCGGTGAACTTCGTGTCACTGTCTGAGCTACTTCTGTAAAATAAGAAGAGAAAGCTAGTTATATTTTGCTATTCTTTTACTATTATCGTACCATCGACGGTCTTAGTCCGATTAACACAGATGAAAGTAAGTACTACGTGTTCTCACCCATAGCACAGAATATAATATATTAGTAGTACCAATTACTAGTATTAGTAGCTATTACCTACGAGTTAATTTCTCGACAGTACATAGTATGCAGTTTGTCATTCTCCACGCACGTGACACTTCACACTCGTTTTACGTAAGTAGAGTGACGTCATAGTGTTTACTTCACGTGCTTAACCTTCCGGTTAGTACAATGTACATAGAATAAACAATAAACATTATCATGAACCTAATATTACGGCTGCTGCAGTCCGCACTCAGATTTTTTGACGTAACTCCGTACATTTTCTGTCCAACACTGCTTTAAAAAGTTATGTAGGTACCTACCAAATTATTTAATATCTCAAAGTGGGAGAAAGTTAGACAATACAATATTTAGGGCCTGTTTTACCACTTCCTGATAAAGTGCCGAATAGGCTATTCACAACTTATTTGATAGATTCTCCATACTCGATCTGTCAAGTTAATTGGTGGATAGCCTATTCGGCACTTATCAGGAAGTGGTGAAACAGGCCCTTAAAAACACAAAATAACTGCCACATTTAGAGACATTTAATAATTGGGTAGGTATTACCTAACTTTAATTTTATGAAGGAACTTTTACATTTTCGATCAATTACAGGTTTTTGTGGCTTAAAGGAGCATGAACGTACAAAAAAAGGCGGACGGAGTCTTATTATACACAGCACTGTGTCTTCAGAGTAGTTCAGAGTCGGCCAGGCTGACTGCATGTACCATCAAGGAATTTGATTCCTATGCAGTTGACAGACCAACGTCGTTTGGTCGAATCATGTCAATTCAATGTCAATTGTGATCTGTCGGCTGGGTTTGACGTAACGCGACCAAACTACGTAGGTCCCCCATCTGCATAGGAATCAACTTCTCTGATAGTACATTGTACACGGTTCTTACGTTTACTTACTTCTCACGTTTCTTAGTATCTGGCGGGCACTAGTGCCCGCTAAAAAAGATAACAAACGAAGTTAACAAAAATAATCCATTATCCAGATAAATTACAACGACGCAAAATAGGTATTTAAACCGACTTAGCAACAAACATGTTTTCATAACGCTATCATTTAGCATGTGACCACGAGAACAAAAATTAAATTTCAGTTAATCAGTGTTGACCTTAGATAAAGATTATTTACATTAAGTATGTGAAGTAAATTACCACACACTTTCAAGAATGAGTGCAAAATACCTACTTCTTACAAAATGTGGAAATTGGCATGAAATTATGTGTCTACTTATTTTGGTTAAATATAAGTCCTCTGGGTCTGAAACAAACAGTTGCTATCAGTGATGATAATACCTCCACGTAAGCGATAACGGTTATCATAGTCTAGCGGTTAGGTTACAGTGGAAATGCTATTTTTAACCGACTTCCAAAGGGTGATTCGATTACGGCTTTTTAAGGTACCGGTTGTCAGCGGACGACATGAAGCAATAATTGCAGACGACGCGTCGTGGCACTACAGTTACTGCCGTCCTAGCATACGCCAACGAGAAAATGTTGTCTACACGTTTTCTCGATGTTTGATGGCTTTTCTTTTCATCTCTTTATTGACATGACATACATTTTTTCTCGTGTAGATCTGTCGTCAAAATCTATCGACATAATGTCAAAAAATCGGCCAAGAGCATCGGCAAAATTTTTATTTTATATAAACTGTACTTTAATAATTAATAATAATAATAAATTATTATTATTAATTTATTATTATTATTAATTATTAAAGTACACATATAACTAAGGACTTTGAGAAAAATTCAAGTACCTACCTGTTGCCATTATTATTAAAGAGCAAAAAAGGCCAGAAAAATCACGTTTGTTGTATGGGAGCCCCCCTTAAAAAGTAATTTTATTTTGTTTTTAGTATTTGTTGTTATAGCGGCAACAGATATACATAATCTGTAAAAATTTCAACTCTCTAGCTATTACCGTTCTTGAGGTACAGCCTGGAGACAGACAGACAAACGGACAGACAGACGGACAGACATCGAAGTCTCAGTAATAGGGTCCCGTTTTTACCCTTTGGGTACGGAACCCTAAAAATGGTTTTGACATTATGTCGATATCGACAAATGTAATATATTTATTAGTGATGCGCCGAATAGTGATTTGACCGAATAACCGAATACCGAATATTATTCGGTTTTGCCTTTACCGAACCGAATATTCGGCCGAATTATTCGGTTTACCATTATTTTATTTTGCCGCGTAAACAGGTTCTATCGTGTACTCTACGTGCCGCTGCTGGCTAGCTCGGAGCGAGCCTTCTCTCGCGAGCGCAATGCAACCGCAATTATTGCGCAATAATTGCTCCAAAATCGCAGTTTCGTATCACATAACAGCCAAAAAATACGATAGCAATCGAGCGACAGTACTCCCTCTGCCGAATAATCAAGGAACTATTATATTTGCATTTAAATCGCTAAATCTCCATACTTAGACCGATAGCGCTAGGTTTTTTGGTTTCAAAAATTCTAAAGTTTCTGATTTTTTTGCGTAAAGGTTTGGGACCACTAGGTAAATCTAAAAAATGATTTAGTGTCATTTTGGTCGACAGCTTCCAGAGATATTTAGGTATTTTGCTTTTTGGTCGCTATAGGCCGAAAAAGGAAACGGCGAAGGCATATTTAAACGTTCTCATTCCAGACGACGAGCCCTCCTTGGATGATGAACACCACCGGCCTCAGATTTACCAACTTCTGAGGAGTTTACTAAAATAGTGAACCTATTGCCTACTAAAAAATCTGCCCTGCGAGGATAAAATATCGAATATTATGATAAAGCAAGCGTGTTTAGCGGCCAATTCATCGATTCTATATGTTTTCAATAGATTATTGCAGAAGGTATATTTCCAAAAAACTGGCGTACCGGCTGCTTAAAATTAATACCTAAAGCGGGAAACAAACCCCCCCGACGACCCAAAATCTTACCGTCCGATAACGTTACTGCCGTGCTTAGGTAAACTACTAGAACGCCTTATTGTGCCTCGCCTGCTACCTGGTGGTACTAAATTTCATAGTCAACAGTACGGTTTCACCGCCGGGAAATCGACTGTTGACGCGGCGTTAGAAGTAAGAAAAATAGTTAATTTATCGGAAACTAAATACGTGGTTGCCATTTCATTAGACATATCCGGGGCCTTCGACCATGCTTGGTGGCTGATGGTACTATTAAAACTAAAGAATCGAGGGTGTTACTGTAATATTTATTCCATAATACATTCTTACTTTTCTAACGGTCAAACTAAGCTCCGTCTTGTACACACGCCAAAGATTTAACGTGCGGCTGCCCTCAAGGATCGATAATCTCGCCTAAATTATGGAACATCGGATTCGACGATTTGTTAAGTCTTCCACTTCCACTGCTTTGTACACTAGTTGGTTACGCCGATGCGGTTTTCTTATCGTTCAAGCAAACTCGCGTTCCGAAATTGAGTCTAAAGTCAACAGTTGTCTTAATTTAATATCTGACTGGGGTAAGCGTAATCGTCTGAATTTCGCCGCGCATAAAACTTACCAAATTCTTTTAAAAGGTTCCCTTATTTCTTCCCCTAGCATTAAACTGGACAATATAAACGTTAAACGCAAACAGTCACTATGTTACCTTGGTTTTCATTTGGATAATAAATTTACATTTTTGGAACATATAATTCAAACCGGTGAGAAAGCCAAACGTAATTTTTACTCGTTTACTAGAATATCTACTTCGACATGGGGCCTCTCATTTAAAACTCTTAAATTGATTTATAACGCGACTTACCTAGGCAGCATTTGCTACGGAGCCCCCGTGTGGGCCGACAGAGCAATTATCCGCGCGGCTCGTCGCAATCTACTGCAAAGCCAACGGCTGGCACTCATATTCTTATACAAAGCTTACAGGACCACAAGCACTGAAGCCTTGCCCGTGTTAGCCGGAGTTTTACCCGTTGACCTTGAGATACAGCGCCGTGCGACTATATATTATCATAATAAAAACATTGACAACCCGTTCTTTTTAAGCGCTCGCGATAAAATTAAAATAGCAAGATTGTTTGAACCTTTAGATGACTCTGTGCAGAACCTCATCTCCGAATGGCAGACGCGATGGGGCTGTTCCACCAAAGGGCGACATCTATATAACTTTTCCCTAATATTCGAGACCGGCTATCCAAACATTGGATGGATATTGACCACTGCGTTTCTCAATTCCTGACCGGTCATGGAAATTTTAAGGCTAAACTTTATGGATTTAAACTAGTAGCATCACCTATGTGCGAGTGCTCGACCGAAGGCAACATGTTTGAACAAACCGCTCATTATGTTCTCTGGGAGTATGGTCTCTGGCAGGACGAAAGAACTACGATGCTAAACAACCTACTCTGTACATCTGGAGTCGCATACTGCGGTGATCTCGTGGACAGCGCTAGGAACTTCCGTGCCTTCAAGCGTTTTTGCCACAATTATTATTGGCAACAATCTAACACAACAAAATCCAATATTAATTTAGCTATAGCGTAGTAGTCAAATTATTCACTTTTATTCCCGTGGTGCTTCCCCTTCAGTTCTTTGACTTTCGGTCATTGTAACTTTGTGCTGTCTCCCGCTTTGTATGGGGAGGGAATATGGAATTCTTCCTACTCCTCCTATTCTTCTTCTGATTAATTTCGTTGCGGGTCCCAAGACAGTTTTAGCATGTCCTTCGGGCTTCCTGAGATCATATCAAAGGGTTTTCGTGGTTGCATACCGCTGTCGATCCTGGCGACACAGGAGATACAGTGGTAGGAGTGTGTGGTGGGCCAAAGCCCATTAAAAAAATATAGGCTGAAAAAAATATTAAAGTGTAAAATTTGGCTTTTGTGATATTAGCAATATCACAAAAGCTAAATTTTAAACTCTCGGGCAGTAACTAATGTGCAGACACGTTTTGTGTCAGATTCATCTACCTACGGGTTTCCCAGTAATTTAGCAAATATTAGAAACGTCGCCTAATTGCGTCGAAAAAATATTAGAGTTTTTAAAAATGGTGTAATATGGTTTATTTTATTGATGTCTGCTACTGTAAAATTTTTGTGTCATATTCATCCATGGGTTTTGAAGAAATTTTTATTTTTGCTATCACTATTTGCTATACTGTTGCATTTATTTTGTATCACCTAAGCTTTTGACAGCAATGCGATGGCAATCGGCGAGCAATTTGAACTGATAAATAGCGATCACAACAAAAGTGATTTTTTCCGATTGCTTGTTTATCGCTGAGTGGTTAGTGGTGTTTTACGTAAAATTTTAAACTATAAAACGTATTTTTATAACATTGGTGCACACAGTGCTCGTATTAGAAGCCATTCCTGAAGAAGAAACAAGAGATGCAGCCAGAAATACAGCTAAATAAGACCTCGCAATCGCAACCGAGCCCAGGCACTGGAACTGTCTGACTCTGAATTTAAAACCCATACAAGGGTTGAATAAGAAGCTGTTTGTAGATACCTGTGACGAGTTTAACACATTGACAAGAAAAACAACAATTAACACCTGTGCAGTGTTGCGAAACATTTGCAACAACCATCGCCTGCCAGTAACGACGATTTCCAAGTGCTTCTAAACTTGTTTAGAATCACATTTTAGCCATTTCAGGATGTCATAGTTTCTTTGAAAAAGTGAGAACCAGGTTTTAGTGAGTGGCAGACCGCAAAGAACTTGCAGAGATTGTGATCTTTATTGTCGTTTTAAATAAAACTAAGTTTTGTAAATATAACAGAGCGCAGTTTATTCCGAGAGATTTTTACAAATAGAAGACTCAAGAAAATATGGAGTCCGGATAAGGAAATTGACTTGTCCGTAGTCATAGACTAAAAATGTTTCTTTTTTATGTGAAAAAGCAATAAGCTAAGGTTCAAATTTCTATTACAAAATTTTATGAAGTGAAAAATAAAGCAGTAAAACAGTGTTATTTGTTTCATTTGCATGTAGATTACTATTAAGTTATTGTTATATTATTTTGTCTTCATGTAAGTAGAATTAAATGGAATACATACCTTTAATACTAAAATACATAAGAAACAAGGTTTATTTTAAGTAGTAAAACATTTTCAATATAATGAACTGTGCAACAATAAATAAAAGATTTCATGTTTTATTTAATAATAACAGAAATATATTAAAACCAATGTTAAAAAGATTTATTAAAATCAGAATACTGCTTAAAACCCATCAATCCTCCAGCGGCAGCCGGCGGCCGCATAACAATCGAAAATTTATTGTGTGTGGCGTCTGCGACACCCACAATGGAGATGCTCAAACCTCTTGTGCATAATATTAATTTCTTTATTAGTTTTTCATCGCGATGTTTTAAATATCAATATTGTAAATATTAAAATGTATATTCATCAATATTATTGGACTTTAATTTTGCTGCCTAGTGCCTAATGTTGTGTTACATGATACTAAGGAGCTGAGCCCTGAGTGACATAGGCTATGTATGTCCTACGGGCGAAGCCGGGGCGGGTCTAGTTTTTAATATTTTGAAAAAAATAAAACCGAATATATTCGGTAACTGAGCCGAATAATTCGGCCGAATACGAATAGTGAAAAACATGCCGAATACGCCGAATACCGAATACGAAACGAATATTCGGCGCATCTCTAATATTTATCTAAACCAGCTAAACATAATATATACGGTCTCATATTATACCATAAAAGATCTAAACATCTATTGAACAGATTGTTTTGAGACCATTATGAACTGAATTTTTTCTAATCAACTGTTCAACAGTGGTGTTTAAATCTTTTGTAGTAAGACCGATAGAATCCCAAAATTAAATAATTTTCCCTGTCCTATAATGCCTAAATGGAGGCTCGATTTAGGCAAAAACCGACAGTTATCAAATTGTTACGTGATTCTTCTACTCATGTCTTCACTCTTCAATTGTGAGCTGCTCTGTAAAATAATTCATTGATGCAAAGTATCATTTCAGCCGCTCATACAGAGCTTTGTTTCCATTCATGTCACAGTAAATTAAAATGAAGTCAAAATGCGGAGTTTATTTTGTATCATATTAAAAGGGGAGCTATATGGATAACGTAGTTTGAGAATTTTTAATGAGTGCTACGGTAGACTACGATGCTCTACGGTCTACGTTGTGCTACGATGCAGGGCTACGCCGTATTGCTACGCGTTTTGGCTACGCTTTTCTACGTTCTACGAGCTGCTATTTTACACTACGTCGTTTTATGCTGAAATATCACCTCTAGCTACATAGTATACTTTTAGTAAATCTATTTTTAAAAATGCCTCGATAAAACATGGTCTAGTATTTTTCGCTTGCGGCGAACATACCGAATTGCGCAATCGATAAAAATACCCGTCTAAAATTGTGTTATCAGTTATTGTTCTAGAAGACTCGTATCTGTTATCTTGCTGACAATGACGACAGCAAATTTAACAAGTGCTGATTCGAATCCTTGTACAAGTTTAGATTTGGGACTTTACAGGTGTACCACGGCCTATAAAGTCCAGTAAAATTTAATAAATTAATTCTTAAGTTTTAGTACGATAGATCTATTCATACTAATAATATTAAATAATAAAGTGTGTCTGTCTGTTTGTTTATTACCTCTTCACGCCCAAACCGTTGCGGCATACATACATTCCTGGAAACTTAATGAGTTTTTCTAGATAACAGAGTAACTCAAGGACGACTTGAATATTTAATTAGCAAGCTAATATTAAACCGTGTAACTAACGGCCACGTTCAGAGATATGTTTAGCCCGGCCGCATATTATCCGAATTTATGATCAGAAAAATTCGGACGCTCATACATTTTGACACTTCAGAATTCTGATAGTATGCGGGTCCACAACAAAATGTATGTCCACAACAAAGTGCGTTCCGGCGGTCGTCTGAATTTTGATCAGAAATTTCTTATAATGTGCAGCCGGGGTTAATCATTACTCAGGAAGTTCCATAATATATCGGATTTCTGAAGTTATTTGACATGAATTTATCTAATAAACAAAAACAATCATATTATATGCGCAAGTGAATACATAATACCTATTAAATAACCTATAAAATTGCCCGGTTACTTCAGAAACCAGCCATAACATTTTGCTATAAACCATATTATGCGGAAAAAAAAGTACCTACTTGTTTTAAGAATAATAGAAATTATTAACGTGTGTACCGACTTATATGATTTTCCTTTATTATATATTTAAATTATTTGTAACCTGTATCTTACTAACATAGTTTTTTAAGTAAAATATGTTTACTAACACTATATGGTCCACAGACCGAAATAAAAACGTTTTATTTATTTATTTATTTATATTACAAATAAAAAATGTTTTTCTGCTGAAAAAAAATCAGACACAGACTTTAACTAGCACGTGTCTACTTGCAAACTTTTCCGACCGATTACGTGTGGTTTTTGATAAACAAATATTTTTATATGATAAGTGATGATAACCAATCTCTCATGTCATTTTCATGTTTTTCCTGTCCTAATCTATAGTGTACAGGTGAATGAAAATAGACTGGTACATACTTAATACGTCATAATATCATACAAGGTGAAAGAAAACAAAGTGATAAAGTGTATGAGGGCCCTATTCACTGTGAAAGTAGCAGTGCTGAAGGAGTATCTTTTTTTTCTTTTTTAAGCTGGGGCGCTTGTCCATACAATCCACAAAAAATCGCTCTTTTAGCGCTGAACGCAATGAACCTCTTAGAAGGGACTCGTACACACACTAAATATACCTATAATATTATCATATTCTGATGTGGGTGCAACCAATAGAAAATCGGCCAAGTACGAGTTGAACTCGCGCACGAAGGGTTCCGTACCACTACAGAGCAAAAATAGGTCAAAATTGTATTTTTTGTATGGGATTAACTATTTAATTTATTTAAATTTTATTATTAATTTTTAAAGTACAAATACAATTAAGTATAATAAACAAACGCCGTAGAGATAAAATCTGTCAAATTAATAACTATAATTTTATAAAATCAATGAGATATAATTACTTTTTAGCTCCTTATTTATATAATAAAATAAATAAATACTTACCAATTTATGATTTGAACATTAGAAATTGTAAAGCTGCGCTCAATGACTGGCTCCTTGGCTTGACCTACGATGATACTGAAGATTTGTTGACCATAACGCTGTAGGCTCACTCACTCTCTGTCATACTGCTCAGTCATACACATACAGTACACACATTCACAATGTACACTTAAATACACACCCTTTATATTATGTAGAATATTCTTCATGTACTTACCGATAATATGTTATTGAATTTAATTTAATATTATGATATAATATTTTAATATAATAATAATTGATTGGAATTCTTATGTACTATACTTTATAATTATTTTTTGTATCAAGTTTGATTAATTTTAAACTTTGATTTAACTTATAATCTAAATTAATTGCCTGAAATCTATGTAAACTCAGCAACTACGCCATCAGTGGTTGGGAAAGGGTCCGGTGGCTTTAACACAGGTTATACTGTAACCTAGCTAAGCTGCCGGTTGCGATCTTAACATAACTAATATAAAAACCATTGTAAAATCAAATAATTAGCAAATGTTGTAATCGTCTGTCTAGATTAAGGTTTTTATGTATCGAGCTGAATAAAGATTATTATTATTATTATTATTATTTCAATTGCCTGTGTGTTGCCATTATTGATTAAGAGCAAAAAATAGCAAAAAATCACGTTTGTTGTATAGGAGCCCCCCGTAAATATTAAATTTATTTCGTTTTCAGTATTTGTTGTTATAACGGCAACATATACACACAATCTGTGAAAATTTTAGAAGTCTAGCTATAGCGGTTCTTGAGTTAAAGCCTGGTGACAGACAGACGGACAGACATCGAAATCTTAGTAATAAGGTCCCGTTTTTACCCTTTGGGTACGGCACCCTAAAATCCAATAAGCTTATAACTTTCGTAAAATAATAATATTGTTATTTGAGTTTAAATTATTAATAATACTATTATAATTTCAACAAACAAACACTCAATAGCTTTTAAAATCGTCATAGTATGCAGCTAGTGTCGTGAGCTTTCCACAAGATGGCAAAGGACGTATAGAAAAGCTTTACATTACGATCTCTTTATAGTACAGAGGGCGCTAAATGTTTTTTTATGTTTGTTTTTTTTTACCATAAAATTTATTTATAATCTATTGTTGCTAAATACATTTCCAAATAGTGTATTTTAAATTTAAAAAAGTAGATAAACAAGTACCTTTTCCGAGGATAGTCTTTTACAAAGCTCAGTGCTCTGAGAGCTTTCAACGACTTTATCAAGATCTAAGCTTTCCCATTGAGTGCTTTCATCTCAAGCTTTTAATATTAATATACAGATGGCGCTTTACACAGTGGAGCTTAGAAAAGCTTAAAGCTTTTGCAATCGTTGTAAAGATGGCGCATTACGGACTGTAGCGTTAAAAAAGCTTAAAGTTTTGACTGTTAAATCATAGATGGCGTCACAGGTATCGATTTAGAACTAACCAATACAAAAATAATAATCTTTTTTTTATTTTATTTTAATATTATTATTAAATATTAAAGTACACATATAACTAAAGATTTTGTGAAAAATTCAAGTAAGTACCTGTTGCCATTTTCGATATAGAGCAAAAAAGGCCAAAAAATCACGTTTGTTGTATGGGAGCCCCCCTTAAATATTCATTTTATTTTATTTTTAGTATTTGTTGTTATAGCGGCAACAGATATACATAATTTGTGAAAATATCAAATCTCTAGCTATTCCCGTTCTTAGTTACAGCCTGAAGACAGACAGACAGACAGACAGACAGACAGACGGACAGACGGACAGACAACGAAGTCTTGGTAATAGGGTCCCGTTTTTACCCTTTGGGTACGGAACCCTAAAAAAGTTAAACGATTAATGGCGCTACAAAATAACAATTAACTCAATACATGTCGACACAATAATTTTATTTTTTTCTGTTTAGGTTAATTGAGCTATCATAATAGAATGCTTATAAAATTGGTGAAAATACAAACCATGGATTAAAAAAAGCGATCTGCAACAATAACAATGATACTATCTGAACTCTGAACTAGACGAAGTGGTACTAATAATAGTTAGTTCTCACTTCTCGGTATAAGATTCTTATTTGCCCTTAATACGGAGTACTATTATATTATATTCTGTGCCTTAATTTTGGACAGAACTTAAAAAAAATGTTCTATTCTAAAAATTCTAAGTACCTAAGTAGTTCTTAATGTAACTTAAAGATAGTCAAAACTGTATATTTGTATCCTAAGACCTAAGGAATTTACTTACTATTAATCTTGAATATTGATGTTACACATATAAATTGCCTGCCTACTTTAATATGTCCGGGATTTGTAAACAGTTTGTGATCACTGATCAATTAGCAGACAGCTGACCTTTGAACTCGGATAATTGTAACTCTAGGCATACTGTGACGTCAGTATATAACAATATTAGCCTCGTGGCAACTATTTGTTGTTTGTAGCTAAAATTAAAAAAATAAGAAGGAAAATTCCTTGAGTAGTTTAGCTGCAAAAAGTGTGGCAAAGTTTTGATACTATTGTTTTTTTGTAATAAACAGCTAGAATATGACACCCGCAACTCCGTTGCGCCAAAATTAGTTTATCGCGCGGGAACCGTACATTTATCCGGGATAAAAAGTATCCTATGTCCTTTCTCGGGGCTTAAAGTATCTTCATGCCAAATTTCAGCAAAATCGGTTCAGCGGTTTGAGCGTGAAGAGGTAACAGACAGCCAGACAGACAGATTGACAGAAAGACACACTTTCGCATTTATAATATCAGTATGTATAATAATTTTATTATAATTATGATTTTTATTTCCATAACTAGACTACAGACGTCCTTGAACCATTTAGGTACCGGGGTACCCTCGAAATTCTCATACATACTTAATACCAAAATCATTTTCTCATACGAAAATATTTAACATCTTTGAGTTATTTTTCAGCTTAAAATAGTAATTATTTTAAGCTGAAAAATAACTCAAATATGTTAAATATTTTCGTATCAGAAAATGATTTGGGTATTAAGAATGTATGAGAATTTCGAGGGTACCCCGGCCCCTTAATATGTTACTGCTGTAAGTTGTAACAGTAGTTTCCAGCTTGTTAATATTCGAATTGATTCTATAATCATTTTACTTTTACCACTTTTACTAGCTGTTACTAAAAGTAAGATATTATGATCATCTGTTACATCGCCACGCTCTTACCAGTTTTCATCTCTTTTAGGGTTCCCTACCCAAAGGGTAAAAACGGGACCCTATTACTGAGACTTCGATGTCTGTCCGTCTGTCTGTCCGTCTGTCTGTCTGTCTCCAGGCTGTAACTCAAGAACCGCTATAGCTAGACTTCTGAAATTTCACAGATTATGTATTTCTGGTGCCGCTATAACAACAAATACTAAAAATAAAATAAAGTTACTATTTAAGGGGGGCTCCCATACAACAGACTTGGTTTTTTTTGCAATTTTTTTTTCGATATCAATAACGGCAAACAATAGACACTATATTCAAGAAATACTCAATTTAATTTATAGTAAAATTTAAAAAAATAAAAAAATTAAGGGGGCTCCCATACAAAAAACACAATTTTCAGTCTATTTTTGCTCTATTGCAATTGTGGTACGGAACCCTTCGTGCGCGAGTCCGACTCGCACTTGGCCGATTATTTTATGGTCTTGTTTATCGAAGCACTGATTAACAAATTGGTGAAAACTAATGCAGGAAATCCGCTGCACATGATTTGCGAATAAAAAGTAACGCTACATTTTAAATGTAGAATGCGTTTTTGATTCGCGTTTTTTTTTGGTAAAGAGATTTTACATTCATATTTTTAATAAGAACAAAATTATTATCGGCTTGAGAGATAATTCGAAGAGGTTGAACTATGTTAAACGCTTACTTCCTAACTTTACAATTTTTATACGGTCAGTTTCAAGTTTAGACGAACGATATTTTTCTAATGCGGTACCGTAAGGTACCTACTAATTATTATACATTCTGTGGCGGTACCAAATTAAAAAAAAGTGTTTTAGAAAGTTGTGCATTTGACAATATAAGAAAAATGAAATATAGGTCTACCAGAATCTGATGGCAATTTTTGACAGCAGATTTTCAAAAAATATCCTTGATCGTTGGATAAATTTTTATATTTGCATGTATCACACGCAGAATAAGCCGATAAAGGAATAAAAAAGGATGAAAACATTTTATTCCTATTACCCCCCGGTATTTCTAGTCAATTTATTTTGTCACTTTTTGCCATCAGATTCTGGTACACCTATACTTCTTACCTTTTCAATTTATAAGCGGTCAGTTTCAAGTTTAGACGAATGATATTCTTCTAATGCGGTACCGTAAGGTACCTACTAATTATATATTCTGTGGCGGTACCAAATTAAAAAAGTGTTTTAGAAAGAGGTGCATTCGACGTTAAAGGAATTAATAAACTTAATAATGATATAATAATTCAAATAGTTGCTTATAAAATGACCTTCAGCACTTATTATATAATTATAGTACTCCGTACCTTCAGTAAGCGGTGTGCAAACGGAACGTTCTATAGTTGTGCTCTTAATCGCATTATTGTATGATAAAGTACCCAAAATAATTTTCCTCAAGGAAGTCTTGCACACGTGTATTTAATTTTTTTGCTCAATTAAACTACAAAAATATATTTTAATTGTCATGGACCCCATTTTTTTCCTTTTTTGTACAAGCACATTCTAAGTTCTAATCAACTTAGTTGAGTTAATTAATCCTTGACCAAATACCCTAATGGCAGATTATGTGACATATTATGTCTGATTAACGCCTAGAAGTTATGACAAATAAATAATAATTGTAAGCTATTCTTTCAATTAGTCATATTGTTATGTTGATGGTGGCGCCAATGCCTATAGCGTTGAGATCTAGGCCTATAGTTTTATTCTTTTATCGTATGTATATTTTTTGCATCAATCTATGACATTGCAATTCGGAAGTAATTATTTTGAGAAAGAATTGCAAAAAATGTTATACACATTAAAAAGTATAGTGCAATTCTGTTGTCAATAGAAATGTTTACAAAAAATCTAAATTCTAATGCCTATGCACATATTTTTATGGCATGTTTACATTGTATGGAAATCTAATAGTCACATTCACGGAAAATCTCTTCCTAGTATGGAAATGTAAACACGTTGTGGTAGTCGGGTGTAAACAGGAAAGTTACCGAGCACGCGCACGGTGTCAGGGGTCCGCGCACTTAACCCTATATCGCGTAATGTTTACAAAAACTCCCAGTACGTCGATGTTATTGTATTTTTTTAACCTTATCTCTTTTTGCTAACGTGCTATCTTTGAAATATATATAATATGCTATTGACTCTTTATTTCACGACTATAAATTTGTTTTGATGTTAATTATTTGCAGTTTTTGTAAACTTAATTTATTTTTCAGAAACTAAAGTAAGTATAACTTGTTATTAATTTTACATTAAAAAAATAAAGTTAACAAAAACTGCAACTAAAGTTTCTAAAATGTTGGTAATGTAACTAAGTCAAATTTTTGTAGAATAAATTAGCAGGGTTTGTGGGAATAAAATGCAGCAGTAAGGTAAAAATATTTGTTTTTATTAAATTACTCTTTTGTAATCGTTCACAACGAGGTGAAATCTTTTAACGACAATAAAAATAACAATCCGAGTTTACTCGAAGACGACAAAACTCGATACATCTCTATACAATAATATTTAATATCACAATATCCTTATCGACTAATTTAAAGCTTCAAGTTTGGACTTACTACTACAGCCTACACTAAGTGTGAGATCTGAGGCGGGCACGGGCACTGCACTGGGCGGACACTAGAGGGCGAACGGCTCCGAGCGGTGCTGGAACAGATGTGACCGGGAGCCGGGTCCGCGAGCAGCCGCGGCCGTCTACCACGGTCGCCATACCGGCGCCTTCGAGTACGAGGTGGTGCAGTCCAGGGGCACGGCTGTCAGCGGTGCGGGCGACGCCGGCGGTGACGGCGTCACGTAGCCGGAGGACGAGGAGGCGGTGGACGGCGCTGGGCTGGGCGGGCTGGCCGGCGGCGTGTCGGCGGCGCGCTGGATGTCGTTCAGCCTGTGCCCGAGGTGGGTCATCAGCTGCGTGCCCAGCCTCACGTCCACTCCGGGGATGGAGGCCAGGCAGCGCGACACCTCGTTGGCGGCATGGGTGAATCCGGCGCGGAAGCGGTCGGCGTCCACGGTGGGGTTCAGCGACAGGCGGCGCTGGCGCCTCAGCTTGTGCAGGTGGCGCACCGTCAGCTCCAGAATATCGGCCTTCTCCAGCTTGGCGACGTTCTCGCCCTCCGACTGCAGGGCGCTGACCATCAGCTCCTTCAACTCGTCGAGGCAGCGGTTGATGCGAGCGCGCCTCTTGCGCTCGAGCATCGGCTTCATCACTTTTCTGTACTGATACGTTCGGGAGACGGGCTGCGGCCCGTCGTCCGAGTGTGTGTACGCGATATCATAGGAAAGGGAGGACATGTTTGTAGCTAGTGTGTTCACGTCGAGCGTCGAACGCGGAATGCGGTGTCTGGCGCGAGCGGGGGCTTATATAGCGAGCGGAGGGCGCGCGATCGTGGGAACGCGCAGAGCCGTCGAGTTCCCACACGCGCCACCTGTGCGGCGCAGCTGCCGGCGCGGGGGGGGCCACGCGCCCGCCGCCGCGCGTGCGCGCTGTAAACAATCGCGCGCACGCCGCGCCGCGCCCGCCGTGCCGCTGCGTGCGCGCAACACAATATCTAGATTCTACTTTCTAGATGTCTAACACTTATATTATGACTTACTTGTTTTAGTTGGAAAATTGAACTTTGAAATTTTGTTTACATTTAGCAGTTGAATCTAACTTTTTGGGCCTACTTAGAAAACGTTGTAAACGTAATTGTAAACATAATATAGTAAATTTACATGCAGCCTTTTAGGGTTAGCCTATAATTTATAATTAAATAAAATTAAAGTATAATTAGCTAAAATTACACTGATTGAAATATATTTTTAAGGTTCATTAATATGGTACAAAAGTGCAAATTGCATTATATTATAATACCGTAATATGCAAATTGCTAATCATATAATGTTTTAAAAAAATATTAATTTGTAATAGATTAGAAAGCTGTTAATTAGAGCTGTAGTAATGAGCGCAGATTTGCCTGTGTGTGTCGCAATACAAGATCAACTGGCAGATCAATCAACGGCACACAATACCCGGCGTCAATTACGGATTGCTACCGTGGGCACATCAATCATGGATTACGTGTAATAATTATTGACAGACGAAATTACGGCCGGCGTTTCATTATGGTCGTATAAAGGATTCAATAATAACTTTGAGATGAAGCCGTCTGCGCGTCTGTGTGTGAAAGTGTGCGAGTGTGTGTGGGATTATGTCAGGCTCAGGCGCCCGCGCCGCAGCCCGCAAGTCGCAACGGTAGCCGCTCGCGAACGGGTTAACTCATGTTTACACTCCCCGATTGTCTTACTATCCTATAAAAAAACTTACGGCTCTTGCCATGTTGGGATTGTTGGGTACTGTTTAAAAAAACTTATTCGCTTTTTAAAAAAACCGATGACTTGGCTATCTTTAATGCTCTCTGATGAAATAGCAAATGAGCCAATGATTATATTATTATAGACAGTATATTATTTATAATGTAATATTGTATCATGTATGTCATGTAGATTGTAGAATGTAGTAGGTATGATAATATTATGTAGGTACATATTTACAATAATATTACTCCCTAAGTAGATTTTTTATTTGATGATTTCAATTTTTTTTCGGTAGCTATTATGTAGTTAATTACTTATTTAACGTGTAAAAGGAGGCATACTTTTAAATTTAAAATAGGTACCTACTTACATAATACCTTTCCTTTTTTTTTTCTTTTTTTTCTTGAGGAGGGGAAATACTTTAGGTACGTATCCCCCACCCCCTTGGGGGAAGGGGCGGGGGTATGTGAGACTCCCTCGAGAGGTCTACCCACTAAAACCCCCCCAGCCCTCCGTCGTGCGCCTAGTGCGGGAAGGGACGGGTACCGCGGAGCGTCTTCATCTCCGCCCCTTCCCGCGCGCAGCCGCAACCGGCACCTTCTTCGAGCGGCTCGAGCCGCTGACCTCACCGAGAGCTCCCCGGGCCATAGGGGGGCTGTCTTCTCGGGACCCTTGATGCGGGCGGGATCACTTACATAATACCTACTCACCTACAACTTACAAGTTTAGTAATAATAAGGCAATAAATACTTACGGTCATACGGTACCTACCACGTTAATTGCTTTTTCTAATTGTCCTTTTGAAGACAATAGTACAATGTAAACATAAAATAAGACGTTAGTAATATTTTTACGACACTCCAAGTACCATGGTAGGTACTTTAAAATTAAATTTAAATTATACAAACTGTATTTAAAATGTGTTTTTAATATATTATATGTTCTTAAAACTAGAATAGATTATTGTAATTACAATATTCTATTTTTGAATTTAATTAATCCTTTAAAAAAACTCTAGTTTTGTAGGTAGCCAGTTTATTATTAAGTTGCTGTACATGACAAAATTAATTGGTTCATTAGAGTGTATGAGACTTTTTTTACTTTAATAAAGATAATAATAAATCCCGGCACTTAAAAAACGTTATAAGTCTTTGATTACATTTTTTGTTTAAGAAAAAAAGTGTCACATTTTTTTGTAAACATCTCCTATAGTTGGCCGTCGCCCACGCGGTGTTCAACTTACTTCCACGTATACTTTCTCTTGGTCCTTGGTCCTGTGAGTTGTGACCCCGAAACGACCCCCGTCGTGTGCCGAATGCCGATATAACTTGGGGTCAAATCGCAACAAGAAACTGTGTTTTTTTCTTTTACAATTATTGCGCATGATATTATCGAAAGTAAAAATTTTAAAATTTTCTTCTGTCGAGTATTGCTTGAATACTTTTGATCTCTATCACAGAATATATAATAGTACTCCGTTCACTATGTAGAGAAAAAAATTATCATTACGGCAACATTTTTGCATATTTATCTACCTGAAAATATGCATTTTTATATCATTGTCTGAAGTTATGACGTAAATGAAAAACTTATGCAATGCAAACTGAAAAAATTCCTTTAGCTCCTATCAGCAACACTTAATAAACAAAATTGCAATAAAACAGAAATTTAAATCGTGTTATTTAAATATAATTGTAATAACTGTAATATAGGCAAAAAACTCTTTTGTTCCCAACGAAAATTTTCCACTTGTAATGAATAGTAATCGTTTGTGTTTGCATTAACGATCATGCCATTAAATGACAAATTCCGTGCCACGGAAAAATAGCGGCTCCGACGTCACTCACAAGTCACACGTACATATAAGGTAATAGTGGAAAAAGAAAAATGTCTCGTGCCGATTTGCAATATCTACTATAGTCAGGACAATTGAAGGTGGCACTAGCGGTCATTGACCTTTCTAGTCTAGGAGCTATGTGAAAAATACTCGCACTGCATTCTGTTAACTTAAGAATAACATGGAATTCTTGTAAAGAAACAGACTATTATAGCACAGTGTAAATAAATTATAGTATGTGATGGTATCATCGGAAAACGTCTTGGTTACCTCTTCGAATGATAATCTCCAACTATTCATGAGTTCGAAGTGATATAATCATACCGTGTTCACATCGCGTATGCAAAATACGATATCACCCTTAGACTAGAAACATCAGCTGTCACTTCATTGTCAATCGCGGTTTGTATAGAAAATGACAAGTTTTTTGACAGGGAGTCAATGACCGCTACAGACAGAATTCCGCGATTTAAGAATATAATTACATACTACACTAGCCGCTACTTACATACCTAGAAGTCGCTTAGCGCTGTCTATTAAGAATTTTAAACGACTTCCAAAAAGGAGGAAGGACATGTTCGGCTGTGGATAATTTTTTTTGTATGATCAACGATTACTCTACTGTTTGTGAACCGATTTTCAAAATTTTATTTTAAAATAATTATGCACCAGATTTTGATTGAGAGTAGTTCAAGTCTTCAAGAAGATTATAATTAATTATTATAAACTACTGTAGGTTTTAAATACAAGGCACAAGTACTACAGTTAACACTGTTAATTTTAGGTATCTGTATTTTATTTAAAAATTCAATCTGTGCGTAGCAAGGCCGTACCAAGTTCCCTACTTGGCCTATCAGTAGGTACTTGATTAAAACATGAACGTAATTTTTTGTTATCAAAAAAATTTAACAAAATTAATTAATTTAACATTAGATGATTATTATGGAATAAGTAGGTATGTTTTTGTTAGTACATATTAAAAAAAATACTATTTAAATTTCACTGTTTTCTATAAGCGCTAGATATACACATTTAGCGTAAACAGTCTGTCCCGTTATCTAGATTAAGTTATAAATCCTAATAACATCACGTAGAGATAAGAATTTACGATTATACACGTGACATATAAACAATAACAAGTGGGCTTATTTTTTATGGCTATTATTTTAAATTTTTGCGAGTTTTATTAATATTATTTTGTCTAAAATGGAGAGTTGACAGTAGAATGGTCGAGTTATCTCTACTATCATTTATTACGTGAAGCGTAGCGTATAAAAATATTTTAAGTTTTAGTGTGGCATGGATTTTTATATTTATTTTCATTGTTTCACCTGCTACAATGCCTATAAATGTACCATGTTTACCTACAGGAGCAAAATTTATATAAATTATTGTTTTAGTACCTTTTTGCATTATATTTTGCTATATTTAAGGATAAAAACTTATCCTTAGTACCTATTATAATAAATATCAAAATATTATGCAAAAAATTTCATTGACGTAAACGCAAATTCCAGTTGCAATTATATTTTGTGACTTTTGTTGCTAAGACTAGTTCTTGACTAGTTATTTAATTTAAAAATATACCTACTTTAGATTCCTTTTTTAGTGGGTAGGTACTTATAATTTAACTAACTGCGAATTTTTTCAAGGTTAAATTTAAGACTTGACCTAAATACGATTTGCATTGCGAATGTAATTTGGAAGATTTTAGTTGTGTTTCATTAAATTTTCCTTTCTATCGTTAACTAATGAAAATTATCATTAAAATACAATTACGATTTCATTATCACAATCAGGTTAACTTCTTACAACGTTGTAACTGATTATGGAAGTTTCCTATTGTAAAGAACCAGTCGTATTAAGTGAATTTAGCATAATTACCTATTGATAATAGTCATGCTGTCGTGTACGTAGGCATCTTTATTATTCGCGGGCTGACGTCTGAAAATAAAAACAAAACAATAAATATGCATTCTTTTTATTTGCAATTTGGGGCCGTCTATCCGCCCATATCCTTTTTTGCTAATTTAAATATAAATTTTAAAAATTTGAATGCATTTATTCAAAAATATTTATTTAAAATTCGAAATTTAATTTTTCTTAAAGTTGCGTACATAATGCGGAGTTGTCCGGAGTTCAAGAAATGTTCTTGTTCGAAATACGAAATTCAATTTTCATAAAACAAAAAAATTGGAAATCTCCTGCTGAGGTTTTATTTGAATTACCAAAAAACAATAACACTCAGATGGAAACGGACGCTTAAAATAAACGAGCTTTACCTTAAATGGCTATAAAGCCACTTAATAAAATATTGGATATTCGTTTACTGTGTTACGTAAAAATCTGATGTAAAAACTATTTTTTCATCCAAACTGAGATCGATATTTTGCCATTGTATATTTATAGGTTAATAATAAGACAATATTCAATAATAATTAATCGATAATATTATCATCAGCAATTTATCACATAGATAAGACTGAAGATTTCCGTGTTTTGTTTATTTCCTATTGATTTATAAAATATGGTCTAGCTGATAGTTTAAAATGGTATTTTGATGATTTAAACATTTATTGCTTTATGGGATTTCTAGTGGATCCCGAGAAATAATTGCAGGTACTAAAATTCAGTCCCTATCCTAGGATACAAAAAAAACATCCACAAAATGCAGTAGAATTTGATACGTGTTGCCTTTAGGTATCCCTGTAGATAGTAGTTATTGACTAACAAGCATGAAGCAAACATACTTTCCGCCACGTTTGTAACGTATTACAAACAAATACTTATAATTGTTGAACATTTTCCTGTACATAAGTCACGTAGGCTGTGGTTGAAGTTGTACGTATAAATATCCCTTATGTCTATGGAATAAAGGTCATGTTAACAATAATAACAGTAGATTGGTTTCCCAGAATTACCACAAACCCTAAGTATTTTTGGATTTCTACCGTTTCTACGTGCGGTCGATCAGGGAGCTATGAGCAGAATTGGGTTCTTAACAATACCCTTTTACAGCTGTTGGGTAAAATTTGGTAAACGACTATACTTAGGAATTAGGATGTAATAGCTTCCTTTAGCACTTATATTTTGAAGAACTCCATCAGAATCTCTACGTTTTACTGTAGGCTTATAGCAAGCAGGGCTTCTAGGAAAGACCAATCGACCTTCGCCAATGTTATACCTAATATTATATTAAATACTCAATACACTAGTACCTATATTAATACTACAATCAAAGTAACTATAGGTCTACCAGAATCGGATGGCAAACTGACTCTAGCAATACCGGGGTAATTGGAATAAAACATTTTGATCCTTTTTAGGGTTCCGTACTCAAAGGGTAAAAACGGGACCCTATTACTAAGACTTCGTTGTCTGTCCGTCTGTCTGTCTGTCTGTCTGTCTCCAGGCTGTAACTCAAGAACGGTAGTAGCTAGAGATTTAAAATTTTCACAGATTACGTATATCTGTTGCCGCTATAACAACAAATACTAAAAACAAAATAAAATTAATATTTAAGGGGGGCTCCCATACAACAAACGTGATTTTTTTGGCCTTTTTTGCTCTATATCAAAAATTGCAAAAGCTAGGTACTTGAATTTTGTACAAAATCCTTAGTTATAGTTGTAATTTAATATTTAATAATAATATTAAAATAAAATAGAAAATTAAGGGGGGCTCCCATACAAAAAACTCAATTTATGCTCTAATTTTGCTCAATAATGGTACGGAACCCTTAGTGCGCGAGTCCGACTCGCACTTGCCCGATTATTTATAAAGTTTGTGTCTCCATTCACAGCTTGGACTTTAACGGTGATATGTCATATTATCTTGTGATGAGTGATGACATAACAGATTTCATCAGTGATGAACGATTGACGGACATCATTCTTGCGCCTTCGAATCCAATTAACATTTAATCGATTAGTAGGCTAATGTTGATCGGGAAAATTCTACTACAGTCTACAAATTAAGTACTACCGTTGCTACTTAAATCTAGAGGTAAAACAGTGGAGGATTCTGAAAAATATACTTACTCTACCTACTAAAGTATTTATCGCGAAACATTGCACACAGTACAAACAATAACATAAAATGACATAAATCATAATATTATTATGAATTGCTATAGTAGAATAGATATACTTAGGTCTACCCATGCAATTAATAAAATATACTAGTTATACGTAGTATAACTAGTAGTAAAGATGAAAATGTTTTATTCCTATTATCCCGGTATTACTAGACTCCTAGAGTCAATTTATTTTCTCAATTTTTGCCATCAGATTCTGGTAGACCTATAACATAATCATTTAATTTTACCTAAAGTAATAAAGGAATAAGGATTTGCACTCGAATTTTGTTTATTTGTCCAAATGCAATATCACCATTATTTCATTATGGATTGCCTGTCATAGGTATTTTTGTATGTCATCAAGCTGCCTAAATCTACGCAGGTAACTGATTACTGATTAGTGATTAGTCATTCTAAATTATTAACAGTTTGATATAATATATTACTAAGAATTTTCAAGTCTTATTTTGCCGTAGATTTTCGCACTAACATAATGGGAAAGGTCTGCGTTTTTTAAATTATTACTGAAAAGTTCTGACGAATTTCTAATAATAATAGTATCTGAATCTTCACGTAACTTTTAAAAAAATAGACAAAAAAATATAAAGTAATTTACAAACCTTTAATAACTAATTTAAATGTTACATTATGTAGGTAAATGCGTCTGCATAATAAAATAGGCGAAACTGACAATCGTGTTGACTGTACAATCGGTGCAGTATTTTAATGTGACATTGAGACATATTATCATAATAATTATTAGAGCTTGTGACTCAATGTCATAACTCGAACATAGGTCTCTATGCTTGTGAGTTGTGAGTTGAGATACTGTAGCTAATGTTGGTTCTAGAGTAACTTTTCTCGACTTTGTATCAATGATGTAGCTATGGCGTTTACGCTTGTGATAATGTAACATGCAGGTTTAAAAATGTAATTTTGGCTCTAAGCTCATTGTGACTTAACATGTTGACTATGATGACAACTGACATTGTACCTAATCTAATATCAATGTTCTTTGTGACATTAACATCGTTCCACATTGCTAATAAGCTTGTGGCACTGTGACCACAGTTTCAAAGTCAACTCCTCTGTGACACTAAAATAGTCAGTTCTTAAACTTAGTCAGTCAGTTCTGTGTTGGCTCTACACTTATGACACTGTACCACAGCTCTAAGCTATCTTCTTTATGACACTAGCACAGTTCTATATTGGCTCTTAGCTTGTGAGTTGTGACACCGTGACACGGCGCGTGTGACATACGTGACGGCGGCGGCGCGGCGGCACGCGCGGTGAGTCAGCCCGCGTCACGCAAGGCCTGCGCGTGCGCAGATAACACTTATCATCGTTTGCACAAGTGTACATCTTTGTTCATCACAGGTATGCGTCACCGAGGTTATTAGTAGAACAAAAGGTATCAGTTCTATTGTAATACTAGATGACGCCCGCAACTCCGTTGCGCAAAAACTCGTTTATAGCGCGGGAACCGTACATTTTCCCGGGACAAAAAGTATCCCATGTCCATTCCCGAGACTCAAAGTATCTCCATGCTAAATTTCAGCAAAATCGGTCCAGCCGTTCAGGCGTGAAGAGGTAACAGACAGACTTTTATAATACATCTGTCTGTGCTTATGCTTATGCTTAATAAGGAATTCGTAAAACCGTACATCCCGCAAAAAGAAGCCTATGTCCTTCTCCGTGGTCTGTTATTCTCTATCTGTGCCAAATTACAACAATGTATCCAGTGATATAAGGGTATTTAGCAGCAAAACAGGGCGTTACTGTTAAACCGACGATTTTATAGACCATAGAGCATAATATCAATATGGTTATGCCCCACATTATGTAGTTTACATGTTGCAGCCAAACCGTATAATCCGCCGAACGACTAGCCGGACTGTCATAGTGTTTGGCCTCATTTTATTACTGGGTGAATATAATATGGTTATACATCGTCAATTTTTTCTTCCTTCCTTCTTTTAACCTTTTTTTTTGTTCTTAGCGTATTTCCCATCGTCACTTAATTCTTATAACACTAATTCGGTTCACGGAAGCTCTTACGTTGAGAATACGGGCCCGGATCTTAGACTACCGGTTTACAAAGGTCGCCCAGTCATCGCATCATTGTTTATCCTAGCTTTTGGAATATTAGTCGTCGTCACCATGATCATCTCGTCATTATCATCATGTTCATCATCATCAACGACTTATATTTTGCTTGAAATGTTACTCAGAGCGTTTTTTTAACTAATCAAAATTACGAGACAAACCAATGATAAATGAAGCTAAGTCATGACTACTCGTTGACTGCAATTTTAATGTTATAAATATATCTATATTTTAAGTAGGTATAATATGCATGATCATTGATCATACAAAAATCTATAAGTACTTAAGATTTTATTATTATCGATGTCGATGCTGTCATAAGCATTAATTTACGCCAAAAAATTATTTTCCCATTTTGCTTTTCCCTGGTTTTTATATTCAGTGTATGACAGCATAGTTTCGATGTCTATTCAACGATGAAATCCTTCTTCTAACTCTTTATCTTGTGTGTCATATTTATCAATAAGTGTTAACAAGAACCGCTCCTATATAATTTTCTGCAGTGAGTGTGAAGTGTGAAATTATGACGCACAAAGACATTTTCCTGCTAACCGCTGTAATGTAGTTATAACAGGTTTATACAGGCTACTAAGTACTAATGTCTAAAGACAAAAAAAAATAAAAGAAAAAGTTCAGATGACTCAGCGAGTGAGTCATTTCTTTCTTCGGGCAAGTGGCGTTTCGGTTTTGATGTGATTCGTGTAATTTTGTCTAATTCGCTACATTATCTACGCATATTATGACGACATTACACAGGTAAATACCCGTTATATAGAGGTTTTGTTTCGTAGAATTACTTTGCAATCCTTCTAGACTGTGCTGTGACTACTGACTACATGATTTGTTATTTAACATAGATTAAATTACGCGAATGGGTAAAGAAAGGAGAAGGAGCAAAATGTACCCACGACCAACAACGCTGGCACAGACCGCTCCTGGGCCAGGTTAGGTTAGCCTCCTGGGTTAGGTTGGGTTAGCCTTCTAACCTTTTTTTTTGATGCACAGGGGAAACCCTTTATGGGTGCCCCGGGTTGGGTATGTGCCTCAGCACCCCGGGGGTATGTGAGACTCCTACTCACTAAAACCACCTGCGGTTCGCCTTCAGCCGTATAAAGGAGGGATGTCCCGGATCTATCTAACACGGGACTCCCTCCACGACCGGCCGGTCTACCTCAATAGGGGCCGGACTTCCACCAAAGTTAGGGAATGCTTAGGCAAACTAAAGCATTCCCCTCGGCGCCGGGACTAGCTAAGCCGGGCAGGTTCCCATCCTGACCCGGAGCCCCGTGGCACGGAAGTAACCTAAGCTAACCTAACCTCACCATATCACATATTTCCCCCGGGGCATAAAAAAAGGAGCATATTTAGGTACTGAACGGCAACAGTGCTAGTACGCGCTTAGATCGTGGTTTTAGCAATTTTAAATGACAAGGAAATAAATTTTATTAAAAATAAATTTTATTACTTAAAGGTTGAGGTTTATTTCGCAGAATATTGCTAAAAATAATAACAAACTAAATTTTAAGCTATGGATTTCCGCAAAGTAACGCCTGATTCTATTAACTATTTAAATAAATTTTATATCAGGAATAAACGATTATTCATTGATTTCTTTTAGCTATAACTTTTTCCACAGTGATATGAGACTGGCCCCCATAATAACAAATGATAGCCAAGAAAAGAGCTTTCTAACAAGATACCTTTAACAGTTATTGGTGGTAGGGTACACTTCTCATATATTTTTGCCCTTCCTTCTTTATCAATTCTACTTTAACCTCTTTAAATAATTTTCTGAGTCGTCCATGACTTATGTAAAGTTTTATTTATCTATCGCATGTGATGTTTGAACACATAATAATATTGTCATGTCAAATTGCGAACAAAAAGGCAGATGGAGACATTGAGTCCCTTGTGATATAATATATCATCCGTAATCACATCAAAGTTCAAACCGGTCAACACTCAGCCTGTGCTTATTAAATGCTCCAAATATTTCTTCTTCTAATGAAAAATATAATTCGGTAACGTAGGCTCATTTACATGTATTTAATTTGAGCAGCCATGTCACATGAATCTTAATTTTTATCACGCTATACATACCTACTGCGTCGTTAATCTTCAAGATAGTTAAATGAAGCACGTTATTCTTCATAAAACTCGGAATCTGAGGTGTCGGTTGACCATAATTTAATATGGGCCTTAAATGGTTAATTAGGACGATAATTTATAATCTGGAGATTACTTTTTAGTCACCTGCCTGGTTTATAGCTAGAGATTGAGAACTATAACAAAACTTTTTTAAATTAAAGTGTAGATACAGGTCCTTTAAGGGTAGAAATAGAAGAGTAGAAACTTTGAGAGAAAAGCAGGTTAAGAGTTCATGCAATACTACCTACAGAGTAAAGACACAGAATATATAATAGTACTCCGCTACAGAGACAACCATTATGGTATAGTACTACTTAAAGCATTAACAATTTTCATAGAGTTGTTCTTCGTTTTTTTTTTTTTTTATTATTATAATAATTAGGGTCGTCTATGGGCTAGTCGCCCATATCCTTTATTTGTCTCATTGTTATAATATGGTCGCGTACCAAGATTACATTTCCTCTTAATCTACTGTAAGTCCATCACGCCTTGGACCTTTTAAACTTATACATTATTATACTATTGATATTATTATGCTTAATACTATTATTATTTATATAGAATATTACCTAACTTAATAAATATTATATATATATATATATATATATATATATATATACTAGCTGTCCCGGCAAACGTTGTTTTGCCATTTAAAGTATGTTTTCTACATCATCAGTTGATACATGTTTTACCCCCTCTTTTGTCCCCTAAGAGGGTGTGGGGGGGGAAGGTCATACACCAGATGTTAAGTTGAAAAACACAGTTAATACCTAATATGAAGTAAGTCCACTAAAGAAAAAAGTTGTATACAAAATCTGACCCCTCTTTGGTCCCCAGAGAGGGTTGAGAGGGGAGGGGGGGGGGAGGATTTTTATACACCAGATGTTGAGTTGGAAGAAGACAAATATAATATATCTGTGAAAACCGTATGCAAATCGGATCAGTAGTTTTCGTGTTAAAGAAAAAAGTTTGATACAAAATCTGACCCCCTCTTTTGTCTCCTTAGAGGGGTGGGGGGAAACAATTTTATACACCAGATATTAAGTTGGAAGAAGATAAATATATCTGCGAAAACCACATTCAAATCGGATCAGTATTTTTCGTGTGATGCTGGAACAAACATACAGACAGACAGAAAGAGTGACAGACAGACAGACAGACAAAAAACTAACCACATTTTTGGCTTCTATAGCGATGTAGTGACAAAGGTGTAATTTCGGGTGTCATTTCATATCTTTTATGTACAGAATTTTCATTTCTACAACAGAATAATGTCTTCCTCCCGCACGCGCTTTGGTGACGCCCACTATCGTAATATTTTAATTTCGCCATAATTTCAAAACCAAACGTCCAATTTTAATCATTCAAAGACCAAATATTATCTACATAAACTGTACTTAGTGATAAAATAATTTATTTTGATAAGGATTAATAACGTGAGTAAAATATATCCGTTTAAATGTAGTCCAAAAAAAATTCAGGATTCTTAAATAAATAAATGGTTATTGTGCCTCACTCGACATAGATAGGTATAGTGTGTCGCGGACTTTTTTGTAGATATTTATAAGATCTACAATTACTTAGAACATTTTATGGTTCTATCTTTTATAGTTTAGGCAGCGTACGCAAAATAAGTAACTTTTCTAGCTGATTTTTTACACCTTGCGTCCGAAAAACTCAAATATCTTACGGAACCCTACTTTTTTCCAAAATAAAATGTAGCCTATGTTCAGCAGAAATAATGTAAGATTCCAATAGCAAAAGAATTTTTCAAATCGGTCCAGTAGTTTCGGAGCCTATTCGACTCAAACAAACAAACAAATCTTTCCTCTTTATAATAGTAAGTATAAGTATAGATCTGTGAAAACCGTATGAAAATCGGATCAGTAGTTTTCGTGTTAAAGAAAAAAGTTTGATACAAAATCTGACCCCCTCTTTTGTCCCCTTAGAGGGGTGGGGGGAAAAAATTTTATACACCATATGTTAAGTTGGAAGAAGATAAATATATCTGCGAAAACCACATTCAAATCGGATCAGTATTTTTCGTGTGATGCTGGAACAAACATACAGACAGAAAGAGTGACAGACAGACAGACAGACTAAAAACTAACCACATTTTTGGCTTCTATAGCGATGTAGTGACAAAGGTGTAATTTCGGGTGTCATTTCATATCTTCTAAGTACAGAATTTTCATTTCTACAACAGAATATTGTCTTCCCCGCACGCGCTTTGGTGACGCCCACTATCGTAATATTTTAATTTCGCCATAATTTCAAATCCAAACGTCCAATTTTAATCATTCAAAGACCAAATATTATCTACATAAACTGTACTTAGTGATAAAAGAATTTATTTTGATAAGGATTAATAGCGTGAGTAAAATATATCCGTTTTAATGTAGTCCAAAAAAAATTCAGGATTTTTAAATAAATAAATGGTTATTGTGCCTCACTCGACATAGATAGGTATAGTGTGTCGCGGACTTTTTTGTAGATATTTATAAGATCTACAATTACTTAGAACATTTTATGGTTCTATCTTTTATAGTTTAGGCAGCGTACGCAAAATAAGTAACTTTTCTAGCTGATTTTTTACACCTTGCGTCCGAAAAACTCAAATATCTTACGGAACCCTACTTTTTTCCAAAATAAAATGTAGCCTATGTTCAGCAGAAATAATGTAAGATTCCAATAGCAAAAGAATTTTTCAAATCGGTCCAGTAGTTTCGGAGCCTATTCGACTCAAACAAACAAACAAACAAACAAACAAACAAACAAAAAATCAAATCTTTCCTCTTTATAATAGTAGTGTAGATATATATATATATATATATATATATATATATATATATATATATATATATTTATCACAATATTATAATATTTGATGCCCTGAAGGGGCGTATGTGGTCCCAGTCCCAGTTGTTCTTCGTTGATAACAGAGATTATTGGATCTTCGTAAATTCTTTATGGTACAGTAGTTGCTGTTGATGCTGCTCAGGGGGGTTATTATGAGCTCTTATATCCAGCCAGTTTCCAGCCAGTTTACAAGCCGTGTCTATGCAATGGCCTGTAAATTGGCCTGTAAACTGGCTGGATATAAGAGCTCATAATAACCCCCCAGTCCTCAAAAACAAGGTGCATGTAACTTAACCTTAATACTGTTTGTTTTACAAAGACAAGGTGCAGTGACAGTACCCGTTAAGTCGACTACATCGCTCATTTGTGTTCATTTGGCGTCTCCGCAAATATTGTCGTAGCTGCCGACCCGCCAAAAGCGGCAAGATAAAGTGGCGCCGCCAAATACTAAACTAATGACATACATGTGCGCCGAAGAAAAAATGTGGCATTTTTTTCTACTAATCTCCTTCAGGCGCATTATGCATCTTGAGATATTTGAGCCCGACCACTTGTAAAGAAACCGCCCGCATCGACTTCCAAATTCAAATTTTTTTTTCTTTTGGCAAACTGGCACATACTTTACGCTAAAAGGTCTGAATTTAAGGAAGTGTATACTTAGGTACGGAGTACGGACGCTGTATTTCAATAACTTTTTTGGTTTTTGCACCATATCATTTGCATCTCGAAGAACTCTTAATAAAGCTACTGCCGCACTTAACATGTCACTCCATTACAAATTTTGAGAAGCGACGTCCCGAAATGTCAAAAAATCAACTCTTACTACCTCCAGTCGAGCCCACAGAAGATTAACTTGCGTAAGGATGCGAATTACCTGTCGTAATAACCCCGCCCTGATTACGTTTTTCGGATAAATGACAAGTGTTTAAACCGTGTGGTTACAGGCGGACATGTTACAAATACAAATTACAATTTAGTGCATTTTGAGAAATACAAAATTGTTATGAAACATTGTAAAAATAATATTATTCGGCTTTGATGATAAAAAATTCTAATCATAAAATAATTATTATAACGTTATGAAAAATGGGCTGAAGATAATATGTATTTCGGTGTCAAGGATTAAAACAGAAAAAATTATGGAGATGACATCGCGAAATTTTAAATTTGGAACAAGTGTAGGCGGGTATTTTTTTTCTGTTTTGCCACAATATCTCGGCATCAGCTTTAGCCGTGGAGACAATGCGGAGTGACACTTGTTCGTGAGTGATGAGGAGACGGTAGTAAACAGGTACCCAGACAAGTGGTTAGTGCACCATCGATGTAGCGTTGGGATAGATGCACCACTTTGATGTTTTGAAATTAGAAAAGTGTAAAAAACTGATAGTGTGCACTTTGCTTTCTATGCTAAAACAATCTAATTATTTGCTCCTAAAGGTAAGTATAAAAAGGGGTAAAAGTTAAGTAAAAATAACAACTTGCGTTTTTAACGTATTTTGTAGTAATTGAAAGAAAGATTTGTAATACCTATTTTGTTTCACTTCCTGCTATGTGTCGAATAACCTATCCACCAATTAACTTGACACATGAAGTATGGAGAATCTGACAAAAATGTTGTGAATAGCATATATACGGTACTTTATCAGAAAGTGGTGAAATAAGCCCTAAATGTTTTAATAACACCACAAACAATATATAAGTCATGTAAGTCTACGATATGACAGCGATTCCTGTAATAACAAATCCCTAGGACTGAAATAACAATATGGCGCCAAGTTTTTGCCGCCGTAGATTACTGAGGTGACGGGACAAATGAAGTGACATGTCTGGCTTTTGTCACTTGAAATCTTGCTAATAACAGCACGGAGACACGCCTACTGTCTGTCCGTGTTTATTTTACACCTGAAACGACTTTAACGCTATAGACCTAAGGATAATAATTTCAGATAATTTGAGGTAAAACTGCGGACTTAAAAATAGCCTGTCTAAATGATAATTACACGATTCTCGAAGGTTCTGTCGGGAAGAAGTGGCCTGCTATCAGATATTTTGCCTGTCAGCTACTTGGTACCGCTATTTTTTAAATTACTTGTAATTAGTTTTATTTTTAAGTAAGTATAAAATCACTCGGAACACTTTAATTGCATGTCTGGAGTTCTCCAAGTCATTTATTAAAAGTACATTTTAATATTTAGCCGTTTAATGTAAACTAGTCCTTTAGACTGATTAACTTACACTACATTTTTGTAAATTTTTGGCACATAATTTCTGCTAAATAGTAAACATCACAAACAATGTATTGTTAAATGAAGCGTGTCATAAAAATATCGAAAATCCGTTAAGTCTCATAATGAACAAAACAATAAACTTAAGAGGAACAAAAAATCGAGTGGTACTTTAAAAACAATGGTAGGTACCCATAACCGTAAACCAGACCTAAGTTCTGGGAACGAACCCTTTTGCTAAGTACTTGCGGAAGCCGACACACACTTCACAAAGTATTTTTTCCACCGCCATTATTGCTCATTGTCAAGGACACGTCGAAAATAATAAAACTTCCTTAGAAGATACCGCCTCCATAAACGGCAAAAGTAATTTCGTGCCTTTATGGCGCGGGCGAAAAAGAAACTTGTCAAAAAGAGCGGTAAAGCTTTTGAATATTGTTCGACACTTCAAGAATTTGAAATTTTGAATTGGAGTTAAAAATATACAAGTATCTAAATACTATAGTAATTTTATATTTAATAATATGTATTTAGTGACATTGATATTATAATTTTTGATAAGCTACTGTAGTATCTTATTACACAAATTCACAACCGAAGATAAGCTTCAAAGGTTAATTATAAGAATACCAATAAAATTTTATTGGTATTTCTCATTTGGCCATAAATTTTTAGTGGTCTTAGATAACTCTTAATGCAATTAAATCCACAAAGCTTATATAAAGCATGATGTATTTAAATAAAAGAATGTGACCAGGGTCTGTCACCTACTCGTAACTCCTTAACCTTGGTTACGGAGTACTATTATATATTCTGTGCCTTGGTTGAAGTAGCATTGCCTAAATTAGACAGAACTATTTAACACCTATTGATTAGAATTAATTTTAAATTATAATATGTATTTTTAAGTACCTAGGTTAGCAAAACGGCGTTTCGCTAGTACAAAATGATATAGTGGCTTAGGAGTTAGGCTTAAGATCGGGCTGTCATTTTTTGCTATGTTTTCTACTAAGTATTACACTCCCGGAAGACGATTGACTCCAATAAAATTGAGATTTATTCAATCATTGTATATTTATCTGATATTTAACTTACGGAAAACACGATTCACTTATTTTGACTCGATAGTTTTATTTTTCGAAATTATGAATATTTTTGGGCTTTTCAATGAATATCTGTTACACTTATTGAGTTACTATCATTAAATAACATACACTACTACAATCACACAGTTTATAAAAATATAATAGCTAGCGGAAATATTTGTATTGTATTTAGTTTTTAAGTAATCACCAAAAAACAGTTCTGGGACGTACGACCTTTACTTTCGTGCTATAATGCGGGGACCGTTGTTACGCGATATTGTTCACTATTAGGTGCAGCGTAAAGCACATTGCTCAGGAGCACGATTCATGGAATTATTGTATCACGATTGGAGGATAGCGGGATGTGTAGGCGGGGCTAGCGTTTTAGCAGCATGCTCTTAATACACCTTTCTTTTTTTTTTTTTGATGCGCAGGGGAAACCCTTTATGGATGCCCCGGATTGGGGATGTGCCTCAGTTAAGCTGAAGCACCCCGGGGGTATGTGGGACTCCCGACTTCGGTTTACCCACTAAAACCACCTGCGGTTTGCCTTCAGCCGTATACGAAGGGATATCCTGGATCTGTCTAACACAGGACTCCCTCCACGACCGGCCGGTCTTCCTCACAAGGGACCGGACTTCCACCAAGTTAGGGAACGCTTAGGCGCTCTTAATACACCTAATTGGTTATTATTAACACGTCCTAATTTTCATTTATGAATTAATACATATTTCATTATCTTTTAGCACATTTAAATTATAATATAGCATAGGTGATAGGATGCATAACAAAGATTATACTTTGTCCATGCAAGTAGGTAGGTATACAGACATGCATGCACAGATTAGGCTGGGCTAGGCTACATGCACAGGTCCGACCTATGCATGTAGCCTAGCGTAGCATCATGTACCAAAAATAGACTGATAAGAATTAAAACATGCAATTACTATTTACAAGGAAATGTTTATAAAATATATAGCTTGTGTAAAGGTGCGTTCACACTTGATGACTGATCACCGTGCCTTCCTGTTTACTGCCACTTTCTCTGGGTTAAAGTAACTCTTGATGAAAAGTCATGTACCTAATCGCTTTGTTACGATAATGTCAGAGATGACATCATAATATTTTCCCCATGGTTAACTTTTACCAAAATCGGCATAAGTGGGAATTTGTTAGTATAGTTTAGCTATCGAATAGACACATTTTTTAAAAGCTTCATATTATCTTATGGCCCCTCTTCAAGAGTGTCCAGCGCTGGCCCATCGAATGGCGCATGCGATGGCCATGCAATGGTCGCAACGCCTCTACATGATGGCCGTGTTCAGTTGTGATCTAAGCGTCGTTCAAGATGGACGTGTAAGCATTAGCCATTGTGGCAATGCAAAACGTGCATTTTTAATAATTTATGACTTCACCAGATGACCCGGTAAACTTCGTATCACCATTCACCTCCCTCCTAATTAATATGAACTTTCTCTTGAATTCTACGAATAATTATTTCGAGACTAAAATTAAAATAATAGTTTATGGTAGTGATGATGATGATGACAATGATGAATGTAATAACTAATAATAGCATGTATCTATAAAAAGTCAGGAGTTATGTATATAATGTAAAAGTTATAATACAATAAGTAAAGTTTTATTAAAATCCGTTCAGTAGTTTTGAGTAAAAGAGTAACAAAAGAAACAAACATCCATACATCCATACAAACTTTCGGCTTTATCATATTAATATAGCTTCATTCATTAAGAGACCACATACTCGTCATTTCAAATGAAATTCGTAAATTGTAATACGAATTACGACATCCTCACTCGACCGCGGTCAGGCACCGACTGGCGTATCGCCAACGTGTAGAGGCGTACCGCCATCGCTGGGCCATCATCCTTTGATGTGCGGCCGAAAAACCGACACCGCCGCCATTCCACGGCCATCGCTGGCGCCATCGGCCATCCTACGCCACTACGTCCTCCCCACGCTGGCCCATCGTGATGGCCCACTACACTGGCCCATCTTGAAGAGGGGCCATTATATATAAAAATGGATTTTCAAATGTGTTAGTCGCGCTAAACGCCTCCGTGGTCCAGTGGTCTGAGCGTCGCTCTTGACTCGGAGGTCGTGGGTTCGATTCCCGCGTTGGAAAAATGTTATTTCCAAGTTTGGTTAGGATAATGCAGGCTGATCACCTGATTGTCTGACAAGTAAGATGATCCATGCGTCGGAGGGGCATGTAAAAAGTCGGTCCTGCGCCTGATCTCTCGCCAGTCGTGTCGGTCTTCCGTCCCACTGGGTTATGAGAGTAGAGGAATAGAGAGTGCTCTTGTGTAGTGCGCACACACCTGGGCACTATAAAATTACTCCTGCGTACCTGGCCTGGTTTCAATGAAGCCGGCCACTGTCACCGAAATCGGTGTGGGGAGTATTATTATTATTATAGTCGCGCTAAAACTCGAAAACGACTAAACGGATTGAACTGATTTTAGTCTTAAAATATTCGTCCAGGGAAGGTTTTAAAGTGACACAAAGTTCACCGGGACAGCTAGTAATATTATATTAATTTAATAAATACCTAGTTAAAATACGTTTTAACCATCACAATAATCGCAAAATATGAAAAAAATGGGGTCTGATTAGGTACCTTAATATCTAAATACACTGAACCGAGGAAAATAAATATACAAAAAAATTGTTGCTTATTTAGTCCTCTATAAAGTCCGCTAAAAATTTTATATCAAAATAAACAACTTTTCCAGTTATAAGAAAAATAAGAAAATTTCTCAAATTTTTTCATACATTTTCGCCATAATATCAAAAACGCGGCGAGCGTCGTAACCGCCACTGTACAAGGCGCGCTAATATGAATCTTATTTTAATGTCATTAACGTCGATATTCGTACTGACAGACATCCGACCTGCTAATTAAAAAGTTGGAGCATTCTTAATACGATGTACCTACATCTTTTACGATGACCATTGTAATTTCATAGTCACTACTCATTAGGCTTGCTTGAAAGATAAGGGGTGCTTAGGAGAAATGCTAAGAAGACAACTTTTGAGTTTTAATATAATATTTAAGGCCTGGTTCGCCACTTCCTGATAAGTGCCGGATAGGCTATCCACAACTTATCTGACCGATGGAGTATGGACTATGTGTCAGATAATTTGTGAATAGCCTATCCAGCACTTAACTTGACAGACACAGTACCTACAGAGAATCTGTCAAAAAAGTTGTGGATAGCCTATCCGTCACTTATTAGAAACAGTTTATAGATAATAAACCACTTAGTAGGCACTTTTTCACGTCCTCGTCTCGTCACGTAGTGGGTACACAGCCAGGTATTTCTCTCACCGTGTCATTACGCCGGCGGCACACGGTAGCTCCTGGCGATATGGCGGTCCGACGATATCATCTACAAATGAGGGGCTACCACGCTCGCGGTGCCTCGTTATACAAATTGACGTGGAATGCGTGAGTGCGAAATAAAGTTATGGCCCTCTATATTATTGATGAAGGTATTTAAATAAGGCAGGTAAAAGAAGAAATAGATGATGGTACGCGATTGTTAACCGCCGCTAGAGTATCGTCATAGTTGATTCAGACAACGCGAAATTTACAAGATTATGAATGATATTGAATTAATTAAACTAGAAAAAAAGGGGGTTAATTAAAAGGGTGTAGTTGGCACCACGCTGCAGAGTTTTCACTCATAAACTTAGTTTCAATTAATTTTCCAATTACGTAATACTAATATAAAAAAAACAAGAAATTAGACCAAATGTCATTTTATATTTTTTTATTTATGTCAGCTGTTATTTTCTCACATCGGGTAGACCTATAAATCCAAACGAATTGCAGAAACCGAGTGTAGTTATAACCCGTTCGCGCTAAGTTTGCCGCTGTCATCGATTTATATATTGTATCGATGACAGCGGCAAACTTAGCGCGAACGCGTAGTACAATAATTCACAATATATTATGTTGGATGCCCATAAACATTAACTGCCTCCGTTTTAGACATAGGTTAAGAATGTACTTAAAATGATGGGCGTGTACAGTCATGCATATAATTTATAGTTATTATTCTGAAAGGTTTCAAAATCAATAATATTAATATGGGACGACTACCGCGCGCCCCAGGCTGCTATCTACGAATCTTCTTAATTACTGGACTACCGGTTGAGCCTCCAAGCCTCAGGGTAAGTCGATTATGAATTATCTTCGTAATTATACATTTTGTTATTTAAAAACTTAAATGCTATTGAATAGCTTCCGTGCCTGGTTACTACGTTTTGCGTCGAAAAATATGTAATTTGTAAATTGCGTCTATGCGTTGTCGACTCTATAAATCTCGCGCTAAGAAAGTTAGCGCGAGTAATCTTTACCAAACCCATACAAACACAAATGCTAAAGTATGTATAATTATTCTTCTCTTTGCAGTTTGCGGAAAATGTACTACGATTACCGCGTGATAAATGAATCGCTGCGTAGTTATTAAAAGCTTCATCACTCGTCAGATTTACGCAATTTTTAATGAGATAGCAAGGGTCATTTAGCATATTTCACACATTAGCTACGTTTTCAGCAAAGTTCCTTTATATAAATTTAACTTTCCAAGTACCAGAAGCGTAGCGTGCCTTGGCATGACCCCGTATAAAAGGCCTTGGAGGCCCTTAGGAAAGTTAAAACTTCTCACATAACAAAAGAATCACAAAGGGCGTTGCCAACTTTTGAACTTACGCTTTACTCGAATAACAAAGAAACTGCTTTTTAAAATTGTAATTGTGAATTAGAAAATGAATATTAAGAAAGTTGTTATTAATTTCTGAAAACGCACCTTGGGGGCCCATTGCCCCTGGGGCACCGTATAATTGATACGACAGATACGGCGGTATAGCTACGCCCCTGCCAGATACTATATTTATGGGCGAAGTTGCGAGAAAACTGATGTAATATTGAAAGGTTTTATGTCGGTTTTATGCTTCGTGTCATATGACAGTTACGCGTTTATGCTAGTTTAGTCTCGATTTCTTGGCGCCAAGGAAAGTTGATAATATGAGAATATCCTGTCCTTTATAGCTTTAAGTATTTAGTCACCACTCACTAATGATTTAAGACGTGCTTAAACTTTAAGATGCATAAAACTGCGTCTCACTAACCGACTAAACTGGCTATAATTTCACACGTATGGAGTTACATACGTGTATTGAGTGTAGATCGAGATAAATTTTTTTCATCGTTTATGAACGTGGTCGTGGACTTAAAGTCTATAGCAAAGGAGAATGATTAAAGTGGTCCAAATTTCCACCACTAACGAGACCCCTATTGACTTATTGTCCATTAAGTATAGAGTAACTTTCATTATGAGACAAATTAAAAATAAGCTGTCAGTAAAAAGTTATGACCATAATATGAAAAAAAATTTTTGGAGTTAAAATATTGATATAGATATTCATCTATTTTAGTGAAAACCTAATAGGAAATGCCAAGCGGCATGACATCACATAGATCGAGTAGTTTAAAAGTTCAATGGATCATATTAACACTGTTTTATGGAATAAAATAGTAGAAAACTTTTTCATTCCGACATAACTTTTTACTTACAAAATATTTTTGGTTGCAGTCCAGTTATAATGATTCCGTATTTAGCAGACCATTACGTAAGTGTTATTGGTTGTAGACATTTGCACCAAATTCAATACATTTTTATTACATCTACAATATTTTTCATACAAAATGGTAAAAAACATGACTTTTCATTCAGCCATAACTTTTTACTGACAGGATATTTTTGACTGCGGTTGGGTAAGAATGATTCAGTATTTAGTAGACAATTTTACTATATAGGTCTCGTTAGTGGTGGAAATTTGAACCAGACGCCATACATAAAAAAACATTCTCCTTTCATTGAAATCGATTCTGCAGTTTGAGCGCATAGTCAGACATGATATTATATTTTAATATTTGCTATTCATTAATATTGATGTCCATTGGTAAGCAGAAAGTCTAGAATATATAAAAATATTAAAGCGACGCCTTGTTAGTTTGGCTGTAGCGAGCAATGACTATAAAGCTATAAAGAGATTGCAGTTTATTGTCAGGTACTCATCATGTCTTTGTCTTTGAATTACCTATAGCATAACACGATTAGTCAACTTTTAACACACAGTATAATACAATAATCAATCAAAAAGTCGACCTCTGTAAAAAAGGGATTCTAATTTTGCCAACAGAGGAGAGTGATTTAAGCTTCCAAAATTTGTACATAGATTGGTTCAAGCATACACTTTAATTTTCCCATAGCTTATATGAAATATATTTATAGTTTTTAAATTACGCGACAAAAACTATTTTGTCGCTTACGCCCTTTCCATTTCTTACTGTTCCATTTCTCTAAAGCAATCTAAAACGTATTATCCAACACGGTTTCTTACTTTAACGCGGCGTCACCTTAATAAAAATCCACACACCTTACCTCACTATTATGCATCCACTATCATAACAAAGAGTAATTTTCATTCAGGTGTCAGCTACCTGCTTTTATATACCCCCTAAATAGCAATTCCTAAGCCTGCTTAATTATTTATTGCTAATTTAAAATCAATTTTAGTTCGGAGGCAACATATAAATAAGCCAGGACGTAAACAGACCTTGGTATAATATGTGCTTATATTATTGTAATGTTGGTTAATTAATGGTCTACTTTAGGAAATATAGATTATAATCGTGTCGCGACTCGCGAGTCGCGATGATGTTGATTGACGAACATAAAACATGAGATAGAACTGATAGTTAAGGTATTTTACTGCATATTTCATTTTGCAAATCTATCTATTCTGCTAAAAAGTTCAGTCGTTAATATTCTATGTACCAAAAAATCAAGTACAAAAGGAACTCGCCTGTTGAGAAGAAGGAGTCAAGAAGGAGGAGGAGACTGGCCGATTGGAGTCGTCTACAGGAGGTTCCAAGGACGACTTCCGAACACGTCGCGCCCCACGTCGCAGACAATATATATAACTTCCTATTTAAGGTACTATTTATAATAATATGGGCCAAGATGTCTGATTTAAATAAATAAATAAATAATCAAATAAAAGCGGCCAAGTGCGAGTAGGACTCGCCCATGAAGGGTTCCGCAGCAGCAATAAGGTTTATTTTTATGAAATTAAAAGGTTTTTGATTTATTTTTATTTTCAGTCGATTTAAAAAGGTTAGGTATAGTGAGCTAACCCTAAAAGATAGATATATACTGTCGCGGACTTTTTTTAGAACTATCAAAGGAAAACAATTCTGTCGTACATAATTTTTGCGAAACTTTTACCGTTTATGCAGCACACGCAGCTCAATAGGAAAAACCCCCGCCTTTTCCCACGTTTTCCTCTGTTTCTTCGCTCCTAAAAGTCATAGCGTGATGATATATAGCATATAGCCTTCCTCGATAAATGGGCTATCTAACGCTGAAAGAATTTTTCAAATCGGACCAGTAGTTCCTGAGATTAGCGCGTTCAAACAAACAAACACTTCAGAATTATATATTAAGTATAGATTAATTGCTCTGTGGTGTATTGTGTCACCTGAGAGACATTAAATGGTATATAAATATTTAATTACTAATTAATAATCGCCTTGAGTCAGAAGGCATAGGTCAGCTGAAATATCAATTTGTAACACTCCGGAGCAATGAAAGAGCGTGACGGAGGCTGTGAAATTATCGAGGATGACTAATTGACTTACAAATTTTTTAATATATAAAAAAAAAAACTTTTTTAAATAATCAAAAACAGATTCGTATAGTAGAAATACATTTTATACCTCGCCAAACCTTTATTTTTAACTAGATATTGATATCTAGTTCAAAACAACAGTTTTTATAACGTGAGGTTCAGCGCCTCGCTTGTGTGTCTACTGTCTATAGGTATTCTGTCAGTCATTTTTCAACATTTGCAGCAAAATGTTCGGTTTCCGTGTGTCATGCTTTTTCAAGCACTTATTTTGAGTAAGCGTAATATATTTCGTTTTAAGAAAATATACGCTCTGTCGATTTAAAAAAATCTATAACTCAAAGTATTTAGGTAAGTAGTATTTTTCTGAACTTTTCTAATCTTTTCATAATATAGTAGTTATAGTAACAAAAGGTTGTAGTCACTATATTAAGACCGAATAAACAATTTTGCCGGGTCTTCTAGTTTTGTAATACTTACATTAATCGTGCGTGACATGTCTTAATGATTTAAAATTTTAATTAATATGACGTCTAAAATAGCGCCTATTTATTACGAAAGTGTTTACATTTCTCGGCGTATCAAGATGCTCCAGATTCATAATTAATACGCGAGTTCGGTAGCTAAAACCATTTAAACCAGTACATATTTTGACTAGATAATAGATAATCAAATCAAATGCAGCAACTATAAAAGGGATTGTTATTTAAAGTTCAAACAGGTGACATGTCATACGATACGGACAGGAAACATAATATTATAATACGGAGAGAGAAATAACATAATATTAAAAAATCGGCTAAGTGTGAGTCGGACTCGCGCTCGAGGGGTTCCGTACCGGTATAGAGCGAAAGTAGACAAAAAATTGTGTTTTTTGTATGGGAGCCCCCCTTAATTATTTACTTTATTTTAATTTTATTATTAATTACTAAAGTACAAATATAACTTAGGACATTGTGAAAATTTCAAGTGCCTAGCTGTTACCATTATTGATTACGAGCAAAAAAAGACAAAAAAATCACGTTTCTTGTATGGGAGCCCCCCCTAAATATTAACTTTATTTTATTTTCGGTATTTGTTGTTATAGCGGCAACAGATATACACATTACACAATCTGTGAAAATTTCAGAATTCAGAAGTATAGCTATTGCGGTTCTTGAGTTACAGCCTGGAGACAGACAGACAGACGGACGGACGGACAGACGGACAGACAACGAAGTCTTAGTAATAGGGTCCCGTTTTTACCCTTTGGGTACGGAACCCTAAAAAGAAGTAAATTAGTATACGGGGTACAAAGTGTTACTTCTTATGACGTGTAAGTCTAGAGTCTAGAGTCTAGACACTAGGGCATTTGTCATAGAGATAAAATATAGAAGTCAAAAGCAACTCTTTCTGTGTCGATACATTCACACGTACTTACTAAGTACTTGTACTTTTTTTTTAACGGGCTTTGGCCCACCACACATTCCCACCATTGTATCTCCTGTGTCGCCAGGATCAACCAGGATCAATATGATCTCAGGGAGCCCGAGGAACATGCTAAAACTGTCTTGGGACCCGCAACGAAATTAATCAGAAGAAAATAGGAGGAGTGGGAAGAATTCCAATTTCCCTCCCCATACCAAGCGGGAGACAGCACAAAGTTGCAATGACCGAAAGTCAGAGAACTTAATGGGGAGCACCACGGAAATTATGGCTAATAATAATTGTGACTTTTTTTTAATCTAATTTATTTAAGGGACTTTTTTCACAGTGTGAATATGTCAGTCCCAATTGTGACTTCTAAGCTGAAGCTAAGTACTACTTGTACCATTATCTATTCTGTGCAGGTACACAACTTAAAGTGTTATGATTTATCTATTTAGTATTTACTTTGCTACACCCTGTACACAAAATCCGGGGGACTAGCCTTAGATATAGACCATATGAACAGTAATTTAAATCAACAGCTTTCAACCTTGACTGTTAAAAAATATGTAACACACCTTCATTGAAAACGGAATAAATAAAATACTTGCAACATTAATTAAGTATTTTATGATCTATATTCTATTCTATGGGTGTTCTCAAGTATAAATGGCCGTTTTAGATCTGTTAGATAAGATAATTGGTAATTAGCAAGTTAACAAAATATGGACCAATGTTTAAAGTTCAAAACCATAGTTTTTTTAATGATTCTTTAGACACAAGCCAACTAGGCAGCAGGCTTGCTGCTAGGTAAACGCTAAAAAATTTAAATACCTACCTAACATGTAACACAAATTATTGTGTTAAATGTTAGGTATTTAAAGGAACTGAATTGCTGTTCCTATGACTAATGTTTTATTGTGACTAGGTCATTTAAAATCCCTAGGTCAATCAGAGTGAAACCCTAGTTCCTAAATGCATAAGTCCGGATGCATGAGGAAAACCTAGCACGTCGAGTATGCGAAGGTCAGTCGTGACGTCAGAACCGCGTCACTGCAATTACTGACATGACTTGCTGACTGTATATCATAAGATGTCACGTGCTGGTGGCAGGGCTGCCAAAAGTAAGAAACTCCAAATTGCTTATTCATATCCCAAAATCATCACTGTCCATTTAAGAGCGAGCTCCCAAATTTTGCCTTGTTTTCTAATAAGTACTTATTACGATCCCGGAAGACGATTAACTAAATGAAATTGAGATTTATTTAATAATTGTATATTTATCTGATATTACCCTAACGGAAAACAAGAGTCACTTATTTTGACTCGATAGTTATATTTTACGAAACTATGAATATTTCTAGGCTTTTCAGCAGCTGATTAGGCCCACTTGCGCCAATTTGGGTTAAAGTTATCTCTGAGTTAAACATCATGTCATATCTGTCACTCACCAAGTCAGTGATAGAGATGACATGATGTTTAACTCAGAGTTAAGTTTAACCCACATTGGCGCAAGTGGGCCTTATTGAGTTACTATCATTAAATAACTTGTACTACTACAATCACACACTTTATAAAATAACTAGCTGTCCCGGCAAACGCTGTTTTGCCATATAAAGTATTCCTACTTCATCAGTTGATACAAAATCTTACCCCCTCTTTTGACCCTAAGAGGGGTGGGGGGGGGGATCAAATCAATTACTTAAATGGGTTGCTCAGTTTTTTAAGATAATTCTTTAGACATCTGCTGCCCAGAGTCTTTTTTCGCAAGTAAATAATCGTTATCAGTATTTAATCTGAGAACTCATTATTCGACCTTAAATTAATTGTTACTACTCTAAATACGATTATTTTGCCTTTATTGTAGCCGCTATAATATAAGGCTCACTAATTCTCTTTGCGAAATTGATAAACATCTGATAATAATAGTATACCTACTCCTCTGATTTATATTATTTAGGCACCCACCTGCGAAAAATGTGGCTTTTTTAATGATAGGTAGGCATTGTATATTATTTAAATTTATTAGGCCCAAGGAAGAAAAATGTCTTTTAGTTCCTTAACCTTTGATTTTTTGCTCAAAACATTGTTTTAGCATTAAATAATATTAATGGGCATAATTTTATTTACATAGCACTAGAAGATAGCAAAGATAATATCATTAATTTGTATGTCTCAGTTTATGCCTACTGTTTGAGCGGGTTTAATCATTATAATGAGGACATAAATTAGGCTAGGCCTATTTAAGATCATAATTTATGATTAAAATTATCATGAGAATCATGAATACCTACTACTTAGTAGCAAATAGCAATTTTTGATTCTGATACTGATTAATCTCTGCCAAGTGCCAACTGACAATGTTTTTTTATGACAGAAAAACCGTTGCTTAAAATTCCTGGCTGGTGTAAAAAAGGTGCATTCGATTTTTAAAACTTGAATGGAATACACTTGTGGGTTTTCGCGGTTATGGCGAGTATCTACTCATGTGCAGTACTTGTGGTACCGTTCTCAAACCTTTGTAAGATTTCAGTTTTTAAATCAGTTTCAATCCAAAAAAAAGAAGGTAAAAACTGCCAAAAAAGATAAAAGCTGCATAAGAGTATATCGAGATATTTATCACATTTAATCCTAGGTTTATTAGCGTCAGAACTAATCAAATATATTTTACTAAACATCCTAATACATAAAATTATTTATCTACAACAAAATATTTAAATCATGAGGAAAAAAATATCAAAACGTCATAATATCTGTCGGCTAAGTAATTTACGCTCGTAACTAATGAAAATTCCTATATGAAATCACGCCCGCCTACGCCTAACACAAAACGAAACATGTAGCTAATGCGCGCACACACGCGCAAGCTAGTGTGCGTTGCGCGTGCTCGGCACTCGCACTACGGCTTCTTATTATTATTATTTATTGTTGAATAATGTGAATGGTAATACGTGGTTGTTCACGATCTCGCATAACACCTGCCGTCTTTTCCCACAGTCGCGCTGTCCGGGAGGCGCGCGCAGGAAGTGCGAGCGAGACGTCCGACACGCGCGCGTTCGCGTGCATTAGAGCAGGACAGCGATACTGTTACGTAGCGCGTAGCGTCGTAGCGCTGAAAAAACAACAACAGACCACTGGACTGAGTTAAGACTTTGTTAATTGAAATTGTGTAAATCAGAAGCTTATGTAATGACTATGCGGGTTGTAAAAAGCGAAATCTCCTTTTTGTTTAACCCCGTATATTGATAATGAAGAGCTGTGTGGTTGTAACCGGCGCGGCACGTTGGCGCCTTCGCTTGTAGGTGGACAATTTATGTGCAAATGTGATATAAATTATTAAAACTTATATCAATTCAATTACGCTGGCGGCTGGACATGTAGAGACTAGCGTGTTAATTAAATTGTGTTTTGCAAAACAAGAGTACTACTTTTGTTTTGCAAAACACAATGTCTGTAATATACTGTGTCAACTATTATATTTATGATATTTCTGTTTGTACATCTATAATTTATTTGTTAAATTTCCATGTATATTTTAGTGCATAAATAGACACTGAAACACTTTCTATGTATGTTGAATGAATCACTGAAATTAAAATATTTATCTTAAAGTGTAGGCAGAAGCGTATAATATAATGTGCGCTACTTAGCTCTACATTAGCATTTGGACACTCATTTATTATAGGCTCTCAAGTTTGCTCCCATTCTCACACCAAAATATTCATAGTATTAGAACAGCTATGAATAATTATTATTGTCTATGATTAGAACTATTTTCTATTTTCTATTTCTTTTTTTTAATTTTCTGATAGAGTAGCTGTTTAGTTCTCAAGCAACTGTCACTTTAACCAGAAACAGGACAATGGCTGGTGTCGAATTTCGAGATGTTCGATAAACAATGATTACGTACCTAGTATACGTACGTCTATGCCGATTTCGATGGAACACAAACAGATAATACCATTTATAACCACTTCAATAGGCACCACGGATGTTCGCCATTTAGTTCCTTTCAACCCAATGAATGCCATAGTTAAAATGACTATAAAAATTGCTCATCCCGTGCCTTTCAATACCGCGACTCTACCAAACAATTCTGAACTCTACCCCTGAGTGTTAGAGTTTGAAATCCTTTGGAAAAATTCCCGAAGACTGTCCACCATGTAGGTCATTCTATTAATCGTACCGGATGGGATGATTATGTTTCAGAGATTTAAAAAAAAAACGAAATATACTCCTTATGTTACGTCACCTAATACTTTGGTTAGCTGGCGACAGTTTCTGAACAGATTGTGTCGGCCAAAGAGTTTTCGGAGAATTAGCATTTTTTTGTCGTCTAGCGAAATTTCTATTTGATGGCCTGCTTTGTAGATCTTCTGTCATCTGTGTGTAAAGTAAAAGAAGATATTTGCTTTTAGCACTTCAATTCAGCGTTGTAATTCCTAATATTTGGATACCAGCCAAGAAAGGTTATTGACAATGCTTTACCACAAACTGATAAAAGAAGTAAACTATGGATAATGGAACTATACCACTGACATAAAATCTATAGTTTGCGACGGAGCCGACGGACCGCGAAGACTTCACAGTTACTGCATTCCAATTCTTTATCTAAAAAAATAAAAAATAATCTAACCAACTAATTACTGTATTTATAATAGAGTTAGGGCCTGTTTCACCACTTTCATAAAGTGCCGGATAGGCTATCCACAACTTTTTTGACAGATTCTCCATATATATTTATCTGTCAAGTTAAGTTGTGGATAGCCTATCCGGAACTTATCAGAAGTAAATTTAAATCTCAAGCAGTACTTAGTTCCATCCAGATTTTCGTGGTGTTGCGATTTATTGTAGTAAAAAATTAACGCTCTCTGTGCGGTATTTTTTAGTCAAGGATTACAGGATAACAGCTTTGATTTAAGCCGTTTAAAGACCGTTAAGATTGTGAGTCAACTTCGTGCGTGGAACATTTGGCGCGGCCAGTGCGGTCGCCAAATGTCTGACATCCAATACCACGACACCCGACACCATTCCACCACCGAGATTGAGCACGAAGGTCGACCCTGGTGGTATTTTTTCACAATCGCGTGACGATACTGACGATGTTATTGAAATTCCGCTATTTAAGGCAACATCTAAGACCAAAACTCGCGAAGGGGCCCCGGGTGAAAACCATAGTCAAGAGCTATGTCCCTAGTTTTGAGTTCTATTTTCTATGAGCTACATGGGAAATAGAACTCAAAACCAAAAGCCCTATTTTAAGAAAGAAGTCTTCGCGACAGAACGCGGGGTAAACCGACGATTTGAGCAATTGCAATTAACGGTTGCAAAATCGGTATAAATCACTAAATATGCTGCATTTCTCTCACAAATTGTCCGTGTTTTATGTTCTCCGTTCCTTTCGCACTCACTCGCGTCATTCTCCCTCTCGCTCTCATGTTGATTGTAGTAGCGTTTCCAGCACGTGCGACACGTTAAAGGCAGAGCTTTCCCACGGTCGGACTCGAGCCCCTCTCCGCCCGCGCGGCCTTACCCCTCCCTCGCCCGGGGCAGCGCGTGATAGTCCGACACTCGTGCCAATGAAATAATGTGCCCACACAGCACGTACCAATTGCCGTAATGAAAGACGATTCACGAGTTGTGACCGCTAGAGAGATAAATATTAAAATATAGAGACTAGATATATATTATGTAGAGATATATTATGCCGTTTTTAATTAAACAGAGGAAATTGATAACGCTAATGACCGCTATTTCCTTTTGCGATATTCGAATTTAGATTTATAAGTTATAACTGTACTTTCATCGTTTTTAATGGGTACTAAATTTTTCAAGTTTTGATCCATATTGTTTTTGTTATTCAAAGTAGGTTTTTGTTTCCGTGTATCTCGTTAATTGAGAAGGTAACTTTCTAATCAAAGTTATCTTAGTCGCTTTTTTGTCGATTAGGTTTTATTGCCAAACTTAAACTTAATGTACTGTTTGGTGAGCTTTTACTGCTTTTTAGTCTGTAATTGATAAAAAAGCTTTTAAACTAAACTTTTGGCCTATTGACATTATTTTGGATACTTTTTAGTTAACTTAATGAGTGAATAAAAATAAAAATACACCTTTTCATGGTAGAGCAGAGTTTATATGAGTTCATCTTGATTAGAAAATGTAGGAGCAAATGTTTTAAGATTCTCACATTCCCTGATACCTTATTTTCAATTCCTAAGCGTGCTATAAAAAAGTGTGCGCGTAACGGGGCGAAATCAATTATCATCATCAAAGGTCACGTTACACGTATAATGCCATTCAATATCGAAGAAACTATCGTCATGTCATTTCCTCGTTTAAAATCCAACCGTAAAAGTTCAGATTAAGGTCCAGTTTTGATCGTTGTATCCTGTTAAGCTATTAAACATTATTTGTTAACAGCGTATCCGATTGTGATATCTGTGCAGACACAGTAAGGGCTATAATGTCGGGCGACTCGAGCCAGGAAGCGCATTGTCGGGTCACGTTCTCACTACTCCCCCTTTCTTATAAATTGCACTTTTTTCTGTCGCATATGGCCGAGGAAACGGTGCGTTCCCACGGTGGCGGAGCGGAAAAAACACGCAGATGTTCGATTGTTGATATCTGGTGATAAGTGGAGGAATTCGCGTATGTTTTGGTTTTGAAATACTTAGTGACGAAAGATGATTGGTTTTGGCAAAATACTCAGCAACATAGTTTGCGAGAGGAATCCGTAACATAGGTTGTAAACATAGATTTGGCACTTGCGAAAGAGGCTTGTTTATGAATTATGGCAAAATGTAGTATTCTGCCATAATTCATAAACAAATCAATGCTGCGGGCTGCCAAGGGCCAACACAACAAATTAAAAAAATGGTTTTCTTTTGCAAATAAGGCAAAAGCAAAGATGATGATAATATGGAAATGAATCAAAAGGTGTCTAGACGTAAATAACGATTATGCTAACAAAGCCAAATGATATCTTTATTATGCATATAGAACATATTGCACATTTATGCATAAGCTCATTAATGTTAAATTGATAAAGGAAACGATAATTTTATGCACATGATATAGATTTCTATTGGAACCAAACAATTTTATGACACTAATAAAATATTGACAAGAGAAATGAAAGATTCAATTTATAGTTCTAGACCAGACTTAAATAAATGAGAAAGTCGTTTGGAAAATAACAAAATTGACAAAAAGTCATATTGCATTGCAATTTGCACCTGTTAAGTTTTGCAAAAAAGGAAATCAGGGTACATCAAAATAATGATACATAGTAGAGTACCTTAACAAAAATGTTGAAAAACTGGCCAGATAAAGTTCTTGATTTTGTCAATTTCATATAATATGTATGAAATAAAAGTCAAAAGTTAATTCCAGCAGTACCTAACTTCACGCTACGAGCCATAATAGCTAACCTTACGACATTACCAAAACCACTATAAAAAAGTTAAAGTTCGAAATTCCAAAGGTTCAAATTTCAAATTTCACTTCCAAATGCGTTAGAGATAAAAAAGGTTGTTTACAGAAAAAAAGAATTGCACCTTTTCTAAGACGTTCTTTATTTGAAAACTGGTCACGTTCCCACGCTCGCTCGCGCCAGTTGCACTCCCCTCGTGTTTTATTTCTTATTCTCGACATTTAAATACGTATATTATCTGTAATAGTTATAAAGGTTTTTGGTTTCATACCTACACTTATCTTTGTAAGTTTTGAATGTATTTTTATTTTTTAATGTAGGTATCTGCGATGGGCCTGGCACTAGAACTTTTGAGCTGAAACTGTAATGTAGACAATTTCAAGTTTTGAATTTGACAATCAACTCTAATAAGTATAACAAAATAATAGACAAAATGTTTCACAAGTACTGTAGAGTGTAGGCTCTACAAAGCTGCAGAGTCAAGTAGAGTGCGCATGCTCGTTGTTCAATATCACACAAAACATTGTCAAAATCCAAAAATTTAAATAGGTACCGAAGGGGATTAAAATTGCTCGCGCCATACTGGCACACACCCATTGACAGTTGATAAAGGAGAGCACACATTGCGCGCGCTCCCACGGTCCACGCGACATATGGCGCGGGCCGGGACGCGTGTAAAAAAAAAGAAAAAACACATAGCGGTCTATGGGCGCTCTCCCATAACGTAAGAAACCAGTTAGCGTATCTTATGGATTTGCAAATTTAATTACGCGTAAAAAATTACTATGATAGTAGTTAGTAAATGAAGAAATGGAGTAACGACTTTTAAGCAGCAATGACTTAGATGAGGAAAACTGTGATGAACTTTAGTGGGGTTAGAAAAGGGAATTATATAATATTTAAATAATTATGCCGTTATTATAATGCAGTGACACCTAATATCGGCCTATTAGGCAAAAATGGACAAGGCCTATTTAACATATTTTATTTAAACATATAAATGTTTGGATATATTTTGTTATCTTGTATTGTTATCAAATAATAAAATACACTTTATATGAGATGACACTTAACATGCTTTGCATCGATAAATTATTTGGTATGTTTTAACCATTGAATATTGAATGAGGAACCGTCTCATCTTAAATTAATGTTAATGTCAGTTTAAGAAAAAGATTAATGATGTCAGAAATTTTTTATTCCATTTTTAAATATTATGTAATATCATTTTCGCTCTCAAACTGTTATAAAAGTTTGAAAAATAATTAATGCTTTCAGGTTTTTATTTTGCACTAAGAGGCACTTGTGTAGATCTGGGTTAAAGTTAACTCTAAGTTAAACATCATGTCATCTCTTCTTCTTCTTCTTTTAATTATGGCGGCCTCAGTGAGTTGCCAATGTCAGAGTGATTTTGGTAGGACTTTGCTCTATATTGCAGGTCTGGTGAAGAAACAAGGATCTACTATCTATTAATTTAAATTCTGTTGAATATACCTAAAACAAACACAAACAGAGGTTAGTAAAACATCACAATTTTATATTGTTAGAACGAATGTCATCTCTATCACTCTTTAAAGTGAGTGACAGCTGTTATGATATGATGTTTAACTTAGAGTTAACTTTAACCCAGATCTATGCAAGTGCCCCTTAGACTACAAAAATCCAGTATTCATAAATTCATAATAACTAATGTTACATCATCTGATGGATATCTTTTGCAAATTAGTATAGTTTGTCACATGTTATATCAGTTATCGCTCACATATCGCTGTACTTTAGTCACGACGGTGCACACAGATACCCAGTCAGGCGCGGTTCGAGGGGGTCACAGGGGACATGACCATCCCCAAAATCTAAGGTCAAATTGAAAAATCTCAAAATTTTGCCAAATAATAAAAGGAAATTTTTGCCAATAAATTTTTAGTAAGTATACGCTCACACACCGATTTCGGTGAGGGTGGCCGGTTTCATTGAAACTAGGCCAGCTACGCAGGAGTAATTTTATAGTGCCCAAGTGTGTGCGAGAGATCAGGCGCAGGACCGACTTTTTACATGCCCATCCGACGCATGGATCATCTTACTTGACTTACATCTGACATAGATAATCAGGTGATCAGCCTGCATTGTCTTAACCAAACTTGGAAATAACATGTTTCCAACGCGGGAATCGAACCCACGACCTCCGAGTCAAGAGCCGCGCTCTATACCACTAGACCACGGAGGCGTTATCAATTTTTAGTATAGTGACTTAGTGAGTGACCCCCTCCAAAATTTCAGGCTGCGACCACGCCTGTACCCAGTTATAATAATTAATCTCTACCTCATTATAGAGCAATCGCAAAACTCAGCAAACGCTGATGATAATCACGATATTAATGTCAGCATCTATACAAAAGTATAAAAAATCTAGCCAATATGAAATTCAAGGTCAAGCGAATCGTTCCAAATTCAAAATGTTTTTGCCAAAGGGGGCAGGTGGTGTTACGTCGCGCGTGTTAGAAAATGAAATAGAGAATTGAGATTATAATAGTAGCAATTAAACAAAGGAATAAAGAAATTAAGTATAATTTTTAAAAGTAAAGTTATCAAAAATATGGCAAATAACTATGTTATTTAGCTGCATCTCGAAGAAGATAAGAATAATTGTTATCTGTGAAATATGCACCTCGAAGTAGATAAAAATAATTATCTGTGAAACATGATAAGGAAGTTTTGGTTCATTTAGATACTTATTTATTTAAGTATCAACAATTAATGTTTATTTCAGTAAGAATTGGTTATTTATAATGATGTTTTAATTAAAGATATGTTATAAAGGTATTGTTCGAAATATCTATGATATTTCGAACAAAAATACTTTAATGAGAAATAAAACGTTTTGTGGGCTGATAAAATGTATTATCCAATAGAAATGTAATGGTTGGCTGATTGGACAACGGGAATATTTCCGGTCAAATTAATAATAATATTTAATAATTAAATATCATACAAGATATAATATTGACTTATTTTTGATTGGTCGATTCAAATTATGGGTTTAGCCAATAGATGGAAATATTCCCTGGTCAAAGCCAAAACCAGTGTATATAAAGCCGAACAATGTGTAATTGGGCCACTTTTTCTGGTGACCTGGAGACGGCTGAACAGTGAGTTAAGTATTTTTCTATTGTAATTATTATCCGCCATATTTTATTGTATTTGTGTTGCTTTGTGTTTATTAGGTGGATAATATTTCTTAAAATATGTTATTTCATTATTGGTTATGCTTTTGCTAATATTATTAATGACTTGGTTATTGTGTGTTCTGTATATGTAATTTATACTGTTTGAAAGAATATTTAAACCCACCGAGTTTCTTGCTGGTTCTTCTCGGTGGGTAGGTCACTGAACCAGTGGTAGGGCCTTGGACCGATAATAAACATAGTTTATCATCTATATATTTTTTATTTAACTACCCTCACTTCTGATGACCATATTCTATATTGTTTATTTTTAGTTAATTTTGATATTTCTAAGCTTTGAGTAAGTAATTATTATATAGAGTCGTCCTATTTCTGTCATCAGAAGTGGGATCCTTGATCTACGTCCACCGCATTTTTACTAATGACTGTTAATTTTTCTGTTCTCAAGGGTTTATGTGACGCTGTAGCTGCCGCCGCCGTAGGCAGGTAGCCTACGGCGGTAAAGAAGACCCGCGCCGTCGCGTCGTCGTGTGTCGTCGCGTCGTCGTGTGTCGTCGCGTCGTCGTGTGTCGTCGCGTCGTCGTGTGTCGTCGCGTCGTCGTGCGTCGTCGCGTCGTCGTGCGTCGTCGCGTCGTCGTGTATCGTTGTGTCGGCCCACGATGGGGCTGCTGCCAGCCATCGATTTGGAAAAACGAGAAATTCTGAAGGTACCTACAATGTGCAGTATAAAAGAATAAAAGTCAAAGCTTTATTCAGAACTGATAATATAATATAGATTGCAATGAGCAAATATTTAATATACTATTATGATCGTAGTTGAAATTAAGTAATGTGTTAGATGATTAATGATTATTATTAAGCTGTTTTGCACTTTATAAGAAAACACTAAAATTGTCTTTATTGAATCTCAATTAATATAATTCATAATTTGTGGTAGAATAATGAAAGTAATATTATTATTATGTTCGAATCACATCGTTAAAACTATCCCGAACTTATTTCTCTCTGGTTGAGTTATTCTAAGATTGAGGAAGCGACCCTTAGAGCAAAGTAGATAGTTCAAGCAGTAACAACGGTTATAATCAAAAACGTTTTAAATTTAATTATCAAAATACGAGCAAGTCGGTAACAATGATTAGTTGGTTTCGTTGTAATCAAGTAGGCCATAATATAAGGAACCAATGCGAATTGTTTTTAAAATAATAATTTTCAGAATGATAAAAAAAAGGGAAGCGGGTAGGTAAACTGTCCTATATAAATGAGATTATTTTTTTGCAACCAAGCGAATTGAACGTATTTTTAAATTTAGATGTCGATGTCCTTTTCGATACTGATGCTTGTTTCTTAACGCCTTTATTTTTACAAACACAAAGTTAAGGTAGTTTGGAAGTTTTCACTAAAATGAAAATTCCGATAAAGACAAAATAAGATTTATCTCTCGTACTTGATATTTATGTGGTTGAGAATCACAGAACTTATCGTTATGAGACATTCAAATTGTTTTAAAAGAATCTTGAATTTTTGTTCGTGCCGGTTGATGGCATTCTAATACCAGTTTAAAATATTGAACAAGCCTTAGAATATTTAGAGAAAAATACTATTTCAGCTTTAGGTTTATCCGGTTTCACCATAAGTATAAAAAAAGTCACTATTACATTGACAATATTAAATATTTAGGTTGAATGTCTTGCCAATTGCCAAATGAAATGAAAGTAAAAGTAAAATTAAAAACTTTAGCTAGGTCCCCAATTCGCAGTAATATTTATAAACAGGTTCTAGACAGTTTACGGGTAGGTATTGCTAGTTTGTAAGAAAATTTGTTCCTGAAAACCTTTTAAGAAAAAAATGAAGACATAAGTAAATGGAAATGGGGTTCTGCCCAAGACGTTGCTAGATTTCTCGTCCACTACTTAAGTACCATCATGTACCATTTTTGACTATAAAAGTCTAGACTGCCGTCTGCCAACAGAGTTACACACTGACCCTACGTTGGTTCCATTGGATAATTGTGCGATTTAATTTCAGAAAATGGATGATGAAAACAAGTTGTTACTTATTTTAGTAAAATAACTAGTCCATATGATTCTAAATATTATGACAATTTAGAAGCATTAGATATTTACAATGCTCTTAAGCATTTTAGGGTTTATCTTGTCGGTGTAAGGTTCAAAATAATTACGGACTGTAACGCTAGTAAGTCAACCGTATCAAAATAAAAGATATTTCGCGGCTAGTGGCCCGTTTTTGGATATTATGCAAAGTTTTGATTTTCAAATTGTTTATTAACAAAAAAAAATTATGGAGGAAACAAAATGAAGATGACATTTCACATTCATAGTTAAACATTTCCCAAAATAAGGACTTAGAAATCCAAACTTTATTGACAAAATGAGCTGCAGGGATTTGGGTACAAATCGTTATACAATGTACCTACATAATTTGTAATATATTATATTACAAAATATTTTGTATGCTTTACACAAATATGTATATTCTATATTATTACGTTATATTAACACACATAAGCTGTTATAGGTAGGTACGTTCTAAAAGTTATAGATTAAGATTATTAAAGTTCTTTAATGATGAGAATTACTGTCATGTTGGGGTCGGTAAAGTAGCACATAAAGTAGGACAGTACTTTTGGCTTCCAGGTATGATTATTAAATTTATATTTAAAAAAAAATACATTTCCTATTGCTTAGCCTGTATAAAATGGAAAAGTCCAGCAGGGTTTTTTTGCAATCAATCGACAAACAAGGAGTATCGTTTTCAATCCAATTCAATTTCTTTATTTGCAAAACGGGTTAACGTATTTAGTAAAGATGTTACTAGAGTTGACAGTGGTACCTTCATATTATTTGCCTAATGGGACAGGCAAGTGTTTAGCTTATAAACGGCTATAATATAATTTAAATTCTATAATTCTTACAAGGCAAGTATTATTAAATATTCCGGACGTGTTATACATATCATGTTCTATAAAAGAAGCCAATAATGTGTACCTACATGGTTCACTTAATATAATATAACCAATTGTCAATATTAAATAATAAACAACAAATAAAAATATAATATTGTAGATTTCTTTAAAATATTTAAGTTTTATATTATAATTCATTTAGATTGTACAGGTCCATTTAATGTATCAAAGGAATGTTTTAAGTATTATATTATATAGGTAGTTAATAGTTAGTAGTTTTACCGTTTTATGAAAACGGTATTAAAGCCTTTAAATTCTCAAGAATTAATTCCAATAACAAGAGAAACAATACGCTTTTTGGCACAGCTTCTTTAGTTATTACAGACCTTTGAACTAATTTTAGTTCACACTAAATAAAGATAGATCACCATATTATTATGATAGCTTTAGTAGCTACTCCCCTTGGCAATAGCCAAGTCGAAACATAATATTATGTTTCGACAGTAATTACCTAATACGTTATATAGTTATATTTACAATTCTCGAGTCACATTGGCCGAACGGGCTATGAAAAGTACAACAATCTAATATGTTTCGACAGCTTACTTACTTAATATTATGTTATATTATGTATAACTATTTTCGAGTCATCGTCAGATTGGCCGAACGGGCTATGAAATGTACAGCAATCTATCAATAATACTTATGGTATATTAAATAAGGTAAAATAAAGCTCTTTATGATGATAATTACTATCCAAATATTAATAGGTACACACTACACATTCTGATCGATAGTAAAACAACGTTTAGTACAAGTAGCAAAATTAAGTTTAAACAGCGTTTGATCGTGCGAGAAGAAATTAAAAAGACAAGGTCATAGACGAAATGATAAACTGAGACAAAAAGTTTAAAAGTCCGTATGAAGTTTTATTATTCTTCCAAATGGTCGCTTTGCTCTAAGAGGTATCGGTTACTTACGGGATATAACGGTAGTGAAAGAAAGGTTACGATTTTGGCCAGGAGAGTATATCAGTAAAAAAAAAAACTTTGCTGTTGAAGATGCTATTCAATAGAATATAGTTATTAATGATCTGTGAATGGAATATGTAATATACTTAATTTAATACCTGGCTATTGAAAATGAAACTATTTTTGTACTGTAATAATTGGAAATTGAATAATTATGATTTAATATGTTTATCGTATGTACTAGCAAAGTCTCAAATGATTTTGGATATTGTTATAATCTCAGTAATTTGTTTTTTAAGTTGCATATGATTTTAATTCGATTGAACATGTATTTCAATTCATGATTATAAATAACAATGTCATAGATAACATAGATAAGGCCTAGTGAATTGATGAAATGTATGGAGTTGACATTGGGAATACATAATGGCGAACAACCCATCCCTTTGTCATAATTGTATGTATTTAAGCTTTCCCAGTTTGTCCTAGGTAACATGTTAGTTGTTACCGGTTGATAGCTGCGGGGCTATCGGTTGTTTGAGATGGTGACGTGGTTACGGCCACGGTGTGGGATTGCTTAATGCTTTAACTTTTTTTAGTTGACATTGGGAATACATAATGGCGAACAACCCATCCCTTTGTTATAAGTATTTAAGCTTTCCCGGTTTGTCTTAAGTGACATGTCACCGGTTGATAGCGAGACTATAGGTTGTTTGGGATAGTAACGTGGTACGGCCACGGTATGGGAATTGGGATTGTTTAATGCTTTAACTTTTTAGTTGACATTGGGAATACATAATGGCGAACAACCCATCCCTTTGTTATAAGTATTTAAGCATTCCCGGTTTGTCTTAAGAGACGTGTTACCAGTTGATAGCGTGGCTATCGGTTGTTTGGGATTTGGGACAGTGACGTGGTGCGGCCACGGTATGGGATTGCTTAAATAAAGGTTTGAAGTAATACAATTCAAGTCAAAAGTAAACGCTTCGAGGCGAAGCTTTATCAGAATGGCCGGATAAATATAAAGAATGGAAAACAAAGTGATTTTATGTTATCTATGACTGGAGGTTGTTTTGGCAAAAATTTTTTTTTGTAGCTTCGAGGCGAAGCATTATCAGTATGGCCGTGTTAGAAAATGAAATAGAGAATTGAGATTATAATAGTAGCAATTAAACAAAGGAATAAAGAAATTAAGTATAATTTTTAAAAGTAAAGTTATCAAAAATATGGCAAATAACTATGTTATTTAGCTGCATCTCGAAGAAGATAAGAATAATTGTTATCTGTGAAATATGCACCTCGAAGTAGATAAAAATAATTATCTGTGAAACATGATAAGGAAGTTTTGGTTCATTTAGATACTTATTTATTTAAGTATCAACAATTAATGTTTATTTCAGTAAGAATTGGTTATTTATAATGATGTTTTAATTAAAGATATGTTATAAAGGTATTGTTCGAAATATCTATGATATTTCGAACAAAAATACTTTAATGAGAAATAAAACGTTTTGTGGGCTGATAAAATGTATTATCCAATAGAAATGTAATGGTTGGCTGATTGGACAACGGGAATATTTCCGGTCAAATTAATAATAATATTTAATAATTAAATATCATACAAGATATAATATTGACTTATTTTTGATTGGTCGATTCAAATTATGGGTTTAGCCAATAGATGGAAATATTCCCTGGTCAAAGCCAAAACCAGTGTATATAAAGCCGAACAATGTGTAATTGGGCCACTTTTTCTGGTGACCTGGAGACGGCTGAACAGTGAGTTAAGTATTTTTCTATTGTAATTATTATCCGCCATATTTTATTGTATTTGTGTTGCTTTGTGTTTATTAGGTGGATAATATTTCTTAAAATATGTTATTTCATTATTGGTTATGCTTTTGCTAATATTATTAATGACTTGGTTATTGTGTGTTCTGTATATGTAATTTATACTGTTTGAAAGAATATTTAAACCCACCGAGTTTCTTGCTGGTTCTTCTCGGTGGGTAGGTCACTGAACCAGTGGTAGGGCCTTGGACCGATAATAAACATAGTTTATCATCTATATATTTTTTATTTAACTACCCTCACTTCTGATGACCATATTCTATATTGTTTATTTTTAGTTAATTTTGATATTTCTAAGCTTTGAGTAAGTAATTATTATATAGAGTCGTCCTATTTCTGTCACGCGCAACTGTCGCCGTTCCCACGGCCCGAGCGCGGGAGCGTGGCATGATTGCCAATTATGAAATTACTTTTTTTTTGGAAAATTTTTACAGACTACGACTTTTACAGCCTTAAGTAACTGCTTTATTTTTTAATTTCTTGACCAGTGATTGCAATTTTTGTGCAAAGCCATACTACGACCGCCATTCAGCCATGGCCCATGAGCAATGATTTTGTAACGGGAATGACTCATGTTGTTATTTTTTCGACGTCTCTCAACTTTAAAGCACAAAAGAAGTTTTTTGAAATATTTAGATTTTATTTTGATAAGTTTGCATTTCTATGGTAGCCAAAAGTTAAAAATCTGAGACACGTGACCACATTATATCAAAATCCCTACAAAATACCAACTGACTTATTAAGTAACACTAGAGCTGGAATTAAACTAACAACCAGTTGAATCGAGAATAATTCCGTCAATTGTTATCTAATGGCTGCGCGTGCGCCACACGGGCTGCGTCATTGTCAATTAGGTGGTACTGTACGCCATAATACTAGCTGTTATTGAGACAACTATTGTGAAATATTATTTTCCAATTTTTTTTATATCTTTCTCCAATAGCAAAAGAAAATCATAGAAGTTTTAAGAACAAATATTTAAAATATTAAATAACCCTACACTACAATCTATCGACTATATTAAAATCTAAAACGCGTATAGTTATATTAATATGAAATATGCATATTTAAGATAGATTATTACGTAAAAACCTAATATTAGCTCATTGCACAAACCGACTAACGAGAAAGAGCCATCTAGTAACAAATCGGAACACTACATTCTAAATCGCGAAATGCATTCAAGAAATTCAAAACATTTTCAAATAACAATAACGATTATTATTATTCTTGTTTTGTATTATTATTATTGATTCTTTTATAAAGGTGTTCATAATGTAGGGGAAAGGTAAATCCCCCTCGCAAGACAATACAATGACAGACAATTGGGTCAAAGTTTACCGTGGGAATGCATTTTGCACAAGAGGGTGATACCTACATAATACTGAGATTTACCGTTAGAGGCTCAGTTAATTTCGCAACCTCAACCAGGAAGTAACGAGGAAGTGAACTGAAAATGTAGAGAAGTTAGTACCAAAGTGTGAGTGCTATCAAAGTATTGCTTAGTTTAGAAAATTGTTAGTGCCAAAGTGTTAATCTAGGTTAGGATGTGTTAGTGTCTTAGGGTTGATCTAGAAAGTGTTAGTGTCAAAGTGTTAGTCTAGGGTAGAAAGTGTAAGTGCTAAAGTGTTAGTTTAGAGTAGAAAAGTAAAAGTAACCTAGTGATAAAGTGTTCCACGTTCATGTAGGTAGGAAAGTGCTACAACAGTGATAACCTACCTGGGGTAAAATAGTGTTAGTGCCAGAGCTTCACCTGGGGTAGAAAAGTAATAAGTGTTAATGTGTGGAAATTGCCTAGATGTGCCAAAGTGATAAGTGCGATTAAGGTTTAGTGTCAATCATAAACGAAGATAAAGTCTAAAATATAAGCTGAAATAATGTGTAATATTATCATATTAGACAATAAGTAAATAAAAAAAATATGTGTATCTTAACATAGTTTAAGCGCTAAGCCTATTATTAGAATAGTGTACAGGCTAAAAATCATGTTTTAAATATGTAATTTTATATCTAAAAGTAGATGATAATAAATTACATAGGTACATAAATTATTATAATTTATTACTACAATATGAACGAGCGTTAAGTGTGTCGTATTATTTCAGTATAAAACATACAATAATTTTAACAGTTGTAAAACGTATTGTCGATAAAATGACTCATTATTTGACTATTAAGGATACATTCATGACATCATTAGATCTCTTTAAGATGCGGATTAAAATACTATAGAGCAGACATATACTAAAGATTGCCGTCCTTATTAGGATTTTTCTAGCCGCGGTGTATATGTTGGTCATAAAAAATATAGATTGTATCAAAAGTATTATAAACTAAAAAGATAAGCCAAAATTTGACAGTGACGCACCTTGGAGCTCTACCTAGTATTTTCAAATATTGTTGAAGACCTAACCTTAAGTATGCCGGCTATAGCAGCTAATGCTTATAATATGTAACAAAATATAGTAATAATATCACCGAATGTGTTCAGGTGTAAGTATATTGACATACACACCGTATGATGTCATACAAGGTTGTATTATTATGTATGAATGAATGGCCTAAATATAAACCTTTTACTGTTAAATTTCCTATAGATTTGTATTCCATTTCAATTAATTATTATTGTAATATAATATATTATATTATAGCTCTGTATAATGCGACTAATTTAAATGACACGCTTCAAAAATATAGTGGTAGATGCAATTTAGTCGACATCTCAGGTTTTGTAATTTAAAATGATCTGACACTATAACGAGAAGAAATCACACTAAGAAAAACTGTATTTATAAATAGGTAGGTACATATAAACAATCGTTTAAATACCAATAACCACTAGAGGAATCACATGAATAAAATACCAATAACTGTATAATATATTTAAATGTTCAGAAATTACATTAAAAGTTACTTAGTTATATTATTATTTATTTATGTTTAATGTTAAAACGCTTGCGAAAACATACAGATGATAATAAGAAGATTAACATAATGTTATTTATATATTCATAGTGTCACAATATTGTTATCTGACACCATGTTTCAGCTTTTCCCAGTGACCTTGCATAGCTATCCCAATTCGAATTTAGTAAGCCTATATCCATTCTAATAATATTGGAACGGAGTTCCTTTTCGCGCGTTGCGATAGGGGGCTAGGCCGAAAAAAACGACACTTGACCTCGACACTTTTTTATTAGTACCTGCATGTTAGGGGCAGGGGGCGCTGCGCGTTGATAGTATTCCTGTGCGTCAATAGATTGCGTTTTTAAAATTTTTTTTGAGTATGTTATGTACAGATTTTTTTAACTTATGAAATAACTCCGTTCCATTCGGGTGTCCTTTGACTCATCTCAAGTTTTTTTTATAAATGCGAAAGTGTGTCTGTCTGTCTAAAAGCTCTTCATGCCCAAACCGCCGCCTTTGGTATGAAGATACTTTGAGTCCCAGGAAAGGACATAGTTAGTACTTATACTTTTTATCCCGGAAAAATGTACGGTTTGAACGAACGAATTTTGGCGCAACGGAGTTCCGGTCGTCATCTAGTAGCTATAATGATAATAATAATAATAATAACACTCACTTATATCACCCTTCAAAAGGCTGTAATTCTTAATACATGCCGAATCGTCAGAAAATTCCTGTCGATTACTTGATTTTCAACCGTAGCTGAAGCTGCTTGGTCACAAGCCCGCAGCTTTAGTGAAACACCCCTAGTGGAGAAGTAAAAAAAACTTAAAAACATAATAATAATAATAATATCTATGGACGCTTCACACCACGTCAGTCTGGCCCCGTGGCAAGTACCTGAAAGTCTTGTGTTACGGGTACAAGACAAAGGAAGTATATTTAATACTTTTATACTATACATATAATATTTAAGATTTTTATTATATGATACACATAATATTTAATAAGCATCCATGACCCAGGAACTTTGAAAACTTTTTCTTCCGTCGGCGCGATTCGAATCCGCGAGTCGCGACCCCGGCTTGAGCTACCAACTGAGCCACAGAGGTCGTCAATGGTCAAAGTCAGGTGGGTTTACTAAATACAGTCATTTTAAATGGAAAATATCTGGCTAGTCATCCGTCAAGATTTCGTCCTACTAGGACAAGTTGCGATATAATTTTGTCTGTATCTTTTTTTTTTTTTTTCTTTATTTAAAGGCCTTACATCGTAAGATTAAGTCGGCCTATACGTATCTTTAATTTAATAAAATTAATTGCTATTAATCTATGTTGATTCGTCTTAGATATCCGGTGTACTACTTTTTAACTTTTTTGCGAAGTTATTATTATTGTTTTTTTATTTATTTTATTTTTGTTATAAGGGCGAAAAGTACGCCAGATCAACAATATCGATAAGAAGCTAAAAATCAACGACGTCAATGGTTATAATTCTATTCTATATATGTTAACTCTACTTATTTCATAACAAAATTGTTGTATAAAATATAAATGTTAATAAATAAATTTTAAGCTCTACATAGAGCGGAAAATTAAATTATATTTCTCTCTTTGATTATTTTTAATAAATCCTATTGATTTTTCATAAATATTTTAAGCATAAATTCTAAAACCAGATCAGGACAACTATCTATTTCGATAGAGTTTATTAAAAATTTGCCAAGTTTCTCACGATGTCAAAATGAATATTTTTATGATTGACCGAGTTTGGAGAAATTAAGAATTGCCGTTTTATTCATCAATAAAACGATATAACAGTTGATTATGTGATGGTTGTTAAATAGTTAATTCATTAGGAATTTTTACTTTAATTGGATGATTATAATACATTATCTTGAGCAATTAATTGCAAACATTCCATAAATTACAGAAATATGAACACCAATAAAACACAACTTTCGTGTACTTTTTTTATGTGTGTCCATTGTGTTTTATTAGTGTTCAACATGAATTTCCACCAAGAACCGACAGTACAATCAGTTAAGTAGTAGGTAGTAAGTAGTAGGTACATAATATAATGTGCGAGAAAATATTGAAATTTTAAGTTGTCTGAAACGACTGTAATTACTTAAATATGTACATCATTTGATTTAATACAATGTCGTCTAGTTTAAAAAAGATTTCATATACTTACCTATTAAATTTACAAATTTTAGTGAAAGCTTGAAATAACAATATGTATAATTATTACAACTCAACATGCACGTGATTTCAATAACTATTATCGCATACGTGCATTAAGGAGTTGAACAAAAAATAGATGGAAAATTTTGCAAGAGTTGCGGAATTCGAAATAAGGGTTGCAAAAAATCCTTTCTAACCCGAAAACTAAAAAAAAACTCCGAAAGTCCGAGCGTACACGTGCATCCACAATGCGATGACTCACAAACGAGGCCCAAAACGATACGAAGACGACGAGAAAAAAATAAACGCTCTCGTAGCGAGGAATTGTACATCTGCCGAAAATTCTCACGGATCGGCCGCGGGCGCGCAAATGGTATTATTACCTCGCTAGGGACGCCATCTTTTTTTTGCCATTTATGACACACTTTAATAAGAGTAAGAAAACAGTGCCAGCTCCTTTTATGGCGGATAACTGTGAGGCTGGAAATAGTATTGTTTACTGTTTTTGCTGCGGAACAGTAAACTTTGTAGTTTATAGACTAGAATATCGTTTCGCGGCAGCCCTGCTCGGGTGATTATGACCGGGCGCTAGCGGTAATCTGACTTTAGTCATATTATATTTGCATATCTGGTTCCCCGCCATCTACATGAACGCGGAGTAAAAGTTGTATCAGTTTGTGTCACCTATGTTAATTTGTTTCGTTTGGAGTTTTTTAAGTATCACCTTTCCGTTTTTTCCCACGGCGCGCGCATATCATTATTTATAATGGAGTAGGTGTTTAGTGTGTATTAAATTTGCTGGAATTTATCTTTCGAATCTTCCAGAAGGTCTCAGTTGCAAAACACAGGTATCTCTTTACCTTTCTCAGTACCTACTTGTGTACGAGAATTTTCGCAGCAATTTAAAAGATCATCACTTAATACATGCTTATCAAAAGTTTATTATATGGTGGCGTATAATTTTGACTCAGTGGTATAACTGCTGCTGCAATGGTACTTACATATCGGTAGTTACGTAGTTACGGGTAATTTAAAAAATAAAAGGAGCAAAGCATGCTTTAAGAGACCAAGGAAATGTTATAATAACATGCACTTATGAAAGTCATTTTCATGCAATTTTGGCTTGCTCGTTAAAATTTTTGTTATAATTTTGGAAGATGCATTGTTTGGACACAGCATGCATTGTTTGCATGCCTGCACGTGCAAGTTAAATGCATAAATTATTTCTTTGTAAATGTCCTATTGAGCTTTGAGCTTATTGTGCAACTTGTAAAAGCTCTTGCACGGTTTTAGCAGGTTGGAACTTGTCGAGACGTGCTCGCTTTTTTACTTTTCTTGGACTTTATTGCCAATATTGCTATCAATAATTTAATTAAGATGACAGAAACTGGTTGCTTTTATTTTTGCAATAAATTAGGATTTTGATAAGGGCCTGTTTCACCACTTCCTGATAAGTGACGAATAGGCTATCCACCAATTATCTTGAGAGATCAAGTATGAAGAATCTGTCAAAAAAGTTGTGAATAGCATATTCGGCACTTTATCAGAAAGTGGTGAAAGTACAAGCCCTTAGTGTTTTAATGTCTTTAGTTTGGTGTATTTGCTGTTAGATGCGTTGTTTTAACCTGCATGAGGTAGTTTTCCTTGGTGCTCCCACACCGCCGCGCCGTTAGAAAATGTTTGTAAACATTTTCTAACATAAAAACATTTACCAACAATTAATGTTGTCAATTGTTACATTTTGTAAGTAACTGTTAAATATTATCAGTGCTCCTACACCAATAGAAAATGTTTACTAACATTTTATAACATTAAAATCTGGTATTGGCTCACCACGCATACCCTGTCGTCCTTTAATTTAAAAGGTTTTTTTTTGTACAAGCATTTTGTTTGTACAAAATGTAACACTGTTGCTATAATTTGTTAACTTACGTTTACTAAACATTTTCTAGCGTGAAAACATTTTAAACATTTTTTAACATTTCAGATTAAATGTGTGCTAACAAAATATGTTTACTAACGTTACTAAACATTTTCTAGCTGCGGTGTGGGAGCACCATTAGTTTTTACAGATTTTAGGGTAAGAAAACCTAAGTTTGCAATGGCATTCCTACGGGCGACAATGATAAATAAAAAAAAAGTGGCTGTGACATACGGACGGACGGACAGACAGACAGACAGACAGACAGACAGACAGACAGACAGACAGACAGACATGACGAATCTATAATAGAATAGAATAGACGTTTATTTGCAGCTAAAATATAAAATACATAATGAAAAAGAAATAACATATAATAAAAGAATTACAAAATCGTTGAATTATTATCTTAACTTAAATATTAAATGAGTACAGTAGCCGCAAATTGGACCAAGCTCGGCAGTGTTGGCTCACCCAGCAGGTAGCCAACGCCGATCTTCCGCTTGACCCATTCCGCGTGACCTCACAGCCGTTCAACTTTTAGTGACACATGTCTCACATAATTATGACTTACTTAAATCACTATTTGAATACAATAATTTACAATCAACTATAAGTGAACATACTTCACCAATCATGAAATATGACTAAAATAATAAAAACAATTTATATTAATTTCAATTCTACCAACAATTACACTACCCAAAATTATTAATCCAGGACATTATAAATAATCTATACCAATTTATATTATTAATATTGTGAATACATTAGGTAATAATTAAAATGAAAATAAAATTATATGATTTAAAATAATAATAATAATATATATATAAGGGGTAAATATATATAAGGGTTCCTTTTTTGCCATTTTGGCTACGGAACCCTAAAAACAAACAATTTTACAACATGAATAACGGATTTTCATTCTAATCTTTGTAAACTTCTTATATAAACTTATACATCTTATGATTTTGCATGAAGTTTCAGTATCTCTCCTATCAAAACTAACACTACTAATAATTTTGAATAACTTGATGTACTATCAGAGAAGTTGATTCCTAGGCAGATGGAGGACCTACGTAGTTTGGTCGCGTTACGTCAAACCCAACCGACAGATCACAATTAACATTAAATTGATATAATCCGACCAAATGACGTTAGTCTGTCAACTGCCTAGCCAATTTCCTCGATATATAGTACAATCTGATTTAATACTACTAACGCCTTAAAATTTGCCTTTGCACATTCACCCTTAGTATTATTTACTGTATTTAGATATAATCATAGCGCCATAAAAGGAGCTTGTAATACTTACATTTACTAACTGCTATACTAAGTGCATGTGATATGACATTCGAAAATATTATGTATTGTAGCTGTTTGAAGATTATTTTAACTATGATTGACACAGTCATGAGGTCAGTTAGATTCAAAATTACTTGTTTATTATTATGTAGTTTAGAACTGTCTTCTTATTGAGTGTGAAAAATTAAGAATCACAATAGATCATAAATAGTAAATACTAACAAAATAGAACCCCTTTTTTCGTTGCAGGCTAGTAATCAATATGAGAACTTATCATTAGTAATTGCTTTCAATATGAATAATCTCAGTAATCTTGAGATAAAATATTAAATTATTTTTAACTAAGTACTAAATCAGTTTCTCTTTATACAAAAGAATGTGAAAAGAAAAAGCGCGGCAAAACGAAGAGCGGCCATTAAAAACCCGGTAGCCGCGCCGCGGGCCTTGCACGTGCGCAGCCTGGACCGGTCTTGGCTCGCGCTGGATCGCAGGCCAAAACCGGCCCCGAATGAAGCCAGACAGGTTATATACTAGGGCTGCCAGGCTAACTTATCCTAGGGCTGCCAGTTTAACTTATTCTAAGGCTGCCAGTTTAACTTATACTAAGGGTTTTACTTATTCTAGGGGTGTCAATATAAAGATGATATACGGTGAATTGTTTTTTATTAATAACTTTGTTCATAAATACCCTACAAACTATTAAAGCATTCGATCACAATAATAAATCCCTAATCCTATATCACAATATAAATTATTAAAGCTCTTCAGGAGTTCAGAAGCCTAACCTATATGGCACTATGTTAACATCACAGACGGTTGCCGAAACCGAGCACTGGTTTCACGGAAGACACTGATCGTGTTCGTGGTTGGAGGACTCAGGCCTGGACCCAGCGGTCCTGGTAGACGGGGTACTGCTGCTCCGCGGTCTGGCACTCGGTGTACACTTCGGAGGTGGCGAAGTCAGCGTCGCACTTCGAGACGGTCGTCCAGAAGAAGGTGCCGGCGTCCGTGCGAGCGAAGTGTACCGGGATGTAGAAGTCCTCCCGGGAGATCGGAACCAGGTCGAAGGAGTTGTCGGCGTTGCTGACGAGGAAGGCGGCCGATTGGCACGCGTCCATTTCATTGTAGATCTTCCTCTCCAGAGCTTCATTGGCGTCGTTTTGGTCCGCCTCGTAACAGGATTCGCGTTTCGGCGCGCGCTTCGTCGTCTTCTTAATGATTTTCATGAGGGGCTTCAGGAGGGCCTTGAAGCCGCTGTTTTTCATCTTGTCGGTGTTGTGTTTGTTCTCGTTGATCGAGTTGTTGGTCGAGATGATGTACTCGTTGTTAGCGTAGTGAGACATGTTGGCGTGTGTTGCTGGCGAGAGAGCGAGCGGGAATGTGGGGCTGAGCGGCCGCGCGGCCTTATATACTCGCGCGCCCGCCCCCAACACACGCGCACGCATCACCCCTGTGCGTGTGTGGGTGTGTGCGTGATACCCCTGTGATATTTTTCATAAGCTTTATTACAATACTGCACTTAATATTATGATAGTTCAAGCTGATAACTGTTTGTTAGTTACGGTCTACGAAGTGCTACGCCGTAGTAATTAGCTACGAACAATTGTTTTTGTTTGCGTATTGTTTTCGTCGAGGGTGATTGTTAAACAATCGTTACTTTAGACAATTGCCACTTATCGTGGTCAATAGTAGCCTACTGTTTCTTTTATTTCGGTGTGCTGCTAATGTGCTTTTATGAGCTTTTATGGTTTGAGGCTTTTATTAGAAACGTTAAAGTTTTTGTGATTTGTGTATTTATGGCATGCGTTTAGTGGAATTCACTAACTGTAAGTTATCTAAATTTGTGTTTGTATATTTTTATATTATTAAAAAAACTCTAATCTAAAATAAAAAGCAAACAAACCACTCGAAAACACTTTATAATGTAAATAATCAAGTTAGAGTGTTTCATTATTATAACCCTAAATGTATGCACAGAGTACAATCATAGGAATGAGGTTTTATCATAGAGGTCACGTGCTGGGCTTGTGCCGGGGTCCCACATGACCCCTCGCGGCGTGAGGTCAAAACAATGCATTGTAACGGTGCTGGGGTCATTTAGGCAGGGGGACGACCCCTGTTTAATCGCGTGTACGGCGCGTGACAATGATACACCTGATTCTTAATTTGTGACACACTTACCCTCTAAAGAGTTAACAATGTTAGAATATTAGATTGAAATAAATAAATTATTTTATTGTAACAAAGTAAAGCTTTCTAATCGACCCACGCATGTAAAAAGCCGAAAAAAAAACTAAGGCATGCCTCATTATAGATTTAGTATACCACCTACGCACGATCATGCCCGTACGGGTCGTAACGTGTTCGAATTTTTTTAATGTCCGAAAGATATTACAAAAAAGTTAAAGTTAAAAAGAAATCTGTGAGATGATAGCGGCGGCCAATGGGCTGCGCGCGCGCCGGCAGGTGCTACGCGCACACACACGAGCACAGATTAAATATACGATCTTTGAACACGTGCATTCGAGGGGGATGGAGATAGGAAACCACCGCACGTGTGAGCAGGACAGCAGATATTTTTTATCGATGAATAGATGCAGAATCCTTCATATCCGAAATAGGGTAACGTAAAGGCTAATTTGGTTATTGAATTGAGGGGTGTTCGTGGGAACGCTCTCGGCTCCTCGGTTCCCAGGGTTGCACATTGAGGTTTTTTCGGCGATACGACAGATGGCAAGCGGTCCCGTTTCACCCGCGATCATTCCCGGGATTAAGATGTAAACAAGTGTAAAGGGGTCACTGGAACGATAATTAAATGTGTATTAGGACCACTTTGGACCTTTTAGACACATTTACAGGTATTATGGCTAAGATGTTCTAATGACGTTTGATTATGATTTTCATATAATTGTGTCTATGGTTTGATATTAGGGTGGAAATGTATCTTTAATTGTTACATTTTTTGTGCCATGAATCTCGTAGCATACATTAGACTTCAACGCGTTCACTGTCACTCCATTAGGCATGCTGACTTTGTTTCACTTCATTTTGTAAGAAAATAAATTTGACTTAATATTATGTTTGTTAATTTTGCGTGGCTAATACATGTGCCATTTAAATTGGTTGCATTAGAATCCACTGTCTTTACAGTTAGATTATAATACGAACTTTAGCAAAGTTGTTTATTTTAATTTGGTTGGGTTTTCAGTTTTTCTTAGATAATTATATTTTTAAATATTTATATGAGTAATTATAGTTGTTTGTTGTGTTTTATTGCTTGTTTTACAAAAGTAATATATATCTTAATTCATAACCTTGTTTGTCATTTTCAAAATTACTTATTTATCTATTGTTACATCCTAATATCTTTAAATTACATTGAGATATATTAAATCTGTATAAGATATTGTATTATTTAATCTTGTTACATTTATGTGAAACTTAGATAATAAATCTATGCTATAAAATTAACATTTTTTATTTCTTATCCACTTTAATGAACAAAGTAACCTACAAAGTCTGAAGTCTAGTCTCTGAAGACATTTATCATACTGAATACATTGTAATATATTATGGTACAGTGTTATATTTATAGTTATTGTAAGATTGACCCATGAAACATACAGCCAGAGAGTATATAGTATGTATTATATTACGTAACATAATCTACAACAATACAACTCTAGAAAAGTTTCCGTTAAAAAGTTAAATTCACTTTCAAAAGGGATTAAAAAAACAAAATTCACCCTCAACAAATCACTACACCTGACGCTTAACCTTCCCACGCCTGGGGTTGAATATATTACCCACTTGGTGACTTATTGTCGTGGGGTACGATGGGCCCCCATACACTTGTCGCTTGAGGGTTGAAATGGCCCTTTTGTGCAATACGTGGTATTTGTCACACCTATGGGTTTTAGCAACGATTGAGACGATGAAATTTAAAATATCAGATTTTTCACACCTGAGCGCTTTTTGGGTTCTTAGATTACATGAAGTAAAATATACCTCCACTATATTTTACGTATGCTTTTTATAAGAACACCGTTTTTTCTGATGGTCATGGGCTAATATTACCCAGGGATTCTATTAGCTGAAATTCTGTAATAAACGGACGTGTCAAAACATATAATACAATAAAATCTAGGTTTATCCTGTTATAAGTTTTGACACTATTTGGTCAGCCTAGGTAATGCTTCTTTATCTGTCTCATTACTCTAATGAAAAAAAAAACATTTTGAGACACCACCAATACCCCCCCGACTAGCATACGCCTCAGATTATAAAACAAAAGTACCAAAAAACAATATTGGTATTAATGACAGTACCACCGTGAAACGTATGGTCCCGTGTCACTATGACCCGGGATGTTTATGACGTGACGCGGTCCTGACTCGGAGGTCCCGGGGTGACGGAGGTATTTATGACACGGTACCAAGGTATTTATGATACGGTACTAATGTATTTGGTGGTCCTGCGGCGTGACATGTGATACCCGTGACAGAGCCTACGGCCACGTGACCTTATGGACAAGGGATGAGGGAGGCAACATGGGATTTAAATCATTGTACGTATTTTTAAGAAAAAAACTTTTATATCGTTAAGTTGAAAATACTTGTATATCTACAAAAGAAATATATCCGTATTTTACAAGTGACCTATCACAAAACTGATTGAACTTAAAATTCATATTCTCATTTTCTTTTCTTACGGGTACTGTTAAATAAATACTTAAAACTCAAAAACAACATTATGATGTTGCAACATTCATATTGTTATCATGTAGATATTACCCGCTATGGTTATACTCATATAAACTTGTAATCTTCACATTTCCGATAACCAAGCCTCCAAGTTACCATGAGTTTAAAAATGGAAAAAAATGTCATTTTTTTTCTGAAGTGATAAAGAAATATTGACCCATGTAATCGGCCGCGCAGCCTTAGAGCGAAAAAAGCAATCTCCAAACTGTCACGGAGTGTGGGAACTTCGGTTGCGTAATGATTGAATAAATTCGAGGGTGGAAAATAAAAGGTCCTATAAATCAGCCCTAATCGTTTATTTTTTGCTTGCACACTTGTTGCGCCTACGCATTGTGATACTACAAACTCAGATTTGCTTCCAAATTCCAATGACATACTAAAGACACTCTTATGACACTTAAAATAAGGTATACGTTGGTTGACAGTGTGTTTTTTGAGCGAAAAGGTAACGTTGTTTCAATAGGGATAGTTTCAGGGGTTGTTGAAGAATTAATCGCAGGTAAACTCATTTTGTATTTAAAATAAAAAATGGTTGGATGATTTTGCATTTGTATGATTGGGGCCGTGTGTTATAATTGCTATTGTTGGATGTGATTTATGAATGTATGAAACGTTCTATTCAGCATAGAACTGGAAACCTAATAATTATGTTTTCTTAATTCCCAGCTTTTAAAATGCTATTTTCATGACATCATGGTATTAGATGCGTAAAAAAATCATGTTTACTGTCAAAATTGCATGAAATTTTGTTAGCATCCGAAAAGAAAACCTATAGTTACAAGTTACAACCAACCCATTATTACACATTTATTTAGTAAAAAATTAAAAGTTTTTGTACAGTGGTAACTTAGTTTAACTACCTACATTTGAGTGACAAACTTAAAAATATACTTTCTCTTTCATAAATAACAAGATCCATAGATTTTGAATTACAGAAAACTATGCCTAGACATAAATTTTACAACTCTCATTACTTAAACCATCACCTACCGCCTACTTTAATTAATCACCTGAAGTAAACTTGACTAGCGCGTTAAACTTTGAAACCTAATTAACTCTTAACCGCTCGTCAAACTCCCGTTAAGTCGTTAACGAGAAAGGGAGGAGTTGAGCTTAAAGTAATTTTGTAGAATGTGTGAAAATTATCCATTTGGTAGAAACTAGAATGTGAATTTCTAATTAAGGCGCTTGTAATAGGATTAAAAGAAAAAAAACTATTCGGAAATAAGCGCACAAAAACATAAACATATTCTTAATTTTTTTACAATATAAGTATATTGAAAATCTTAAACTAAAAACATATATTATATAAGCTCCAATGAGCTTACCAATGTAACGATAGTTTTTTGAACTTATTCTATCTATGACTTACCTACCTTCATACTCTCTACGGCAGTCTTATTTAAAAAAAACGTAGTTCGGGAGTAAAAGTAAAAAAATGTATAAGGACAATTAACAATTTGACTCGCCCGGCTTCGCTTCTCCGATATAAATGTAATAGATTTTCTGATCACGATAGTATAAATTATCGAGAATTAATGTCTAAGTATCCAGAGTTAAGAATCTCGTAGAAGTGTTCGGGAAAAATGACATATAGTATTATGCTAAGTACTCACATACTTAGCATAATACTGAGGGGTACCTCGACTTCAAACAAACGGGCGAATATACGCGAGTTGGGCGCAAGCTGTGGGCGCAAGTGTCAATTTGAACATAATATTGTTTCACCATGCTGGGTAACGCATTAGTACTTCGCGCGCCAGCCGATATGACATACTACGTCAAATGTGTGAATTTCGAGAACAGCGGGGCTAAAAATATGGTAATATTTTGCAATTCCTCCAGAAAATTAATTGTCAAAACTGTCAAACTGACAAATGTCAAATTAGTACAAATTGTGCAAATTACTAGACATTTAGGCACATATAAGAGTGATTTTTAAAAAAGCGAATCATAATTATGATATTTTATTTTTTAAAAATCACTCTGCTTGCAATTCATATGTCTATAATAGTAATTTGCACAATTTGTACTAATTTGACATTTGTCAGTTTGACAGTTTTGACAATTCATTTTCTGGAGGAATTGCAAAATATTACCATTTTAGCCCCGCTGAGCCTGTAGACAAGTGTCAAAACGCTAACGCTAACTCTAACGTTACAAAATGTATGCGATTTGACATAAGTCATCGCTTTGCTAGCGAATACTAATGTCAAATCCCATACATTTTGTAACGTTAGAGTTAGCGTTAGCGTTAGCGTTTTGACACTTGTCTACAGGCTCAGGATCTCTTCTGAGTCGGCCTACTCGTTCGCGGTTCGTTCTGTTTACTCTGGTATTAGGTACTATCTTTACTTATGCTAAATTAAGTTCGGTGAAATCTATATGAAGTGGCTCAAAATTATTTTTAAATCTAAACTTCTAACAAATATAATGGGAGTAAATAAAAACCATCTTTGCTGTAATAATTATTTTGTCGTCTAAGCTTATAAACATGGATTTTATCAAAACGTAAGTTAAGAATATTTTTGTATTGTTTGAATAAAAAATCACGCAATCTTTAGTTAGTCTTTCAGAATTATTTATACAAGGGTAAACTCTACGCATACATACCCCAAAGTGTTTTGTTACAGCCTGTAAACGCCGTACTTCTAAGTGATTTTTTTTCAGGCTGTTTTCAATCTCACACTTAGGGCCTATCTATATTTTTAAAGTCTATGACTAGGGCATACAAAATCTTTGATTACTCTATCCATTCGATATAAACTCGGTCCTATTACGTAGATATTTAATGTGTTAGATATGCTTCTTGTGCGATATATTACGATTTGATTTGCTATCTTCATCTCCGAATTGAAGTACTGTTTATTACCCAATAAATATCATTATTCATGGCGGTAACAGCACGATACTGAATCGAATCATACATATTTTAAAACATCCAGAACAAATTTACATAAAACTCCAATGAATACTAATTATTATTATATTGATATATAATAATATTATATGATATAGAGTACGCTATGATAAAGATAATTATAATTTTAATGTAATATTATTTATTGATTTATAGGCAATTATTTTTCTTGTTTGAATTGCGAAATGTTCATACTTTGTAGAGGTGAAACCATGAAATATAATGTAGTAGAAAAAATGATTATTACTGTAAAGCAAAGTTGCTTCTTGCGTCAGTCTATTTGTCCTTTTTAATTAAAAGTACATAGCAGATTTTGTTGATTAATTATTTATGGATGGAGTGATTCTGGTTCCTTTTAGTAATATCATTATCAAATCGATTAACTAATATTGAATTTATAATACAAATATTTTAAACAGTTACAAATTGAGAAAATGTTCAAGAAATCCCAACTATAAACAATTTAAAACAGATTTATAGTTATATAGATTGAAATTGACTAACCTGTTAAAATTCATAAATAAATATCCGTATATGGTTAATTTAAACGCACACGTGTCGTTTATAAGATTATAAATGTTGTTAAACAAATAATTTAAATTCAAACGATCTCGCAACTGACGGAGGTCAGATCTCTCGGGTCACGCCGAGGTCAGAAAATGACAAATTTAATTTAATAATAAATTTATTAATAGACAGAATCTGATAGATTATACTCGGAGTGTGCGCCGTGCCTAGCCTTCGTAAACTTTTCCATTATTTATTCAATTTTTTTATATTTTTATATAATATATTCTGCTCTATAATATAATTTTGTTTTAATATATTGTTTTGTGTAAATATCATCGGATTTTGAAACGCATATTAATTAATTATGGTGTTATTAATTTCTCGCGTGATATATTATACAGATAGGCTAGGCGATAAATTTTATTTCATATAATATTTTGTTTATTTATGTTTTCGTTTTAGATATTGTGTAAAATGACGAGAAAAATTCAAGAATTTTAATGACTGTACATAATAAGCTCTTCGGTGTGAGAGAAGGCTTCTTGAAATATCCACCAACAAAAAGTATTCCGTTTATGGCAGGATTTTTTTTTGTTATAGGTATAAATAATTTTTAGATAATTTACTAACTTCTAAGGACGTCAAATTTTTTCACACACTATGTGCCGCCTCTTTGAGGATCGATAATAATCACCTACTATTTTAATTGCACGATTGGTTTCTTAACTTAAACGATTTAAGTACTTTTTTCATTAAAGATTAAAGAAAGGCTTGCGCTGTGTTCTTATGTTTTATTTTTTTTTGTATAATTTAGCCAAATTTTGGTTTCTGGATGTTTTTTTTTATTTGCAATTTGGGGCCATCTATCTATAGGCTATCCGCCCATATCCTTTTTTGCTATATTTATTTAGTTTATTCGCACCAAGGACAATTTATTAAAATATTAATAATTATTATGATTATTGTCCATCACGCCATGGACTTTTTTTTTTAAATTAAATACTAGAATAAATATAACAATATTAATATATACACATATCCAATATATTATATTTTTCTGTCTTTTATTAGTTATACGTATAATAATAATTATAAACTTAATTTTTTTAACGGTCGCGGTGTGGTCCCAGTGTGGCAACCAGTAGATTAGTCATTTTTAGATTTCCTTAGATATTACGCTGCTTTACCCTTTTGACTTTAAAGGCAAAAGGCAAAGTTTTCTGTATGTTTGAACGCAGCGGAAAATCTAGCAATTTTTTGGATTTTTAAACGTTCACATATTTTTTAATAATTGAATTATGAAAACAAAGACAACATAGGGACATGCTAATAGTGGCCATAGATATTCAGGAAAAAAATTATAACTCTGCCGGTATTATCCAGGGAGGAAACAGGGGACAACGTGTGTAAACCGCCCTAGTGAACGCTCTTAAGCCACGAGCGCGTAAGCCGTTTTAAGCCTATTGGTCGTAAAGTGAATCGTTGTAACGTGTGACAGCCACTGGCCGCGGCGTCATAAAAATGTATGAAACTACAGGAAATATGCCGGTAGCGGCGTTTTCTGATTGTGGCCGGTGGCCCGTGTGCGGGAGCCCTTAACACTAACGGCGATGGCTGCACATTATCGAAGTAACAATCAAATGCTTTTAAAAAACATTTAATCGTCAACTTTACTGCAACCTTTGAGATAATTGATTCTCTTTAATGTTTGGCATTATCTTTGGAATTGTCTTATCTCCATTTCAAAGGGTCAAGTGGTCCTAAAGATTTTTTTCTAATCAAAAAAGTCTTAAAAATTTCTCAAATTAAGGTAACTGATAAAATTACATCCCTTGACGCCCAAATAGCTGGGCCAATTTTGCTAAAATTTAGTATGGACTTATGGAGATAATTTTAGCCCCGAGAAAGGACAAATGTCCTTTAAATAAAGATAGTTTTTTATCCCGAAGAATGTACGTTCTAGCACGATAAACTAATTTTAGTACAGAGGAGGTGTGGGCGTCATCTAGTTAGTAAAAATTTATACACAAAATCACCTCCGTCAATCAAAATAACAACCCTATTTGACAAGTTTGAAAGCAGTTAAACCACGGCCAAACAACCCTTTGATGGGGTGAGTAATTTAACCCTTTTGGGTCAAAATGATCCATGAGTTAACTGGTGGTTACGTGGTTTGGGCTTCTATATGATTATTATCTATGGACGTTACTTTTTTATTAGATTATTCAGGCTAGCTCATCAAAATAAAATGGATCGTTTGGATGTTCATTAGTTCATCATCATCATAGTTACCTACTAATTAAAAAATAGTTTCATACTTCGTAAAAAAATCTAAGGCTATTCAATATTCATATGCTTCGGTGCGAACGCCTTTTGGCCGTTACACCACAAGATCACAAGCGATAGTTTAAGACTAGATGTCCCACGCGGCTTCGCCCGCATAATTAAAAATTTCACGAAAATCGTACATTTTTAGGGTTCCGTAGCCAAAATGGCAAAAAAGGAACCCTTATAGATTCGTCATGTCTGTCTGTCTGTCTGTCTGTCTGTCTGTCCGTCCGTCCGTATGTAACAGCCACTTTTCTCCGAAACTATTAGAGCTATACTATTGAAACTTGGTAAGCAGATGTAGTCTGTAAACCGCATTAAGATTTTGATGCAAAAATGGAAAAAATATTAAAAATTTTAGGGGTCCCCATAAGCACAACTGAAACAAAAAATTTTTTTTTTCATCTAACCTATGCGTGTGGGGTATCTATGGATAGGTCTCCAAAAATCATATTGAGGTTTCTCATATCATTTTTTTCTAACCTGAATAGTTTGCGAGAGAGACTCTTCCAAAGTGGAAAAATGTGTGTCCCCCCCCCTCTAATTTCTAAAGTAGAGGCATGATAATTCTAAAAAAAATATATGATGTAGATTACTATAAAAACTACCAACGAAAATTGGTTTGAACGAGATCTAGCCAGTAGTTTTTTTTATACGTCATAAATAGTAAAGTACAACTGAAACAAAAAATTTTTTTTTTCATCTAACCTATGCGTGTGGGGTATCTATGGATAGGTCTCTAAAAATCATATTGAGGTTTCTCATATCATTTTTTTCTAACCTGAATAGTTTGCGAGAGAGACTCTTCCAAAGTGGAAAAATGTATGTCCCCCCCCCTCTAATTTCTAAAGTAGAGGCATGATAATTCTAAAAAAAATATATGATGTAGATTACTATAAAAACTACCAACGAAAATTGGTTTGAACGAGATATAGCCAGTAGTTTTTTTTATACGTCATAAATAGTAAATCTTAATCTAAATTTCATTAAATCGACTGAAATATAAAAATAAATCAAAAATATTTTAACTTCATAAAAATAAACCTTATTGCTGCTGCGGAACCCTCCATGGGCGAGTCCAACTCGCACTTGGCCGCTTTTTTTCACATGGTCTACTCTTCATGTGTGCCAAAAATCATAAAAACTGCTCGAGTAGTTCTTAAGATAATAAGCAATTTCATATACATAATTTTCCCCGATTTTCCACGTTTTCCTCTGTTTCTTCGCTCCAATTGATCTTAGCTTAATAATATATAGCCTATAGCCTTCGATAAATGGGATATGTAACGCTGAAAGAATTCTTCAAATCAGACGAGTAGTTCCTAAGATTAGTGCGTTGAAACAAACAAACAAACTCTTCAGAAGTATAATATTAGTAATTAATATCAGATTACATTTTTACGTGCGGCCGCCAGAACGCGCGGTTGCGACTACAACGACTGCGCTGTTTTGGGAGTCTTTTAAATATTTCTTCTCCCCTTTATTATTCAGAATCTTAAGTTTAAGGGGCTTCCCTACGGACTACGGAGATGCCGTAATTTGCCTTATTTGGAGCCTTATAAACTCATAATTTGAGAGCTACAAAGCTATAACAAAAATACAGCAATAATCTTCAGTATATGAATATTCCTTTCCTTGTTATTAATTTTGTATTTTTGTTTATTGTACTCATGATATTAGCTGCAAAAGTAATAGGTACCAATTTATTAAAATTGAAGCATACTTTTAGCATCTCCCTAGTATTTACAAATTACGTTTATTTGAAACACACGATGTAATAGAATATAGACAATTTCATTAACTACAATATATTCCCCGTTTCAATTTTTTTAGATCAATTTTGAACTAAGGTAATTTAAAAAAAGTATAGGATTTTTATGCGATCTCGGCAACGCGTCAAATGTATGGTCAAGGTCGTTTGGTCGGGGGATGGCCTTAACCAGTTTAATCGTTTTTTTCTAAGGTGAGGTTTTTCTGTGCTAAGGTAACCCTAAAACTATTAATTGGTGAATCAGTATTAGTATTATTATTATATCAGTATTGTTAGCAAATCAGTTCACCTGTTTTTGGACCATAGACAATTTAAATCATTAGTTTTATTCCTTTATCGTTCTATCATTATGTCATAAAGTTAGAGTTTATATGCACAATTATTATTGCATCGGTTTTGGTAATTTTGTTGATTAATTTGGGTTTTTTAAGACCACACGCATTTTTGGATCGAGTTCTTAGAATCATTAAAGTGAGCTGTTCGTTAATACATAGTTACTTAATGATAATTATTATGACATAGTCACGATGGAAAATCTGTTTTTGCTCCGCTCAAATAGACAGATTGACAAAGGAAATCTGCTATTTCATCCAAGCTATTAGTATTTCTATTCTTTCTTATTTCTTCTGAAGCTCTTCTAGGGCCGCTACCTTAGGCTATGTTACTAAAAATGGAGTAGTTTCAGTCGGCACTAAAAGCGGTAGTCTGAGCGGAAACGTTTAAAAAAACAACGATAACCAGTCAAGGGTTATAGGGCCTAATTTAAAACAGCACGCCCTTATCAAACCCTCCAGATAACTTTAGGACGAAACCGCATTTTTATTGCCCTACGGCCTACACCAAACCCCAAAACTTAACACTAATGGCGGATAACTCTTATCGTGACCCTAAATAATAGCGATAAAGGAAAAAAGATACCAAAAGATAAATATTTCTTAACACCACAGAGTTCTGTTATCTTAAAGGAGACTGCGGTCTTTTGATAGTGACACTTCTGATAAGAGAATTCTATAAATAAATTCGGATTTAGAATATTTTTTTAACGAAGCAAAAAAAGCAGCTTTAATCAGGCTGCTTTTATTTATGTTCCTACTATGAGGTAAATACTAGCAAATATATCTTTATTATTACGGCAAATTGTTAAATATAATACTTAAAAGACCCTAGCTTAGACTAACTAAAAAGGCTCTACCTAGAGACTACCAATTTTGGGTCATAGTGTTTCTCAAACTGAACATTAAAAAATAGAGTGCGTTAAGCCCAAGTTTATAAACACTATCAGATTACGCAACACACATAATCGCTACATCCTGTTGTAATAGCTTTATAAACGTCAAGGGCCAACCTGAGAAAACAAAGTCCGCATCGATCATCGAGAAACGGTCCGAAACCCGAAGAATCCCCGAAATTATGGGCCTAAGAAAACACAAAAAGTCGCCCGAAACACAAAAAGTCCGAAGATTTATTTAAGGGAGCGTAAAGATCTGTTTATGGTATGCGTCGGTAATTAAGGGGCGGCTACACACGTGCGCGAAAACGAAAAAAACAGTACCTGTTCCCCGAGTCGAGCGACAGGTCCGTGATGCGCCCCGGGAGGGACGACTCCCAAACTTTAGGGGTTAATGGTAATATAGTACGTTTATGTAAGTAAATTATTAGATACAATATGCAGAAGTCAACTAAGCAATTCTAGGGAAGTATGCGTGTTGTAAACTGCTGAGTTTTGAAAAATAATCTTAGGTTACATTTAATTTTCACTTTACAAACAGATACATAATATAAGTTATTCAGTGACGATACCTATAAGAGACGAAAATAGTTTCTTCAGAATCTTATTTTATAAGTTTATCTCTAAAGAATATTTAATCCATAAACAAAACAAAATAAATATAGATACAGTTAGTCACAAGCCAAAACATCTAATGCTCTTGAGTTTAGTACCCAATCCATTTGAGAAGCACTGACATTTTCGTTTCTTAATGTTATCTTATTACGGCTAAAATGAGTTCGGTGTTCGGAGATAATAACCGGCCGGGGTTGGTTGCCACCATTTTTTTTTATTTTTTTATCCTCCAACTAATGCTTTTAGATGCTTCGTGCTAGGGGGATATGATAGATATTTAGGAGTCGTTGACTTTTGACAGAAAGGTACGTAATTACGCGTCAATTTAATAAAGTTTTAGTAATAGGAATAAGATGGCATGGCAGGATAAATTGTAGTCAGTTATCAGTGTCTTACTAAAAACTTTTATAATTTTGTATGAACGTATCACGTAGTTAGACACGACATGTTGAACCAAAATGGTCAAAATAATTTTAGGGTTATCAGAGACTAATTTTACAAATGAGGTATACTGGTGTAGAAAGCATTTTTATGGATATTTTTTCATTCGCGTCGTGAAAGCTTTAAAATCTTTACTCCTTTTCAACTTCATATTTTATGATCCTGATTAGTTTATGTTTTGTTGTAATTGTCGCGTAAACTTAATAAATCCTCATTTTTTGTATATAATCCTTATAAGTTCCCTGAGCATATTTATTGATCAGATTGTTTCAATGTTTACTATCATTCCTTACATCAGTACTTAAGCATCCTTTCTATTATCAAGTAGGAATCTGGTTCACAAAACCATATTTTTACTAAATCACGTGCAAGAATTCTAACGATGTATCTAATAGGAATTCGACACATCCAACTGCGGAACACCAAAATCGTGATAGTGGAGATTATTAAAAAGTTTTTGTCCCATTTTATTGGCGTGTTAAGCCAGGGGACTGCTCAGGAATGTTTTTTTTTTCTCAGGAATGTTAGCACGTGTTTTGAATATCGTTATGTTTGTTATCCTAAGATAATGCTGCCTTAAAATCTTATAAAGTGTAATTATGGTTTGGGTAAAAATATCTACAGTTACTAGACAAGGATATAGTAAACAAATAATGTTTACGATAGTAGATATTATATTATCGTATAAACAATATATAAATAAAGAAAATTTTCGTGCCTTTCTTTTTTTATATTATGACAAACTAGTTGTAACCTTATAAGTTGTAGCCCGCAATTTTGGTCGAACAAAAATCATTTATCGCTAGATAATATCCTTTAACTTTTCCCGGGTAGTTTTAGTATCTGAATTGACTATGTGATTTCAGCGTGCATAGTTAACACTTAACATACATACAGACAGTTTCGATTTTGAATATTAAACGGGATATATGAATTTTCCTTCATCCAAGTTTTTTTTATTTTGATTTAAAGAAAAATTAATTCTAATGTTTTATGTTTAGGCTCTTTTACTGTCGGTATATTTTAAAATAAACCCACTAACCACTAGGGTATTAAGTTGGTAAAATATGGCGTACTATGAACTATCTGATACTACTTGTGGCTGCTACATTAAGATAACATCTATGAAATTAGATGCGCGTGCGCCGGACGTTACTTGCAAGTTGCAGGTACCAATGATTTCTACGAGCGAAGGAAGTTAAGTAAATAAAGTATCATAAAGTAAAGAACAATGAACCAATTATTATTTATTTAAAATTAAAGAACTTAAAACTAATTAGTAGTTTAAGGCTAAGGTTTACTAAAGTACTTTTAGTTTAAGGTTTACTAAAGTATATCTTATTATTTTGAAAATTAAAAAAAGTTCGTTCAACAGATAAGTTTTCTTTATATTTGTTAAGTTTTGATAAGTAGCAAATATGTATACCTTGGTCAGTAATTATTACGGAAAGGAAAATAAGACCAGCGAGAATTTAATTTTACTTTGAAATAAACCCAGGTTTTTAGCACCTACATATCTATCTACATATCTATCATTCATGACACATGCTGGAAAATCTTTCACCACTGTAAGAAACATCTTTCAAATTAATTCTACATTTAGTTCAGACCCACAAAAACTTGGTAACGAAATGTCGGCGTTTTCAACATATTTCACATAACAGCCAGGGGACTGGCAGTCCCCTGTTAATCCTAATTTAATTACCTTCAGAAACTCGACTAATTACTGAACCAATTATAAATAGTTTATGATGATTAAAAACTAGGAAGACATGTTGACGGTAATCACTTTCAGAATTAGTATTGGTAACTTTAGGATAATGTTGATCTTGATAACTAGTTCACTTGATATTTGAACTTGGTATTGCATTTTAATAGCCTGATTATTTTTGGATTGATGGAGTTTAAGTAATTTGTATCGTTTAAGTTAATTGACGAGTAATCCGAGCCAACTTCGGTAAACTAAGCCAAATTAAATTTAAGTTATATTTTTAATATAAAATATGATCCATAAAATTATAACGACTAAATTCAACATCCATGAAAATATTATTCGTAAAATGAAGTCTCTAATTTTTTTAAATTAAGCTGTAGTATTATGCGATGCGTAATTTTTTTTTGACATCAACTAGACTCAACTTAATTTGGTTTAGTTTATGAGCACATAAACTCAAACACGTATCTTTCTACTAGGACTAAAAAAACGACCAGTTACACAGTCCAAAGTTCGAACCAAAATTGATTATTCACGACTAAAAAGTAAGGACCATTATAATTTATCCCAACAAGGAATATCTAATCTTCCATCTGAATCGTTATTTTGGTGTTAGTTTCGTCCAGGGTAATGATGCGTATCTCGGCCCTGATTCTTATTCTTCGAATGTTTCGAATGCAAGTTGTCTCACTCGCACGTACTCTCGTTTGAAGGGCAGCCTGCGTTCGAAAACAAATACGAGGAATGAGGATCAGTACCCTGTGTCGAGTGATCATCTAAATCGCTCCTCTAAAAGGATTTGATTCGATTGATACGGTGAACAAGGGCCCTATTAGACGTTAAATAGATTTTTTATTTGTCCCTTATACCTCACGCTTTGAGGACGATTGCACAATCTAGGATCCAGTTTATAGATCAAAGATCTTTAACTAGGCGAGTAAAAACTTGTGTATACTTTACGTTTAAATTTGTTTGGATCTAGTTGTTAACCACGCTTAGTATAATATATTATAAGTATACTTTCAGACAAATATACATAGGTACATACAAATCTTAACTGTACTTTTTGAGATAGTGCCAAGATCTTTTAAAAACGTACAACAGCATACGAGTAACCCACCAGCCAGCATTTTATCTAATCTGTATAAAATAAGTATTAATTAATGCATTAATAAATTCGCCGAAAGGATCTTAGATCGCAATATCTTGATATATTATGTCCAAAATATCCGTTTATAATGCAATAAATTTCGTTTAACTATGCCAATTAATCAAGTTTAAGCGGTCAAGGTATTACACACAATTTATTTATACCACATGGTCGATTTATCTTACTGAGATATGAGTGATATGTAGCACGAATTTAATCAACAAGGTCTCTCAAAAAACCGGAAAATTGCTTTATGATACTTCGAGCAAGTGTATCAAAAGCTAGGGCTTATAACAAATTAAGAACGCACTTATGAAATAGATTCACAATTAGTGAAGATTAAATATTTATTTTATCTTCACTTGTTCATAAATAATTTCATACATGCCTGCTTGTTTATACAAGATATGGGATATAAAAAAGAGATTTAAAATAAACACGTTTAGCAAATCTCGCGGCAAATTTTAAAGATGGGTTCATTCTTTTGCACAATAACGTAATCTTGGCACGGTACACTTGATTCTAATGCGGAATCTATTCAGCCAGGATTACGATGTTTATCAATATTTCCTCGCAAATATTTAGTACACGTGTTTATCTAACATCTTGCGTGACAATATTTGTGTAGGATTAAAGATATAACATTATAATGTTATGCAGTTTCATAGGCATACAAAAAATATTAGGCAACATTTGTAGAGATATGAAATTGCAACAATACTGTCATAATTACATATTTTGTTTATGTACTGTATTTAGATACAGGTAGAATCTCCGTCTCTTCAGAAAGGTCACTCTTTATTTAGGTCGTCCTGAAAACTTCAAATTATTGATGAAAACTGTTAAAGAATTTCTTTCTATCTGTGTAACAGGTGGAAGTGGGCTGGTCATGTCTGCAGACGGGAAGACGGTAGATAGAGCAGACAAGTGTTAGGCCCTTATCACACTGGCGATTAGTGAGCGATTTGAAAGCGACGCGATTGCGTAGCGCGCACGCCGCGGTGCGTGACGTGCACGTCGCGACAGAGCAGCGCGGCGTCGTCGCGGCGTAGCGTGGATGCCATTTTGTACACTCGTCTAGAGATGTGACATTGTAGATAGTGTTTGAGCAGTAGTGTTTCCTCGTCAGAATCCATTTTGCTACTGAGTGTACAAAACGCGGAAGGCAAGCTGCGTGCACGTCGCTCAATCACGACGTCATCGCGGCGTGCGCGCTGCGCAATCGCGTCGCTTTCAAATCCCTCGCTAATCGCCAGTGTGATAAGGCCCTTAGAGTGGAGACCACGCTTAGGCAAACGTAGTGTAGGACGTCCCGCAGCACGGTGGACCGACGATTTGAAGAAAGTAGCTAGTGGCGGATGGACGAGGACTGCCCGAGGATGGTTGGCGCTCATTGGGGGAGGCCTACGTTCAGCAGTGGACGGCAATAGGCTGATGATGTTAAAGACTTTGAGAAGCCGGAAATCATCATGGCAAAATGTATGGTTTTCGTATAATAAACGAACATCTAAAACTATACTATGTCTATTTCTGTAACTAAACTTACTAGATGAGGTAGGTACAGCCTACACAAATATACATCTTGTTTCCAAAATATTATGTACATCAATTACCTGCACTATAAAGACATTTTATAGAATGACCAACTTAAAAGCACAGGGCCCAAAAGCTTGGTCTTATCTGGGGACACCATCTTTTGGTGTAGAGTTACAATGGGACAGACAGACCGATGGATGGATGAAAGACCATACATTTACGCCTCACTTGATTTGAAGGCGTGTATGAAATTCTGATAAAGGTTAAGCTACTTTGATGGTTTTATTAAATGTTTGTGCGATTCAGCTGTTGTTGAAGAATTTGTTAAAGTAAACATCGTAAGAAAAATATCCAAAAAATTTTTTTTGGATATTTTTATATCCAAAAAATTATAGATTTCAAAAAAATTACAACCGTAAATAGGACCTCCTTCTTTTTAGAAATCGGTAAAATGGTTCAATAAATGGAAAATATTAAATTTAGATTTAATATTTTCCATCAAATGATTTAAGACGCTCGTAAAATCATCAGATACACGCCGGTGTTCTAAGCGCAAAAAATAATAAATTATTTGGATTTTATCGGCTCAAGCATTACAAATCGCAACATTTTGTAACCCATTATTTAAGCCATATTAATACAATATTTATACGAGATCTCCCCTTTGTTTTGTCACTGATAAGCCCAGGATATGATATTTCATCATTTACCAGAGACCCCCTGCGGGCGGAATCGCTAACAAATATTTTGGAAATATTTCTTCAACTTGTTGCCCTTTTATCTACCGCTTCTTTCCGTTTAACTGTCTATAAAATTGCTCTATTTGAGAACAGCCTAAGAAGAAGTAACCGGCAAACAAAATCCAATCCAGTTTCTAAGAAATAAAACACATTTTTCTTCGAATAAAACAAAGTTAAGGTCGTTCCTAATTCGAGATCATTATTATCTAACAGCAAAATCTTTACGTAACACTAAAAATGGTCGCGCGCAAAAAACCTCGCACATATTTAGGGCTGCCAATAAATCTCAATTTATTAACTAATAAAGTTAATTTAATAATTCATAATTGATAGGGCGCAGTTCCGCGATTTTATTTGGTCCCTTCTTTATAAACAAAAGGACATGTGTTTTCTAAAACGAATATGCGATTTATTAACAAAAAAAAAATACCAAAATTTATAGCACGTTCAAAATTAATTAAAATGGGGTGGATACTTTTTATAAACCGATTTTTTAAGGATTTTCAATATTTATTGGCTATTGTAACATTGCAGCAGCGCAAAAATACCTGCTTGTATAAATCAAACACCGCTGCTGATCCTGGGCGACATGGAGATACAGTGGTGGGAATGTGTGGTGGGTTTGGCCCGTTTTTTTACATAAATCAAAAAATCTTTTTGCTACTTGATAACTATCAACTGATAATAATAATAATAATTTATAACGGTATAGAACTAAACAAGAAATACAGGAGGTAGGTAAAATTCATTTTTAAAACAATAAACTGCTCATTAAAATTCACTTATACTTACCTTAATCACAGAATACATATTAGTTTAACAACCTTAATTCTATTACTGATTTACAATATAAATCGAATGTGTGTAAAATAAATGAAGTACCAACCCTACGTAATGTACCATATCGTGGGATGTAACTCGACACTTTTCGCTGACAAAGCGCACGTTTTCTCGACAGTCAGGACTTATGAACCCGCGCAAAAACCCCGGCAAAAACCAATTAGGGGTTTTTGCTCCAAATTAATATTTACAGGAATGTCGGGGTTCAGCACGTGGTAATACTAATGCACATGTGAACTTAGCAATTAACTTTCCATTTGACGGGGCTAGGGGTGGTCCTTCAAGAATGTAGGACCACCGCATTTTTAAGTGGTCAAAGAGCAATCTAGAATATTATTGACTAGGTGACCGTTGGACCACAATCTGGAGTATTATTATGTCAAATAAATCAAATATATCTATGATAATATTTGATTAAGGCCGCAAAATATTTTAATAATAATAATTTCACTTTTAGGTTTACTTAATTTAAAGTCTTAAATCTGACATATTGTATAGACATTAGAGTGTAAGTCAAAAACCTCATCAAATTAGTCATTATAATCTTTGAGAGATGCTGTAAGTTATCCGAATAAAATAAAACATAAAACATTGTTCGTAGCACGCGCTACGACCATGAGTCATAACCGTAGCTCGTGGTCTTGGCGCGTGGTCGTCGGCGCGTGGTCGCCCGCGCGTGGTCATGACTCATGGTCAAACGATGGAGTTGACCTACTGTTATAATGATACTATATTTTTGCTTGTATATTTTTATGTTTTAAATTTTTGGTATTTGCATGTATTTGGCAAAAAATCGCTTAAGTTACTTGATGATATAATATAAAGTGTGTTTGTTCCAATGGTGAAAATTTCTGCTTACTAATACAATTACAATTAAATTGAATAATGTAATTATGTATTATTTTTTACTTTTAAATATGTATATTATACAACGCCAAACGGTTGGAGTGTATAGAAATAAAAATACAACTCAGAAAACTAAAAAAAACAATCCGAATCGTGTTACGTATCTTCAATGCAATTTTTGGCAATCGGCGGGCAATATTATCAAATATTACGACGGAACCCGTGGTGGGACAATGCGATGCACTTTCGGACAATGTGCCCCGGGCGACACACGATCCCACCTATCCTACAGGAAGTGCTTTGTCCTACCAGATGCGAAATTCCAGAGCTGACATGGGCGGGGCTGGAATTGTGCAGTCTTCCTTTATCTCGAGAGTTATTACAGGATACTATGGAGGTTTTTAGGTAACTATTGAAAAGTTTGAGCCCCCGGTTTTCGGCAGGATATAAAGGTACGTTTCAAACGAAAGAGAGCCGCCAGAGTTCATACATTATTACAGAAATATTGTAGAAGCAAATTTTTTTTTAATGAAAAAAGGGGGCGAACGAGAAAACGGGTCACCTGATGGAAAGCAACTTCCGTCGCCCATGGACACTCGCAGCATCAGAAGAGCTGCTGGTGTGTTGCCGGCCTTTTACGAGGTAATAGGGTAGGAAAGGGAATAGGGGAGGGTAGGGAAAGAAATAAGGGAGGGTAGGGAAGGGGAAAGGATAGGGGATTGGGCCTCCGGTAAACTCACTCACTCGGCGAGACACAGCGCAAGCGCTGATTCACGCCGGTTTTCTGTGAGCCCGTGTTATTTCTCCGGTCGAGCCGGCCCATTCGTGCCGAAAATACCAACTGCTCTCTCTGGATCGTATCCAACGAAGGGCCGCTCGAATTGTTGACTGCCATAGTGTTTTGAACAGCTTGGACCCCTTGGAATTACGCCGAGATGTAGCTTCACTCTGCATCCTCTATCGGTTGTATTACGGGGAGTGCTCTTAGGAATTGTTCGGAATCATACCACCTGCAACTTTTCGCCATCGTCCCACGCGCAAAAACATACCATCCTCATCACCTTGATGAGTGGCAGTCTTCCACAGTGCGATTTTCGCGTAACTTTCTGCCGCGCACTGTAAAACTCTGGAACGAACTGTCACCAGCAGTATTTCCGGACCTATATGACCTGCAAACCTTCAAGAAAAGAGCGTATTCCCTCTTAAAAGGCCGGCAACGCACCTGCAGCTCTTCGGATGTTGCAAGTGTCCATGGGCGACGGTAGTTGCTTACCATCAGGTGACCCGTTTGCTCGTTTGCCCCCTTATTTAATAAAAAAAAAAAAGAAGCATGGCTATCCCACGGCAAAAAATATTATTATTAGGTATATTTTGTCTTGGCGTGTTCAGCTGAGCAGACGGTGGGTAAAAATATTTATAATTTTTTAAGTTACATTCTTTAAGGTTTCAAAGATTCTATCTTGTAAAAACCGAATTCTAAAGGTGTTATAAAAGTTTGAATAAAATAATTCAGGCGGCAAATTGGTATCGAAAAAGGATTTTCTACTGTTTTGAAAATAGAACGCTCCCTTCTCTGAAAGGGATTAGGAACCTTTTGCGGATTGTTTTTACAGCCTCCAGAACCCCTTTGTCGGGTTACAATACGTGGTTCTTTGACGGCGGCACCCATTTTACGGTTCTTGAATGGTTCCCGCATCCTTTGACGAACGTGCGCTGTCAATAGTTTGTTTCTACTTCACGGCTAAGGCGCATCAATGGTTCTACAATCAGCATTTGTTTCGCTACTTTATTCTTGAGATTTTGAGTATTCTTGTAATAGTTAACCGTATTTAAAAGAAACTTGGAAGCTTTTGTTTACCACTTGTGGTAAATTCTCTTGTGATTGTTAAACGAATCGTTCTTGAAAAAATGGCTGCTGGAATCTTCATAATAATCACTTCATTTTATTGAGAATTTAATGCTTTTACTAGTAATTTCTGCGTCTATTTCTTTTGGAAAAAAAACATGAACTGCAAGTCTATAAGTAAGAAATGTGTTACCATACAAGATATTATTTACCTACCGAATAAACAAAATAAACCGTTACTTATACAAAACTGTACCTATCTATATAAAAAAATATCTTACTAACAAAGTTTTAGGTAGCAAAAAGTAACCCGCGTCCTTCTAAGTGGTTTTCTAAACAACCCCAGGCTACCTGGCTTCCACAACCGTGCCATATTCGTATTCCTCAAAAGGGTTAGTTAGCGTTGATTATAGGGTCGGTTATAATAATTAACATGCCCCTATGATAAACACGTACCCAAAATGGATTTTTAAATTAGTGACTGAGACGAAGACAGTCTCAGTGCAAGTTTCATTCAAAAACAATGTTAACAAACCTGCATGAATACAAAAAATACTTTCATAGACAGTTACCGCAGTATACTACCTACTTTAGATATCATAGCCCATAGGGGTTTAACCAGCAAACGAACGAATCGCCTGATGAATGGACCTTATCCTAGTGCATTACAAATGGAGTTCGAAAATGAATGAAAGAAATGAACTCAGAATCCCAATTGAATACAGTTAAGTAAATTAATGAGTAAGATCCTCTAAGATTATACAGAAAAAAAGGCGGTTCGTACATTGATATATTTAAATTATTAACAAATTTGCCACGGCTCTGATGAAGTTGAATGTATTATGTAACTAATACGGCTTTCATATGCTGAACATTCCACGTTATTAATACGTACATTTTTCAACTTCTGACCATACCTAATCCTCACAAGGTGTTTGCATTAATCATAAGTTACAAAAGAAAAAAGTTTTTTAGCATCGAACAGGAAACCGTACCTCAAATATTTAAAAATGGAACGTTTTTTTAACGGTTACTATATTTAGCGTCGGACCCTTTTTAACAATGCGTGGGACAGATTAGACCCTACAGCCAACATTGACAGCTATTTTTTCGCGCCCTCGAGGGCTGACGGGTTTTTTGCCTCTTAACTATTATAAATGGTCACAAATGATACTTTTTGCATAAAAATCCTTTGCCTAATTTGAGTTGCGGGCTGAGGAATTCGATAAAATATACAAAAGGTACGCAGGAAAGGTTTGACAGTTATTAAAAGAGGTTTTAGTTGGGACCTTTTTTATGACGAATAATGTTAAATGTTACTTTATGTATTTTTTGAAGAAGAGATTTTGGTTTTTGAAATATTATACCAAGATAATATTATAATGCCCATCTTATATTTACGATACTAGTTAACTTTAATTTAATTAAGGATGTCACCAATGTTATTGGTTTTTTATTGGATGCCACATAACATTTTATATTTTCTGTCAAGCTACATATTCATGAATAATAGTTGAACATTCCTAAAATGCGGTCGTTTATAATTTATATTTTTCGCTACGCAAATCTGAAAACCATTTTTCTTCCACTTTCGCTACGGTATTTCAGATGTAACAGAATATGCGTTAAGCAGAACTACTGACAATACGCCAAAGTATCACAGACCAATTGTCAACCAATAAATAATAACTGATTGATGACAAAACCGTACAACTCCGTCCAACAATACGTCCTAAGCCCAAAAATGCCTTCCAAGTGTGTCCTATAAATAATACGTTATATTGAAACTCTCAATGCAAAGCCTTAAGGTTGGATGATCTCTTAAAATAACAAGTGTTTGCTTCAATGATTATCAACAATGCCAACCTTTGGCTGCCTTATAAAAGGCTCTTTACAATCCCCCGCGCTTACCATTTCATACGATCGAACTTTATTACACAAAACATAAAATTCAATTTTGAACACCCTGTGTTACTCATATCCCAGTTGTCTGGCGTTTAAATTTAAACTCTAAGGTAATTAAATAAGATTTAAATTGCTTCGGATGTATGTTTATTTGTAAGTACAAAGCACGCGTGAATCTTTACGGCCAAGATGGTTCACCATAACATAAAGCAACAATATCCCATTGATACTCAACTATTAAATGGTTTTACACATTTATAATATAAAACGATAAATAGAATCTTTTGTGAACAAAGTTTTTTTCATAGAACACGCTAATGCATTTAATTCTATTTCCAATATTTAGACGATTATATTATTTTATTAAAGCGATATTTGTTGATACATACACACTGTTTGATATGTAAATAAAGTTTAAGGACTTAAAATTAGTTGGGATTAGTGATGGGTAGATGGTTATCTTTAGTTAGGTTAGTTAACTTTGATGGATAAATTTAAAATAGATAAACCATGGTTGCGAGTTCCATAAAATTGTTTTAATATAATGTAAGATTACATTACAATTATTATAAGCTTTACAATTTAGACGTTGCATTGATCGAAACTTCCTTGTAAAGATATTTCAGTATTTCATATTTTGCTTGGATGAAATTATTCCAATAATAATATCATGTCCTTTAATGAGACTTAAATTTTCTTGACATAACTTTTTGTCTAAACCGATTTATTTGCTCGAGCGTGAGGAGGTATCAAAAACAGACAATGTAGTACGTAGTGAGTTAGTGAAAAACGCATTTACACCTACCTACTTTCTATCAATTCAGTACAAGATAAACATGTATCAATACGAAAAACTATCTACGCGTTAGCTAAGGAAGTAATGTGTACGTCCTTCCGTCCGCCTACAATATTAATCTTACAAATTGGCTTCATTCCTCGAAGTCGTTACAAATAGAACGAGCCGTTCCGCCCTAGGTTTGAAGTGCCCCGCCCTAGGTTTGGAGTGCCCCGCCCTAACACGCCCGGTGCGAGCGTCGACACGAGGGCATTAGGGCGGGCCCGCCTTAAAGTGTTTGGTCAAGATGCCGTTAATGGGTTTTCTTAGAATTAAGTAGATTGAAATAAAAAAATATGACGGTAATTTTGAGATCCAATTATTTTCTGTAGATTCCACCAAGCAGAGAAATTATGTCGTTCCATACTTATCTATAAATGGTGTACAGTTGTACATTTGTACATGTACATCTCCAGTTTTGTATTAACTTTGATTAGTGCGAGTGATTAGTGATTAGGAGAAAATATAGGACTTGCACTATTCAGTTGCTGTCCACACTTACTTTCACCTGATTAGATCACCTGCACGTCTTATCACTAATCAAAGTGAATAGAGGCCTTATGGTTACTGCAGCTATATTATGTATTTGTAATTTTATTTATACAATATACCTTATTTAAATGTATATAATTATATTATATGTAATATGTAACATAATTAGTTATTTCTTGTATAAGCCGATTTGTTTTGAGTAAAACTAGCCCGTACAATGTACATACCAGCTTGTAGTAGCACTAGGTCCAACCAAACCTCCATTATATTTTCAAGAGAATTATAATGTATACGCTTTTAATTTAGTATGTAACCATGTTTTTGTGCATAAACAGTGCCTAATATCGGTGGCTTTGCTGGCACTTACTGGCAATGCACTTGGCGTGCCATTGAATGGGTATTGATTGACATAACACTTGTTATCGGCCGATCTGCGATCTTATCAGCAATGCACGTGGCCGGACTCTGGAGTACAATCGAATTCTCGCGTCATGCCCGTTAGCGTTGAGCGGTATTTGATGCTGTACACGTCCTTAAGAGGATACACCAAGGGCTAGAGAAATTGAAAATAGGTATTTGTAAAATATATTGCGCACCGCAGAGCGCGATAGAGACAACACGACAAAAGTTATAATAAAAAATTATTAAGCAAAGCTTGAGCTGTATTTTTTTGTATATTCTAGCCAGTTTTGTTTTGTGGGTGTTTGAACACAGAGGAAAATCTTTTAATTTTTTGGGTTTTTGAACGTTATTTTTTTTAATAATAAAATTATGAAAAAAAAGAAAACAAAGGGACATGGCTAATACATAGTGACCATAGATGTTCAGGAAAAAAATTATAACTCTACCGGTATTATCCAGGGAGGAAACAGGGGAAAACTTTTGTATGGAGTAGTAGCTCAGTGTTATAGCTGTATAGTGGTAGCTCAGAAGCGTAGTGTGCCTTGGCGGGTCCTGTATAATTTGTTTGAAGGCCCTTAGAAAAGGGTACAAATTTCTCATCAAACAAAAATAGGGTCCCCCATGGCCCAGGGGCTCCGTATAATTGATACGGCAGATATGGCAGTAGCTACGCTTCTTCCTACTATTACATCGAAAAGTATTTATGGAATAATATGGATATTTATTCACACTAAAACTGTTAAAATTAATTAAGATTTTTAGTCTTTGAACTATAGCCTACATTTTATCTGGAAAAATTGTTGTAGGCGAGGTAAATTATTTGGAAAATGAGTTTTTTTTCCAAATTGTGAATTTTTCGTTGTTTTTATTTTGTGATAAAAACTGTATTATATATATTCATTTAAAATTAAAACTTCGAATTAAAAATAGCCTTTCTAATCAATACTTTCCAAAAATAATCAAATTGCTGGAACATAGCAGTAGAAGAAATTTCTAAAAATATTCTATTGCTATCGTGCCCAAACTTAATGCATTCAAATCAATAAAAATTGAAAAAGGTCTATGCTTATTATGATTCGACGTTACAATACCAAGCATTTTAATAAAATAACATTCCCGGATAATATATTTATAACATTGAAAGCATACAAACCTCTCGTCCCTTGGACGGCCAATGTTTGGTTAGGTGCGCCTTTTGTAAGGGACCGATTTATAGTAATTGTCATTTATTATGAAATAAATATGATCCTTTATGTTTGTTGTAAGAAAAGACGTCCTTTATGAAATTATCCGCGCGTAAGAATGTAAGTCGAATGATATTACCCGGAATGTAATGTCGAAAATGTTATTTCAGTTTGCGGCAGATGTTTGTCATTTATCATTATTCAGTACATTGTAAGAATTAAGATTAAGAAAGCTTGGATATCTTGATTTTTTTTTCTAATCTATTTAACTGAGTGATACTTAATCAAAATTTGCTTAACGGAATGGGGCTCTCCGCTTCTTTGTTTTTGACCTGATGAAATGAGGAGTAAGGAGGCATTTCACCGGGACAAAAACAGTGAAGAGATAGAGGAAGTCTTGTAACAAGTCTATTAGGTGACTTTTTTGATGATGAACATAACTGGTTGAAAGTATAACCCATTAACTCCCAAGCGGCATCCGGGTGCCTCATAACAATTGAAAATCTATTGTGTCTGGATTTCCCATGATCAAGGTATTATTTAAAAATGTTGAAGGACGTAGACACATCAGAATTGAACGTAATTTAAATAATAGTTATAGGATATAATATTTTCATTGTAGATTACTAGATACACCAGATCTAGACCCAGTCACGTTGGCGTATACAAATTATGTAATTCTGAACAACGGATCTTAAAAATGTGTCAATTTTCATATTTGGTGTTGGTCATACAGACGTATTATTTTCAATATCAATAGGTTTTATTACGCTTTAGCTATTTATAGATCAGATATTAATCAGAAAAGATGTTCTCCTGATAATATCTTACAGTTTTTTCCTTCTCGTTTTTAGTTGTCCCAAATTAGTGGTGTCTTCAGCGACGTGGCAAAATTACAGTTGTCCGACAATGTTATTGATATTATATTCCTTTGTGTTCAGAGTCACCTTATAAAACCCTTCACGTGGAAACACAATAGTGAATGACGTTTTAAAGCGAATTTGTCTACATTTAAACGACTAAAAGGTCTATTAATGTCCCTTTGTGCGCGTGATTTGCAGATTATACAGCGTGTTTTAGTTTGATATTAAATAATACTGAGAGTTTTGAGTAAAATCAGGGTAAATATTAAGCAACAAGTAGGAATGTTCTGCAAATGCATAATTACTTTTTTGTTTGTAATAATTATTAAATAATAAAATGTATATTTATAAGTTTTGATATGAACACCTTATCAAATATAAATACGTACATTATCAAAAAGGAGAAGGAGATATAATGAATTCGATAGAAAAGGTATTTTATGTTATGCGATAACTCAAAACCTTATTTACCTAATGTAGAGTTATCTAATCTCGGTATGTACCTAGAGCTCAAACACTATTTTCTATCCAAAACGTTTAAAATTCTACAACTAGGCTCACCCTGTATAAAGATAAACCTCGTTTAACACAATAAACATGACAAAGGACATAATAAAATCATAATAAACTGTAAACTGACTCAAATGATATTTTCTCGGTTCGATGATCTTTTTGAGTTTATGATATTTAGCGTGAGCATCATCTGTCGTTATTATCTAATGATATTATATTGAATGATTTCTAAACAACCATATATCGTCAATTGTGAGATGTTTAAAGATGTATAAAAGCCTCTGTAACTTATGGTTATGATTTTCAAACTATAAAGAACACAAAGATTTTAGGAGAAGAATGTAAAATGAAAAAAATATAATATGAGATCATTATAATATAATATTGTATTATTCAAGTAGTTTTTGAACTTAAAATTTTATTAAACTTATGTATCAATAACCCGGTAGGTTAATGGCACACTTTTCTGATTTTATTAGGTACTTCACTGTGGAAATTCCCGAATACATTATACAAGTGAATATCAACTACTTATAAGCTGTATTTTTTCATGGTGGCTGATTTTAAGACCATTCTAAGAAGAGTTTTATAATAAATTGGAAGTTGGCACAGTGTGAAACTTTACCGAGTCACGTACGACGGTGCGATTGTTTTGTTAGTGTTCGCGCCATCACAACATTGAGCGGTCATCAATTTGCCCACTTCCTTAAAGATGTCGTTCCTGTCTACGACTAAATAGCCAGGTGTACAGACAATTAGGTAATCACACCGAGTGGAGTGCTGTCACGGCTTCGCGGAAACCCATTGTCACGGGAGAACCACCCAGTAGTGTTTGCAAACCCACACCAATATTTGCCGTACGAATGAACGAAACAATGCGACCCAACAGTCAAATCTCTCTTGTCACGAGGGTGTGGTTAAGGCGAAGCACGTTTGTTATTTGTTTTGTCCAGAAATGTGTTTTTAAAAGATTTAGGACAAGACTGTTAAAGATAATTTCAAATTGAAATAGTTATGGCCTTCATTCCTCTAGTATAAGAAATACCAATGTTCATAAATAATAATCAAAAAAATATGTTAAGCGCGTTAAAAGAGCTGTAATTTTTTCAACACTTAATTTTCTCGAAAATTGTGTTTTTTTCCACAATGATTTTAACCACTTAAATGAAGCCTTAAATTAACTGACCATACCCTAATAATATTAGTAAAATAATTAAAAAAAAATTACTTGAAACTTTGCTCTACTTTTCAATTTCAATATCGTGCTTCGCCTTAAAAAATTTAGCGAGCACGGGCGAGTATGTTGGCACGTCCACGTCTCCCCACGGGTGGCGGCCACCACTGCGTTTTGTACCACCACATTGTACCATCACCATATTGTACCATCTATTATAAATAAGACTCAGCGTGCGCTACATGGACAATTGAATTAATCCAATTTTTTTTAAGTCAAGATCAACACTGCTAAAGCTGACAGCTCTCAGAGCGCAATGATTGGTGATACTTAACTGTTTAAAAAAATTGGCCAAGTGTGAGTCGGACTCGCGCGCGAAGGGTTCCGTACCGTTATAGAGCAAAAATAGGCCAAAAATTGTGTTTTTTGTATGGGGCTCCCCTTTAATTTTTATTTTATTTAAATATTATTGTTAATAATTATTACAGTACACACATATTTAAGGCATTTGTAAAAATTTCAAGTGCCTACCAGTTGCCATTATTGATAATTGATATCGAGCAATCACGTTTGTTGTATGGCAGCCCCCCAAAAATACATATTAATACTATTTTGTTTTTAGTATTTGTTATTATAGCGGCAACAGATATACACAATCTGTAAAAAAGTCTAGCTATAGTAGTTCTTGAGATACAGCCTGGCGAGTGGCGACAAACAGACAGACGGACAGACAACGAAGTCTTAGTAATAGGGTCTCGTTCTTACCCTTTGGGTACGGAACCCTAACAATAAGGACTTTATAACTTATACTGTTAAAGTTATCGAAAACAAAATTTAACATAGCGACGTATAGACGTATCTAAGCCATCTTATATAGACACGCGGCAGCGAGTCAATGCCAAGTTCATCAATAAATCTTCAAGAATTAAGACATTAATTAAGGCTTTTTCTGTAAGTGTAGAGAACGTGAGTTTTATCTGTATATAAATAGGCAGCATAATATTTGCGTGATAGGCAAGCTCGAAAAAAAAATCCTTCTGGACTAAGACTTGGAGAGAACCCTCAAGATATTCATATCATCATAAACTATTTTGCCTTTTACATTAAAATAGGTTTCTAAAAACTCTACCCCAAATATTTATCACTTAAATTTTAAAAATCAATTTCCGATTATAACACACACATTCATTAATTATTCCTAATTCAATTAAGCCCTTACCATAAATAGGTCTGTCAAAGGGGCTATTGAGCCCGCACGTGTACTCACAAAGGGCTCGGCAGGGTCCTAGTGAGAAAGTCCATAATACACGTGTCATAATGGCTCCTTTATTGTATCGGAATTGTCACAGATCGGTCATAGAAATTACCAGATATGTAACGGTTGAGATTCCTTGAAAGTTCTTTAGATTGAGGTAAATTCGAGCTCTTCTGAAGTAAATGTTCAAGTTTTAATAATTAGATTTCTAAAATGTTCACTAAAATAATGATAGTAAAGTAAGCATGTAGAGTTATGGTCTTAACTACGCTAGTACAGCTTCCATTAAAAACTTTAAAAACTTTATTGCTTGGAACTATTTAAAAAAAAGGATCGTAAAAAAAATCTTCGGTATGCACACTGGTAATTGGTATGCATAAGTTTTTTATGATATAATTTTAATTACTTGCGAATATAAAACTTATCTCAGACATAAAGACCGATAAGAAATGAAACGACAATTTGTAATGTTCTAAGATTATAGTGCTCGTTCAAGGCCAACACTTAAACACAATAATTAATACCGTAAAATAATCTCGGAATATCGTTAATTATTCATGAAAATATAATAAAACTCCCAACTTTGGCTACTTAAAAGCATTTAGACATTTGCCATTAAATTAAGTAGTCTAAACTATTTTTTATCATAGAATTAGAAGACCACCTGGCTGGTCCAAAAGCTGGACCGTTTTTAAAAGCCTACGTGATTGTATTTTGAAATAACACGAAATACGTTTTAAAACGTGATTAAAATATAATTATAATACATTTGCAAGTCAATGCTCGTGTTAAAATAGGCGTGTTTTTACACTCGGTGTATTTATCTTCTGGCAATCTTATCCTTATCTTAGATTTTTTGCACACTCGATATTTCAGACCTTAGAAAATTTAAATATGACCTTTAGATGTCGAGAAAAAGCCTAAATATATAAATCTCTTAATTATTCCACACTATTGTGTGGAATAATTTAGAGATGTATAGTGTGTGTAACGTTTTATTTGTTAAAAAAATGTATAATAAAAGCATAATTTCAAAATAATATTGGCTCGATGCACTCCTTCACCATATAAACTATAACTGTGCAAAATTTCATTCACCTACGTTTCCCCATTTTTCGTCAAAAGGGATCCAAAGTTTTTCGCTCGCGTATTAATATAATATAGATATTATAAAGTTTTAAATGTTTTTATTTACCAACTCCTATCCACCATCCACCTAAATAAAAAAAATTAGGTGGATCCAAAAACCTTACAAAACTATGGGTAGGTATTTTAAGCCAAACATATTATGTAGTGTTTGTTCATGACATATCTGATATCACATACCAAACGGGAATTCTATGAAAAACCTTTTTACATTTTGTTCAGTCATTCGCTGCTTGACTTGCCCAAACAGACCTTGAGGGTGTATTTATTTTGGTTCGTCGATTGGTGTTATCATTCCAAACATCGAAGGCTGCTTGTTTGGCGAAGGACTGCAAACACCCACGTATATTTAGTAAATAAACAAATTCCAAAGCGCATTAAAGATTGACTTTGGGGCTTATGCGAATTTGGTCGTTTGGTTCAGTTTTTTGCAATGAATGGTACCTAATATTTTATTCTATGGGAATTAGAATGAGTATTATCAGATCAAGTGGTGGTTGCTCGCCTTGTCGTGGCGGTGGGGCTCAGTAACCGCGGCTTGGACAACTGCGGTGAAGCGAAGAGGCAACCAGGGCCGGCCGGTGTCGCCGCCTGGCCCGAGGAGGGCGCTCCCAGCGGACTGGAGGAGTCCGCTGCGGATGCGCACCGAGGTGGGGCCGCAGAGGAAGAGGCAAGTAGGTATTACGGTGCGCCGCTTGCCCTATCCTCTGCGGCCGAGGACGGATCGCGGGGGGGGAGAGGCATTGTGGTAGGTTGCCGCTTTCCCTACCCCCCCTGCGAGCTGGCCGTTCCGTTTGAACGGCATTGGTGGGGCCGCAGAGGAAGAGGCAAGTAGGTATTGCGGTGCGCCGCTTGCCCTATCCTCTGCGGCCGAGGTGTGGTCGGTGGCAGAGCCACGGACCTGATCTGCCACATGGCCTCCAAGTAGCAGACTCGGGGGGCGTCTGCTACAGCCCTGGTGGGCGCCGAGGAGGAGGGCGCACGTGTCGTGCGCCCATCGTGGAGTCTTCGGACCGCTGGCGGGGTCGCTGATGTGTGTATCGTTCCCGTGGCCCCGTCAAAAGGCGGCGTGGCGGAAGATGGGGGGGGGGTTTTAGTGGGTATACCGTGGTCTCATCAGCTACGGGAGTCCCACATCACCGCTCGGGTCGCCCCCTGCGCCTGGGTGGTATGCGTAATGCATTTCCCCCTCCGGAAAAAAAAAAAAAAAAAAAAAAAAGGTTGTGGACGCATACCAAAACGAACGCGAACGCGTCCACTAAGTAGCGCGCCTTCAAGGTGTATAAGGTACTAAGTATATAATTATATTATATACTTATACTATACTATAATATTATAAATGCAAAACTGTCCCGGGAAAGGACATAGGATACTTTTTGTCCCGGGAAAATATACGGTTACCGCGCAATAAACGAGTTTTGGCGCAACGGAGTTGCGGGCGTCATCTAGTTAAGTAATAACTAGTAGCTATGTCCACATTGTGCCCTTTCATCTTCAATTTTCATAATCTTTTGACATTTCGAATGTTAAAAGATTACGAAAATTGAAGATGAAAGGGCACAATGTGGACATAGCTAATAAGTAAGTAATTTCATTCGTTACTTACGTGTTACATTTGGTTGTATGTTTCGTGTAAACTATCAATAAGGTCGTATCCTAATAGCATTATGTAGCCCTTACTCGTTTGCCACTAAATAAGCAAATAAAAACGTGTTCAAAGGGCACATTCGTCTGTGATTGCCCATAACCGCCATAGTTTTTACTTACCGTAGTGATCTAAGTTGTCCAATGTCCATGTATCAATTACGTGAAGTGCGTAAAGAGGACCTGCCGTTAGAATCTTATAACATTAACTTCGGTTAGTTCCCAACTATCGAGTAAGTACCCATCTGGCTATTGATTCCTAAATTGCGCTAAAAAGGCCAGGAAACATATTTTACTCTCGACAGTTCAACAATTATAAACGTTGTAAAATCGCACTCGAATGGATATAACAATGAATTTAAATAGTTTACCATTGTTGAGCACTTTGAAAAGTTTAAAAAGAATGTAATGAATTCAGTTCATTCATGAATGAATCGCGCACTCGTTCATTCACGAGTGTGCTCGAGTGTCCAATCACTTGGTCACGGGGTGGTCAAATTGACAGTGGTAACTCTCAGAATACAGAACAAGCTATAAATTTTAATTTACCACACTCTTCATTGTCACCATTTGATATGAAGAGTAAAGTAATGAATAAGTCTATGATATGAAAGAGCATCCTTTAGCACAGAATATAATTACCTATATTAGTTGTGCCTTTAGATACAAAAAAAAAACATATTATAAATTTGAAGGTTCAAATGTTATCTTTAGGTTTTTCCCGCAACATACTACTACATAATTATTATGTTGCGGAGAAACCCTCTTTAATTATTTTATGTAGTTGTAGGTCAAGTATGAAGTAGCATAGAAAAAAAAAGTACATTAAATGTCAAAATGGCCCCAAACCCCGAAATGGGGCACTTGACCATAGTTCTGGCCTCGAAATTTCTAAAATACACCTCTACGATTTTTAATTTTAATATTAATATTTTGGTATCAATGATAATAATATTTTTGATTTCTTCATTACTTTTCTTCATTACTGAAGGTCATGCTTCGTTTCTCTACTTCTGTCTTCTTTTTAATAGCTGTGTCCAAAACAGTTTTACTTACCAAAGTAACACTTATTATAATAGACGTAAAATTAAATTAATTTGTAACAAAAAATCGAAAATTATGGGTGCAATAATGTGCCCGTATAACTCAGCGTGGGTCCGAAATTCGATCAAAAGGAATTTATTGGCCAGATTCGCAATTCTACGCTTCCTTTTCAGTTTTTTTTTTCTTTTTTTTTTCTCAATTGTTAAGGCGGACCTCGGATAATGCGTGGCGTTGCCGACGACCATTATACAGAGAAAAAGTAACGCCCACTTTTTAATTCATTTGTGAGCAGAAAAGTTTTTAAAGATTATATTCTTTGAATGAGATACGAAAAAGAATATAAATATTTTCTAATGTTAAAGAATTCGGTAGTTCGGTACTTAGGATCGAATTTCTTCAGCTGCTTTTTGAAAATGGCGACTGGTTTTCCCGCTACGTATTTTTGAAAAGATGGTAAAAAGATAGCTAAGTAGCAAATAAGGAATATGCGGACTTTAATCATATAATTATATTGCTAAAATTACCTACAATAGCAATTCTTGCCATCACTATGATTATTAAAACACTAATAATTGTACGTGTACTCCTATGTTCTTTGAACTTCTCTATTTTATTTTTTTTATTTTATCCATACTCCCTACCTACATGTTATTGAAATTATAGAATTGTGACTTGGCACTGTAAACTGATATGATACCATGTAAGCATTAACCTAAAGAGCTATCAAATAAAACTATAAAGAAACTCTACATAGTACAATCAACTATGATACCTATTAATCTGGAGAACAAAGATCATACCATATCAAAGATCCTCGGTGATTACAATAAGAACTAACAAGGGCACTAGGTCCTTAAAGCCGTTAAATTCATTATCATGGAGAGTATTGATGATCACCGAGGAGGCTACTATTCATCACAATCTTCTAGTGGCTAGCTAACACGTGTTCTGTTTGGTAACAAATCATGTGCGTTGGAAAAAGATCTAAACTCCAGCACTGGTTATGAAAAACCTGCCCTAACTCAAATAAGTAGAGTTCAATGTTGAATGTAGAGCAGCAAGAAGCGATTGAAATTAAATTTTAACTTTATTCTTCAGTGATAAAGTTGAAAATGCAATGAATTTGCCATAAGGGCATGCACAAAGGAATATCAATTTTAAGGGGCACTTAAACTATCTAAGATGTCGTGCACAATGATTACGTTACGTCGATCCATCACGGCGCAGACACTTTGTAGGCTTCTATAGATTTTTTGTTCGCCCATTTCCTGTTCGTCCGGGGCCAATTCGCAAAATACAATTAAATTTTTTCGGATTCGAATTTTTTCCTCCTTAATTTTTTCGCGTCGGTCAACATTTTTTTGTTAAAAAAGCCGTGCGTAATAGCTTCGTTATCAATGCAAACCGAAAACGGTTTTTGAGGATTTTTTTGCGGAATTTGCAATGTATTTTTGCCCTTTCAAAATGACCGCTCTAATGGATTTTTGGCCCGCGGAGGCGGAATCATGGTTTAATTTTTTATATTTTTTTGGGCGAATCGAATTTTTAGTTTTTTGTCAATAGTGTTGAATGCCAATCATTGCCAAAATGTGACAAGGCAATTAAAAAGTGAAATTGTTTGCTTAAGGCTAGTTTTAAAGAAGACAGTAATTCTATTATTTTTAGGTTACGACAGCTTTTCCCATTTATTCTGGAGTTTTTCTCTTCATTACAAATTGTCCTTTTACTATACATTCGTTGTATGTATCATGTTTGTAAATAATTGTGTAATTTTTTATTATGTAGGTATATATATTGATGTATTCCTACAGGCGAAGCTTTACCAAATTCACAGCAAAAGGCAATAAAAATTAATGAACTTCATTATACCGTGTCAAATTTTTAAATTATGTCACGAGTTCAAGCCGAACCCACTAAATCCTTATCTAACACCACTTAATCCAGCATCCGTTGTACAAATACGTCTAAAACCGTCGTCACCTAAATTTAATAGCAAAAAATTACCAAAAATATGTCATTCGTGCAACAAAAATTGGTTGGAAAAAACTGGCTGGCGATAAAAAAAACTGACTGTCAATAAAAAATCTGCAGTTTCCGTTTTAAAAAAGGAACGTAATTTGAAACCGCACGAAATTGTTGCAACACGTGACGATGTTGCACTTGTTGCTGTGTTTTACAAAAACATTTCGGGCCCCTTTTTGTGTTGTCACGTGTTTTTGATTTGCCTAATGGATACGGGTTGCAATATTGCATTCCGACTGATTTTAGTGAAGTGAATATGACTTTTCAGTATACAGGACAGCAGAATTTATCTTTCATGAATTCAAGGTAACTGTTAAAGCGAAATTGTTTTAAAGAATAATATAATATTTTAGTTTGTAAAGACAGCGTTTAGTTACAAATCAGATACTGTTGTAGGCTAGTCTTATGGAATGAAAATTTTATAGAAAGAATTATTTATTTAAAGTCAGTATTTTTGTATTTTTTCCTTGCTTTAGGTTCCTACTTGCTCCACTTATTAGAATACCCTACGAATTTAATTGATAGTATTTTTCATTACTCTTAGGGATAGTTTCACCACTTCCTGATATGTGCCGGATAGGCTATCAACCAATTATCTTAACAGATAGTGCCGAATGTGCATACTACATTCGGCACTTTTTTAAAGACATATCGGGTACCAAAATTATCCGGAATTTGGCATGCATCATATGCACCTACCGGAAGCTCGCAAGTGGTACACGGCACCTAATTATGTGGAGTAATGGTTTCCTGATCACCCCGCGTCCTTGCGAAGCCGCTAATGCACACACTTCCGAAACACCTTAGGTTGGTCACACTGTTAAGCAATTAATGGCACTAAGTACTTAAGTAACCTTTTTTGGTACGTTCAGAAGTGCAATTCAGCGTTTTCGTTGCGAAAAACTTAAGTTGAGTTTTCTAATTTAGGTGATGCTTGAATAGTAATAAATCTGAGGTATTTAGTGTATAATGGAATATGACGTATAAGATTTTTTTCATCCTTACAGTATTTTTATTTCCACTTCTTATTTGTAGGTAAAGTCAATGATTTGACAGTTTCTCAGAAATCTTAAAATCTAGCCGTCATTTGGGGGCGTTTGAGTGCCAAACGCCCGAAGTCGGCATCTTTTATTTTCAACGCAATTTTACTATCCACCATCTGCTCGTGTCCAAACAATGTCAAAAGCGCGTCAAAAGATACCGCGCCATTGTCAAAAATCACACTCTTGGAGGAGCTGCGGGTACAAAATAATTAACATCCACCATCGAGATTTTTATTATTCGCACCTACAAAGCCAACGAAAAAGTTGTTAAACACGGCACTCTCAGTGTTAAGCCGGGAATAGTCAACCGTAAACTCTTTTGGATACCAGTTACCACCAACTTTATCGCATGCTATTTTCGACATTATTTGGTTAAAGTTTTGGGTTATATTTGTATGCAGGGTTAAGGTTTAGGACAGTTCTACCAACATAAAGATTTCACGCGACACTTGTTTGTTTTCCGCCACCCTGTTTCGCACAAAACACTGAGTTGTTTCACACAAAACTAACGGACCAAGTTAATATACTATTCTGTGGTGGTGGCATTAGTTTTACACGGGTTTGCACTTAAATTAATGTGTCCTTATAAGACGCGCTTGATGATTCCTTTGATATGAATAGTTAAATCTGTATTGAATTGAGACGTTATTAAGACTGGCGTAGAAAAAGTTACTTAAAAACTGCTCACTGGAGGTCAAACTTATAACGTTAAAAATATTATTAATTATTATGATGCATACACCTAAAATTAAGTTAATTTTAACCTGTGTGTAGATATTACATAATGTCCAATATAAAGGAAATATGATCTGGAGATGAAAATATGATTAGACCTAATATGACCAAAAGAAAATTGAAAAAGGAGAGAAAAGTAGAGAAAATTTTTGATAAGTTGTGTAAAAACAATAAAAATAACTAGGTTTTATGTTCAAGTGCTTTTGAGAATCAAAAAATATTTAAGTTATTAAAAAATATGCGATTTTATGGATGGAGGAAGATCACAATATTATTATTTCCTTAAATATAACCCTTTAGAATACGTCTGTATTATACAAAAAATTATCGTTATTTAGGTCTTTTTATGCAGGTTTTCCTTACATTTGAAAGTTTTGCCCGTATTTGTCTTGTAATCTTGTAAAGTTCAACAAAGTGCGGTTTTAGTCAAATAGCTACCAAACTACCACCAAACCACGACTTTTTGTGGTGAACTACTTACAATGATTGTAGACAATCGGTCAATCATTGAACAATACTTCACTGTTAAAGGCATTGTTCAATTCTCTAATTGTAGATTGTAGAGCATTATTTGAAGTAATTGTACCTTCCTTTTTCGGTCTTTAAGGTCTTTTTACATGTAGTTGTGGTAATGCACACAGATTCACCAATACTGAATGCTGCATTAAGCGTATTGCGTATAGCTTCAAGTCGCAGATTAGCTTATATTATATTTTATATTGGGTACCTTCTGATGATAAACAGATAGCTGCTGCAAACCTTAGATAATTCTGATCTCAATGTCTACTACTTCTGAACATTACTAGAATGTTTTGACCTCAACGATCAGTACTCCCTAACAACACTAGAATGTTCGGTAATGGATGGTGTGTTTCCTATTTGGCTAGCTGCCAGGTCCCAGGCCATCTGCGTATTTAATATTGATGATCTATGTCCACCTTATATAAATGGCGTGAAAAATGTTTCTTTGGCTTTTATATTTAACGGCGAATCTGAGCGTAGCAGCTGTGACGGAAGGTAAGTCAACATCAATGTATCGCGTCTAGACCGTGAAATGTGTCGCCAAATTGAAAAGCCGTCCCGGATCGCACAATGCAGAAACTTGGCTAAATCAAAGCGCATGTGTCGGCGCAAACAGCCGTTCAGCGGATCGAATCGCCGAAGAAAGCCCGTACAAATCCCTAAGAAATAACCGAAAAACCGAAATTTTTCTGCGATTCGCCACGCCACCCCCGATTTCACGGGCCTATTAGAATCGCGACCTGCGACGTGTCGTTGCCGGCTCGGGACGGAACGAATCGCATAGAAATTCCCGATTTATCATTCTTAAACGTATTGCATTATACCCTTTGGACGCCACTTTTGTGGGCCGTCACGTACCGCATTCTGTTTCTAGACACGTACCTTCGATCATATTTTATTTATGTCAGGTCCGATTATACTCTGTCCACTGAATGTCCTTACACCTCGGCATTAATCGTATAGGATTTCTTTAGCGGTTGTTTATTGTACTATATATTAGTATCAAAAATACACCGCGGTAGGTAACTAAACTATATATTTATGTACGACTTTGTTCGATTCCATTTAAGTTTACTGTTTGATATGTTATTATCAGAGCTAAGTATCGTTTTATCTCTTCCTTTCTTCGTATTTCATAATGGAAATTAAATTAAGAAATTTAAAAAAACCCCCGTCAAAAAACTTTAAAAAGTAATGAAATAACATTTCCTGACTTTAAGTTTAAATCATTCCTAAGAGTAAAGTAATATTTTAGTCCATAATTGTTGTCAAGGTGTGTCGGGGGACCGCTAAGTAAACTACCACAACAGCGACTTTTGCATTTTGTATCGCCATAATAGTCGCTGATTCTCTCGATTCGGGTCGCTGTGAACAGACCCTTAATTTATATTGTTATGTGAAATCAAACATCTACATTAGCGGTCCCCCGACACACCTTGACAACAATTATGAACTAAAATATTACTTTACTCTTAGGAATGATTTAAACTTAAAGTCAGGAAATGTTATTTCATTACTTTTTAAAGTTTTTTGACGGGGGTTTTTTTAAATTTCTTAATTTAATTTTATTTTATGCTTTTTAAACTTGTGCAGAATAATTCCTATCAACTGGATCATATCCCAATGAATACCATCTATAAAATATGTCCTCTTAGATGAGGCCATCAATATGAGCCCAAACATGAAACCTCCACTTTAGGTTCATACGGAGCTTGGCTCCTATAGAATCCAGGTGATGCTGCAGCAGCAGCATGCAAATATTTACTGTTTATCTACGTCTTACTGGTTGTCGCAATTAAAATGAGCCCAAACACGAAACCTCTGCTCTAAGTTGGTGAGGAGTTGGGTATCCTATTGATTACCAGGTGATGCTGCACCACCAGGTCAACTTTCCAATAATGTGTATATATTCATAAGTGCCTCGAACCAGGATGCAAAATATAAAACCCATCAAACGACTGCAAGTTGCTAATCGTCCTATCACGAACCAGATATACCGTGATATTTCAGCAATGAGCAAGCTGATGATGATGAACTATAGCTAAGAACACTCACCGTCATGTCAGCTTTCAAACAAAAAAAACTAGATCAAAATCGGTCCACCCGTTTGGATGCTACGATGCCACAGACAGACAGACAGACAGACAGACAGACAGACAGACAGACAGACAGACAGACAGACACGTCAAACTTATAACACCCCTCTTTTTGGTCGGGGGTTAAAAAGAATCAACATGATATTTAGCCCAGGATTAATTTTAACCCAGACATCTAGTTTCAATGGACCTAAATTGTTTAATTTTCACGTATCTGACCTGGGGGGTTATTATGAGCTCTTATATCCAGCCAGTTTCCAGCCAGTTTACAAGCCGTGTCTATGCAATGGCCTGTAAATTGGCCTGTAAACTGGCTGGATATAAGAGCTCATAATAACCCCCCTGACACTTCACGTCAATTGTTATCAATGCCCAAGTTATCTCCAAGTTCAAAGAAAGGGATTCTTCAAGCACGTGTTATATGGACGTTAATGAGCATAGTGACTATTCATATCAGCTGTTTCTTGTTATTGACCCTAGTCGAGGTCAAGGGTCAATATGTGACCTCTAGTTTTTATCGGGAATGTGCGCGTGCGATAACTTATGATGAAAATTAATTTAAACTTACATCGTCTCAACTCTCAACGGTAATAAAAATATTATGATAAATAATAATTATTATTTTTAAGATAAAAATCCCACCTATGTGACCTTTATGTAACTAGAAAATATTATGTAACTTTATTTTAAGAGTACTCGTTGCTACAAAATAGCGCTAGAAACAACTGTACATATTATAATAAAACTGTAGAAATGTTAATTCTGTACATTAAAGATATTCAAAAAATAATAAGCGGGGGGTGTCACTAGATCGCTGTAGAAGCCAAAAATGTGGTTAGTTTTTTGTCTGTCTGTCTGTATGTTTGTTCCACTATCACGCGAAAACTACTGATCCGATTTGCATACGGTTTTCGCAGTCTATATATTATTTGTCTTCTTCCAACTCAAAATCTGGTGTATAAAAATCCCCCCCCCCCTATCCCTCTAAGGGGACCAAAGAAGGGGTCAGATTTTGTATAAATTTTTTTATTTAATGGACTTACTTCACATTATTATGTGTGTAACAACTTATTATCTGTGTTTTACAACTTAACATCTGGTGTATAACATTTTTACTCCCACCCCTCTTAGGGGACAAAAGAGGGGGTAAGATTTTGTATCAACTGATGAAGTAGAAATACTTTAATTGGCAAAACAACGTTTTCCGGGACATCTAGTAATACATATTACCGTACTGGAGCTTGTATTTCGAGTAATACGAGCATAGACAGTAGGCACCTAGGCACTTACCAAAAAAACTTGCGTCAACAATATTTTATTTAAGAGAAAATCAAGAGCATATTTTATTTAAATGGCGAAAAAGTTGACTAGAGCACCCATGAAAGAATAATTAGGAATGTAATAATTTAAATACGTAATATTTATTAGTTAAAAAGTTTTACCTCTAGCATAGTGATGATTCCGTAAAACAAAGATTCAAGTAACTTCTTATAAATATAATAACTAGTATAGTCCAGTTATTACGTCGGAAAAAATAGGGTTAGAAATGCATGTCAACCAAAAGCGCCAAATTTTGGATATCATGTGGGAGATGGCTAGAAAAGCTTAAGTTCAAATTGTCGACCAAAATAACCTTGTGGGTTTTCCGCCATCTTGAAAAAAGGGTTAAATTCAGTTTTTTCATCATAACTCAATTCCCCGTCGAGATAAGAAATTTTTATGAAGTACTTTTTTGTTGCTCTATGTACGATCTACAAGTAAGATCTCAAACATTTTTCACGTATCGATCATCGTTGTCGAGATATTGATATCGAAACCACAAGCTTTGGAAGAAAAAAATGTTTTTCGCTATTTTCTTTTTTCTCGTGAAAGATATCGAAAAATGTCTGGTATGAAACTTGTAGACCGTGTTTAGACCTACAAATTAATTTTTTTATAATTCATTTCCGAGAAAAATTAAGACCTCTAGCGCGTAGTTCAAGTACCTACCTGTTGCCATTTTTGATATAGAGCAAAAAAGGCCAAAAAATATCGTTTGTTGTATGGGAGCCCCCCTTAAATATTCAATTTATTTTATTTTTAGTATTTGTTGTTATAGCCGCAACAGATATACATAATCTGTGAAAATATCAAATCTCTAGCTTTTACCGTTCTTGAGTTACTGGAGACAGTTAAATATTTTTGCTCTATATTGGTACGGAACCCTTCGTGTGCGAGTCCAACTCGCACTAGGCCGATTTTTATTTTCGTACGGCGTAGTGTCGCAACTCAATTATCTCGACGCAGAACCCAGTTAAGATGAAAAAACTGAATTTAACCCTTTTTTCAAGATGGCGGAAAACCCACAAGATTATTTTGGTCGACAATTTGAACTTAAGCTTTTCTAGCCATCTCCCACATAATATCCAAAATTTGGCTCTTTTGGTTGACATGCATTTCCAAATGTATGTACCTAATGATTGGAGTAGTAGATATTGCGTCCTTTAACGACCAAAGGAACTTATTTGGTCGTAAAAAGTTTTAGCTTGCTTGCTTTGCTCCTTGCATAGTGTGCAATGCGCATACTGTTTTCTAACTGTCCAGTGTCCAGTGTCCACGCAGGTGCTTACTTTTGGCACAGAATATATAAGTAGTACCAACTTTTGGCGATATGCGTCAAATTACAAAATTTTGTCTCACTAAAACTCGAACGTACGGCTGAACCGTTTTGGCTATAAGTCTTAAAAAATTCGTGGAAGTCAAGGGAAGGTTTATAAAAGCAAGAAAGTGATACGAAGTTCACCGGGTGATCTAGTTAAAAATATAATATTTTGATTCCTGTGTTAAAATGACCATTACAAATATTGCGCGACGCAATTTCTAGAGTTGTCAATATACCGGGAGGTCACATCTCACAGGTCATCTTACGTCGGCCTTACATCATTTCATTGATAGCTCGCGATTATGTTCTGTCATCTGTGTCGTTGAATTTTATTTTTTTAAACAAATTATTCTAAGGGTTGATTCAGACCGCAACGCGACGCGTAGATGCATTTCTAAATTAGTATGGATTTGACAGATTCGCAAGACGTCTCACGCTGACGACATCTGTCAAACCCATACAAATTTAGGTCGCGTCGCGTCGCGCCTCGCCTCGTCGCGTTGCGGTCTGAATTGACCCTAATGCGTAGAACTCGGTATATCTGACGAATTCGATGGGCTTATAAAATTACGTTACGTCATATTCTTTTTATATTGACAGCGGAATCTACAAACGGTCAATGTTTTTAAAGGTACATAATAGCTTCCACACCGGTTTCGGTGACGGTGGCCTGTTTCATTGAAACCAGGCCAGGTACGCAGGAGATATTGTATAGTGCCCAAGTGTGTGCGCAGTACACAAGAGCACTCTCTATTCCTTTACTCTCATAACCGGAGGTAGACCGACACGACTGGCGAGAGATCGGGTGCAGGACCGACTTTTTACATGCCCATGACCCATCCGACGCATGGATCATCTTACTTGTCAGACAATCAGGTTATACATTATACATAATAATAATTAATAACAAAAGCTTTTGCAATAACACAAAGTAAAATAATAGAGAGTCCCTAACTCCCTAGCCAACACGTATTCTTAATCGCTTCTTTATAGAATCGCGGATCAAAAATATATGGAATTGATAATGCGTTGGATAATAATATTATGAAGTCGACAATCGACTCATGAGTCACGTCAAACATTTTGATCGGCGATTCTATAGGTAAAGAAGCGGTAAAGAAAACGTATTGGCTTGGCCCTGGGGGCTATAGCCAGTCGTCACGTTGGGCCTTTATAATATTTAAATGATAAATGATTGGCGCCATGATTGAGAAGATTCACATAGCATGGACAAAAGAAGGCGATTATGGCGAATGTGTCTCATTACGTAATCGCTTTTTTTCAATTGGTCCATCATGGGCCTACGTAGTCATATTGTACCGATAGATGTAGAGTATAAATACATAGTATACAGTGTGTAACAAAAATAAGTGATAATACTTTAGGGTGTGTACGTGTTCCTTGTAGAGAGTTCACTGTGAAAGTAGCAGCGCTGAAAGACCAACTTTTTTTTTCGCTTTTGTATGGGCAAGGGCCCAGTGCAGCGTCACGAGTTTCCCCATACAAAAGTGAAAAAAAAAATTGGTCTTTCAGCGCTGCTACTTTCACAGTGAACTCTCTACAAGGAACACGTACACACCCTAAAGTATTGTCACTTATTTTTGTTACACACTGTATACAACATGACTGGTGAGACAATACCGATACTTATGGAGAGTACTCTGTACTCGATTCTCATTATAATTATGTAATAAAATTAGGTTCTTAATTTTTTTCCGAATTTCCCAAAAATAAATGAATCATGGATACTAAGTAAATTACGCGGCTAGGCAAATAGGCATACTATGCGGCCGGTGCAGAGGCGTGCGCTACCAAAGAAACACCACACAACTACCCCTCCCGCTCGCGGTGTCCATGCGTTGGGTAAATATTTATTTAACATTTACCCAGTGATCAATATTTTCTTATATTATTTTTTTCCAACTAATATAATAGCCAAATATCACGTCCTCGAGTATTGAACATGTCTCACCAGTCACGCAGTATTCACTGCAATGCTTACACGCTATAGGTAGCAGTGCAGCACCAGCATGGACAGTAAACAAAAAGTCTTGTTCGAAGTTTGACAATGTTTCTACTTTCTGTCAATATTCTGATATGACGTGTGCAACATGTCGGTTTTCGGTCGGATTGTTTACTGTATGTGCTAGCAGCGCCCTCTGCTACGACCTATGCGTAATATTAAGACAATAAAAAACAACAAAAGAAGGAGTTTTTAACCAATCCAAATAGTTTTTGACAAGATATTCTGTGGAGACTCGAAGACTATAAAAAGCCTATTTTCATATTCATATTAGTAATTTTTTTTGTATTTTGTGTTAATTTATTCTGTGTACTTGTTGTGGGAGAAATAAACTTATTATTATTTTTTTTAATAATAATAGCTCCCACACCGGTTTCGGTGACGGTGGCCGGTTTCATTGAAACCAGGCCAGCTACGCAGGAGAATTTTTATAGTGCCCAAGTGTGTGCGCAGTACACAAGAGCACTCTCTATTCCTTTACTCTCATAACCCAGTGGGACGGCAGACCGACACGATCGGCGAGAGATCAGGCGCAGGACCGACTTTTTACATGCCCATCCGACGCATGGATCATCTTACTTGTCAGACAATCAGGTGATCAGCCTGCATTGTCTTATTAAACAAATAAACTTATTATTATTACACAACACAAGTAAACTTATTATTATTAAAAAAAAGCCTATTTGGTTCCAAATCCAATGTAAGGTCTGAGAGAGCATTTTATTTATATTAGGTATATATGTATGTGTACGTACCTTCTGTATTTGTTTTTCCTACATTTATATAAGTACTTATTAAGTTCTCTTATCTGTAGTTATGTAATTTAAATTGTTACTATCAGCGTTGCTTTCCTAATTATCAGTACCAATATTATATTCATGATTCCTGAATCCTGACTACAAAATATGTAACTTTTTCTATTACATTGTAATTTAACAAAGCAACATTTGTTTAATTATATTTTTGTATAAAAAACATCTTTGATCATATAAGATTTAATTACAACATAATGTGTTGTTAAATATTAATCTATATCTAAAGTATCATGTTACAGTTTTGAAATCAGTATTTTAATATATTAAGTATAAGGAAATATAATTGATTTTATAAATATTAATGGTAAGTTTATGCTTATTCGCAAGTCGTAGGTTAAAAGTATTAAGTTACTAAATAAGATTTGAAGGTAAGTAAAAATTAAATAATTCATTGTTTTATTTATTATCTTTATTAGAATCAGAGATCAAATGAAAGTCTTGATATTCTTATTGTTATCAGTCTAAAATGATAGGCACATAACACATAACACTATGTAAACATGTACAACGTACATAATAACATAAGTAATAATATTCACTAAGCCTAAACATACAAGTTAATGGAGCATAAAACTAACCATAGCTTAAACAAGGTAGTAGTACAATATATTCCTATCTTAAACATACTAAATTCGAACTAATACATTTTACTTAATACTAAGTACATAAATGTAACAAGATATGACACGGAAGAATACAAAACTTAACTTAATCAAAGGTTTAATCGACAAAATTGTAAAACTTACGAACAAACTTAATTACAAAACCTTAATTGAGATTAATCTTAAGCTAGCATTGGCACATTCGGCCTATTTCGAAATCAAATAGATTTAAAGAAATTTAAAGCTCGCTACACATAATATTATACTTCTTTTATAAACTCTTCTTAACCTAGTTAAAGCTTCAGTAGATGTACATTCATATCACAGTTGGGTCACTTACGAACTAATGGAAGACGATGATGATGAAATTGAAGACAGAGATGAAGATCCGTGCAAAATTAATTACAGTGCAGTTGACGTTAAAGCTGTCTACCAAAACATGACGGATAATTTTATAGTAACACAAACTTATTTAGATGTTGCACTTGTATCTCTATTAGATTTTAATCAAATTAGAACCTTAATATTATATTTTAGATAACTTTAAACCTGATTATCAAATTTAAATCACTGCCAAAGCTAAAATCTAAACGTAAACTGAAGTTAAAACGAGAATTCAGAATTGAAATCAAATTCAAATGAAGATACAGTACAACATCACAAAACTAATTCTAATGGAAGACGTTGGCGTGCTCAGCACAAACTAAATCTAATATTGGAAGACACGATTTTGTTTTCACTGCATTAGAACCAAAATTAACTGATAATGGAAGACATGGATTCGCTAACTTGATCTGGATTAACAGCAAAGGTTACATACGAAACAGCTCCTGTTGATCTCGTAGCAGATTTCCCGGACCTCGTTGGCCATGTTGTCGCTGACCTCCTGGCCGGGAAGCAGCTCGAAGCGGGCGGAGTTCAATATATTCTGGTTCGTCGCGTTATCTTCGTCCTCGACCGGCACCGGTTTGACCGGATCCAGCGGGTAGAAGTATTCCGAGAAGGCGAAGACGAGGGGCTCGTCGGCAGTCTTATGCGATGGTAGGTCAGGGCTGGCCGGCGAGTTGGAGTTCAGCTCCCCGAGCTTCGACCAGCACTTGTTCAAGTTCACTCGCGTAGAAGTCACCACCCTGCGCGGAAGCCGCGGCTTCGAGCTCTGTAAACAACGATAACAATACGTTATCACCGATAATATTATGGTATTGTAGAGTCACCGAAACCGGTTGCGAGTGATAAAAACAAAACTTCAAAGAAATCACGGCAAAGGTTGAATAAAAAAGATCCTTACCTGACGATTTAGGAGCTTCATCCACGGCGAGCGAGGTGACTGAACCTCCTTAGAAGGAGATTCTGGATTCTTCTCCGCGAGACACATACTTATGCTACGATCTACGACTACGTATTTACAATGCCGCTGCGGGAGCGACGTGCACACACGAAGGTACAGACGGGAATGATGCGATCAGGAAGGGCGCGGGCTTTATATAGCGGTCCCGTGCGGCGCGCGTGCGTCCCGGGACCGGCGCGCGACGCACCGCGCGCCGCGCCGCGCACGAGCGGTAGCGCGCGCGCATACTGGTTTCCACGAACACGGCCTTTGACGTGCCGCGACTTAGAAATGATTCCACTAGATTATTACGGGACAACTATCGATATTTGAATAATTATTAATGTGTTGACAACGATGCAACGTTAACGGATCTTTTGTCTGATTAGAAAACAATAACTTGGATAATAGCCGATAAGGTCGGTTAAAATCAATAGGATCGATTAGTACCTAATGAATACTTGTTGATTGAGTATCATAAGATAGGTGCTTCTAAAGATATAATAGGCTGTAGGCAATGATAATAACGACATCTCAATTAAGATTGACAAAAGAAGTTTTGACAAAACACCACACCCCTATCCTCGCATCCGGTGAGCAAAAAGCCTATACAACGAATACATAAAAATCATTTGCATAGAATTAGAAGTTATATAATATATCAGAGTATCCGACCATGATATATAGACGGAGGCCGCATGATTTGTGGCGAGCTAGGCTAGCTAGGTGATTTAATCACAGGAAGCCACATAGGCAATCTCTGGACCTAGCACACCTGCCGTTGTGATTCATAATAGTCAAGATACACGCCTAGAGCAATGTACTCTAGCTATTCTTAGGTTAGATAGCCTTCCGCTGTATTGTGTTGGAATAAACGTTAAACATAAATGCATCTTATACAACAATGGATACTTAAAGAACCTATGTATTTTATTGACCAACAGCAAGTCAAATGCGTTGATAGAAGAATGGTATATTACTGTGTTCATTTTAGAAGATTTTTTTTCGGACAAACTACCGTCACAGGATGACGTTGATGTTTAAATATTATCTAGCTAATTTAAATTGGATGATGGATAAAAAATAGAAATCCTTTACCGTGCAAGCATAGAGCAATCAAATGCTGATAAGAAATTGCTAAGTTTTAATATTTGAAATCTACCAATCACAAATGACTTTCGTCCGTAACCAAGTTATATTAGCTGCTAATTTTAATAAATTAATGCTACTTAATTAATACATATTAGTTTTTTAATTAAATGCGTAGCGAGGGAGCCGATGATTATCAGATTTAGAATTGTGATTAGGAATTCGTTTTTGAGTCATAGTTAAAGTTATAGATTGTGCGATTGGGGCGATCAGATTATGGATCTGTTAATTATTTTTTATGCGGACACAATCATAGGATCTTTGATGAACTAAAAGCTTTGAAAGTGAAATAGAAGTTAAACATCTGGAAAACTAGGAAAGAGGCTAATGATAAGTATTTGATGATGGTGATAAAAGATAGAGAAGCCCTTCTAATAATTAACAAAACGAAATATAAAAATTTCAGACTTAAGACCAAAGTCTTGTTAGAGTAGAAAACAAACGGTCTTACTACAAAAGATTTAAACACCTGTTGAACACTTGATTAGAAAAAAAATAGTACATAATTGTGTCAAAAACAACTATTCAATAGATGTTTATATTTTTTGTGGTAAGACCGCTATTCTTTATCTTTGTTTTGTAGAGTCCTAGAGTCCTGACTCCTGATTAAAAAAGTAAAGACCACAATATTATCTACTACGAAGCATATTATACCACCCCTATACCAAATGTGGCTTCTATAATATCCTCTTATAAACGCTCTAGTACGTTCCATTTTTCAACTCAATCAACGATCTCATGAAACTGAAACCATATTTAGAACTCGTTGTAACCGATCCCACGCATTCCCCGCTGAATCTTACACATTATACTTTCATTATAGAAAAAAAAAACAAAAAAATCAACACCACATCGCCACCACGTGCAGTGAAAAAAAACCTCCGCCTTTCTGACGACCCCTCCACGGATAGGGTTACAAATGGAACTTTGTGTAGTTTTTTGTGCCATCAAGGATTTTTCAGTCAAGATTTTATCTTTATTGATATTTTAAGGTACAACGTTTGAAGTAAGTTTTTAAACAAGCTTACAAAATTGTTGCCTGTTGGCTATGGTTTAGAACAAACAAAGTGTCAGCCATTTTTAATTAATAATTAGTGTTTAAAATTCAAACGCGGTCAATAACATTTTATCTTAATAGTAAATAGGCATCTATCTTGGTATTGTATACTATTATAAAATGTTGTTAATCAAGAAATGCTGATACAATAAAAACTTATTGTAATTTTATACAATCACAGATATCAGTACAATTTTCCACTTATCATCATAGCGTTGTTATGCTAATTTTATTTGTATAATTTTTCGGTGGAGTACTTACGTCTTTATATTAGCATTTTCGTGCCTATAGCAGGTAAAATTGTTTTTTACCTTACAAATTATATCGCTAATTTAAATACATTTTAGAAGATTTGAAGATTGTAGGCAGGTGAATTCTTTTATATTGATAATAAGAACGAGAATAATAATCTCCTAGGTAGCCAAGTACATATCTATAATATAATTTTAATGTTTTGCGAATTTTTAGCGGCATTACGGATCTAAAAAATCTAAAAATTTAAAATAACAAAATCCTTTTGACTTCTATACAGACATTTTAGGAACATAATATTAATTGTTCGATAATAATTTGTCAATATTTATAGTCAAGTAGTTAAAAATAATACTTTTACTTTATCTTTGAAACACCGTCAGATCTTAAAAAGATTATACATAGTTACCTACAATAATTATTATATATTTTAGCAGCACCTGGACTATTGGAGTAAAATGTTTCTTGTGAATAATATGACAATATAATAATATTATTCGGTGTCCAAGAAAGAAATAATAAAATAAAAATACCTAGGACTATAACAACTCTATCTTTGTGATATATTTTTCACACAAAAAGGATTCATAATATACTTTTTTAATTCTAAGAAGCATTTTTGTCATTAGAATTCGTTACATAAAAATAAACATAAAACATTATCATAATACCTAATAAGCAGTATTAGGTATTATGAAAACAAAAGACGAACGGTTCCATCAATTTATTATAATAACGTTTTATTATTATAATAACAGGAAAGGGATAAATAAAACAATCACGGATAGATAAGTGTCCCTCCATGACAATGCATGCATTCCGACACAACCTAATGCGGGCCCTAACGCATAACTTACACTATATGCCGCGGTGCAAGTCAGAAAAATGGACAGCTTAGGAAATGTCTGGAAACAGAAAAAAACTGACAGAGAGACAGACATGACGAATCTACAAGGGTTCCGTTTTTTGCCATTTGACTACGGAACCCTAAAAAGTAATTCAACCACCGTACAGAGCATTTAATTGTAAAAAATAAGGCTAAAAATATTAGTAGGTACACCGTACAGTAGGTAGTGTAGGTACAACTGAATTATTTTTTTTTGATATTTTTTAACGAAATAGTAATCTAAAAATTCGTTACACATTTTATCGATTTTCCAATCAGGATGTATGTAATTAGTGTAGTAGAAACTAGCGGGGGTTAATTAATTAAAATCGTTTTTTATCAGATTTCGTATCCCATTAGCACCATTTATAGAAATAATAAGAACCTTACGTCTAAAATTACTCGGTGAAAGATCTTTAATCAGATTATTTAAAGGTTGAAATCATTATTATAATAATAAAACCATTACAATAAATATTTTCGTTAATCGAAATTAAGTATACACTATACTTATCATGTCCTCCATATGGCCCATAGGACCAGTTTACACTAGCTAATTATTTAAATAATATTATACTCACGTGTAGTTACTTATCATCGTATATACATAATTATTTTAATTTTTAAACATGATTGGATACAACAATGTTGATTGTTTTGGTAGTCAAATGAGGCGTTCATTAAAAACGAAAATAATTAATTACGAGGATAACCAATTTTATTACCTTACTCTGATAGATATGAAACTTAATTCAATACTTGTACAGTAATAGGATGTTGTTTATATTCTAAGTTCGGTTTTATGATCTATCGTTTAAGATGCTTTGTTTTAATTTAGTGACAAATTTAAAAACTCAAAATTGATGTGATGTTATTAAATAACATAATAATATGATCATTTATGCAATTGTCCATCGAATCGCAACAAAGGCTAATCTTTACATTAACAACTGTCAAGTAAATCTAGTATTTTTTTAAACGTGCTTTGGCTCACCACACGTTCCCATCATGTATCTCCTGTGTCGCCAGGATCGACAGCGGTATCCAACCACGAAAACCCTTTGATATGATCTCAGTGAGCCCGAAGGACATGCTAAAGCTGTCTTGGGACCCGCAACGAATTAGCAAGTATACAGTTTTCCCTCCCCATAAAAGATCTAGTCATTTTGCAACTAATCGGTCTTGTGCATTGCCTGTAACCCCGATTATAATCTATAGGGTGGGGAGCTCTATTCATAAGTCCTGACCGTACGCCCGTACGGTCGTGTGCCTGTTTGTTGTCAAATAACGCCTCAATTTGGAGTTGTGACGTCACATTGTAGGAAGTGACCCTTGATGAGGATAATTGAGGGGTGCAATGAGTACATTGTAATTTAATATGGCATTTTGCGCTTCCGAGGATAATGATGGTACTCACGAGACACAAATTGATACTTTTATTGAGTATTGCGATGAATATTCTTCATTATCTATATTTTGTGATCGCATATCGATAATTGCATATTTTTGCTTTTAGTACTATTGAGTGTTGCTAAGATTTTTCATTATCTACATCTCATCTCTAGGTAGTAGATATTTATTCCCTGGGTGCAACTATTAATAGGTATCTATAAACTATAAAGCTATGATTACATAAATAATTTATTTCCTTTAGGAGCATCTTGATAGTTTTCTGGATTCGTAATCAGGGAGCGATTTTATCTTAATTAAAGCATCCGCCGGAGTTATTAAACCGATTACATTATGCTTAACACGAGAAACTTCGATTACTCCGTAAAAAAAAACCCTCGATTATCATTAAAATGGCGCGAGGACGCACACAATCACGGGCCACAGCGTACCCCTGAAAATACGCACATGCGTACGCACGCGGCACACACGCACGTTTTCAGCGCGGGCGCAACGCACGCTTACGGCGCGAGCACACACGCACACTTTAAGCGCTCGCGTACACGCACGCTTACGGCGCGAGCACACACGCTCGTCAGCGCCTCGCGTGGCGGGCGTGGAGCATCCCCGTTAAGGGGCGCAGGTGTGGGCCGGTGAATGGTGCGTGGGAACCCGCCGCAACCCCGGGTTCCCACCGCCACCTGCCATCTGCCGTACTACGCATAATTCGCCCGAGTAAATGAACGGTAGTGACCACGTGTGCCCACTTTTTTCCGCGGAAGACCGGTGAGCCCAATTAATTTTATCTCGAAGATAAAAGTGTAGCTGAACTAATCGATTTATCGGCCGAAGACTGCGACGCCAAAGATAGTTTAACTGGGAGATAATACCTGAAACTAGTCTGCGCTATCTGCGAAGCTACTTTAGTTCGGACACTTTATTGATTATCTCGCCGATCGTAATTAATAAGAGGCGTAATTAAATGCGCTTTTAATTTAGACAAATTGTAAAAAATCTGATAACGTTTAATGCTCCTCTTGAGGACTACTTCATCACCATTAAGACGGTGCATAAAATTAATTACAGATAAGAGAGCGGGTATATTAAAATCTGATAAGACTTCTCGAAAGCTCTGGAGTTTTAAATGTGGTCTATAAAGTTCAAAATAAAATGTCACACCGGGTATTATAGTGACATTAATGAATGCTACAAAAATCGCGTAAACTTTCATAGTTTGCGTTGTTTTGTGTGCTAAATGCGGCACGGAGCGAAGCCATATTAATTATGCTCCGTTGCATTGCGGTGTTTTGACTTTCGAGGGAACATGGCTTAGCATAAGCACAGGAGAAATGACTTTTATTTCTCAATCTCCTTCTAAGTTTCCTTTCTCATTTTTTATTACTAAAATATTTCCATAGTCTATACTCTATCGTCTTTGGTAATTCCTCCGTAGAAAGAAAATCTTCGTTAGCGTCGCGTCGACACGACGCATCACGCAACGCTTGTGTCATGGTAATTATTGTTAAAAACTGAAAGATTACATAATATTAATATGATAATATTACATCGTTGTTGGTGATGCGTTATTTCGTTGCGTTGACGCGACGCAACAGTGACTGTTGCTATTATTGAACTGTTGATATTATTGAACAGTGCAACATGGTGATCTAACGAAACGTGACGTCATAGGTGACGTCGTCCGTTGGTAATTATTATTTTAATCGGTAAACACCGGTACAATACCGAACACGGCCCGACCTTTATGGACGACCCTTATTAACCTGTTCACTACCTTTCACGATTCGTTACATACGCGTGTTCTTTTTGTGCATAATTGTTAATTATTATGTGTAACGTTCAAAACTTCAACGTCATATTTTTATAGAAAAAAAATTAAAGAGGAATATAAAAAAAAACTACGTTTAAAATACCCCAACGTTCGAAAGTTATGAAATAAAATAGCAAAAACATGATATTTGCATAATATTATAGGAGAAGGTGGTAATGTGGCCCCCCACTTTGTTTATCAAGCTTTATTAAAAAAATACAGCAGTCAGAAACCTATAAAATACATTATGGGACTTCTTAATCATTTGTGTAAGCATCTCATAATAGGGAATAAATAAAACTCGGACAGGATAAGTAATCGAAATTATTATTTATTCGTAACTAATCACATTTGATCAGGTGGTGCCTGGTGGTATATGTGACCCCCTGGGGGAATCACATTAAATGTATTGCAGAAGTGAAACTTAACGGCAAAAATTACAAATGTAATAGCCACCTTCAGAGCCTATACAGGTTAGATAAGCGTAAGCGCTATAAGTCACAACTTTGATACTTTGATACCCATGGCTTCCATCTATCATTGGAATAAATTGTGTCGCAGAACATACATGGCACGTCCGCGTTTTCAGGAAAATCAGTATTTAAACAAACGTTCCAGAAATATTTATTAAATGTTTAATTTTATATTTACCTTTTAAATTCCGTTGGAGAAGAGTTTGATGTATCTGTTGTTCGAACCCAAAAGCCAAATCTTTTAATTTTTTAACATAGTTATCGAAACAAAATCACACACACATAAAAGTTTCGCCGATCGCAAGTTTGAACCTCGTTTGAACTCGATCAAATGACAATCGAACGTGACAGCCTCTGTTGGATTTGTACAGTGCCTACTAAATTAGCAGCAAGCCGCGAGCATCCCGTTGCACCTAAATAATTTAGATAGCGTTGTGAGAACATTAAAATATTGAAGGGGGCCAATATACATGCAGGGGCCATATCACAACCTTTTCCCAATACACACACAATTATTATAATTATAAATTAAACAAAGAAACAGTGATAACAGATAACAAACTAAACACTAAAATATACAAACTAAAATATACAAATATATACAAACTTAAAGTATGATATAGCTATAAAAAGAAAAACTTCCCCAGGTCGTCCCCATCTGGCAGAGTGCCTAGCAAGTGCCACGTTGGATGGCAATTGCTATCCGCTGTGCCAGGTAGCTCCCGGCTCTGGGGTCTCGGGTGGCTTTAATAAGCTTCTTAGATATCTGCCTAAAAAGCTTATGTGCCTCCGGACCCCATGCGCCTAGGGTTTCCACCCCAAACGGTTCAAATATGAGATCTCCGCTAAGGTTCTCATATTTGTGCCGCTTCAGGTTTTCTGCTTGGTTTGCGGCTGCACCCGCACAGCTCGAGGTTCCCTGGACATGGGACAGTTATTAAATTCAATAACTAATTTTTTTTTTATGTAGCTGCAGTTATGTCGCCTTTTACTTCAATAACGTGATAAGTCTAAAATTTCAGTTTTATTTATTTGTATTTTAGCGCGTAAGTTTTATTTTTAGTATAATATTGTAATAATTATTGCCGTGTTTGGTTTTGTTATCACTAGAGTTGACGGAGCTACGATAAATCGGGATTGTCATTGAAGTAACTATTTTTAACAATCTTAATTACCCATCTACCTATATATTATTATTATTTCATACCGAATAAGTACCAAAAGCAGTTGCCAATTACCACCAAAAGGCAGTTTTTTTGTAATTACAAGTGTATAATTAACTTCGTACTTCTGTACTTTCTCCCCAAAACCGAACAAGGTCGGAAGCTGTGTCGATTATGATTGGGTTCATACCACTAATAACGCGCTGCACTATAATTTATCTGCTAGTGGTAATCATTGCAGCCAGTACAGTTATTGAGATAATAATTATATATGTATATTTATATTTTATTTCTTTGGTTACCCACTTATGTTTGACTTCCGAAAATTTCTCTGAATAAGAAAAAAAGTAAGATAATTTTGTTGCAAGGATTTTTCCCAAAAAAAATTTTTTTTTGAAAAAAATATTCAATTCTCATTTTTAAATAATTAATAATTATTATATTATCGTTAGTGATAAATTTTATAACGAATTGACTAGCTATTTGTTACTACCTGCTTTCTATTAAGAAATATACTCAAAATACAATATAAATTATTTTCGTCAATTCAAGTTTTAAAATACATCAGGGAACTTAAAATTAAGATATTATTATAAAATATAATAAAACATTATTCATACCAGTCAAATGTCAAAAAAATACAAAAAAAATTTTTGGGCTCGTCCGGGATTTGAACCCGGGACCTCTCGCACCCTAAGCGAAAATCATACCCCTAGACCAACGAGCCAACTGACAGTGGCGACGAAATACACGATCTGTATTAGACGTGTCATGTCTTACGTTTGTGAAAGGTAAACAGTCACGCATGACGTCATCCGTCATCACTCATTTTAACTGGAACAACGTCCGTCCTAATCACAGTTATGTTATAACTTCAATATAACGTTTAGTTCTTCTATTAGGATTTAGGACTTTACTATTAAGTATTATTCCTAGTTCCTACAAACCACTGATCTCTATTATACAAGTACGCTGGATAGCTGATACACACCTGCTTTTTGTGCCTATTTGAAGCGGAATCAGCGCCCCCATTATTCGGGTAGAGAACTAAATTTGACGTAACCACAACCAATAACAACAGTTTCATCACTAGTATTAGTTCCAAGTACTTTCACTACTGCAACTGCTATCAGCGCCAATATGGCGGCTTTCAAACGTCATTTTTACGTCAGATTTAGTTCTCTACCCGAATAATGGGGGCGCTGATTCCGCTTCAAATAGGCACAAGAAATAGCTGTCATTTCAAAGGGAATCAGGTATCTAGATTCTAGCGTACTTGTATAATAGAGATCAGTGCTACAAACCCTTATAGCTTTTTCTACATTTTTCATCAATATCATCATCAGAAGTCAGTTGAAGAAATTTTGAACAGTAGAAGTTCAAAATTTCTTCAACCAACAGCCAATCTTGATTGATCATAATAATATAAATATTATAAGCAAGGACCAGTGCAGTGTATTTTTATAAATGTCAACTTTTTAAACCATTTAGACTTCTAATTTTTTCTTCTTTACAGTAATCAAATAATCTCACACAACTTATATTATGATGTTAACAAAAATACATAAATCCAGCTAGGCCAAGCACTTCTCGACGCGAGCGTACCCATTGACTGATTGCATCAATTTATCAATTGCGCTGTCTTTTTGTGACTTTAAAAATCCATTACATTTAATTGATTATCAATAACATTACAAAAAAACCAGATTAATTAATAGATCAGCTGGCTTTAATCTCGGTTAGCTGCGGGCGAAAAAACTATTTACTATACAGTGGACTGTGGACTACAGTAAAAAATCAATTTGTACTGAGTACATTTTAATTTTATATTGTTGCTACAGAAATAATAAATCACTCTCTTAATTTTATTGATTAATATTTAATATTTTAGCGACATACGGTGATACGGGAAAAAGTAAGTAAATTAAATGTAAGTACAAAAATATTTTGCCGTAGGTACGGTATTTAATGTAAGTATATATAAATAAATTTTGTATTCTTTGCAGAAAAAAATGCACGAAAAGAGAAAATATTGACATGCCAAAATGACAAAATTACATCTTTGTTTTTTTCTTTCCAAATACATATTATAATACATAATTCAAGTATGTAGTTACTTACTGAAAAAAATTAAATCGCATACTGCATAGGAACCGCAAATTATATATTGTATAATAAGCTTAATGAAAAGTAGCCCATGTCCTTCCATGTCAAATCCTTTGCTTTACAATGTAAGCAATGATATTGCTGCTAATAAACATAATAAAAAAAGTAAATACATCTGTCTGACATTAAATCCCTAATTATGAACAGAGAATGTGCAATTTTTAATATTTTTTCTCCGTAATAGACCAAAACTGTGTTATTATTGGGTCTTTAAGAATCTGTTTCTATTTTTCTTCTTGTATTTCTGTAATTGTATTGCTATTTTTGTATATTTGCAAATTATATTGAACTTTTTTACATACGACAAGTTAGGGTGCACGCTTTTAAAACGAGTGCGAGTGTAGAATCAATTATTATACTCTCAACAAAATGTAAGCAAGTACCTTAATTATATAATATTTCCTTAGTATATTATGTTTATAGTTAATGCAATAGTTACCTAAAATAAATATTTACACCAGCGATTTATTATTTTTAATTGAAAATAATAATTATTATTATTCTTCATTCTTTGCATAGGTACCTACCAAAAGCTATCAAAACTAAAAAAGCTATGGGATTTAATCTCACAATTCCTGGAGCCAGACACGAGTACAAAATCATGTTCAATTTGCAACTTTGATGTCTGTACTTCTGTAGCATTTTAGGAACAACTATAAAAATATTACGTCTTCGTCGCTGTTATTTATTTATTATGCTGCACAATAATCAAAACATTTACGAAGTAATAGCAAATAAAGCAGACACTGTTATTAAGCGAATACACTATCTCCCATGAAAAAGGACCATGTACAGTCGCGTCCACACGTAATACGTTACAATTACACCTGCAGTACCTAATAAGCGGCTGTGACTTCGCCTTAATATTGCTCGCGTGTACTGTGTCATTAATATACCTCCCCTCTGTGGTCTAGTGGTACAGAGCGCGGCTCTTGACTCGGAGGTCGTGGGTTCGATTCCCGCGTTGGAAACATGTTATTTCCAAGTTTGGTTAGGACAATGCAGGCTGATCACCTGATTGTCTGACAAGAAAGATGATCCATGCGTCGGATGGGCATGTAAAAAGTCGGTCCTGCGCCTGATCTCTCGCCGGTCGTGTCGGTCTGCCGTCCCACTTGGTTATGAGAGTAAAGGAATAGAGAGTGCTCTTGTGTACTGCGCACACACTTGGGCACTATAAAAATACTCCTGCGTAGCTGGCCTGGTTTCAATGAAACCGGCCACCGTCACCGAAACCGGTGTGGGAGCTATTATTATTATTATATTAATATACCTCCCCTTAACACTAGGGAGCATCGTCAGCATCATATGACAATTTTAAATAGTAATTTTATGTATGGGGTAGGTTCCACGAAGTCTAAAGTAATGTCTCAATTAATCCAAAATTAAAATAAATGTGACAAATTATTTTACATTTTATTTAGGGTCTGTTTCCCAATTTCTGATAGAGTTCCGAATAGGCTATTCACAACTTTATTGACAGATTCTCTATACTTGATCTATCAAGTTAATTGGTGGATACTAGATAGCATATTCGACACTTATCAGCAAGTGGTGAAACAGGCCCTTAATCTAATTTTTTTTTTAAGATTTCGACAGTTTTACTATAACAAAATTTATACAAAAACAAAGATTGCATAGAAATTTCAGCTGTTTGGTTTCAAAATAGCTACTACTATCTGAAAGTTTCAGAAAGTCCAAATGGTAAATGGTTATGGTAACGGAAAATCGCTGATATTTGTGAAAAATCAGAAAAATGTGATAGCATCCTTATATTAATTTGTCCCAAGTTAATATGATATTATACATACAAATAATAGCTTGATTACAACTGGTTTAAGGTTTATTAAACAACATTCTACAAATATTTGAGGTTTATCAAAAGATTGCTGATACTATTATAGTTAAGCATCTTATCGAATGGTAGTACCATAAAATGTTTGTAAGACGAAGTTTTATATTTGTTATTCATTATCATCGTTAGAGTCGATACCATAAAAATAATTGCCATAGATAAATAAATTAACATTTTATTAATTGACATTGTCAGTCAATGTTAATAAAGAATTATATTCCACAGGGACTCTTTAACTTTGTTCAGTTATAACTTATAAATAAGTACTTTTTAGGGTTCCGTACCCAAAGGGTAAAAACGGGACCCTATTACTAAGACTTAGTTGTCTGTCCGTCTGTCCGTCTGTCTGTCTGTCTGTTCTTGAGTTACAGCCTGGAGACAGTCCAGGCTGTAACTCAAGAACGGTAATAGCTAGAGATCTGTAATTTTCACAGATTGTGTATATCTGTTGCCGCTATAACAACAAATACTAAAAATAGAATAAAATGAATATTTAAGGGGGGCTCCCATACAAAAAAAATTTTTAGCCTTTTTTGCTCTATATCAAAAATGGCAACAGGTAAGTACTTGAATTTTTCACAAAATCCTTAGTTATATTATGTGTACTTTAATATTTAAGTAATAATAATATTAAAATAAAATAAAAATAAGGGGGGCTCCCATACAAAAAACACAATTTATGGCCTAATTTTGCTCTATAATGGTACGGAACCCTTCGTGCGCGATTCCGATTCGCACTTGGCCGATTATTAATCCATATTCCTAAATATTTTGAGTCCCTTCCATGCTATTTTTTTTTCAAAATAGGTAGTTTCAGTTTTTGCGTGAAAAGAAACTTATAATTAATAATCTTTGCGCTAAATAAAATTAATTAGCGCTAAACAATAAAAATGTTATGTATGTATGTATTATTATGTATTATGTATGTATGTATTATTATGTATTATGTATACAGTATGTATTATTATGTATGTATTATTATATAAATATTATGTATTATGTAATTAGTTTTTTTAAGTCACTAAATCATAACTGCTACGTTAAACTTAACTCCTAATAAATATTCCAAAATGTCATCTAATCCAAACCATAATTAATATTACATTAGTAAATTGAACACCAATTTTTCCCAATTTGGCGGGCTTTTAGCTGCTATTTTTTACGATTGACACATGACAGACCTTTACGCGCCACAACGCGTAAAATAAAACACACGTCATTTACTGCACCAATTAAGGGTGACTTAAAAAGCGGTCGCAAAAAATGTGGTTCGATATCTGAAGTAAACCAAAAAAGCAATATCATTAAGTACACAAAATATGTTTTCCACTTACAACGTCGGTTATAATATTGTATTTATTCTGACACACCTGCTCCGTTTTCCCACGCCGCGCTCGGATATCTTCGGCTGTCTTCGGCTGCCTTCGTGTGCCGTCGCTATTAGCGCTTTTTGTAGCATTAGAACTTTTTACACCGCTTTTTCAGTTGCGTTTTTATGAAAAATTCCGGCCCGTAAATAGATTTTGAAGATTGAAAACTTTACAATTTTGAAGTGCCGTTTTTGTAAGTAAGTGTTCAAAAAGCTTAAGACTTTTCTAACAGCGAACTTTGCATAAAGTAGCTTATATTTTATCAAATTAGTAAAAGCTTAGAAGTGTTCTAGATGCATTAAATGCATATATCATCTAAGGTTAAAAATTAGGGTAGCATCATAATACTATCTATGAAAAAGTACGCTCAGATTTTCTCTACATTCAACTTGCAAGTACAGATTGCAACATTTTACAAACATAATAATCTACAATTTTCCTTGTAGTTAAACCGTACTATTATTGTAAGTATTCTTATCCCGTTTAATCAGTTTAAAAATATCTTACCAGTTTATAAAGTAACATAAAAACGGGTCCGTTATAAAAGATGCATCGTACGCACGAAGGGAATAGTAAAGATAAAAATAAAGATAATTGATACGTTGTGTTTACAATATATTAGTAGGCCAAATAAGTGGCTGGACACTTGCAGTACCGTTGTCAGTACCGCTCAGTACAGTCCACACACAAATTAATAAATATCTTATTAATATATATCTTATCATACATGCAATATGCAGCAAAATGTGTTTTCCAATAGTATGTGTTTAAGTAATAAAATCTATTCGTCGTCAATGTTAAAGTTTTACCTATAATATTATGTTAATTGTTACCTCTTGACTTTCAATTTTAGAAAAATAGTACTGAAATCTCAAATTATTAAAAGATGCGTTCAGTCCCGACTCCCGAATTAGGACATATATTATATAATGCTATTTATAACAGAAAATTAGACTTTTTTTCATCGATATATACATACAAATTTGTTACATACAAATTTGTTTGAAGTTGCAGGCTCTAGAAGATTAAACTAAAACTGATAACTTTATGTTGGATATCAAATTTTATAGAGAGGTCTGTCGTCTTAGTTTGGACAACTTTCCTAGGTAAAAAAACAGTTTTTCCACATTTCATGGCTAAATCCTTTTTTTATCTAATTGCAATATAAAATTAATTGCATTAATTTTGTATCTGACTGTACTTACTGCAAAACAGGTAAGGCAAGCCCTAACCTTGAGAATAATTTTTCGCTTAAATAGTCGCTTGCTTTAACTGAAAACTTTATGTTGTCAATAATCATTTATTTATGTCGTTATTATTAATAAAAAATGCAATTACTCTCAGAAACGTGGCTTATTTAAATAATTACTATAAAGTAGATATTTTTATCTGGATAATATAAGTATTGAAAGATCTTTCGTTTACTGCCCGAAGGAAAGGATGGTATTAAGGTATTTTTCAGTTTGAAATACTGTGGAAGCCAATAATAGGACTTTGTCTTGTATGAACTTTTAAAGTGCAAAATATAATTATATTTTATTTTACCGAAATCGTATTTTCTACTCCTATTTTAATAATATCATACGGTCAATTGGACAATTTCATAACATTTTCCTCGTAAAACTGTTAAGCATTACGAAAAAAGATGGTGCGAAAGATTGGATTACATAATGTGGTACAGTATATTGATTCTGTAAGATCCAACACCTGTTAAATCTGGCCAAGTTCAGGCTAACAGTTCACGTATCACGTTACAAAACTGCCAAGTTGTAAAAACGCAAGATTACCATCAAAATGGGTTGCACAAAAAATTTAATAAGCTGTAAAGTTCCCGTTTTGTGTTTCTTTTGTCAACTATTTTATTCTCCTTGTCAAGTTTTATTAAAAATAATACATAATTATTATTATAAAAACTTAAATAACTTAGTATAAGCTCATTATAAGAAGTTATTAATGAGAAAATAATCGTCGTGTCATTCAAAAAAACAATTGTACATTCCCCAGTCATTTTGATAATAAAAAAAGTTTTCAGATTTTTTTTTTTATTATATTATCCAAAATATCAGCACATAACCATAGCAATGTATCACCCACACACCACAAAGCTGATGACGATGATGTTTTGAAGTAGTTAATTAAGAATCAATATAAACACAGTCCGCACCTGCTCGCTTCTCCCACGGTACCAAGTCGCTTTTGCAACGTTTTTTTACGCTCTCATTCGAACTTTCCTTCCAATTTTGTAAGCTAAGTATATCTCATTTCTCATAATGTTTTTTGTGTTGCGAAATTAAAATTTGATATTTTTATGCTTGTTGATTCTTGTAGGGCGTTTTCATGTAAGATTTTTAAGAACTTATTTTTTGTAAATAAAGGATAGATAATAAATGAAAGATTAATATGATGATGGGTGCTTAATTTTTTTAAGATTTTAGGTACGTTTCCTTTATTTATTAAATAAAATGAAAAATCTTTACACACGTACATTTCAATATTCTATGTCTTAATAGATATTTGCCATTTATAAAAACAGTCTACTATTTTTGGAGCCTATTCGACGTAAAGAAACCAATTAATTTCTAAATAATTTGCAGTTTGCATTTGCAGTGAAGAAGTACCTTTCCAGGAATGTAATAACATAAATTTCAGGAATATAAGTCATCAATAAAATAAGTCAATTTTGCTCCGAAGAGCAAATATTTTTAACTGACCAAAACGTACCCAAAATTTCATGGCTACTCAAAGTTTTCATCGCTACCTGTAAGCTTTACAATTTACCTACCTATGATGGTACCTACCGTAACATGATCTTTCAATTTAGAAAAAGACAAAAAAGATAATCGAAAAAATCACATCGACACAGGTGTGGTATTGTTCAAGTGTGCTTAGAGTGGCGTGTTTTTATGTGCACCATGTAACGTATTTCCAAACAAAAAGTGTTAGGGAATTTAAACAAAAACTGCGTTTGTTTAAAAAAAACAAATGCTCTTTAAAATTTAAATAGGTGGTAACTTTGGTAAGGCACCTTTCAGAAAGCGTGCTCATTGCCACTAACTAAAACTAGCTTTTACGCATTATATTAGATATCCCAGGGGCTTTATGCATTTTTTTAGGACAAACGTAGCCTGATTAGTGATTACTCAGAGCCAAACTAAATAATATGGAATTCTGTCCAGTTGATCTTGCTAGAAGAAATAACTGATATACTCTCAAACCATCGTCCATTATTGTATGAGCCACTTGTTAATTTCCATTTTTTATACTAAAAGAAAAATCAAAATTTTCCTAACCCGCGAAAAGTCATCACGCCTAGCTCTACCGGCGTCGTGATTGGCTCCCGCGCGGCCAATGGGAACGCCTAACGCACACGCCTACCAAACCATTTTCAAATTTGGAAATCTTTGTAATGATTTTAAATTTTGTTTGTTCTTTTCTCGTCAATCTTGTTTCTATTTTAAAATTGGATTGCAATTACATATTTGAATGTCCTCCTCAAGAACTGTGAAAAAATATAATATAAGTGCAGGCAAGATTTAAATTTTAAATGAATGACTAGTCGCTACCATAATATTATTATGTATTCACTACATATATTAAGGTATTATCTTTGTAATTGTGTACTGTATAGAGATATTGTAGTTTGGAGTAGGTATGTTAGAATTTTAACAGTCGAGGTGTACCTACAAGAAAAATGTTGAAGTTTAGGTAAGGTTAGGTAAATGAATGGCTACTATAAATTACATAATATTCACTATTTTAAGGTAAGTACCTTAATCTTAGTAATTATGTAGAGATGTTGTAGTTTGGAGTAACGGTATAATTTTAAGAGGTGTACATTGTACAAGGTAAAATTTGAATTTCTACATGACGTGTTGATTAGATTCTAAATTCTTCATCTACGTGAGTAAAAAAAACACAATTATAGGTAAATATAAAAATGTTCTCATCAATGCTTATCCATTATTTGAATCCATTGATATTTGTATCAATCTTTATAAAGATGATTTAAGATAAGTAGGTAGGTATTTAGGCACTGTTCTACATCAAACTTGTCATATCAATATGAACATCCGATATGCTCTCGGGCTATAAATAATATATAATATCGATAATATCGTGATGAAACACAGGAAACGAGGCTCAGTGGCTGGTGACGTTTTGATAAAATCTTGCCGCTTATTAAGATTAAAATCTAACAGATATGATATACGGATCTCGAGTTCTAAGAGTTATGTTGTTAGCATAATAAGTATTAGATGTTACTATTTTGGTGATCTGCAGGACAGGCTCAGCCATCATCATCATCAGACATCAAAGAAACTCGGCAGTAAAACGTCTGTAATAATTTTAAATTTAATGTACCTGTAAAATATTTTGTAGCAGATGTATGTATTGTTGTTTACAATAAATTATTATTATTAAGTAAGTATTCAATTAATTTTTAGGTGTTTTCTTATATTTATCTTACTTAACTCTTTATTGTTTTAATAACTCAATATTATAAAACTAATATCAATAATAATTACGGTATAATTAAATCTACTAGTAATGAAGTTGTAAATGAAACGTTCTTAAAATTCTGCAAACGTAAGCGTAGCGCCATCTAGATATGAGGCAATGAACCAAACAGTTTCCCGATATTTCCGCTGGCGCTAGTGTGCACGAATTATGAATTCGATCAATATCAAATTAATCTTTTGTGAGATTAATTATTAAGTTATATTAATGCGATATTATATTGTAATATATTATAAAAATAACTAATTAGTGTAAACAAGAAAAGTTTTTTACTGTTAAAAAGTTAACTAGCTAAATCTTGTCTTTTTCAGAACTCTACAAAAGTAGAATTACTATAAAATTGTCTAAAATTATCAATTGACAAAATTTTAAAGATTTGTAAAATAATTTTAAGACGATGATAAATCATAAAACACGGGAACAGAAATTCTATTTTCAGGAAACCACGGAAAATAATGGGAAAATGTAACATTACATTGTTGTCATTGCTCTGAAAATTGTCACGAGCCAAACGATATTTCCCTCCCTTTCGCTCCGACGTACACGGTGTATATCCGTCTCTCTCCGCGGCTCGTAGCGCAATACAGTATCTCGGTCTTGCGTCTCGTTCGATCGTTGATCTTTATAATTCGTCGTTAACACGCGCGCCCGCGCATATTCCTTTGGCCTTATGTTTTGTCTCGCTCTGTCGCGCGCCGCGGTGCTGTTGTCTCGTGTTTCTTTTATTGCCGTTTTATTATTTCTTGTAGATGATCACGCGATTGTGAGCTGTCACTCGGCGCGCACACGTCACGATCTCTGTCCTTTTCTCGCGCGTTGGCTAACGTATGTTTTGTCTCGCGTCTCAGCGCACGCCGCTGCCGTGCGTCGATGTTTTGGGAAGTGCACCCGCCCGTCGTTCCCACGGTTCACCTTCGGCCGACTTCCTTACGAAAAAACAAACAAGAGCACTCTGTTGAAGAAAATCGAAGCCGGTCGCGGTGAATGATTAATACAATTATGTGCCGCGCGCCGATACGCGGTAATAATACCTTTGTGTGACACGTGTGGCTTAGATTGTGTTACCCACTGGACACTTTATTATATTTATTACAGTTTGAATTAGTTAATGATAGTTTCTAGAAGGAGTGGTAGAGATTTTTATTTGATCAGTGAAATTTCTCTACTGCCTTTCTAGACGCGTATGAGATTTTTTGTAGTCGAGAATAAGGGATTTAGGGAAATTAGAGCTTTTTCTTAGATATCTCTAAGAAAAAGCTCTAATTTTACATATTAGGAAGTTACTTTTTACGAATTGCCACATCATGTGTTATTATTGATGTAGAGCGTTTTACGTTAATTTGTATACAGCTACTGCGCATTCTTTAAATTAAGTAGTAATACAATTATTAATTATTAGTAGATAAAATTGTCTACAATATTATCTCGAACTCTACATTTTGCCCCATTGCCCCCATTTTGGGCCACTTCGTTTTCACGCCTTCTTTTTAAGCCATAATTAAAACTACAAAATTATTTTGTAACTACTTTAATTTTATTGCGCGAATTATACGTGCTATTTGAATTATTATAATAGCCCCCTCGTAGCCACCAATACTGTGTTTTGTTTACATTAGGGTTAATTGTAGAGATAACAAATTCAACTACATACATATTTAGTAATCTGTGATAGAAATAGTTAGCAATGATTTCAATTTTATCTTATACTAGCTGTCCCGGCAAACGTTGTTTTGCCATATAAAGTATTTCTACTTCATCAGTTGATACAAAATCTTACCCCCTCTTTTGACCCTAAGAGGGGTGGGGGGGGGGGATTTTATACACCAGATGTTAAGTTGGAAACACAGTAAATAATATTATGAAGTAAGTCCAAGAAAAATGTTTGATACAAAATCTGACCCTCTTTTTGGTCCCCTTAGAGGGGTGGGGGAGGGGAATTTTATACACCAGATGTTAAGTTGGAAGCAGACAAATATATCTGTGAAAACCGTATGCAAATCGGATCAGTAGTTTTCGTGTTATATACAAAAGTTTGATACAAATTCTGACCCCTCTTTTGTCCCCTTAGAGGGGTGGGGGGAAAAAAATTTATACACCATATGTTAAGTTGGAAGAAGATAAATATATCTGCGAAAACCACATTCAAATCGGATCAATATTTTTCGTGTGATGCTGGAACAAACATACAGACAGACAGAAAGAGTGACAGACAGACAGACAAAAAACTAACCACATTTTTGGCTTCTATAGCGATGTAGTGACAAAGGTATAATTTCGGGTGTCATTTCATATCTTCTAAGTACAGAATTTTCATTTCTACAACAGAATATTGTCTTCCCCGCACGCGCTTTGGTGACGCCCACTATCGTAATCTGTGATCGTAATATTTTAATTTCGCCATAATTTCAAAACCAAACGTCCAATTTTAATCACTCAAAGACCAAATATTATCTACATAAACTGTACTTAGTGATAAAAGAATTTATTTTGATAAGGATTAATAGCGTGAGTAAAATATATACGTTTTAATGTAGTCCAAAAAAAATTCAGGATTTTTAAATAAATAAATGGTTATTGTGCCTCACTCGACATAGATAGGTATAGTGTGTCGCGGACTTTTTTGTAGATATTTATAAGATCTACAATTACTTAGAACATTTTATGGTTCTATCTTTTATAGTTTAGGCAGCGTACGCAAAATAAGTAACTTTTCTAGCTGATTTTTTACACCTTGCGTCCGAAAAACTCAAATATCTTACGGAACCCTACTTTTTTCCAAAATAAAATGTAGCCTATGTTCAGCAGAAATAATGTAAGATTCCAATAGCAAAAGAATTTTTCAAATCGGTCCAGTAGTTTCGGAGCCTATTCGACTCAAACAAACAAACAAACAAACAAACAAACAAACAAACAAACAAAAAATCAAATCTTTCCTCTTTATAATAGTAGTGTAGATATATATAATAAAAATAGGCCAAGTGCGAGTCGGACTCGCGCACGAAGGGTTACCGTTATAGAGCAAAAATAGGCCTAAAATTGTGTTTTTTGTATGGGAGCCCTCCTTAAATGTTTATTTTATTTAAATATTATTATTAATTATTAAAGAACACATACATTTAAGGCCTTTGTGAAAATTTCAAGTGCCTTACCTGTTGCCATTATTGATATCCAGCAAAAAAGGCTGAAAAAATCATGTTTGCTCCCCTTAAATATTAATATTATTTTGTTTTTAGTATTTGTTGTTATAGCGGCAAAAGATATACACAATTTTTGAAAATTTGACACAATTTTTGAAGTATAATAGCTATAGCAGTTCTTGAGATACAGCCTGGCGACACAGACAGACAGACAGACAGGCAGACGGACGGACAGACGGACAGACAACGAAGTCTTAGTAATAGGGTCCTGTTTTTACCCTTTGGGTACGGAACCCTAAAAATGAATTTTCAAATGTGTTAGTCGCGCTAAAACTCGAAAACGGCTGAACGGGACAGCTTGTCTATGCTATATGTATTTGTCTCTCTTCGTTTGGGATAACGACAAAATGTAGAGTTATCGGAGACAGTTTAATCTGTTATTTTTATACTGATAAACGTGATGAATGAAAATTGTTGACAGGCACCTTTTTAGAAGAGCGCTTGAGTAGTGATAAAAATCAAGATATTATATACAAATATTATGTTTTTATTTCTGGGACCTCCATATCTAATAGAATATTTTTAGTTTCTAGTGGCTCTACTTTTATCTTTATACTAAAATGATATGAAATGACAGTTTTTTTAGTTTTTTCGGAGAATTTATAACTTATAGATGTGGCTTGGAGTTGCGTAAATCAATACCAAAAGGAATCGTACATAGAGGCTAAGCTCAAACTGCCTGTTTGGAGTGAAATTGGTGCAAGCTATTGACATTAATTCCTGGAGATGTTTATCAGTGAGTCAAAACCGAAATTTATTTTTAACGAAGTTCAATTTCGAAAATACTCGATCCGCATACAATGGGTCGGCGCGGCGGTCCGGATGCGGACCGCGGTCCGCCATTTGGTGACCCCTGATCTATATTATCAAAATGTAAAACATCTGCACAATATTATTGTGTAAAAGTTACTTAATTTTTTTGAAATCTAGCCTAAAAATTCTAATAAACACGTCATGTCACTTCGTTAAAAACACCTATACTTACTCCTTTTTTAGTTATTAGTTAGTACATGGTTAGTACTTAATCAGGATGTTATGTGAAATGTTGAATGTTTTGTTAAGAGCCGTGTACACGCTCCAGATCGGGGCAGATGGCGAATCTTCCTTTTATGCGGGACGATTGGGACGACAGACTTATATGGATAGGATGAGATTATTATAACGGTGTTATGATATACATGTATGAGATATTAATGTCCTCTTTTGTATGTTGTGTTACCTATTTAGTATTTTAAGACAATAATTGACGAAGTCGGTAACTATTACATTGCATAAAAATGAAGGCTTTAAGGCCGGTATAAATAGTCAGTACTCAAGATGCATCTCGGTCTCAAGACGCGGTTCGGCTCTGTGATAGGTCCAAATTTTGACAGCCAACCAATCACAGAGCCTGAACCGTGTCTTGAGACCGAGATGCATCTTGTGTGCTGACTATTTATACCGGCCTTAGATTGTGAAAATGATTTGAAATTAAAAAAAAATGGATTGTAAGGTAGGTACAGATATAATATTAGCTAGATGAAGTAGGTAAGTTACTACGTTTGTTCAAATTACAAGGGAAAAATTAGTTAATGCTCTTATGTTGTAAAATGCTAGTAAGTAAGTACTTAAAACAAAACAAAAATGTCACGGTTATTTAAAGTGAACAAAAATTAGTTTTCTTATTTGGAAAAACTATAAATGTAATTTATAAGCAGCATTTCATCCAATTTTATTATTACACCTTATAATAATTATAAGGTGTAAGCTCAGTGAAACTTGATTTTACAAGCTTATTAGTTTTGTGTTCTACACATTAATCATATATTTTATTGACTCTACCTGTCGTATTTAGCATATCTCCTATCTTCTATCTATAGATGATCGAAATAGATAAAAAGTAATATAATATAGTGATTCACACATTTTTAATAATATATAATTAAGTAATTAATTTAATTATGTTACATGTTTTACTATGTTTTTTTTAAGTTTTATTAGTGATCAGTGGTCACAATGCTATACTTCTAGTTTTAATAACGAGATAAAACGGCCTGCGAATTAAATAAAAATTAAAAAGTATAAAATAGTGAATTATTATTAACTATCGTATTTTACCTTATCAGCGTGTTACTTTGTAGCGGATACATTACAGAGACTTTATTGAGTTTCTATGAATTATAATGAGTTCTTAATTTGTCTGGTACTTACATTATTAGTCGTTTGCTCCTTAACGTACGTAGTATCCGCTTTATCAATAATTAGAACCATATGCTAAAACATAATATAAAATAGTAACCTCAAACCAAGGAACGTTACATGAAGTTCGAAAAAAGTATTTTACAGTAAGAAACGATCTTTTCAGCCGAAACATTGAAATTTCGACTTGAGAATAGAGCTCCTGGATGTACTAATTCTACCTATACATTATTTTGATCGTACCAAATTTTGTGGTTAAGTATACAACATCAATTCATCATACATTATAGTGTATACTAACATCGTCATACAGTAGGTCTAACCACAACAACAGAAATGTATCTACAATTATTACTAAAGAATATACAAAAATAGAATTGAAGTATTTCAAAAAAAAATTGAATTTTTAACATCTTGAAAAAAAACGTATCCACCCTATTCCACGCATTGTGGCATGTGCTTAAGAACAATATCAGCACTCGGAGATCCCGAGGAGCGTTCCCACGGCTCCCCACACGTGTGGCGGGTGTTGTCGGGTGGCGTGTCGTAACCCAATACACTTAATGGATTAATAAGGCATGCTTAAGACGGACGGTTTGTAAGGAACGGGTATTTTTTTGTATTGGGTCAGTTTGATTTTGAATTGTTCGTGTGTCCGTTTTGTATTGAGTGGTCCATTTTGTTTGTGGCTTCTAGGCTCTCAAATCCTACGTCAATCCAATACTATAAATGCAAAAGTTTGTATGTCCGTTGCCTCTTCAGGCGTGAACTACTGAACCAATTAAAATAGCATGAAGATAAGTGGAAAAATGAAATGAAATTAAAAACTGTGTTTACTGCATTTCATTAATTTAAGGAGAACTAAAATAGTAACTATCGCGGAAAATGCGTTCGTTTGCGAAAATTGAACAAAATTCAAAACGAATTTCCGGGCTACATAGCTACAGGATCTTGCTTTATCCTTCCGCAAAAAGAACATATTAATATTATGTATGATGAAAAGGTTCAGTATTTTGAATTTCTTTTAAGGTTATTCTGTGTCCAGGAATTATCGTACACATTCTTCGGAAGTACAATAATGGCCAGTCAAGAGCTGAAGAATGATTGTAGTGAGAAGAGGAAGGTTTAAATTGGTCGCAATGAAGACAGACGTCGTGACAGAAGGACAGAATCATAGACGAATGGTCGCGCTTTCACATATTTTTACTGTTGTCCTATACTATAGTGTCTAGTATCATAATTTAAAATAGAATCTCTAGTCTAGTATTTATAGCATACAGATTTTGTTTCTATTCAAAAATCTGGTTCCAAGGAGGCCCTTGGAACCAGTTTTTTTACTAAACATTTTTTTACGTAAAACGTAAAATTTTAAGATCCTAGCTCTGATTATTATAAAGCCAATCAGTCAATCATTTCTGTATTTGACATCTGGTATCTGACAGAAACATGCTATAATTATTAATATGTAACGGGTGTATTAGTGAAGTATAAAATCATAGCGGTAAGGTGCAGTTATTGGGCTTGATGTAACTCGACACCAAGAACTGATTATGGTGGGAAAGGAAGAGGGGCAGATATGATCGACTTGTATATGGCTTCTACTTGGTACTTACGGTATTGACTGCGCGTACGCATGTTGAGATTGCACCGGGTTTGACGATAAAAAGTGTAAATATGGTAAAATTATTTCATACCGTAATATTTCATACGTGAAAATATGTTTGTCACTTCTTACGCAATTAACTCATGAACGCACTTCGTAAATGCTTTGGATATTGAAAACTTTTTATGCTGAAAAAGTTTTCTTGTATGTAATCTATACATATAATAAAACTGTAGAAATGTGAATTCTGTACATTAAAGATATTCAAAAAATAATAAGCGGGGGGTGTCACTAGATCGCTATAGAAGCCAAAAATGTGGTTAGTTTTTTGTCTGTCTGTCTGTCTGTCTGTCTGTATGTTTGTTCCACTATCACACGAAAACTACTGATCCGATTTGAATGCGGTTTTCGCAGATATATTTGTCTTCTTCCAACTTAACATCTGCTGTATAAAAATGTTTCCCCCCACCCCTCTAAGGGGACGAAAGAGGGGTCAGATTTTGTATCAAACTTTTTTCTTTAACACGAAAACTACTGATCCGATTTGAATACGGTTTTCGCAGATATATTTGCCTTCTTCCAACTCAACATCTGGTGTATAAACTCCCCCTCCACCCCTCTAAGGGGACCAAAAGGGGGTCAGATTTTGTATCAAATTTTTTCTTTAATGGTCTTAATACGTCATATTATTAACTGTATTTTATCCAATTTAACATCAGATGTACACAATTTTTCCCCCCACGCCTCTTAGGGGATAAAAGGGGGGGTAAGATTTTGTATCAATTACTGATGAAGTAGAAATACTTTAAATGGCAAAACAACGTTTGCCGGGTCAACTAGTAACTAATAACTAGCAATACATAAGTAATATTGGATTTTTGTTAAGTTTAGGCATACCACGCGGCAGCTAGGCTCTTTAACAAATGCAATAACATCAATTTTTATTTAGTAATGACTAATGAGTTACCTACGAGACAGGGAAATAATAAATTCTAATTAAAAGAAATTGACAGCCGATACAGATATGACGCCAATAATTACAGGAAGTTAAATCAGAAGCGACTTTTATTAATTATATCACAATATACATTGCATAATATTTAAGGATTTATTAACTTGCAATCGAATTTAAACTTTATCTAAAAGGCTTAAAGTTAGATATAACTCAGCAGGTATTATTGTTATACATATCTGCACACAGTTTTTTTTACGACAGTGGAATTTGTACTTTATTTCTTGGTGAGAAAGTTGGATATTCCTTGGTAAGGAACAACATGATATCTGCAGACAGCGATAAGTGACACCTGCCAAGTTTTCCCACAGTCAACGGATATGACACGTCAGGTCGTTTGAAAAGTCGTATCTCAAAATTTACGACATGATATGTATTAGTAATATACAGTACACCAACACACTTGGACCCCCAAGTCCCAACATCTCTGTGTTGTCTCTATTTTGTCTTTAGTCTTTACAATGCCCGCTTGACATGGATACAAGTTCTACACGTCGTGTGATGTAGTGTCGTTTTACCTTAACAAAATGGACTGGACTGGAAACTTACGAAGTGTCAAACTAACGTCCCCGTGTCAGTCGTTTGAAGCATTTTTGAGTTTTGACATACAATTTTGCCTGAACTTAACTGGACTGAGAATTAACTGGCTCGAACAAGAACTGAATCTGCATTCAGAGTATAATCTGTAAAGAGATAATTTGAAGTAAAATAAACATAATACAATATCATGTCAGCTTGTCTCAATAATAATTAATATATATAATGTTATCTCTTCTATTTCAAAGACACCATACGAGATACTTATACACTACTAAACTACATTACTGTTTGATATTTGTACTGTGGTTCCAATTATTAATTATGATCATCAGATTCATCACGGATTAACGTCGGGATGTCAACGTGGTGCAATGTTTCAACATTTGTTGTTTATGAATTATGTCTTATTTTGTTGTTTCAAGTTGAGTAACATTAATTTTATTAATTATAATTTCGGTTGTAGATCAAAAGATCAAGAGTTCCTGAAAAATATTTCAGGACCTCTACTTTTGCCCTATACCTAAGTTTTAACACGATTTTCAGTTCGGTAGGGTTTTTTCATATTATCTGTATGATTCGTGTTTGCATGCTTTATTACAAAATTAAAGTAATAGAGACTTAATAGAGATGATACTATCCGCAGCTTTTGTTCAAGTTTTCGGAAAGCATAGAGTGGCGCAAGTAAACCTAAGGAGAGAATTCCTGGGACTTACAACCGCACTAAGAGGCTTTTAATGATAACTTAACTTTAAGTTAATAAAGGAGAACATTAACTTTATCTTTCTGTCAAACTCTTAATTTAATTAAAGATAAGTAAGTATATCACTAAGGGGCCTGTTTCACCACTTCCTGATAAAGTGCCTAATAGGCCATCCACAATTTTTTTGACAGATTCTCCATACTCTATCTGTCAAGTTAACTGGTGGATAGCCTATTCGGCACTTATCAGGAACTGGTGAAACAGGCCCTAAATCTTTATATGTCCGGCCTCTCTAAGTTGGGTGATCTAAGTTCTAACATAGTAAAATTCATTAATTAATAATTATAATAGAGTACAAATTAGGTGAGTATTGCTCAAATGAGCTATTCACACTTGTTGGTAAGTGATAATTTATTGCCCACTTAGTATGTTTGGAGGTTACTTGCCTATTATAGAAAAATACAACTATAGTGCTTTTTACCAGCAAAGTAATATCGTGCGGGATCTAATCTTACACTGTTCTAGTGGTCCTAGTCGATAATATGATAAATTTCATCAAAATCGGTTTATGATAGGGGGCTATAGGCCAATCATGATTGCTACGAATGCCATCATATTAGAAGATGCAATGTATTAAACTAGAGGCAGTTTTGTTTGAAGTTTTACGACGTTTCTGTTAAGAATGCTCCAACTTTTTAATTAGCAGGTCGGATGTCTGTCAGCACGAATATCGACGTTAATGACATTAAAATAAGATTCATATTAGCGCGCCTTGTACAGTGGCGGTTACGACGCTCGCCGCGTTTTTGATATGGCGAAAATGTAAGAAAAAATTTGAGAAATTTTCTTATTTTTCTTATAACTGGAAAAGTTGATTATTTTTATATAAAATTTTTAGCGGACTTTATAGAGGACTAAATAAGCAAAAATTTTTTTGTATATGTATTTTCCTCAGTTCAGTGTATTTAGATAATATTAAGGTACATAATCAGACCCCATTTTTTTCATATTTTGCGATTATTGTGATGGTTAAAACGTATTTTATGTGAAAATGTTGTATACGGCTATAGAATTTTTATGATACAGTCGTGGAGATGAATATATTATCTTTCATTTGGAACCAAAATATCCTCGCAGTTTGACTCCTAATTCTTTAATAGGGTACCGGAAAATCGCTGATATTTGTAATAGCGTCCTTAATATTCTGATATGACGTGTGCAACATGTCGGGTGTCGGTCGGATTATTCACTGTATGTGCTAGCAGCGCCCTCTACTCGGACCTTTGCATAGTGAAATACTGGGAATATATAATACTGGGAAGCAGTCTACAGCAATCGCTATCAGAGAAGTTGATTGATAGGCAGATGGCGGACTTTTTTTTATCGATGGGGAAATGCAATTATGCATCCCCGGCGGTCTGGGGATGGCTACCGCTGACCTACGTAATTTGGTCGTGTTATGTAAAACCCATCCAACAGATCACAGGTAACTGAATTGACATAATCCGACCAATTGACGTAGGTCCGTCAACTGCCTATGAATCAATTCCTTCGATGGTACAATCGCCGTCGGTCATGGACAAGCATAGACGAACTCTACTACATTCATGGTTGCTTATATTGGCATCTAGAGCCAACGAAAGACTGTATGTGTCACATCTAAAATATTATGCTCCAATAGGATGAATATAAAATGAAGACTCAAGAGATGAGTGGATGAACTGGGTAACTAACATTAGATCATAAGATCTATTGTTAGTTACCCAGTTCGTTCTTTCTTCGTTTCAAAATTCGAATTTCTTCGTTGTTGTAAACAACATAAGATCTCATTTTGTAACGAAGTTCCTTATCGCGCGTTGCGCCTTGCGGGGGCTTTTTATTAGAACCTGCAGGCTGCATAGTAGGAGCAGAGGGCGTTGATAGTTTAGTTTTTTTTAATATTGAATCTTAAATACTATTAGACAAATAATACACGGCCAATCTATCATCGTTTGACTTAATTAATCTGAGACTGTCGTTGAGAATTATGTCTAAAAAATAATAAATTCAATATTTTGACAATAGGGTATCAATAGAAAAGCGTTGAAATTTGAAACTTATATTTTTTATTTGAGGTCGAATTTCGACTATTGGGCGATCTCTAGTATTGAGAAATAGACTCCTATTTATAACTTCAAAAAAATTGAGAGGTGTACCTTGACACCGCTCAATTTTTTTTCTTTATATTTTGTATTAACCATATTGTAACTTATCTACTTCATGATTCAGCTATACATAGAATCCACATTTTTTATTTCAATTCATTTTCCCGTTCCAAAAGCCTCCGTTTATGCAAAAAAAAACGAAATTTCAAATTGTTAGTTACCTACTTCATCCGCTGTATTCAAATGATAAAATGATCAATCATAAAACTGTAAAAGTTTACGATCAATTGCCGCAATCTCGGCGATGGTTTGTGCATTGAAACAAATGAACATACAGTCGTTAACTCATCCGGTTAGGTGGTGACGTTAATGGCACAGATAATGTCATGATGGACGATTATTTTGAGATCAATATCGGGTCAATGTTGGCCTTGCTGATGCCAAAAGAATTCAGCTAGCCCAGGGTACGCTATAGCAGTGGGACCCCTGGTTTACTTCTGATCCGACCACACAACCACTTGGTTGTGTGGTCGGTGTTCTGATGCAAGAAAAAAAGAAGTGGCGCATTCACCTGGCGTAGGACCTGTAGGATAATGGGACTTTTGATTAGCTTTTGATTCTTTAGAGACAATGTACGTAGTTAAAGCCTTTTCAATGTATGAATGAAAATATTTAGATGCTAAACTGGACGTTGGAGCGCTCAGGAACTGATTTTTATGAAGTGTCTGTGTTGTATGAAGTCGCTAAGTAGCTCAGACATACGTTTAAGCATAAATCGGGCTTTGGCCCACCATACATTCCCACTACTGTATCTCCTGTGTCGCCAGGATCGACAGCGGTATCACACCACGAAAAACCTTTGATATGATCTCAGGGAGCCGAGGGACATGCTAAAGCTGTCTTGGGACCCGCAACGAAATTAATCAGAAGAAAATAGGAGGAGTCGGAAGAATACCAGATTCCCTCCCCATACAAAACGGGAGACAGCACAAAGTTACATGACCGAAAGTCAAAGAACTGAAGGGGAAGCACCACGGGAATAAAAGTTTTTGACTACAAAGCTATAGCTAAATTAATATTGGAATTTGTTGTTTTTTGCATTTAAGCACATTAAAGCATAGTGGCGTTTAAGCATAGTGTAATAAATAAAGTTTACAGACAGACTATTTTTCAGAATCTTTACTGATGTGTATGTACTTTATGTTAACTTTACAAGTACTGCTGCGGTTCAGTAATATAAAAAATAAATCAAGAAATATAATAATATTCATTATTATAAATAGGAATTTACATCGAAGCTAGAGCGGGTCGTCAATAAAGGGCAAAGATTAAGACATTAAATAGAAAATAATAATTTAGATATCTTATCACCACCTGCTTGTTTTTGACAGTTAAAAATCCTTAATTGACATGATTTTAGCAGTATAATGTGATTAAATCATGATTAAATCTCTACCTAGAGTAAAGGGTTGCCAGGTGTAAAACTAGTTCAGAAGGTCAAGGTTACAGGTGTCAAATCGCAGATGCTTGTGGAACAACAATTATTTAAAGTTCAAAGTTTATGTGGTTATTGTATGTTGCCCGCGACTTTGTATGTAAAATTCGTGCAGGAGAATTTGCAAGTTTTTCCTGAAAACATGGGTCAAGCTGCATGTTGTTGAAACTCTAAACTATCTCGTCACCTTGATGAGTGGCAGTCTTCCACAGTGCGTTTTTCGCGTAACTTTCTGCCGCGCACTGTAAAACTCTAGAACGAACTGTCACCAGCAGTATTTCCGGACCTACACAACCTGCAAACCTTCAAGAAAAGAGCGTATTCCTTCTTAAAAGGCTGGCAACGCACCGCACGCAGCTATTCTGATGTTGCGAGTGTCCATGGGCGACGGTAGTTGCTTACCATCAGGTGACCCGTTTGCTCGTTTGTCCCCTTATTAAATAAAAAAAACTATCTGTGTGAAGTGACATGTCACATTCATTTATTTAAGTCTTTTGTTAAGACAGACAGATAAAATATAGATTTGATTTTTTTTTATTGTTTCGAATTTTACAAAAAAATATACTATGTATTTGATTGTAAGAAAACTGCTTTGATTGCATACTTTCACTGATAACAGAAACTTTGATTGCTTTTGCATTTTTAATTCAATTAAGCCATGTGTTTTTATGCCTCTGCATTTACAGGTTTATTGGATATTTGATATTATTTGATATGCGCTTTTATTTAAATTGCGCACTTTTACAAAATTTTAAAATATTGTAATTCTAAATGAAATTAAATAATTAAATGCTTCAAATTAAACACCTGCATAACACAATAACACAGATGCAAAAAAAAAGCAATAATTTCAAAACATTACACTTTTCCTTGCACAGTTGGTTAAAAACGGAGGTTTTCAGTACCTACATTGTTATTCTGGTCTTGCTTCGATTGAGATATCTTTTTATGGTGTAGATCGATATCATTATAAAGATACTATGACATATATACAAATTAAAGGCAATTTGAACATCGTAAACTTCGAAAAAATTGGAATTTATTGGCTAAGAAAACAAAACTCTCTTTTTAAAAATTGCAAACATAACGATAATCTTATAAAAACAAATATTTTTAACAAAACAAATATACAACAATAATAATCATATAACTTATTTTTCCTTTTTTTTTCTTTTTAATAACCTCCGTTCATTTGGCCAACAAAAAGACTTCAACGAGTTCTAAACTTTCTTTTATTAAGTATTGGCAAAAAGTTGGACCCAGAAAGTATTGTAGGCACCCGTTAGTTTATTATATGGTTGTAGAGTGCGAAAACAGTACAAATACAAAATACAATTGTATTTTTAAGTACAATGTTGTATTTACTTTTCATGCACATGACAAATTCCTAAGCTTTCTCTCTTCTTATCATAAAGTCACATAAAAATTTAAAATTGTAATGCGTGTTCAAATTTTAGCAAACTATTGCTTATTCGAGTAATTGCATAAAAACAACAAATCAATAATATATTCTCGTAGAAAACAGGTGTGAAACCACGTGTATGTTATGAGATAATGCGTACTGGTTCTACCTATATAATATTTTAATAGACTAAAATTTTTATTATTCTTAGACTATAATGAAGAAAATTATTGAAAGCGCCCAGCATAGTATAAAGTAAGCTTATAAGTCTTATCTCAAACAAGACCGCTAGCTCCAGATATGGTTTGCTTACTGGGGTTTTAGTGGGTAGATCCTATGTGAGAACATATCCCGGCCGATGTCCCCAATCCGTCGGGTATACGGTGTTTAAAATATAGGTGTCACTCTTGTCAAATCTCGGAAGTAATATTATTATATTAACTGTAAATCAATAATAATCAAAAAAATCATCGGTCAATTCAAATAATTTGTAGTACAAAATCATTCATGAAGGGTAAAAACAGCGTCATATTAAATTTATTTTTTTAGTGTGTGGCCATCACAAATAGATGGTCATGGGCCCAGGGGCAAGATGTTCTGTAGTTCACAGCCCAGTAAGCTATTTGCAGCTAATGCGTGGCTTATTGAACAAATTGCCGCGAGCAGCACTAACATTTAAATCAGCCTTAATGGATCATTTCCATAAGTACTCTGCAGATTTACAGATTTGTAGAGGCGGCATTGTAATATTTAAAAAATGTAAGTATTATTAACAAGTTTTAGTAAAAAGATAATTACTAGCTTTTCGATAATACATATTAAGGTCCAGAGAAAGTTAAGAGTAATTAATATTGTATGTAGTAATTTTTTTTACTCAGTGTTTATTTATTTATTTATAAAGTATGGTAGCTGTATTTTTTTATTGTATTTCTTCCTATTCATTAAGACTAAAGTTATTTTTAAATATTGATTGACAAACCTTTCTGCAATTTATAAAAAACAAGCTGTTGATGTGCCAAATAAATAAATAAATAAATAAATAAATAGATAGATATTAATACATAGTATATTTAACCAAAAAAGATTTCTTCAATATTTGCGCCCTAAGAGAAGATGCAGTGTTTTAAAGTTTGTACAATAGTACCATAATTCACCACTAGATGTCGCTGTGCTGGTTCTAGATCGCGCTAACGCTTATACGAAACAATTTGACAAGTATGTCGCAAACTTCTTGGCAAGGTAACTCTGGTTTCCCTTCAAAACGTATAAATCTTTCGCCTTTTACTAAAGATTTCCGTGGAGGGGAACACTCAAATGAGTCTGAATCTATTTTTTAAGGTCCAGCATTAGCTGGACTTACTAAATGCATAATATTATAATTTATATTTATAAGATTATAAGAATGAAGAAAAAAATATTTTTATAACTTACAGAATATAATAGATAAATAACAATAGAAATAGACAACGAAAAAAATGTGGAAAAGGTTATTTAATTTTCTCTAATTAGACATTAGTCATTACCGAAATCGATTGGCGATAATACAGAAATATACAAGATTATCACGTACAAGATAAAAATTTTCTATTTTTTGTGGTGCCTCATGCCTGTGGTACTAATCCAACAGAAGCGGCAATATTTAGTAGCGCTTTACAATCTCTTATCTGCCCTATCTTAATTAATGGCACACTTAATGCACTTACTTCATCGCAATAGTATTCAGCGTTAATCATTTCAATGTTTTAATTTGTAAACCATTTGCTAATATTGTATGTTAAAAATCCACTATTAATTTATTTACCATATTATGTATTATTTTTGGTATAAACGTGATATTATTATGCACGGAAGAGTCTTTGTATAGATGTTCCATCAATTTTGTCGCGTGGGCACTATTACTGCAGTCTATTTTAAAATTTAAGTATATGTAAGTAAGTGAAATTATAAAATATCATAAAAAGTCTTTCATAGACGTAAAAAAGATAATAAAACAAAATATAACTCCAATAGTAGGTATAGACTATCAAAGGAGCTAGCAAAATTTTCGAGAAAGAATTTCAAGTCAGCTGATTTTGTGATATGCCGTCCTTCTTGCTCCTTCGGTTGGAGTCTGGGTTATCTAGCTGGCGGCGGACCTAAAAGTCTAACTTTTCAAACGTTGTTAGCTCCCATACCATTTACATCTCGGAAACCTTTGGTTTCGTGTCATTTTGACATTGACGTAAACACTTTTCCGACAGATGCCACATCCTTATGAGACCTCTGGTTGGTTTCTCCTATCCTTATTTCCTTTACACAGCCCTGCATAGTGCACAACCTTTAAATCAAATCATATAAAAAATACTATACTAATATTCCATAACCTATTTAATACTACCAAGATATAATTTAAGCATCATCTATGCATTAAAATACATTGAGTTGTCACTATAATGACATTTAAATTGGCGGACCCCTGACATGATTACCATAAAGACCCTAGACCATATTGTACCGTGGCTATTGCAAATCGTGTTTTTGCCCTTTATTGTATGTCTATAGCAGATATACTCAACCTGCGGCCCGCCGGGACTTTATCAGTGGACCGCGCCGCTTGAAGTTAAACCATTTTTAATGTCACGGCTACGAGAAAAATAGTGGAAAGTCGCCGTGACCGTCACGACGTGGAATTTTTTCCACTTCTAAGTACATATGTTGCTAATTTTGAAAAACATTATTTTTTAGCCCTAATAATGTTGGCTGAGGCCTGCGACACCAAGACCAAAACGTGTTTGTCACCCGTATTAATAATGGTTGCGTACCACTGGTCTATAGGGTGCCACTTTTGTATCTTAAGCCAACGGAATAAGGTCGTTTCATACACAAGATTTGACGTACACATCTCGAATTGTTAAGTATGATGCATAACTAAATTGTTATTAATGTAATGGTATGTTTCTGTTGCTATTGGTGTTTTGTTAAACTTGCAAAAAAAATTGCAGCTCCACTTTAGCCTTTGGACTGTCTTGTTGCTGTTTATTTTAGTTGGTTTTGGACTTTGGTCTGCTGATGCAGAGTTTAGCACGCGTGCTCTACTTAATGGCCTGAAAATTGCTTACATAGTATCATACCAAAGAGAATATTGTACCACGTGCCAAATATCGATGTTGCAGACATTAATATACTTAAAATTTGATTGTCTGTTTCGTATTATTTTAGTGTTTGAAGCACAGAGAAAAGTATCCTAGGTATCAAATTTCGCTACAGCTTGATATATTTTTTCACCTTATGTGAACAGGTTTAGTAGCTTGATTAGCAAAATATAATAACAATATTGTTGGTAATTACCTACTAATTAGTATACTTAAACAAAATCTAAATGTTGACGGAACTACGACATTTGGTCGGATTATGTCAACTTAATGTAAGTCGTCATTTGTCTGGCACTGGATTAGATAAAATGCGACCAAAAGACGTAGGTTCGCCATCTACCTATGAATCAACTTCTCTGATTGAGACAACCACTTGTGGCAGTCCGGTTGCTGAAAATAGTATATACGTGTGAAAGTACCTTAGATGGACAACTTTCTCGAAGGATTAAGGTGAATCCTTCGAGAAAGTTGTCCATCACCTTAAATAAATCAGTTTATTAACCCTAAATCTAAGCTAATTGGTGTGTGAACTAATTGCGTCGCGTGACGTCACGCGAGCTACCGTGCTACCAGATGGAGTTACCTCCAGTACGCTAACGGGTTATTTGTTAAAGTTTTTGAGGTGAAACCAATAACTGATAGGAACATCTCTCGCTTTTTTTAGCATGTTTACCGCCTGGTTTATCTGGCCACCAAGCACCATCAAATTTTCCCTTTATCATACTCTATGACCAGCGATACCACAATAGAACAATCCTTTTCATCCCTCTTCTTCTTCTTTCAACCTAACGGTGCCTTCAGTGCTCCTTCAAGGCATACAGGTGAAGGTTTGGGCTGATAGAATCTGAATCTAGCGACCGAAATCTTCTAAATAATAGAAGATTTTGCCAAAATGATAATAATAATTATTATATTAACACTTTTGCATTAACCATGTCCATTCCACTGTAAATTTTAAAACAAACAAAGTAATAAAACCAACTAGTATTGTATTGGTCCAAAGTCCACGTATACGTAATGTACGTATTTAAAAAGTTATAGCTAAGCTATTATTTTATGTATAATTGTTACAAAAGACTTACACATTCAAAATTGGACTCTATTCAACGAACAATCAACCGATAATGATATTATGGTTTTATGGTTCCGTACCCAAAGGGTAAAAACGGGACCCTATTACTAAGACTTCAATGTCTGTCCGTCTGTCCGTCTGTCTGTCTGTCTGTCGCCAGGCTGTACATCTCAAGAACCGCTATAGCTAGACTTCTGAAATTTTCACAGATTGTGTATATCTGTTGCCGCTATAACAACAAATAAGTACTAAAAACGAAATAATAATAATATTTAAGGGTGGCCATACAACAAACGTGTTTTTTTCGGCCTTTTTTGCTCGATATCAATAATGGCAACAGGTAGGCACTTGAAATTTTCACAAAGGCCTTATATATTATGTGTACTTTAATACTTAATAATAATATTTAAATAAAATAAAAATTAAAGTGGGGCTCCCATACAAAAAACACAATTTTTGGCCTATTTTTGCTCTATAACGGTACGGAACCATTCGTGCGCGAGTCCGACTCGCACTTGACCGACTTCAAAAAAAAGGAGTTTATCAATTCGACCCGTATGTTATTTCCAGACCTGCCTAGATTTCGTAGTCTATATCAGCATCTGAACAAATGTGCCAGATTTCAAAAGTGTATGTTTGTTTTATTTTTGCCTTAGTATATCTCCGGAACTATAAATGTAATTCTCTTTATGATGTACCTACTAAATATTGTTCAACTTAGGGAATACTGCAAGTTTCATCAAAATTGCTTCAGTAGTTTTTGATATTTGGAATTTTAATTCTCCATTACGTACAATTTTAAAGTCGTGTTTATCTTTTTAAGATACTATTACGATCGATTGATTTGGTAGCGATCTCTAGCGGCTAAGCTTTCTTTATTGAAAACAAACTCAACTTACTGTTAATGCCAAATATTACTTGCTAATATTTACCTTACAGTCTACACTCTACGTATACTACTCAGCTGCACAGTATAAAATATACATAATAGTACATACAGTAAAACACCTTCACATACCTTTCAAATCGCACGCTAATATTACTGATTTGAAGAAAGCTTGAGCAAAACAATGGAAAAGCATGCCGCAAGCTCATATTTACACACAGAGGTAGCTCTATGTTACGCTAGTATGATTTCAAGGACACAGCGGAGTCACTCTACTTTATTATATTGTATTATGTGGGTGTAGTGTACACACATACAGTAGTGTAAAGTGTTTGTTCAGCTAACGGTCGGTCGGGCGGGGCGGTAGGCGGTGATTATTAGCTATTGACTTGCGATGGAATTTATTGCGATATCGCCTTGGGCATTATATGTGCACATATTTATTATATATGTAATACGCGTGACATAGTTGACGATGTGTCATATCCATACTAATATTATAAATGTAAAAGTGTGCCTGTCTGTTAGGTACCTCTTCAAGCTCGACTCTCGAGCTGCTGAAGCGTGGGAGAGCCATGATTCGGCACGAATGGGCCGGCTCGACCGGAGAAATACCACGGGCTCACAGAAAACTGGCGTGAAACAGCGCTTGCGCTGTGTTTCGCCGAGTGAGTGAGTTTACCGGAGGCCCGATCCCCCACCTTTTTCCCTTCCCTGCCCTCCTTTATTTCCTTCCCTGCCCTCCCCTATATTCCCTTCCCTACCCTCCTCTACTATATTACCCTATTCCCTCGTAAAAGGCCGGTGCGAGTGTCCATGGGCGACGGAAGTTGCTTTCCATCAGGTGACCCGTTTGCTCGTTTGCCCCCTTTTTTCATAAAAAAAACCGATTTGGCTGAAATTTGATTTGGGTACGCCGTATGCGGATATTTTGAGTCCCGCGAAAGGACGTAGGATACTTATTATCCGGGAAAAATGTACGGTTCCTTCGTGATAAACGAAATGTGTCGCAACGGAGTTGCGGGCGTCATCTGTATATATAAAACTAGCTGTCCCGGCAAACGTTGTTTTGCCATTTAAAGTATATTTTCTACATCATCAGTTGATACATGTTTTACCCCCTCTTTTGTCCCCTAAGAGGGTGTGGGGGGGGGGAGGTCATACACCAGATGTTAAGTTGAAAAACACAGTTAATACCTAATATGAAGTAAGTCCACTAAAGAAAAAAGTTGTATACAAAATCTGACCCCTCTTTGGTCCCCAGAGAGGGTTGAGAGGGGAGGGGGGGAGGATTTTTATATACCAGATGTTGAGTTGGAAGAAGACAAATATAATATATCTGTGAAAACCGTATGCAAATCGGATCAGTAGTTTTCGTGTTAAAGAAAAAGTTTGATACAAAATCTGACCCCCTCTTTTGTCCCCTTAGAGGGGTGGGGGGAAAAAATTTTATACACCATATGTTAAGCTGGAAGAAGATAAATATATCTGCGAAAACCACATTCAAATCGGATCAGTATTTTTCGTGTGATGCTGGAACAAACATACAGACAGAAAGAGTGACAGACAGACAGACAGACTAAAAACTAACCACATTTTTGGCTTCTATAGCGATGTAGTGACAAAGGTGTAATTTCGGTGTCATTTCATATCTTCTAAGTACAGAATTTTCATTTCTACAACAGAATATTGTCTTCCCCGCACGCGCTTTGGTGACGCCCACTATCGTAATATTTTAATTTCGCCATAATTTCAAAACCAAACGTCCAATTTTAATCATTCAAAGACCAAATATTATCTACATAAACTGTACTTAGTGATAAAAGAATTTATTTTGATAAGGATTAATAGCGTGAGTAAAATATATCCGTTTTAATGTAGTCCAAAAAAAATTCAGGATTTTTAAATAAATAAATGGTTATTGTGCCTCACTCGACATAGATAGGTATAGTGTGTCGCGGACTTTTTTGTAGATATTTATAAGATCTACAATTACTTAGAACATTTTATGGTTCTATCTTTTATAGTTTAGGCAGCGTACGCAAAATAAGTAACTTTTCTAGCTGATTTTTTACACCTTGCGTCCGAAAAACTCAAATATCTTACGGAACCCTACTTTTTTCCAAAATAAAATGTAGCCTATGTTCAGCAGAAATAATGTAAGATTCCAATAGCGAAAGAATTTTTCAAATCGGTCCAGTAGTTTCGGAGCCTATTCGACTCAAACAAACAAACAAACAAACAAACAAACAAACAAAAAATCAAATCTTTCCTCTTTATAATAGTAGTGTAGATTACAAGTCCTGACTGATTGACTGATTGACTGACTGAGTGACTGATTCATCATCGCTGAGCAAAAACTGTTAAAGTTACAGCCACGAAATTTGGTGAGTAGGGTTGTTTTATAAAGTAAACACCCACTAAGGAAGGAATTTTGAAAATTTTAACCCAAAGGGGGTGAAAAAGGGGTTGAAAGTTTGTATGAAAGTCCGTCATTTCTTAAGTTAGAAACATGAAACTTAATTTTTGGGCTATTGATTAAAAATGAATGGATACGTATTTAAGCGTTTTTGGAAATTCTACCACCAAGGGGTTGAAATTGGGGTTGAATGTTTGAATGAAAGTCCGTCATTTCTTGAGTTAGAAACATGAAACTTTATTTTTGGGCTACTGATTAAAAATGGATCGATATTTATTCAAACGTTTTTGAAAATTCTTCTCCCAAGGGGGTGAAATTGGGGTTGGAAGTTTAAATGAAATTCCGTTATTTCTTGAGTTAGAAACATGAAATTTTATTTTTTGGCTACTGATTAAAAATGAATGGATACGTATTTAAACGTTTTTGGAAATTCTACCCCAAAGGGGGTGAAGGGGGTGAAGGGGTGAAGGGTTGCTGCGCCCCCCCAACCCCCTTTAAATTTCTTTTTTTAGGAACAAAGTTGTCAACTGTCAAGCGCTGTTCTTGAGGTACAGCCTGGATATGGACAGACGGATAAGCTGCTTTTTTATCTTTGTGATCGGGTCCCGTTTTTACCCTTTGAGTAAGGGACCTTAAAAAGTAGAAAATTATCCATCTCCGTTATTATACTATGTTAGCGCGGACAAAGTCGCGGGCAACAGCTAGTCTAATATAAATATACTATTTCTATTGGTACAACTCTTCTTTAACATTATCCTATTATTATTCCAAGTTACAGATACAATGGTACCTACCTACTAACTTGAAGACTAATAATACTTTTAAACAATGTCATATTGTTATAATGACTTTACTTTGGTTTTTCGCTTCACTTTTGTACTTTACCGCATTTTAAGCGCAACTTTTCGAAAACAATAAGACAATAAGTTGTAACTTTGTAGATAATAAGTAACGGTTACTTTTATTACTTTTATTGCTGCAATTACTGTATTTTAGCGAGTTGCATTGTTTTTGCATTACTGTACTACCTGGTATTGTAATAGAGACAATGGAAATCCTCAAAATAGCGGTTTGAGGTAAAAATAAGTTAACTTTGAAGTCAATTTTCTTTGCCGACACCTAAATGTTAACTTTATTGGCCTTTGTTAGGCTACCACGTGCACGTCAAATGCCACAGAATATTGCCGAAGCCATTAACGTAACTTGGTTTAACTTAATTGTAAGTTTCAAAGAGCATTTAAATGCGTTGTATAGATTTTTATAATACTTTACCTACTTTTACTTAAATATTTTTTATATAATTATTAAAGACTTTAAAAACCACTCTACATAATAAATAAAAACGGTATTGTAATTCCAAGTACTCACATACGGTACTACTCGATAGTTCTACTACAAATCGAGTAAAAATTACCGTGTGGACCGCAAAACTCGCACGCGTAAAGCTCGACGGCTCGCGTCGAGTAAGTGTGAAGGAAATTAGAATTATTAAATTCTATCGAGCCGGCTCGACGCCAGATTTCAAGTTGTGAGTTTTGCGATCCATATGATAATTTTTATTTGATTTGGAGAAAAACTATCGAATACCGTATGTGAGTATTTAGCATAAAGAGAGATATTGTCTTTCCGGGCACAAACTTACGGTCCATCGCGAAAGTATTTGGCTTGATAGTTTTTCAGAGGCTGAAGACGCAAGCTGTAGAAAAAATTTATTCAAAAATTGTGCTTTCTATGTTCTACAGACAATGTAAACATTAATAAAGTTTACAATGCATAAAGAATTTAACTCAAAGCCAATCCAAAAAGTTTTTACAATTTAAAAACCTTTTTACTGCCAGAAATTGACCTTCAATCTGGCATGCTTTTCTGGCTACCCTGATTCGTGCAACACACCAAAATGCGCAATAGATAACCAGGTGGCACAAACATAGGTGCGGTACCTGCGACCTGTCTACCTTATATCAAGTGTTTGTCCAAACAGTTTGTTGGTTTTTTATAGATAGCCTTATCGACTGGCCACGGGTTCAACATACTCGTTCAATATTTAATGTGATTATATTATGATAGGTCAGAGGTATTCAAACTTTAGGGGTTAACACGATCGCCAAAGAAAGATTTTTGAAAATTGGATAGTAAACGTAAATGTTATTGTTAAAAAATAATATTATATACAGTTGAACAACTCCTCAAACATCCTCATTTTTGGAAGTCGGTTAAAATACCATTATATTATTGAGTATATTTAATATTCTGTAACCCCTTTGGGCTCTAGTCTGGCTAATGGCTTGCAATTATTGTAGTACCTAATATTTAATGTTATGCAAAAGTATCCCTGTCTTCTTTCTATTCCCTCTTTTAAAATTTGGAGAACGAAGATTACCTAAAGGTGTTCCCCACGCGATAAAAGAATTGCTACACAATGAAATCTTATAGTATTTTATAGATAAGTTCTAAGGCTAAATGAACCCCTGCTCCTCGAAACGCATTTTGGGAATCCAAGGACCCAGACTTTAGTCACGAGGTCGCAGTATAAATATTGTAATAATGTTGACCATATTATAAGGAAAAAATATTGATCGGAAAATGGAGGTTATTTTTTCACAGTATGTATTCATGTAGGTAGTAAGTAGGTACCTAAGGACTCTTTCTTAATTCAGGCAATAAATGCAATCGGTGGCTCAGGCGCCTAGAAGATAATTCTTAGAATATAAAATATACTTAAATGCAAAAATATTAAATTAGTGTAATTATTAATTATACTTAATATAATTATAATAATTCACAATATGTATTTTCACTTAACGCGCATTTTTGTGCACCTTGTGATTAATATATCGAAAAAGACAATTTAAGGTGACGCCTTGATAATTTGGCTGTAGCGATGTCCATTTTTCTCAGCAATGACTAAAGCTAAGAAATTAAAGTTCACTGTCAGTATTCATCATGTCTTTGTCTTTGAATTACCCATAGCATAACACGATTGGTCAACTTTTATAACACAGAATAATCAATCAAAAAGACCTCTGTAAAAAAAGGGATTCCTATTTTGCCAACAGAGGAGAGTGATATACCTAAGCTTCCAAAATTTGTACATAAATTGGTTTTAGTATACACTTTAATTTGTCCATAGCTTATATGAAATGTATTTATGGTTTTTAAATTACGCGACAAAAACCATTTTGTCGCTACACCCTTTCAATTTTTTGCTGTTCTACTGCTTGTTTTCTATGAGAGGCCGGGCCAGCCTCGCATAGAAAACAAGCAATCTCAAACATATCTAACACGGTTTTTTACTTTAACATGGCGTCACCTTAATAACTAACTGACTGATAAATAAAAGTCGGACTAACTACTATTAATAAAATATCTATGTCGGCTGTTACAAAAGTCTTTATAAATATACCGCTTAACCGTAAACACCCACTTCAAACCACAGAAAAGATTGAAGATAACTTTACTAATTTACCTGTCAGACCAAAAAAAGACAGTTCTGCGAAACACAACTTAACTGGCTATACTACGCCGACGGCCGAACACAGCAACTACGCCTCTGCACTTTGTAGTCAAGCTACCGTGATGCTTTATGCAAGCATATTGTGAAGACAAGAAATGTTAGAGATAAGTAAAGCCGATAGATTTACTTGAAGTTATGTCGCAAATTTTTTGGAATAATTTCGATCGACCAAATGGTTTTAGCACAACCTGGTGGAAGAACCAATTTTATAATTTTCCGTTGGTATTATAATTTTATAACACTATAGTTATAAAATTAGTTCTTCAACTAGGTTGTGCTAAGACTATGCTACTATCATCATGATATTCAGCTTGTCTTTTTCTTTGATAAAGTTATTCGTTAGATTTTTAATCGGTCTAATGTGTATGTTAGTATTTTCCTTCTTCAATGTCTCACAGTTTAGGAATGTTATCCGGAGTCAATATAAAATATGATTAGTTCTAAGAGGATACTGAATCATACTTGTAACAATTAATCAATAATTTAAATAGGTGTATTTTATGTGCATCATTCATATTAGCCAATAAGTTAAAATGACAGTTTTTACAAAGAAACCTTTTTAATGTCTTGTTTCGAATTATATCCATACTTATATTATGTGTGTCTGTCTGTTACCTCTTCATGCCCAAACCGCCTAATGGAGTTTCGGGCGTCATTTAGCTTTGTAATAAAGTACTTTTACCTTGTATGTCGGCCTCCTGATTGTACGATAAAATATTACCACAGTGGTATTACACTGATATGATTACGATTATGCCGCTAACAGGTAATTTTTGCCAATCATTTTTAGGGTTCCGTACCCAAAGGGTAAAAACGGGACCCTATTACTAAGACTTCAATGTCTGTCCGTCTGTCCGTCTGTCTGTCTCCACTCTCCAAATTGTGTACCTATATCTATCTGTTGCCGCTGTAACAACAAATACTAGAAACAAAATAAAATAAATATTTAAGGGGGCTCCCATACAACAAACGTTATTTTTTAGCCTTTTTTGCTCTATATCAATAATGGCAACAGGTAGGTACTTGAATTTGCCACAAAATCCTTAGTTAGGCTTGTACTTTAATATTTGATTATAATATTAAAATAAAATAAAAAATTAAGTGGGGCTCCCATACAAAAAACACAATTTTTGGTCTAATTTTGCTCTATAATTGTACGGAACTCTTCGTGCGCGAGTCCAACTCGCACTTGGCCGATTATTACGACTATTTTGTGTTCCAAATGACTGGTAACTTTTAGGAAATACAAAAGTCTGTAAAATTTTTATATATCATTGAAATTTGTATTCTATCTTAGATAAATGCGAAATTAGTCTGTCAGTCTGTCTGTTAACTCATACCTGAACTCTCTAAAACCGCTGTACCGATAATGATGTTTGTCGCAGAAATAGTTTGACTTCCGAGTTTCGGGCACAAATTACAATAAATGATAGGCCATAAAATATAAGAATAGTTTTGTGTCGGAAAAATCAACACTTCTAGCGTTTTAAGCGAAGACAACAGAGTTCGGGACAATATCTATCTAGTACATAAGCTTTAACGGGGGCCGCAGCTTTTCAAAAGACTATCATCTAACATACGAAGGTGTATTGCATTTCAATACTATTAAATCGCTGGCCGATCACACTTTCATTATAATTCCTAGCTCACGTCACAATAGATTAAGCGCCGCGTAGACAAAGGCCCACGCGCTAACATATTCAATTGATGAAGTATAAAATTTCTTAGTACCGTCTCACTCACAATAGAATTATGATTATTTATCGGTTGGCTTGTGCCTCGTGTGGGAACGGTCGCGGCACGGGCGTTCCCACGATAAAACCACGCGGAGACAAAAGACGTTCACTCGATACTTAGACGCGGCGTTTAGGACGTTCTGCTTGTACACAAAAACTCGTTGTCTTAGCACAGAGACGTAAACGACATTCAACTGTATGGAGTGGAGTTACGAGCTATTGTTAAAGGCGCTTACAACCTTTCGCCTGGTCGTCGGAATTGGAGTAAGTAGCGTCACGGTGTCGGCCGCACGAGTGGGCTCACACCTCAACGATAGAGAAACAATGACTAATTATGTTACTTTTGGAAATTTGGCATAATTGTAGAGAACTAACGGTCGCATTTAGAGACTTTTAATGATTACTTAACTTCGTTTAGCTTAGAAATTGGGGCCCTGTACCTACTCGTTGTCGTTACATGATCTCGTTTCAATATCTTGGGATGTTCGTGTTTGAGGAAGTAGAATTTGCGACAACGCCCCCTTGTGGGCGCTGAAGTTCTAAAGGGGGGCGGTGTGGGACCCAGAAAAAAAATGGGGGCATTGTGTAGAGGCTTGGGGGTGATTTATTTGATCTGGATTCATTTCGAATTGAAACAAAGGGGGCGCTAAAACATAATTTGTTCTCAAAGTGGGCAGTAGACATAATAAGTTTGGGAACCCCTGCTCTACATCATAACTCTACATATCCATACCAATATAATTATAAATACGAAAGTGTGGCTGTCTGTCTGTCTGGTACCTCTTCACGCCCAAGCCACTGAACCAATTTTGCTGTTTAGTATGGAGATATTTTGATTCCTGGGAAAGGACATAGGATATAAGTACTTTTGTATTGTATGGTTCCCGCGTGAGAAACGAATTATGCTATAAAAAATCCAGTAATATTATATTTCAAGAAAGTAACCGTAGCAATTAATTATTTTAATAATAATAAATTATAACAGAAGTTTTAGATCAGTTATTGTATGTGTGTATTTTTTATTTTCTACAAGAATGCGAATTTGTTAAATAGTAATTTGTAATACGCGTGGAAAACTTATGTTACCTACTAGACATATTGCAAACGACTTCATGATATATTTTAGGGATATAAAGTAGCCTATCTCACCTTCTCACCCCATTTACTTTTCGGGGATTTTGCTCTGATCCTTCCATCATATTTCAACTACCATTGTAGAAGACTTTTTTAATGCAAACTAACAAACAAATCATCATATTAGTTATAGTATATACCTAACACAATAAACACTCCATGAAGTGGTAATTTAAAGTAGATTAAGTTCCAGGGCCGCTGATTTCTCCGCGACATTAATTTTATACGAGCATCGGCAAAAAGTGTCGACGCGTCTTTGTACCGATAACGCCGGCCCGCAAACCACCAGGGCCGCCACCCACGACTTTTATTAAATTTTTATTACTATTCTCGTTTTTATATCTAATGGTAAAGCTATCTGAGTTTTTGATCTCATAATATACTGTGAAAATATGTGGTAAATGACACATTAATACAATTTTACTTTTAAGTCAAAAAAAAATTTAGTATTTAGTATATTTTTTTTATTTACCACCAAAAAAATACTCTCCGCTTTTATATTTTCTTTATATTTTTTAAGATTATTGTTGCGAAGACAGTTATTTATTAAAACGCCACGAGGCCGTTGTGTGACGTACGCAGGGGGAATTCCTTGGCACTGCGTCTGCGCAGCTTGTGGGGTGGTCGTGGGAACGCGTGCTGCCCAGGTGCCGTCAGCTGAGCGGTGAGCCCCTCACAGCTGGCTAAATTACGACGTATGATGAAATATCTAATAATACTAATTAAATTTAATATTTTAATGTGTCAAAGAAAGTTGACGGTAAAAAATTAAAAAAAACTGACTCACATAAGTATGTATAAACTTATTTTTTGTTTTAAACTTGAAAAATTATCAAGGAATAATATTGTGTAAGTAATAATATTGTGCAATACTTAAACGGTTAAAATATTTAAGTTTATTTAGCAGTCGATACTTACTCGATACTAATTACAACAAAGTACCTACAAACTAGATAAATTCAATAATAATCGGTTTTGAATCTACGACAACTTACATTAATTTCTGTAAATTATTAGAAAATAGTAAAGTGTAATGACTAATAAATACATATTAATACTCTACATATTTTGTAGATATAATAATACTCTACATATTTTGTACCTAACTCCTTAAGGATTTAAGTACAAAATATTATGTAGAGTACATTTTTGCTCGGATAAAGGATGAGAATTTAATATAATTTTAATAAATAACTTTAGTTTTGTATTAATATAAAACTTATTAATAATATATTATTAAATTCTCAGAAGACGCTATCCTTAAAAATCAAAGTATATTATTGAACAAAACCGGTGCGATCGCCACCCCTATTTTTATCACGGGCGCTTTACCACAATCGGCGTAGGGCGCATAAAAGCTGTGCGGCGGCGGCGCGCGCGCCATTCGCTCTCAGACCGCCGCGCAAGCATGATCCTACCCGCTAGAGCCGTGTCTCCGCACGGGGCCTTCCACCCCCCGACACACGACGAGGAGCCAGTCTCCCGGACCTACCAGTACCGCAAAGTCATGAAACCGATGCTGGAGAGGAAGCGACGAGCGCGCATCAACCGCTGCCTCGACGAGCTCAAAGACCTCATGGTGACGGCGCTCCAAGCCGAAGGAGAGAACGTATCGAAGCTGGAGAAAGCTGATATACTGGAGCTCACAGTGCGACACCTTCACAGCCTGAAGAGGCGAGGGCAACTCGTGTTGAAGCCGGAGATGTCCTACGCAGAAAGATTCCGCGCGGGCTTCGCTCAGTGCGCCACCGAAGTGTCTCAGTTCATCACCAACGCCACAGTGGCTGCTAACGCCATGCACCGGCAAGGCCCTGTGGATCCCCAAGCTGGAGCGAGATTACTGCAGCATCTTAGCAACTGTATAAGAAGACTGGAGGCGCCTCCTCAGCCGCCGCAGCAGTTGACCGCTGTAGCGCGGCCGACGCCGGTGCAGCCAGTTCCTCAACACCCTCAACCAGTGCAGAGGATAGGGGTGAAGAGGCTGGCCGAGGAACACATAGACGTGGAGACGGTGTGCAAGAAAATGTACGCCCCGCCCTCCCCGCCGCACAGCCCCGCCTCCGACACAGACCCCGCCCAGTCAATGTGGCGGCCCTGGTGATCATCATCATCAGACCATCAGTGGTGATCAGTGACAGTGTGATAGTGTTAGTTCCTGGGCCTTTAGCCGACGTGTTTTCTTTATCGTTGCTGCGTTTCATCTTCAGACTATCAAAATGTATGGAATCGACATCAGTGAAATGTCGACTTCATATCAAACGTTTATGTCAATTCCGTACATTTTTGCTCGGATATAAAAAAATGATAAAGAAAACGTATTGGCTATGCCCCCTGGTGTGTTGCATGAACGCTTTGCTTGTTGACGTTTGTTTTTTTATTAATTTAATAAATAAGAGTTTTGTTAAGTTACTGTTTTTGTCCACGTCTTCCGCGGCTCGCATTTATGTTAAGTGTAGCACCTAAGTTACCTCTGTGATACGAATTTCACATAAGTTCGATAGAATCAAAGCTTATCAGAATAAAAAGAGTTTTAAGTACCACTTAGTTTTGTTTAGCTCATCCCTAAATCTTAAAATATTTATTTAATTTCATTTAAATTTCATAAGCAGTATAGAAATAATTATAATATTTTAAAATTTTCGTAACTTTGCAGAATATTTTAATTTAAAACTTGTAGGACAAGGTTACTCTTAAGTTATAATTATAACTATTAACCTACCAATATACAAAAAATCAGCTGGTTAGGGTTCCGTTTTGGGGTACAGTAGTCAACCAAGTTTTGTTGCTTACAGAACCCTAAAACGGAACCCTAACCAGCAGATTTTTTGTATATTGGTAGGCTAATAGTTATTTAATTTAAGAGTAACCTTGTCCTACAAATAAAGCGATCCATATTTTAGGACCATCAAGTCTAAGTATAAAATCCTTTCTATCTCTGTTAGCTACCACTTTCGAGATTTTTCGAAAATAAAAATGCTGTTCGTCTTATCAAAATGTAGCTACTCACAAAAAATTAGCTTGTTAGTAATCACAAAAAAATTTATTCTAGGGCTCCCGTACGTTCCTGGCCATCTAGTTAAAAGTTATCCTACTCTCAAAGTGTCAATAGAGGTTAACCCTATTCCGTTCATAGTTACTCTACTTGAACATAAACTTTATGCCCTCGGCATAAGAGTTATTTTCGTACAAATCCGAGGTACAATAAGCGTGAACGGTAGACGTTGTTGAAGTGTAAATGTCAGTTCCCACGGCATCTGCCGCTAACAACGGTACACTTTAAACTCGGTGGGTAAGTAACTATTAATATGGTAATTAGTTTACACTTTACAGGTAAAATCACCTATCGTATTATTATGAGGTTTGTGTCCAAATCTATGAAGTTATTCTCACTAATAATAAATATAACTCCCACACTGGTTTTGGTGTCGGTGGCCAGTTTCCGGGAGTAATTTTATAGTGTCCAAGTGTGTGCGCAGTTCACAAGAGCACTCTCTATACCTTTTACTTTCATAACCCAGTGGGACAGAAGACCGACACGTCGCACGAGTGGCAAGAGATCAGGCGCAGGACCGACTTTTTACATGCCCATTGCCCATCCCACGCATGGATCATCTTACTTGTCAGACAGAGAGTGTTGTTTTGATCGCGGTAGCGAACGGTCGCGCACCGCTCAACAACACACGCAGCAAATATTAATAAAATTAATTAATATTTCGCGAGTCGCGCGGCGCGACAGCCGCTGCACCGACACCATGGCGCTCGTATCCAACGAGCTGCTGGCGTTCGTACAACACGTCGTCAACACCATGGACGAAGATAGCATCGTGCAGCTGTGCAGGTCCACCTACACCAACGAGGAGATCTGCAAGGGCAGGCTGATGCTGTACGAAGCGCTCGGCAAAACGGCGCAGATGATATCCCGGAGGAGAGACGGAAGCGAACGAAGCTTGCAGGACATCATCTCCCTGATCAAGCAGACTAGTCCAGCGGAAGTGCCGGTGTTTGTGGCCAAGCAGCTCGACAAACTACCGGCGGTATCGACGGACCACGTCAACGTCTCCAGCCTGCTCCAGAAGTTCAACATCATGAGGGCAGAACTGGACGAGATGCGAGGTAGATTGGATGCCTCGGAATCTACCATCAGTGAGCTGCGTAGTGAATTATTACAATTAAAATGTAATAATTCACTATGTAGGTCACCCGAGCATCCGGTCGACTCGATAAATATGCGTCGCGGAGCTCAGCGCGGCTCGCCGTTTTGCACGTCAGCGAAATCGAGTGGGTCAGCAACAGCCGCCGCCGTCAGCTCGCCGTCACCGCGTGACGTCGACACGAAATTGAGGCCATCGACTCAACAGAAAAATTATGCAAGCGTCGCTGCTTGCCCCGCACCGCCCCCGCGGGTAAAGACGAGGGGTGCAAAGGAGGGCCGCAAGGCTGAACATCTTCGACTCGGCAGGGACGAGAGCAGGAGGTGCGATGAGGAGGGCTTCGTTCTGGTGGAGAGGAGGAAGAAGAGGAAGCCCATCGTCCGCAACCACCGCGGCACCGCACCTTATGTGCCCGAGCTGCGCCTGCGCAGCGAGGTACCCGCGACACCGCTCTATGTGTCGCGCCTGCACTGGACCATGACGGTCGAAGACGTCGTAAACTACATCCGCGAGAAGACCACCTACACCTTGAGGGTGGAGCGTCTGCACTCTCGCCACAAAGTGAATTTTAGTTCCTTTGTGGTGAAAGTGCCGACTCAAGTTTTATCCATCTTCGAGGTGGAGGAGTTCTGGCCCGCCGGTGTAGTTTACCGAAGGTTTCGGGGGAGGCTCCCGAACGAAGCGCGCATCACGTCGCCGAAAGAGACTTTAACGTGATAAAGTGTAGTGTGATTGTGTGTGTGAATGTGAGAATAATATATATTAGGATAAAATTGTTCGGCGTGCATCCGTTTTCTGATTGCCATAATACAAGTTTTACTTAGTTTGGGATTAGACGACGTGATGTACGCTACCTTGCTTTTATACTATTGTATATTATTGAATGATTAATAAAGAATTTGAATTTGAATTTGAAAATTTGAATTTGAATTTGAATCAGGTGATCAGCCTGCTGCATTGTCCTAAGGCGTCCATTACACGGTCATGCAAGCGACAGTCATATTCCGTCAATCATGAATTATATTTGAATGATGGTTACTGTCGACTGATGGACTGACGAATGGTATACGGTCACTCAATACATATACGGTCACTCAATACTTGGAAACTTGGAAACAACACGTTCCAACGCAGAAAATATCAAACCCACGACCTCCGACGGCTCCGAGTCAAGAACGCTCTAGACCACGGAGAAAATTTAAGTAACTCTCCGTAAAGTTATGGAAATACTTTGAGAGACTGGGGAAAAACGTTGGATAATTTTCGCGACAAAATGAACAGTTACCAAACGATAAAATATGAATTTCGCGTGCTAATCAAAGAACCAATAGTAGCAAAAATAAAAATTTTGGATAAAAAAAAACTTACAGCTGAACATAAAACCTTTTTGGAAGTTAGTTAAAGACATAAAGTGTAGTTAAGAGAAAACCAATTAATATATTGTCATAGATACCCAACAATAAAAATATCGTAAAAACAAATTGTTTTCGAACGGCAGATACAAATTGTAATTGTTTATATCTAGTTGTTTTACTGCGCAATAAATATTTACTTTTGCGTGTTAACAGCCGTAGTAAAAGGCGCCAAAAAGGTTAACCACCATTTTGTTTTTAACTTTTTTACCGACAATGAATATATGGAAGCAAGCGTAAACTTTCGTAAAACTTTATAGTTTTTTCATTACTTTGTTATACATAGGTCCGCTTAATTTGCGTAAAAGGTTATCCACTTAATAAAATCATTTTTTTCTTTCATTCATAAAATACTAAAAGAACAGGTACTTACAATTTAAAATCTACTGTTTTACAAAAGGCACATTTGCCTTATTATTCTGTGTAAAAAAGAATGAATTACTTATTACGAGTTCAGTTCATAAACTTTCTACATTCTTCTCCCGAATGTATAAAATTGAGGATTTATACGAAAAGATGTCATCATTTTATTGAAATTAGATATATTTTAATTTTTTTTATTTGAATTCCGAACTTAAACACCTTTTAGGTGTAAGGTGAAAAACGTGGCGCGCATCAGAGCATAATTAATTTATAACCTCAAGTATTAAGTAGGTATAGATAGCTAGTACTTATTATTTACTTCTTAGTATTATAGAACATACATTATGTATGTACAATAGCGCTAAGCAATACCTAGGAATGTTGTTCTATAAAGTGCAGTATAATATTATACTTCGAATTGCGTATGTTAGCGCCGATTTCATCATCATGATCGCAATTAAGACTACTAGTTATTTGAATATTGGGAAATGTAGTAATTAAAATAAAGCCTAGGTATAGGTTTAAACACTAATAGCAATTTAAAATATAGAATATAGAGGCATAGAGTTAGAACAAATAAACAAATATATAAACAGTTCACAGATGAACATAATGTACACTCCTCCTTTTTGGAAGTCGGTTAGAAAAGATCGCTATCTTTGTCATTTTGCTAGGACTTCGCTCTACTTTGTTTACAAGCGCTTACTCACACACATGCATAATCAAACTACGCTACTTCATGTTATTTTAAGTCATTCTTAAACTCTCTTTACATTAGTCAGGTCTTTCAAGTTTCACAACACAAAACTATCATGCTTTGAACGAATTTTCACGAGTAACGTTATTTTCTTCGTCAGCTGATATCTGTCAAGCTTCTTTGCCTCTCTTTTGTTAGAAAAAATACAATGAAACGAAATACGATTTAGCTAGTTATGACTTATTACTCAACAGAAGTTACAGAACCATACCGGAACACACTTATCTACAACTTTTGCTACTTCCGTAGAGTTCTAGGAAAATACTGTAATAATCGCAAATATCGACATGGACTGACCTTTACGATATTGTAGTATGTTGTTCTTACTCTCGTTATTTAATGAGCGTATAATATGTAGTAAATGGTGTAGTAACATTGCTAGTAAATTGTAATAGTAATAAAACAACGCGTTTGTTGTTTAAGATATTATTTTATAATGGTCGCCCCCCATAGTGAGTCTGAGCCGACATAAGCTTTTTTCTTTTTTTGCGTTATTTACACAAAAGTAGAGACCGCTATAATTATAAGCATTATAATTTTTACATTGTTTTAACTTTACTATTAAAACGAACAAATATTGTGCCAACATTAAAATAAAACCTAAGCTAAAACAATATCAATTATAAAAGTCCTCGACAGTACGAGCTTTTTTCTATGCAAATGAAATAACCATGCAAGAATATTCCATGGAAAAAAGATGGAGTATGAATATGATCAATACCTACAAACATTAAGATTTTCATTAATAATTTTTCAAAAAACAGGCAATATATTTTTTAAGAAACGGGCAACGACCGATCATCAAAATATACCAAATTACGATCTACGAAGACGCGACGAAAATCAGCTGTTCTAGAAATACCATAATGAGTTATTGTTCGTGATTTAGGACCACGGACCGCCAGCCCGGGTTCCCGCGGCAGCGCACGCAAGACCAATTAGCCTGCGCGTTGAGATTTGAGACAGGTAAGTTGCACCACGGTTGGACCGCGCTTGGACCACGGTTGGACCAATTAATGATATTTTAACGGTCCGGTGATTTAGATTTTTTTTTGAGAGAGTATAAGACCACATGTATGATAAAAAATATTTTCTATGTTAGTAACAAGATGTGGTCTCTATTATTTTTGGGCCAACATCGGGATAAAGAACCTAAAATATAAAATTGGTGTTACATATATTTCGTCAAGCCGGTTTCTCATGTTTGTAAAATTGACCTTTTTACAAACTTTGTATTGGAGTAATTGAGATTCAATAACTCCAATACCTTTAAGTAGAAGTAACATTATAACTACTTACGAATCTTTGTTGTAAATATTACTGTGAAGTACATGATACTTTGTCTTCTACAATGTGATTCTAACTTTTACATGTGAAATGCATCTTGCATTACACAATATTTAAATTACAAAAGCTATAACATCCTCTTTGGAAGTCGGTTAAAACTATTTAAGAATCCATAACACCATCTATTGACACAGACAACGAATAGTATAATTTATAGGCGAAATCGTAACAAAAAAGTAAAAGTTTAAGGTATCATGATTGGAATCGGCGAATATTTACGTAAGACCCTTACGAACCGTTCACAATCCGAACTAATTTTATAGTCTTTATTACAAATTTTATGGTTTTTGTAACTTTGAAATATTGGATTTTAATATACAGAAAATGCTTGGAAAAAAGTGTATGACCCAATACTTGAGTTCCAACTTTACCTACAGACCCTACAGTGAAATCAAATCGACTTGCTTAGCGTATTATAAGTCTAGCGTGGCATACCATAAAAATAAAAGAATCTGGGATCAAAACTATTGTAGAAAATCAAAGCGCACGGAGTGCGCGGCCAAGTTCCAGCAGGCCGCGCGCATGCCATGCACTATTTACACGAACGGTTTCGACGCACTTTTGACCCCCTTGTATCTCAGTGCCTATTGCGAGAGCAAAGATAAAATTTTACCTACCTAATTATATACTAGTACTTACGCAATATACCAAATTTCATACATATAGATTTGTTAGATCCTGAAATATTTCCTTGTAAAAATAGCTAATTTTGGCACTGACTCACTGACCGATAATCAAAATTCCTAGGCCACTTCCAGTTGTCGTAGCGTTATGAAATTTGGCACACAGGTTGTTTGTTATATGAAGATTAACAAAAAATTAAGAAATTTGAGAAATTGGTCAAGCGTGAGTCGGCTCATCTATGAATTTGAGATAAAAATCGGTAATCAAAACCTCTAGGCCACTTCCAGTTGTCGTAGCGTTATGAAATTTGGCACACAGGTTGTTTGTTATATGTAGATTAACAAAAAATTAAGAAATTTGAGAAATTGGTCAAGCGTGAGTCGGCTTCAAAACCTCTAGGCCACTTCCAGTTGTCGTAGCGTTATGAAATTTGGCACACAGGTTGTTTGTTATATGTAGATTAACAAAAAATTAAGAAATTCGAGAAATTAGTCAAGCGTGAGCCGGCTCATCTATGAATTTGAGATAAAAATCGGTAATCAAAACCTCTAGGCCACTTCCAGTTGTCGTAGCGTTATGAAATTTGGCACACAGGTTGTTTGTTATATGTAGATTAACAAAAAATTAAGAAATTTGAGAAATTGGTCAAGCGTGAGTCGGCTTCAAAACCTCTAGGCCACTTCCAGTTGTCGTAGCGTTATGAAATTTGGCACACAGGTTGTTTGTTATATGTAGATTAACAAAAAATTAAGAAATTCGAGAAATTGGTCAAGCGTGAGTATGCTCATCTATGAATTTGAGATAAAAATCGGTAATCAAAACCTCTAGGCCACTTCCAGTTGTCGTAGCGTTATGAAATTTGGCACACAGGATGTTTGTTATATGTAGATTAACAAAAAATTAAGAAATTTGAGAAATTGGTCAAGCGTGAGTCGGCTCATCTATGAATTTGAGATAAAAATCGGTAATCAAAACCTCTAGGCCACTTCCAGTTGTCGTAGCGTTATGAAATTTGGCACACAGGTTGTTTGTTATATGTAGATTAACAAAAAATTAAGAAATTTGAGAAATTGGTCAAGCGTGAGTCGGCTCATCTATGAATTTGAGATAAAAATCGGTAATCAAAACCTCTAGGCCACTTCCAGTTGTCGTAGCGTTATGAAATTTGGCACACAGGTTGTTTGTTATATGTAGATTAACAAAAAATTAAGAAATTTGAGTAATTGGTCAAGCATGAGTCGGCTCATCTATGAATTTGAGATAAAAATTAATATGTACAAGTAAATACACTGAAATAAGATGAGGAGGAAAGAAACAAATTGGTATGATTCCTTAAAAAAAGTATTGAAATCTCACCAAAAACATACCTGTTAAAACGGGGCCAAGTTCCTATTCACTAATTGTTCGCCTTAAAAAAGAGTTGAAATCCAATTCAATGCCAAGTTTAGATGCACTTCCAAATCGATCATAATCATCTTCATCAACAGCCTGATCCTAAATACTTCTAAATTTGAACTTGGCAGGTATTCATGCTAGTAGCACTTGATAATGTATAATTTTTAAATTTAAATATAAGATATCTATGTGATTAAATTAACCTGCCAAGTTCAAATTTAGAAGTATTTAGGATCAGGCTGTTGATGAAGATGATTATGATCGATTTGGAAGTGCATCTAAACTTGGCATTGAATTGGATTTCAACTCTTTTTTAAGGCGAACAATTAGTGAATAGGAACTTGGCCCCGTTTTAACAGGTATGTTTTTGGTGAGATACGTTTGTCAGTATTCATCATGTCTTTGTCTTTGAATTACCCATACGGGCCATGGCATAACACGATTGGTCAATTGGCCGGGCCGGCGTCTCATAGAAAACAAGCAATCTAAAACATATCCAACACGTTTTAGGGTTCCGTACCCAAAGGGTAAAAACGGGACCCTATTACTAAGACTTGTCTGTCCGTCTGTCTGTCTGTCGCCAGGCTGTATCTCAAGAACCGCTATAGCTAGACTTCTGAAATTTTCACAGATTGTGTATATCTGTTGCCGCTATAACAACAAATACTAAAAACAAAATACTATTAATATTTAAGGGGGGCTGCCATACAACAAACGTGATTTTTCCGGCCTTTTTTGCTCGATATCAATAATGGCAACAGTTAGGCACTTGAAATTTTCACAAAGGCCTTATATTTACGTATACTTTAATAATTAATAATAATATTTAAATAAAATAAAAATTCAAGGGGGGACTCCCATACAAAAAAAACACAATATTTGGCCTATTTTTGCTCTATAACGGTACGGAACCCTTCTTGCGCGAGTCCGACTCGCACTTAACGTGGCGTCACCTTAACTGATTCTGATAAAATTCATTCGAAAATTCTTTAAGTACTGGAAAAGTCTTTATCCCGGATTTAACGAGCGTTGGCTCAACATTATGCTGCGCGCACCATGTTCTTTTTATGTGTTCCTCAATTATTCTTATTTAAAGGCTGATTCATCGTCTATATAATATTTTTGTATATAAGGAAAATGTCGGTGAATATTTGATCGAAGGTGAAAACTGTCGAGACATCTTAATGATTGTGGCGATGATATCTCTGATTACCGAATGATATAAAGCATAATTTTTACAATTTATACATATTTATAAATATTATGACGTAATAAGATAAAGAATATAAAAAACCTGTGGAAAAAAATGACAAGGAGATTTAGATTATTATTGTATCATGAAATATATCGAAAACACTTATACCTTTTTTACTTTTCCCTATTTTCTTACTTTGTAGTACTGTCGGAGAAGGTTGATGGAAAACAAAAGAGCAACAGGTTTTAATAGTTACATGATAGAGTAAGAGCCAGCGACAGGCAGACCACCTTAAGGGCAGGTAACAGTGAAATAGCGCGTGGACAAGTTTTTTGATCCTGTTTCATTCCTTACATCATCATCTAAAAATTTTGAAAAAATTACGACCTTTACTTGAGGATATAACGTATTCGGCTTCGCATTAATTGACACAAACAGAAGAACTTCGCTCGATAGAAAGCAAAGCCAAAGTTACCTCTTTTTAAAATCTTTTTTCAATGCTGTGCTAAGAATACTGAACTAAGCGACCTATTTTTTATAGCTTTAATTAGATAAAATGATTATCTATCCGTATTCGCAAAAATGGAAATAGTAGCATTTATTTACTGATGCCAGTGACAAGATATCTAGAGAATTCGCGTGTTTTTGTATGGGCCACCGCGCGACAGTCGCGCGGTGGCCCATACAAAAACATTTTGAGTGATACATGCCCTTAAAGTCTAATACTTTTTAATACTTTAAAGGTGTCTGGCAGTGGGAAGGCACTGTCAAAAATGTCTTACAGTGAAAAAACAAGATTTCTTGTAGTTATGACAAAAAAATTGAGGTCTAGGTAAACTTTATCGATGTTTAGGTTAGGTTAGAGAATCAAAAATCAAAATCAAAATATTTATTTCTAAATACGTTAACAAAGTTAACACTTTTAGAACGTCTACATGAGGCCTACCACCGCGCCGGTTCGGGAACTAACGCGAGATGAACCGGCGTAAAAAACACGCTCGGGGCCATCTTTTACTAAAAAGATGGAAAATTACAATCCAATATCCATTAAAATCCATATCCGTATTCCGTACTAATATTATAAATGCGAAAGTGTGTCTGTCTGTCTTATTACCTCTTCACGCTCAAGCCGCTAAACCGATAGACATTGCTAAAATTTGGTATGGAGATACTTTGAGTCTCGGAAAAGTACATAGGATATTTTTCATCCCGGGAAAATGTACGGTCCCGCGCGTTAAACGAATTTCGGCGTAACAGATTTGCGGGTGGCATTTGTATTGTGTCATAAACAGGATAACTTTCAGCTTTTATTAAATGAAGAAAGTCTGGCTGTCGCTGGCTCTTGGGCCATGGAAACGCTAATACAGTAAAATTTGAACGAAGAAACTATTGCCATCACGCTTCACCCTGCGCTGACACGAATATTGTGATAGAGACAGATACAGTAAATCGACGTTACGTATTCCTCCGATTCCTCCTTCAAAATAGAGCCTATCTAATTCATTTTTTTAATATCTTCAGAAAGGGTGAGTCTATGCCTCTACGTTTTTATTTTACCTTAAGGATCTTTCAAATTTGTTTTATGGTCGGTTGATTGGCGCGGTACGGAACATTCATTTTTTGCAATGTTTGAAGGGTCATATTTTTTTTATTAGTAAATTTAAAAAAAATCGAACGTAGAGGCTTTTACAGATCCTAATATTGAATAAAAAAATCATTTGTCTAGACGCATTATCCAGGGAGAAAATTGGGGAATACGTTTGTATGGAAAAAAAGTGTTAGCGTATCCTCTTAAGATTAATCTCTAATCTTATTTAACACGTGGTACTTTTAAAAACCAATTACCAGCAAATGCAATTAAGGCCGTCACGTTTCTGACTTACATCTTGTATGTATACTTAATGGTGATTTCACTAAACATTTATTGCATACAGAAAATAAAGTATACAGTGTGAAATTTTAATGGTTGTTTTCCCGCAGTAAAATGATTCTATCTTAGTAGTACAATAGATTTGTAAAGTTTTTTTTTGTTCAAATCAAAAAAAAATTCGGTCGGGTCCATAGTAACTCGCGCCTATCGGCTATCGGCATAAAGTTTCCATAGTACGTCATACAAAATATAAAAAAATAACATGCATGGTTCGATAGTACTACTATAGGTCAATCGGTCTGCTGCGGGAAAACAACCATTAAAATTTCACACTGCATAATATTATAACACTAGATGACGCCCTCGACTCCGCTGCGGAAGAATTCGTTTAATATAGTGTGAGACCTGTACATTTTTTGGGGATAAAAAGCATCCTATGTCCTTTTCAGGGACTCAAATCAAAATAGCTCTATAACAAGCTTCAGCGAAATCGGCTTAGCGGTTTGGGTGTGAAGAGACTGACAGACTGTAGACAGATACAATACCATCAAACATAAAGTTGTTGTAACTTTTAATGCCGAAAGTCGTTGATCGTGCAGAAACATTTTTTGGGTACTTTTAACTATCCCACGTCCTTTCTAAGGACTCAAATTACATACCAATTTCATCTAAATCGGTTCAGGGTTAAAGCTCGAAGACATAGGTACCTAACTACCTACTTGCCGCTTAATTTTACAAAATATTATGTTAGTGTGAATGTATGCTATTTCGTTTTTTTTTTTATTTCAATCAAAAATATATTTTTTAATTTCACTTTTTCTAGCGATGTTGGATTCGAATATTTGATCGTGTGTGAAGTTATCCTTTCCACATCTTAATTAAACGACTTTTTAATTAAATGAAGACCTACTTAATTAATCCTATTAATTAATTTACTAATCCATATTCAAACGTAGAGAAATCTAAGCATTAACGGTTTGAGTACCTTTTTCTTTGTATCTTTTAATCTTGTGAATATTAATTATACTTTTAATCACTTCTTTCTAATTAAGCGTGTTCACATTTGAAGTCGTAGGCAGATGAAGTGAATAACTCACATTTTACAACATAAGAGTAATTGCTATTTTTTCCCTTATAATTTGAACAAACCTTGTAACTTACCTACTTCATCATCTGATTAATATTATCTCACCGTACATAAAATCTAAATATTTTACCTTTAATTTTTACTTTCAATCATTTTCCCGGTCTCAAAGCATTTATTTATGTAAAAAAAAATCATTTTGTTAGTCTCTTCATCCACTTGCGTCTTCCGTTATTATCCGGCCATTTTCGTTTCTCTAGAATCTAGATCATAAATAACCAAATTAACTTAACACTAATTAAAAAGGTATTTATTTATTGATTTCCGTTTAAATATAATAATAAATATGTGTTAAACATTTTTATTTTAGAAATATAATGTATTTAATTTACCTAAAGTAAGTTCTACAAATCTACAACTTTGTAGACATTTAAGTTAATTGTTTAAACAATGTTACAAGTCATGAAAAGCACATAAAATATGTCACGAAAACCATAAATGTGGAAGAAACCATGAAGTGAAAACCTAAACTAATTAAACTAAATGGCCTATAAAACTTTTGTCTTTAAACGGCTAGAGAAGCATAGATGGGCCGGCTTTATATTTTTTATCCCAAAGATATAGCGTTTACGTTGTTCTACGCCGAAGCCTATATTACCGCAAATCCAAAGAGGGTTAGGAGTATAGGACTCTTATACAAGTTGTTTTAGTAACTTTTACTGCAAAGCTTGATTTACATATTAATTGACATTAACTAATGAATTTGGAGCCTCAGTATCGCAAGCAAAGGTGATTCACATGTAATTAAGTTCAAAATTGGACCTAAAATTTTACAAAGTTCCTAAATATTTCTCCAGAAGCATAATAAATCGCTAGCAATAGGAAAAGCCGATATTCAAATTTTTGAGTAGACAGTGACTCAACGGAATATTTCATACAAACTTGACATAAAATTGAAGATCCTTTCTGAAAATGATCTTGGGGAAAAACCAACAAAATAAGTAAATTACATGGGTTTTTATTACGTTAGCTACTGAATCAGCCCGTCATAAATCATAATCTTCATTGACACTATTGGAAGGTCCATGGCTAAGCATTGGTCTAGCTAGCCATTGGCTGCTGACGAAAACCTAGGAATGGGGATCGCAAGCACATATTAATGTGCCGCATTTCGCATAGAGTCATCAAATAATGTATCTGGGAGGTTGCGGGTTGCATCCGCATAATACAAATTATCACATCGGCGTACGAGCTGCTAAGGTAACTTAGGTTCCGAGAGGTTGTGGGTTGCACAGGCTGCATATTAGGCGTAATGCAAATAAGTAATCACATGACACATCGTCCGAGTTGCTGAGGTTGCGGAGGTTTCTGAAGTTGTTCAGGTTGTGGGTTACGTCCATTGCGCATCGGCGATTGTAACAGTTAAATCAAGTCATCACAGAATGTCATGTGTCTGTAAGGTTTCAGGTTGTTCAGGTTGCAAAAAGTATCTGGCTAATGCGTTCATAATATAATATCAAATTGTCCGGATTGCTAAGGTTGGTGAGGTTGCTAAAAGCAGCAGAAAATCAGTGCAGCAACTAGCTGCTAATGCTGAGCTGGGGTCCATTTTTGGCATCACACAACATAACGCATTAATTTAAATGTTTTATGTCCTTGTTTTATTTCCTACTGTCTAATTATTGTGTTGTGTGATGTGCAAAATAAACCTTTCTTATTCTTATTCTTATTCTAAGGTTGCGACTTGCGGGAAGTAGTGATAGGTTGCAGGAGGATGCAGGTTGCGCAGGTTGCAAAATGTATCCGGCTAATGCAAATAAGTTATCAAAGTCAGTTGGTGAGGTTGCTAAGGTTGATGAGGTAGTGGGTTGCGTAGATTGCGGGAGGTTGCGGGTTACAAAAAGCATCCAAAGTAATGCAAAGTTGCATCCGGCAAATAAATTATCACCTCATCCAGGTTGCGAAGGTTGTTGAGGTTGTGACTTGCGGGAAGTAGTGAGGTTGCGGGTTGCGTCAGTCGCGCGTCGTGACTCGGTCGCGCGCCACCGCCGCGCCGCCGCCCGTCACGCGCTCGTGCTCTTACACGAGCGACGGGGGACGGATTACGACTTACGAGTATTAGGGTCAATTCAGACTGCAACGCGACGCGTAGATGCATTTTTAAATTAGTATGGATTTGACAGATTCGCAAGACGTCTCACGCTGACGACATCTGTCAAATCCATACAAATTTAGGTCGCGTCGCGTCGCGCCTCGCCTCGTCACGTTGCGGTCTGAATTGACCCTTAGATATTATTATGTTACCAGATACAATAGATGTAAATCTCATACTTAAAGTATAATAATATGACGAAGTTACAATAACAGGCAAAGTCAGCCTTTCCCTAAGTGGGCGATAAGTGATAACGCCGCGCCCCCTTGAGTGCGCTGAAGGTCTAAAGGGGGGGTGTGGGATCCAAAAAATGGGGGCGTTGTGTAGAGGCTTGGGGGGTGATTTATTTCATCTGGATTCATTTTAAATTGAAACAAGGGGGGCGCTAAAACATAACTCTGCCAACTTTATGATACATGTTTCCACGTTGTATCGGCAGACGCCATAGTCCTTCCATAGTTTCAGTTACCCAGTCCACTAGCACCTCACCCCCATAGCCCGGTATCATTTCTAATACCCATTCCCTGTAATAGTCTTACACTGGCCGCTGGCTCTTCTTGGTCATACTCCCATAGTGCGGACAGGGAGAGTCGCCGGCTAGTGTCACATAACATTTAGATTAAAACTGTGTAACGGGCCTCTACGTGTTGGCTTCGGCCCCACGCATGCCTTCCAAAGGTCCGGGATTTAATTGTTCGTGAGCAAGGAATACCTTACACAAACATAATAATAATAACCATTTATTTCAGATCATGAAAATCCATAGTGTTAGTAAAAAATACAATTGAAATTTAAATTATGTTAGTAGCTTATGTTCCAATTCTTATATTATAAAATTATTAGGAATAGTAAGGCATTGAAATTATTAAATGAAAGTTAATGTCTATGTAACATGCACCTCTATCCAATGCCTTACCAAACCATCAAAATTATCAGTTAATACCCTTAGAATGCTGTTATGACTACTTCTGACACGCTGCATCAATGACGCCACTCGTTTTCTTATTATGGCGTTAAAGCCATCAGTGCGCATTTCGGCAAACATTCCTGAGGCACTACAGTACCTCGGTAGTCCTAAAAGCATTCTAAAGATATTATTGTACTGAACACGAAGAGCATTTATCGCGCGCTGGGTGTAGCTCGCCCATAGATTGCATGTGTAAAAGGACTGGCAGTAAGCTTTAAATAAAGTCACTTTCACCTCTGTAGAGCATCTTGCAAAATCTTTTTAGTAAAATAGAAAAGATTTTACAGCAAAAAAGCAAAATATATGAAATAACATTTATCTAATTCAATACGCGGAGTCCGTGCCTGCGTACCGTTTGCCACAGGCGATAGTTTTCCCACGGTCGGCACAGGAACTCGCGTCCGCCTCCCACTACCGTGATACACGACAGATATACGTAACACCACATTCCGATACAACAACAACGGGGAGACTACCTCCTTGAATTAGGCGAGTTATAGTGCTACACTACAGAATATATAATATTATATCACACCTCCTACAACTACTGCAGTGGGCAGGCAACCTTTCTAAATGAGTTGGGTTATCATCTTAAGAGCCACTACTGTTCTAGCAACTAAATACATAAATATAAACACCTCAATATGTTATGGAGCGATAAAGCTAATTTTCAATTGAGTTGACCTATTGCTACGCCTGTTGCCATTTATCCATGAATTAAAAATCTCGGCTTATTTTAAAAATGCATTTGAAAGAGCTTTTCTAGGTTATGATTCTTATAAATTGTGATGGACAAACACAAAGACAAACATATCTAGTGAAGCTGTTTATATAGTACGCTCACGGCACAATTGACGACGATCGTGATCGAAACATGGACAAATCTATCCCATCTTTAACAGTATACACTCTACACTCTAGAAGTTCGTAATCGGTTGTTGGCACATTACGGGCCAACATAAAGATCTCCAATATCGATTATTATTCTCATGCACAAAAAGTGTCGCCAATAAAAACAAATCAATTCCATATTTAAATTTAAAATTGACCGTTCATCGAACTTTAAGAACGTTTTAAAAACTGGCACGCTCCACACCGCGCTCGATACATAAATAAAAAGTTATCACTTTAATATCGCGATTTATTGAGAAAAGTGATCGCCTGCCGTTCCCACGCTCAGATTTCCGGCCGGAGCGAATTTTGACCGATAGCTTTGGAATCACTAACAGGTACTGGCTGCAGAAAAGTTTATTTTTAAGAACGGTAAAGAAGAAAGCCAATCTTTCTTGGTTTCGTGGTATGTAAGCAGAGTAATGCAAATATTGAAAGCTAAAATTAAAAAAAATAAACAAAGTTAAAGAATAAAGGTGAAAAAAAAATGATGAAGATTTTCTCTCTTTTGTCGATTTTCTTCGACTTTAGCAGGGTTACTATAAAAACGCGAAATAACATTACAAAATGACAGAATATTTCCTCCGTCAATCTTCAGTCCCTACTCCATCCTTTCTACGGTGACTATAGACGTATGCTTCCAAAAGCCGTTTTCATTACCGTAACTCGTAACTAAGCATTTGAAATTATCGTCAAAAATAAAACTTCTTAGGCCCAGCCCCCCCGATGGTTGCTCGCCTTGTCGTGGCGGTGGGGCTCTAGTAACCGCGGCTTGGACAACCGCGGTGAAGCGAAGAGGCAACCAGGGCCGGCCGGTGTCGCCGCCTGGCCCGAGGAGGGCGCTCCCAGCGGACTGGAGGAGTCCGCTGCGGATGCGCACCGAGGTGGGGCCGCAGAGGAAGAGGCAAGTAGGTATTGCGGTGCGCCGCTTGCCCTATCCTCTGCGGCCGAGGTGTGGTCGGTGGCAGAGCCACAGACCTGATCTGCCACATGGCCTCCAAGTAGCAGACTCGGGGGGCGTCTGCTACAGCCCTGGTGGGGGCCGAGGAGGAGGGCGCACGTGTTGTGCGCCCATCGTGGAGTCTTCGGACCGCTGGCGGGGTCGCGGATGTGTGTATCGTTCCCGTGGCCCCGTCAAAAGGCGGCGTGGCGGAAGATGGGGGGGTTTTAGTGGGTATACCGTGGTCTCATTAGCTACGGGAGTCCCACATCACCGCTCGGGTCGCCCCCTGCGCCTGGGTGGTATGCGTAATGCATTTCCCCCTCTGGAAAAAAAAAAAGGCCCACTTGCGCCAATCTGGGTTAAAGTTAACTCTGAGTTAAACAGCATGTCATCTCTATCACTGACTTGGTGAGTGACAGATATGACATGATGTTTAACTCAGAGTTAACTTTAACCCAGATTGGCGCAAGTGGGCCTTAGATGATTATTATTATGTATGTCTATTGTCCAATGTAAATCACACCGCCATTATAGTATGACGCACGTCGCGTCTTGTTAAACATCTAGACTTAAATTACGAACCGGATAATTATGTACTGAGTTAGATTAAATATTGATGGCTAAAAAGAGTTAACGATTTTTCTAATAATTAACATATTATACTTAATTAAAATACTATAATATTTTTATGGAAATATCTACGTAACGTTATCAGTTATAACTTTCAATTTCATGCGTGTCTATCTTTTTTTGACAGAACAAGTAACAACATACAGGCGAAAAACTTGAGTACTTATTTGTAGGAATCGACACAGACTTTTCTTTTCCTGATCTACTAAGGATTTTTCGAAATTCCACCCCAAGGGAGGTTAACGAGGGGATCAAAAAATCTGTAATCTTTAAGTGCTTATTTCTAAACGTTTTCGGGTATCAACGCTATTCTTACATCTTCTTAGGAAGTCGAAATAAAATGGTTTGTACCGGTCATTTCTGTTTCAACATCGTCATTAAAATCTTCTTATATTTTTTAAACTTTTTTGCTGCTGGTAAAAAAAAGAATTTTGGCCACTTTTCCAGACTGTGTTTTTTGCTGACGTTACCACCAGGGAAGTCCATCAATTAAGTGCACGGGCGCCTCGAACTAGTTCTGTGAACTGTTTTTACTGTCTGTAGACTGAGCCACAATGTAATCTATATACAGTAGATCAGCTTCATACTAGTAAGTAAACCAACCGAGTCGAGCGCAAGAAACAAGCGTGATTTCAGATAATAATAATAATAGCTCCCACACCGGTTTCGGTGACGGTGGCCGGTTTCATTGAAACCAGGCCAGCTACGCAGGAGTAATTTTATAGTGCCCAAGTGTGTGCGCAGTACACAAGAGCACTCTCTATTCCTTTACTCTCATAACCCAGTGGGACGGCAGACCGACACGACCGGCGAGAGATCAGGCGCAGGACCGACTTTTTACATGCCCATCCGACGCATGGATCATCTTACTTGTCAGACAATCAGGTGATCAGCCTGCATTGTCCTAACCAAACTTGGAAATAACATGTTTCCAACGCGGGAATCGAACCCACGACCTCCGAGTCAAGAGCCGCGCTCTGTACCACTAGACCACGGAGGCGTTTTCAGATAAGCTCAGAGTACAGTAGGTTTTAAGTTTTGACCAATCAATGGCATTTGACATAGCTTACACATATTTTTATGAAAACACCTATTTATAATTTTATTATACTGAGACTTCATCGAAATCTAATCGAAGTTGTAATAATGAAGGATAAAAGCAGAATTGGGATACAGAAAACGGTATGAAACTCCTCTCTGTATTTCACGAATTTGATTTCCAGATGTATTTTTTTTTCAGAGAGTGTCATAGGAAACAAAAAAAATATTTCTAATGAGAGTCCATCTCATGGGAGAGATTTCGACACCTAATTGTTATTAGGACTTGGTGATATTCGCCCATCATGAAAACATATATTTTGTAAATACACGGCACTAAAAGACCATTAGGAGTCAATTATATACCTACCATTAGGAGAGGCATAAAGGCGCCCGTTAATGTACTGTATACGTTTATACTATGACTGTTACGGACAGTATTCGCCCATAGGTTTTGTCGCTGGCTCGGATCGGACTCGAAGATTCCAAGCTTCTACCGAGTTATCTTGCAGAGCGGGGGCGTAAATTAAAACACCAAGTTTGAGGAGAACTTTTTTCGAGGAGAACATTTTCCCCAAAACGCATCTTGCTTACCCGGCTCACGGCAATGCCGTAGAGAGAGCACCCCCGATTCGCCTAATCTTCCGTCTCACTTTCGCTATCGGAAGGTGCTATTTTCCTCAATTTTCCCTATTTGCCGTGAGCCAAGGTAATTAAAACGCATTTTGGGAAATTCTTTATTTATCATTTTACAATACATAACTTATTCTACGTATTTACACTTATATATAACAAAGTTATAACCATACAAAGTTAAGAGTAAAGGCAAACTACATACTTTACACACACATTTTTCCGAATATTTTCCAAGTTTCTTTAATTTTCACTACATATTTTCCGGTTCCTATTAGCTAACATACTATTTTAATAAAATAACAACTTTTTACCTCTTATGGAGCCACGGATTTATCACAATTCACTTCTAAAGTTTATTTCTAAAAACACTTGTTTTCACTCACATATTTCACTGTTATCAAGTTCGTATGCACTCACTATTGTGTCTTTCGGGTGCGAGGCCGCTGTCCTCAACATCCTCCCCCCGGCGCAGTAGCCAGGGTCTACGCAGCCTTCTCCGGTGACTGCGGGCTCGCTGTGTCCACGGTCGACTGCAGGCTGGCTGGTCTCGCTGTCGGCTGCCCGGCTGAGCGCGAGCTGTCTGAGCTCGCCGCGACTCGTCCCGGCGACTGCGAGCCGACTAGGCCCGCCGCTGGCTGCCCTGCTGAGCGCGAGCTGTCTGAGCTCGCCGCGACTCGTTCCGGCGACTGCGAGCCGACTAGGCCCGCCGCTGGCTGCCCCGCTGAGCGCGAGCTGTCTGTGCTGTGATTTTCGGTACCAAAGCTGCTCCGCCTTCTCCAGGTGCCGCACGTCGAGACTGGCCCGGCGATCACGACACTTCTCGACGAACAGTAGCACCATCGCCGTACATCTCACGAGGCGCTCGTATTTAGAAAAGCGACTCACGTCTGGTAGACAGTCCATTTCGCTCGCCTCCGTGGTCTGGAAGGCGACGTGCTCCTCTTGGTCTTCAATTGGGACGGGACACTCCGCGGGCCACTCGTTCACAGGCCTGCGTAGGAAGTCTGGTCCCTTGAACCAAGGATCCTCTTCGCTCTTGACGACATAGCCCGTTCGGGTGGCCATGTCGGCGATATTATTCTTCGTGCTCACCCACCTCCACTGATGCACGGATGTCAGCTCGGCGATCTCTCCCAATCGGTGTGCGACGTATGGTGTGTATTTCCTGCTTCCGTTCTGTATCCACCACAGAACCACCTGGGCGTCGGTCCAGTAGAAGACCGCATCTGTCTTCCATCTGTGTTCCTCTGCGACGGCGTTCCCAAGCCTCGCCCCAACCAGAGCGGCTTGCAGCTCCAGTCGTGGTATCGTCTGTGTCTTCAGGGGCGCCACCTTAGCCTTGGCCGCTGCCAGCATCACTCGGATTTCTCCATCTTCTTGCTCCAGCCTCCAGTAGACGGCCGCCGCGTACGCGTCTTTGCTCGCGTCACAGAACACGTGCAGCTGCCGGTTTCTCGTGGGGCTCCCCCCGTTGTAGCTCCGGGGTAGCTCGAGGTGGCTGATGTGCTCCATGTCTCTCAGCCATTGAGTGAAGTCTTCGGCCGACTCCGCCGGCAGCGGCTCGTCCCAGTCCAGCTTCTGACGCCACAGACCTTGCAGGATAACTTTGGCGGTGATGGTGTAGCAGCTCAGTAGCCCCAGCGGATCGTAGATACTCATCACCGTGCTAAGGGCTTCTCTCTTGGTAGGCGCGCGCTGCAGCTCTCGGACCTCTTTAGGGACTCTTGATAGAGAGGTGTTAAATTTCAGCTTGTCCCCCCGAGGATCCCACAGTATCCCCAGGGTCTTCTGCTCGTTCTTGGTGAGAGGCTGCGCCACATCATCAGCCAGGCGGTCCACCGGTAGCCCCGTCAGCGCTCGTCGGTCGTTGCTCGTCCATCCCCGCAAGTGGAATCCGCCCATCTTGTGCACCCGGTCCACTTGTTCTGCGACCTGCTTGGCCTTCTCATGGTCTGGATAGCTGTCCACATAATCGTCCATGTAGTGAGCTTCGGTGATGGCGCGATAGGCTTCTGGGCACGATTCTGCGTGTTCTTCTGCATTTCGATTCCGTACCGAGTGTGCCAGGTACGGTGAACACGATGCCCCAAATATCATGACCACCATCTTGTACTTAGAGGGCGGCTCCTCTCGGCCCTCCCTCCACAGGAACATCTGCGCCGGTTGGTCTTCTTTTCTGATCTTCACGCGCAGGAACATCTCTTCTATGTCTGCTTTCACGGCCACGGCTTCCTCCCTGAACCGGAACAATATCCTGGGCAGGGATGTCAGTAGATCGGGCCCCTCCAGTAAGTGATCGTTGAGGCTCACGCCGTTCGTTCTGGCCGCCGCGTCGAAGACCAAGCGCAGCTTGCCCGGTTTGTTTGGGTTCTTCACCGGGAAGTGCGGCAGGTACCAGGTGTTCTCGCTTCCGGCCTCCGTCCCGTCGCATTTCTCCGCATATCCTTTGCGTATGAGGTTCTCCATCTGCCCATGGTACTGCACCGCATCTTGGGGGTTTCTGTCGAGCTTGCGTTCTAAGTTCTTGAGCCTCCTCAGCGCGTTGTTGTAGCTGAGGGGCAGCTTGACGCCATCCTTGCGCCACAGGAGTCCCACTTCGAATCGACCGTCTTCCGTTCTCTTGGCCGTTCTGCCAAACAGGTCGATGGCTCGCTGTTCCTCGTTGCTCAGCCTCGCCTTAGCCGCTATTCCCAAAGCGTCTATGTCGAAGTGTTTCTTCACCATTTCTTCCAGACGATCGTTTCTGGTTTCCACTGTAGATATATGCAGGATGTTCTCGTTCTCGTCCTGCCGTATGATGCGCTTGGGGATGCTGCCATGTATCACCCATCCAAGCTTCGTCTTAGAGGCTGCAGGCTGGTTCCTCTTCCCGATTCTCAGCTCCCGGGACACGATGAGCTGCCAATTGTCCGTGCCGATGAGAAGTTGGGGTTTCTCGTTCTCGTAGCACATCTCTTCGTTCTTGAGATCGCGCAGGTGAGCGAGTTGCAGAAGGGATTCCGGAACGGATTGAGTTAAGAGATTCAACCCGTTCACAGTTCTCGCGGTGATGTCGTGTCTGGTACCGTCGCGACCTCGTACGCCCAGTTGTACGAGGCGGCTTCTCTCTTCCCTTCTCTCGGCGTTGATCCCGTGCATGCGCAGCATCTTCGGTGGACCGTCAGCGCCGATAGCCTCAGCGACGTCTTCATCCAGCAGAGTCACCGTCGAGCCCTCATCGAACAGCGCGAAGATGTCGGCTTCGCCCCGTGGCCCAACAACTTGAATTCTTCTCATCTTCAGCTTCACCGCGCGGTCGGAGGCAACCGATGCGGTGATCACGGCGTCCTCGATCGGTGGAGCGCCGCCGGACCTCTCCTCGTGTAGTAGTGGGTGGTGAGGCCGCCTGCATCCCTGGATACCGCACTGCTTCGCTCTGCAGTTGTATCTTCTGTGTCGGCTCGATAGGCACAGGAAACACAGCCCTTCTTGCTTGACTGCGTCCCATCTCTTTTGCACACTCAGTTCCTTGAAAGCAGCGCAGCGAAACAGAGCGTGGCGGTCGGTGCATATCGGACACTTCGTTGGTTCTTCGCGCCTTTTCTTTGGCTGGCCGTGGCTCGGTGTGCCTCGGTCCTCTTCCGCTATCGCGAAGACTGGTCTTCTCGTTCTCACTTCGTTCTTGGTGGGAGGTGGACGCGATGTTTCTTTTCTTGAAGCCGGAGCCGTGGTGAATCCGTAGCGCAGTGCTCTGTCCGCTTCTCTCATTAGGAATTCAGAGAGAAGGACGACGTCGGGCTCGTTCCGGTAGCGCGATGTCTCTTCTGCGTAGTCGTACCACTTGCTCTTCTCGTACGGGCTGAGCTTCTCCAGGATGTCTCTCACAAGCAACGGGTTGAAGAGGTACCCGTGCTTCAACTTCTTCAGGATGGCCACCATGTTCTGAATCTTCACCGCGAAGTGGTTGAGCTCTGCCGCCGAGCCTCCGAGCCTCGGGAGCTTCTTCAAATCTTCCATCATGCGGTCGACCATCACCTCGGGCCGGCCGAAGCATTGCTCCAAAGTCTTCATGATCTGTTCGGGCGGTGTTGCGACGCTCAGCAACGGCGCTACTGCTTCTCTAGCCTCCCCCCGAAGACAGCTTCTCAGGCGCGCCAGGTTCTCGATCGGCTTGAGCTTGTAGAATGCGGTGGTGTCTTCCATGGCTGCTTTGAACGGCAGCCACTCCGAAGGAGAGCCCGTGAATATGGGCAACTCCGTGTGATGGCGCGGCTGTCGTTGGTTCAACAGCTTGTCTAGGGTGTCGGCAAGCTGCTCCACCCCGTTGATCCCGGCCGCAGGAGGTGTAGGTGAGCGACGACGGCTTTGTGTCGGCCGCTCGAACCTCAATCTCTGCGGCTCGCGTCTCTCTCCCGCAGGTGGTAGGTCTTCTGGCTTCGGCGCGTCCCCTTCTTCCTCTGGCACGACCCGTTCCTCTTCGTTGTCTGGACCTTGTTCGCTTAGCCAGGCTCGGACCCGTTGCTCCACCTGTTCTGAAGGCTCGTCATCGTCGGGGCTGCTGGCTTCCTCGGCGGCGGCGACATCAGCGACGAGCTTCTTCTTGATAAGTTCTGCTTCGATCTGCAGTTCCTTCTTACGGAGTGCGGCGAGTTTCTCTTCCGCCTCATATTGCATGCGCGCGACGACACTTGCTGTCGATCGACGCGACCTTATTGAAATAGCCTTCTTCCTGGCTACAGGTACTCCCGATGGCGCGGGTGTCTTGCTGGTGCTCGGCCTCGGTTTCAACACAGTTTGAAGCAGATCCGCCCTCCCCTCAGTCGGCGGCTGGCTGGTTGCGGCTGCAGACGGCGACCTGGGCGGATCCGAAAATATCCTCGGCGGCTGGTTCTCCTCGGCCCCGCTCTGACTTCTCGTGATGACCATCTTCAGTCTTCAATCTTGAATCTTCTGTGTTGAATCTTGAAACTTGAATCTTCTATGTTGAATCTTGAAACTTCTATATTAAATCTTCAATCTTCTATCTTCAAGGATCTTCTATCTTGAATCTTGAAACTTCTATATTGAATCTTCTATCTTCTATATTCAATCTTCAAGGATCTTCAGTAGGTTTCGTGACGAGAAATCTGTGAATCCTTGCTTCCCTTCCAGCGGTATTGACTTGTATCTTCGAGTCCAATCTTCTTCGAGTCCAGTCTTCCAAAATTTTCTAAGTCCAGTTGGCTCTTGAAATTCTTCAATGTGTCGCCTTCAATAAATTTTTCTAAGTCCAGTTGGCTCTTGAAAATCTTCAATGTGTCGCCTTCAATAAATTTTCTAAGTCCAGTCGGCCCTTGAAATTCTTCAATGTGTCGCCTTCAATAAATTTTTCTAAGTCCGGCTGGCTCTTGAAATCTTCAATGTGTCGCCTTCAGTAAATTTTTCTAAGTCCGGCTGGTTCTTGAAAATCTTCCAAGTATCGACGTCTTCAAATCCGACTCGCAATGGACCAACAGCTCACTGTTACGGACAGTATTCGCCCATAGGTTTTGTCGCTGGCTCGGATCGGACTCGAAGATTCCAAGCTTCTACCGAGTTATCTTGCAGAGCGGGGGCGTAAATTAAAACACCAAGTTTGAGGAGAACTTTTTTCGAGGAGAACATTTTCCCCAAAACGCATCTTGCTTACCCGGCTCACGGCAATGCCGTAGAGAGAGCACCCCCGATTCGCCTAATCTTCCGTCTCACTTTCGCTATCGGAAGGTGCTATTTTCCTCAATTTTCCCTATTTGCCGTGAGCCAAGGTAATTAAAACGCATTTTGGGAAATTCTTTATTTATCATTTTACAATACATAACTTATTCTACGTATTTACACTTATATATAACAAAGTTATAACCATACAAAGTTAAGAGTAAAGGCAAACTACATACTTTACACACACATTTTTCCGAATATTTTCCAAGTTTCTTTAATTTTCACTACATATTTTCCGGTTCCTATTAGCTAACATACTATTTTAATAAAATAACAACTTTTTACCTCTTATGGAGCCACGGATTTATCACAATTCACTTCTAAAGTTTATTTCTAAAAACACTTGTTTTCACTCACATATTTCACTGTTATCAAGTTCGTATGCACTCACTATTGTGTCTTTCGGGTGCGAGGCCGCTGTCCTCAACAATGACTGTAGTCTGCAGCTCACCGGTAGGCGGTAGGCTTCTCAGATACCATATCAATTAGTGTACAGTTACTGATATTAAAGATAGGTCATTGGCGCCTAAATGTTTGGTGTTTTTATGAAAATTGCGGTGTACCATTAAATGGTACCCGTAACACAAGTTCCTCGAGAACTTAGCACGGGGTCAGACTGCCGTGGTATAAGGGTAAATTCAGACCGCAACGCGACGAGGCGAGGTGAAGCACGGCGCGGCATTTTGTATGGATTTGACAGATTTCAATTGTGCGAGGCGACAAATATACAGTACAAATTTTGAAATGCATCTACGCGTCGCGTTGCGGTCTGAATCAACCCTAAACCGTAATTATTGCTGTTTCATAAAGAAGTCCTAACTCCTAAGACGCTTGCGCGTCTAATATACAAACAAAGCCATGTACCTATGTAGGTATTCAGTATTTTTATAGGAATGAAACTGGATCGACCAAGGAACGAAGCTGCAATACTATTGCATCAAGATTCAATACAGTAGAATAGGGTCCTGATGCAACACTTAACCGTAATATATTTTATGGGCTGTAAAATTGTGAATTGAATACAGGATGCCGCTTATTACATTTTCCATCCACTGATCTCTTATAAACGGATTACCTTGAAAAATAGGGCTGGCGCTTATAAATACATATAGGGCGTACTCTTATAGGTACATTAAATTTTTATATCCTAACTAGTTTGCCATATAAATTATTTCTAGTATCAATTTAAAAGTAGATAAACAACAAATCTCAGGTCTAACGAATGTACATACAAAATTTCATTAAAATCGTTTGAGCCGTTTTGGAGGAGTTCGCACCTCAACACTGTGACACGAGAATTTTATATGTATAGTCATGTATAGTAGATAAGAAAATGTTAGTTTATTTATGTATATTATGTATAGTCTCCAAACATTATTTAGTAGTTAGTAGGTATGCCACTAGGTTTTATGCCAGACAATATGAAGGGAAAGGATTTTTGTCGCTTTTTTTTCGAAAAATTTTTCATGCACAAAGTTGTGTATGATTTAAGTAACTGTACTAGTTATTAATGCTATAAAAAAGGTAGGTAGGTACAGAATATTAGACACAAAATATATAAGTAAGTATAAATAGAGACTTTCCTACTGACATCAAGTGTGCTTCTCTAAATAGTTGAGTAGATCATAATATTATGTCTGTCTGAAAATTTGTTTTTTAATCTGTTTCATAATGATATTATGTTTTCCCTTTAAATCCCATATCCCCATAGACATAAAAAATGTTCTGCTGGGACGAGTTCTTCAGGACGACTTAGCTGACTACTGTTTTATGAAAGGTTTTATATATTTTGAATTTTTCATTAAAAACAGTAAAATAACGAAAATTTTGTACTTTTACAAATTACTTTTTAGTATTTTATTGATCATATTTTAATATTATGCGGAACTACTTTTTTATATTTTTTTATAGTTTTATTATATTTTCCATTAAAAACAGTAAAATAAAGAAAACCTTTGTACTATTACAAATTACTTTTTAGTATTTTATTGATCATATTTTATTTATGCAAATCTACCTCATTAAAATATTTTTTAAATTATGTCATTCGAAAGCATAAATTTTACATTTTTATGAAAACATTTTATAGTTGCACTACATCCTTTAACAAAGTTATAACAGTCATCTCGTTAAGATTTTACAACAAAATGGTTCGTTATCATACATTATATCAACTAAATTAATTAAGCATACACTGCAGCCTTCTTTCGCTACTTTTATTGCCCCCATATATTGAAAAGTATGTCATATAAAACTTATTTAATATAAGGCAATAAATTTTTGATATCATCCTTTGGTTATATTTTAAGTAGATCTTTGTGAACTTTTTGTCGGCATTCAATAGATGGTAAGTAACGCATAAAAATTCTAATTAAGACGACGTGTTAGCATTAGTCTATGGTTCTAGCCACGTTCTAGCCACAGAAATGTAGTTCTAGAACTGTGGTTCTAGTATATACTCTTCTTTGACGACCTCTGTGGCTCAGTAGTGAGCGCGTCGGTAGCTCAAGCCGGGGGTCGCGGGTTCGAATCCCGCCGACGGAACAAAAATTTTCAATGTTCCCGGGTCTGGATGTGTATTATTAAATATATGTATGATATAATAAAAATCTTAAATATATGTATAGTATAAAAGTATTAAATATGTTTCCGTTGTCTGGTACCTGTAACACAAGTTCTTTAGGTACTTAGCACGGGACCAGACTGACGTGGTGTGAAGCGTCCATAGATATTATTATTATATATTATTATTATTCTTTGATCATTCGATTTTTTAATATAATCTTGTTGTCGAATGTCGATGATCTCAATGATGATTTGTTCTGTAAATACTTATTGTAAATTGTAATCATCTAACTTATGGCTATGATTTTACTAATATTCTAGTTAATAACATAGCTTTAATGAAAATTGTCTATCTATTGTCGTGTGTTTACTAAACGTAATTGTGTGTAATGTGTTTAATAAACGTAATTTGTAAATACATACTAGGTAGATGCTGAAAGTATGCTTCAATTTTAATAAATTGGTATTACTTTGGAAGCTAATGTCATGAGTATATTAAAAAATAGGAAAAAAATAATAAATAACGGGGAAATGAATGTTGATATACAGAAGATTATTGCTGTATTTTAATAATAACTTTGTAGCTTTCAAGTTATGAGTTTATAAGGCTAATACGCTAAATTACGGAATCTCCGTAGGGGAAGGGTCTTAATATTATGTTTCGTCTTTGTGAATGATCATCAAGAGACTGTCCCAAATTATCAGACAAATATAAAACATATAATCATTATGTCAGTATTCATTGCTTTATTACTAATAAAGGTGTAACTGTATAATAAGTAACATTAGAACAGTAATTCCCACAAGTTCATTGCCAAGTGTTGACACGTGGGAACACCGCACGCCGCACGAATCACGATCTTCCCACAGACTAACCGTTTAGTCCTTAGTGTTTATGTCGCTTAACAGACGACAGACAGACAAACAATCAGCTGACAAACAGTTGTGTATTTGGGTTAGTCTGATCAATCGAGATCATCGGCTACTGATGCTGATGCCCACTTTCTTAGGTTTTCTGTGAAGTTTATCTATTCACTATTGATTTAGATTGGATATCGTCAAAAAGTTAACGAATCAACAATGCTAATGAAAAGTGTACCTGTCAAAAATACAATGAAACTGAGCGTTAGAGTGGGCAAAGTGTCTTGGAGAAGAGATGATGAACTACTGAAGAATCAAGAAAGATAATAATATAAAATATTATTGTTTACTTTTGCTTTGTATACCTAATATAATATTATAGTGAAACTGGCTTCTTCTAGTAGCTATGCCCGAATCCCTATTTCCTATTTATACTTACATCTAGGAAATTTTAAGTTTCTAGCTCATACATATAATGCTTAGTAAGTAAGGTTTAACTATAGTAATCAGTTTTGTATAGTCAAAAAACGCCGACACCGAAATCAGCGAAATGTGAAACATTAGCGCAGACTCGTTCAAAAATGTTTCCCAGAATTTCATACATTTTGGATCTTCAACGCCGAAGATGCGCTTGCGGTCGGCTAAATTCAAATCAACTTCACACCAGTTACCACACTCATAATTGTATTTCCTTCATCTCAAGTATCTAAACACACTAGGCCGAAATTCCGCGGTGGAAATTCCGCATTATTACGTCAGCAATGTCAAACGCATACAATATAACGCGACGGAATTTCGGCATGGTGTGTCATCGGTATTTTAAAATATATTGCAGGCTAGGCGGAATAATGCGGAAATTCCGCCGCGGAACTTTGGCATAGTGTGTTTAGACACTCTTCTTGTACAAATTCTTTAAACTCTTCTTAAAAATTAAGGGTCGTGTCAACAAATAACGTGTGATAGGGTGCCCTAGAACAATTTTTTTTGTGATTACTAACAAGCAAATTTTTTGTGAGTAGTAGTAGTAGCTACATTTTGATAAGACGAACAACATTTTAATTTTCGAAAAATCTCGAAAGTGGTAGCTAACAGAGATAATAAGATTTCATACTTTGACTTGATAGTCCTAAAATATGGATTGTTTTATTTGTAGGACAAGGTTACTCTTAAATAATATAACTATTAACCTACCAATATACAAAAAATCAGCTGGTTAGGGTTCCGTTTTAGGATTCTGTAATCAACAAAACTTGGTTGACTACTGTACCCTGTACTGTTATTATTTAAGAGTAACCTTGTCCTACAAATAAAACAATCCATATTTTAGGACCATCAAGTCAAAGTATAAAATCCTTTCTATCTCTGTTAGCTACCACTTTCGAGATTTTTCGAAAATAAAAATGTTGTTCGTATAATCAAAATGTAGCTACTCACAAAAAATTTGCTTGTTAGTAATCACAAAAAAATTTGTTCTAGGGCACCCGTACTATGAATGACACTCGCTGTGAACGTTATCAATATTTGTTTAGTCTTACCAGTTACCACCCACCACCCACCAGACAATACAGTGAGGAAGTCACACTGATAAACATTTGAAGGGATAGGGTTCCACTGGGACTGTTTATTGGATTACGTCCTTATATTTTTAAAGGGTTAATTTTAGGGCTTAATAAATATTACAGATAAAATTGAGATAAAATATAAATGAATATAAATAAACAAGATAACATTACAAATTACAACATAAGCGAAGCAAAGATTATAGTTATTTTTGCATTCCCAAAGAGGCCTATAAGCTCTGAAATATGTAAAAATGAATTGCATTGAATTGAAGTTGAACATAATTTTTATAATACCGTGCTATTTTGCTCTCTCAGTAAGACTTTTTCAATTTTCAGTAATTTTCTCCAAACTACGTGACACCATGTCTTTAAGTTTAGTAGGTAGGTACGTCGAAACATTTAAAAGTACAGAAAAGACTTTCGGCCTTCTTGGCCCTTGCGAAAATAATTTTGTTGGACATACAAGCGTTCAAGTATACCTAATCAAAAATAATAATTCTAAATGACTCAGAGTGGAACATTAATTATTATTACTTAAGAATGCTCCAACTTTTTAATTAGCAGGTCGGATGTCTGTCAGTACGAATATCGACGTTAATGACATTCAAATAAGATTCATATTAGCGCGCCTTGTACAGTGGCGGTTACGACGCTCGCCGCGTTTTTGATATGGCGAAAATGTATGAAAAAATTTGAGAAATTTTCTTATTTTTCTTATAACTGGAAAAGTTGTTTATTTTTATATAAAATTTTTAGCGGACTTTATAGAGGACTAAATAAGCAACAATTTTTTTGTATATTTATTTTCCTCAGTTCAGTGTATTTAGATATTAAGGTACCTAATCAGACCCCATTTTTTTCATATTTTGCGATTATTGTGATGGTTAAAACGTATTTTATGTGAAAATTTTGTATTCGGCTATAAAATTTTTATGGTACAGTCGTGGAGATGAATATATTATCTTTCATTTGAAACCAAAATATCCTCGCAGTTTGACTCCTAATTCTTTAATAGGGTACCGGAAAATCGCTGATATTTGTAATAGCGTCCTTAAATGTAATATTATAAATTTGACCTAAGCCCCATACATTATATTTGAAGTTAATCATAATTAAATGTCTCTGCGTACGGCGATAATTATTGTGCCTATTTCAATAATTCAAGTAGGTAAGTAATATTGCATTGTATTAGGTTATATCTAGGTAATATTAGATAGTAGATACAAATTGCTCCGAAAAATATAGAACCCTGAAATATTATATTTTGTGTAACTATTTTGCACATTTATTTTAACAATGTTTTATGTTCCAACACTATAATAACTAGTAATGAACAATTATTACCAGGGCATTAGTATAACGTTACAATGTTATTTTAACCTTTAAGATAACCGTGTAAGTTAAGCCTAAGGTTCCTTTGTCGGCATGATGCTAGCATAAAAAATTCAGTCCTTTGCCATTGTAATATTCAGGTAGATTTGGCGCGAGTCCTTTTAATTTTGGAATGGTCAAACTTTTTCTGAACCATTAAATTTTATAATCTATAATTTGTATGCTAGTTTTAAAATATTTAATTAAGGTAACGGTATTATTTTACTAAAAGTTTGCCGACAACGTGTCTGTTTATAGCCGATTTTAAAATTTTTGCCCGGTATTCGATAAAACACGAATAAAATGACATTTTCTAAAAATTATTCCTAGCTGAATCGATTTATTGCCCCCGAAACCCCCTATATACTTACTAAATTTCATGAAAATCGTTGGAGCCGATTCCGAGATTCCAATTAAGTATATAATTATATATATTTATAAGCTCGTTTATAGATATAAGATAAAAATTTAATATTATTTAAAAGTTTGAACCTATTGTTTATAATCATAATAATATTATTATAATTATTATAATTTAATAAAGTTTCATTGTTGATAAAATATAATAACATTCAAATAAATTATTTTACATACTTAATTTGAAATAAATTTAAAACTAGTATCAGAAAATTGAAAACTCTCTTTAAAAACTGCAAGTAAAACGCATCAGAAAATGATAAAGAAATTGAAAACAATATGGAATTGTGCCGCATAAAACAAATATAATATCAGGAGTTACTGCTATACATAATAACTTAGATAAATAAGCATAATAATATAATATCATTTAATTCCTTTCGTTAAACAAAGAATTTCCTAAATCTAGACCACTTATTTTAATGGTCGACACAAATAAATCGCGGGCATTTTTGAGGAACAATTTTTCTCGGAGCCGAGCCTGGGAAAGTATGCGGTATGGTGGCAGGACCCACGTGCCCCGCGATGAATGGGCACGGTTGGGCACGGCTAGGGCACGGGCAAGGCACGGGCAGGGCGAAGGGACGGGGAAGGGACGCAACTCGCAAGGCTTCTTTCAGGGCAGTACGATCCGACACACGGAGGCATGCGCGCGCGCGTGTAGTCAGTTTACATTCACAAGTGAGCGCGATAAGGTTAGGATTTTTGACAATTATCGAATATTTTTACTTTTACTTTTTTTACTTTAAAGTTTTGAAAGGTATTAGAATTTAGATTAAAAAGTTTATTTTCCTTTTTTTTCTATTTCGAAATTGTTTTAACAGATAACCAAAGATGTCGCCCGAACCGGCACCGTTGTCGAAGACTGCGAAATACAAGAAGATAACAAAACCCCTGTTGGAGAGAAAACGGCGCGCGCGCATCAATAGATGCCTCGACGAACTCAAAGACCTCATGGTTGGGGCATTAGAGGTAAGGATTTTTTACTATCTATAGACAAAAATAGATTCCGTTGTGTATCTTGTGAATAACTTTTAAGTAGCTTCAAGTTTGAGCTTTTACTTCGCGTTTTAAATGGCGACTGATAATTGAAGTTAATCTTTAGTTTTTAGTTTCGTCAAATTAAATACAGCATTTTACATTAATTTAAAGTGTGTGTGGATTAAATATTTAGATTCACTAAACAGAATCGAGGTTCAAAAAATTATTCTTATACCTACGATCGCATTAAAACGGTAAAGAAACTTTAATGTGTAAGTTTAATCAATTAATCCACGCATCGAACAAGATCCATAAACAAATAGATAATTGTACGCGCAACCGGTTACCTACTTTAACAAAAAACTTAATAGACTTACGGTTAAGGCAAGCTGTAAAAACTAGTTGTTAAATTATGGATGCAGTTGTAAACAATAGTTTATTTTTGTCACCAGATCGACGACGATAACTTGAGCAAGCTGGAAAAGGCGGACATCCTTGAGCTAACCGTGAACCATCTCACCAAGTTGCACCGCCCCAAAGACCCGGTTTTGGAAGCCAAGAAGTTCCAAGCCGGCTTCGGGCAGTGCGCCGCCGAGGCCTGTAGATTCATCATGAATATACCCGAACTAGACGCAAAGGTCAGCCAGAATTTGGTCGGCCATCTCTCCAGACTGATTACTTCGCAGCCGCTTTCAATCCAAGTGCCGGAGAGACCGTCATTCTCTCCTCCCGGCTCTCCTTCCTCCGTTCTGTCAGACAGACAGCACTACTACAGCGACCAGGAGCGCTCTTCCTCAGATGCTGAAGACTCAATCTACTCCGAAAACACATCCAGACACTACGCCCGGACCAAACCCGGCCTTCTGACGACGGTAGACAAAGTACCGCATGAGGTGAGCAGGAACTACTTCCACAGAGTCCCAGTGGAAGCAAAAGATATGATCCTCCAGAAAATAAGACAGCACATCATGGATAAGAGAGGAAACGACGTAGCGGCGGACCAACACGAGCAAGCTCCTTACGAAGACAGATACAGAAATGACACAATCCACCCAGAAACATACGCAAATGATACCTTGGATCTACGTAAATATAGGTCACCTACCAAACCTGAAGTTGCGATACCACGAGTATCTCCAGAAATACCAGAGAGGAAACCAGAGCCGCCTCCGGAGCGCGAACTAGCGATGGACTACAGCAACTTGCCGCCCAAGAAGAAGAGAAAGCTGATTGAATATCAGGAGTACAAAAAACAGGAGGAGGCGAAACGGATTTTCGAGCAAAAAACGGAGCGACCACCGACGGAATACCAGGCGGTTAGACAAGAGGAGATGAGACACCAATTGTACAATCAGCCGAGACAATGGGAGCGCGACTTCTATTACCAACAAAGGGGCAACACACCCCCCGCCGACGAAAAATGGAGACCCTGGTAAAACTATTGTGATAATTCTCTTCCAAGAAAGCTTTAATTCGTTATACGTGCCTTATAAGTTATAGTTTAAGATTTTATTGTGAATTTACTTTGGACAGTATTTTTGTAATACTCCTCTATAGTCGTTAGTTGTTTAATGTTTATGCTTTATTGAATAGTATTATTGTATAGTGCCATGAGTTTGATCTCGAATCTCGATGTCTTCCGAAATGTAGTTTTGTATTACATTGATTATTATTATTATTGTGATTGTGATTACCTATGACTTAAAATAACACACATATGACACATGATTTAAACATTTTCTTTTCATTTACCTCATCTTACCTTTCTGATAGTAATTAATATCAATACTTTAATTAATAAAAAATTTATAATTAAATTTCAGAATTCTATAATAAACAGTTTTATTTTAGAATTATTATGAACAAAATTAAAATACTCTTCCTGTTTAAACTGTGATCATTTTAGATCATTATCTCCATGTCAAACTTTATAAAATTATAATTTATACATACAGTATTAAACTCTTATACCGACACTGAAGGGACTGTGCATTTTATATGGAGAGAAGAAAAAAATCTAAACTTTTTCGTCAATAGACCTACAGTGATTTTCTTTTACTAACCAGTAACCGTATTTACAGTTTGCAACCACAGTCAATAATTGATTTCGGAGTTTTAGAGAGTTTGTCTTTAAATAGAAAGACTGACGTCTTTCATGGAGTTCACACTGTAGTTAAAATAAGAAGGGGTAAGAGATAGTAGCGAGGGCTCTAACACTCATACCTCACAGAAAAATAGATTTTCTTGTATCTTTTTACAGAAAATGAGCATGTTTTTTATGAGCCTAGAACCAAACGACACTCACTTAAAATCACTTTTTTCTAGTAATATATGTCTATGCTTTTTTCTATAAAAATTTTGATTTCCGAAAACAATACTTATTATTGGGCGATTCCATTATCGCGGGTGCAACAGTTTGACACACTGAAAAAACATCGCGCCCCTTTGATGATATTGCTTAAAAACGGTCTAAATTATTCTAATTTCATCTTTAACCGATAAAAGTTGTTTTATTAGTAAATATGTGGATGTGTCCTCTTACGTATATTCCAATTGAAAAATGTAATGAATGTCTCATTTTAATTTTCGTTAAGGGCCGTCTGTAGCGGAATGGCCCTATTATTATACTACAATTATATTAATTACCTTTTATTAAATTTTATTATTGCGAAGCAACAAGACCCAGTGAACAAAATAATATCTCGTTTTTCAAAAAGCTTTGATGCCTCAACTTTCTTCACCTATACCATGTTATTTTGAAACAAGTAGCGACATCTGTTAAAGCATCCCCTAAAAATAAAATAGCTATAATGGTGACATCTATGTATTAATCTAACGAAACAGTTGTCTGAATGTACTTGCGCCATCTGTTATTAGATCTATAAAACAACTCGACTTGCGATGTTAGTTTTATATTTATCCACTAGATAGCAGCCTAACCATAAATAAGCGCCATCTATTTTTTAACTTTTGGAATCAATAGTTTTTCTACTCATTAGTAGATGGCAGCACAACAGCAAATAATTAGTTTTGTTTTCCAAAGCTATCAAACAATAGATGTCGCTACATAATGACATGTTTTATGACCGTAGTATTTCTGATACCGGCGCCACACATAGCACAAATGTTTGAACACAGACTTTGTCACACATTTGAACACTTGTATGTTGAACCTGCCAGACATGTTTCACAGAGTTTCACATACATTTTCACTTCACAGTTGTTGCAAGAACGTCAAACAAGACGGACGACTGATTTGACGTGACAACTGACCACAGACAAGAATTTTTTTTTTCTTATTATGGCACTTCGGCTTTAGCCATGGCCAGTGTCGAGCATAATATATGGCAGGAAAACAATATTTTTTATTACAATAATTTTCAGCATCGTTTTCCATATTATTATCAGGTCTAAAGTCTAGTCAAAGTCTAAGTAAATGTCATTACAGTCAGAAAGTCAAGTCAGTCGATTCAGTAAAGTGGTAGACGCTTTACTGAAACTTTTGATGGAGTTTTGGAGGGAACACAAAATAGCACGTTTCTGTTTATAATATATGTTTCTGTTTATAATATTTAATAGTTTCGGAGAAAAGTGGCTGTGACATACGGACGGACGGACAGACAGACGGACAGACAGACAGACATGACGAATCTATAAGGGTTCCTTTTTTGCCATTTTGGCTACGGAACCCTAAAAAGTCACTGACTTGATTCTTTGACTGTATCAAAGAATCAAGTCAGTCGATTCAGTAAAGTGGTAGACGCTTTACTGTTTTGATGGAGTTTTAGAGAGAACACAAAATAGCACGTTTCTGGATATTGCATCACTTTCCTACACTTGTGCACGATAAGGAATATTGGTTAATACTCTACTGCCGCGGCCGCATATAAGTGTAGTGCTTCGCGCTAAAACCGATTCTATTGGACGATCTGCGTATATCGTCCAATAGTATCGTCTCATAGCACGAAGCTTCGGACGATAGACGCAGGTGCGGCCGGGCCGTACCAATATTACACAATAAAACCCAACTAACACAATTTTAGGAAAATAATTATACAAAAACACAACATCATTCTTTTACATTCCCGGCAAAACTCCAAATAATACTTATTACTTCGATCAACCACAGACTACATGTATATAATATTGTATTATCTATGGACTACACAGAAGTGTCAAGTGAACTTTGCGCATATGTGTAGCAGGTAAGCAAACATTTGAACATAGATCTTTGAGCTCTTTGATGTGCGCCAAAAAACCGACATCGAAGGGCAAAGTGCAAATGTTTGTACAAAGCTGTGAACAAAGTCTCAAAGTCCCGTGCTACACATGTGTACAAACAAGTGTTCAAATATGTGTTCAAATGTTTGTGCTATGTGTGGCGCCGGCCTTACAGTAGTGGGGCAGGGGAACACAAAAACAATTTTACGCATTCATTCATCCAACGACATTCATAGTCACGCCGGCTCGGCGGCTGAACGCGTGATGATTGGCGCGCGATAAACGAACTTATTCGAATTTCAAATCGATCTGACATTTGAACGTTGACAACAATATTTTATTATGGATGTTTAGTGGCGTTTTATGTATTTTAAAGATGAATTATTGTGAAGTGATGTGTGATGTTTTGATGTGTGTTGGGCGATGCTAGTGGGTGAGCATACGCCGGCACCGCGGGTGGTGGCCGGCTTGCGAAAACTCCGGCCGGAGCTGACTCCGGGCCCCGTGCCCACGCCAGCTGATCCCAGTATTAGAGTATCAGGTAGGCTATGACATAGAATAGGACTTAGCTTATTATTTTGATAATATTCAAGTATTTCTATGGAAATTGCAAACATTTTACACACTTTGATGACTTTAAGATGACTAAACAGATGAGTAAATAAGCAGGTTTCTTAAAATTCTATGAATTATGTAGGAAATTAGAAACGGCAGTTATAGTAGTGCCTCCGCCATAACCATAACACAGTATCCAGCTAAAATTTAAATTGTGCCAAAGGCTTCACTATAAGTTTAGACATTTTATTGTAAGAAGAATCTATTAATTAGATTTTTGAAATAGTCAACAAATATTTTATTTTTAAAATTAATAACATTTAATTAAATAAACGTCACACAAAAATAAAACAAAAGATTACAAAACCCTCGTTTTGCTGAACACACATGGTGGCACATCTGGTGACCAGATCAATGAGGTCTTTGGCCGATCATTCGTCAGTCATCACACGCAAAAAATAATATCATTGTCATAGCGTGATTATGACCATGATTTGCATCAAAACTAACATAGTCATTACGCAATTATATACAGTCATTTGATCAGAAGTAACTCAGATTCTAATCATCTTGATCTGCAAGAAAAAATAAACTCGACCAAATAAATGTACGTGACATTAAAATTAAATAATTGTTAGCATTGTAACAGCCAATAAAAAATCTGAAAAATAATCGCGAAATATATTTTGCAGAACCTTTATTTTGAATCATAAAAAACAATAGGTTGATGACCTGGCGCGGTCTCGTCTCAAAACAACAAAGTTTTTAGTCAGAAAAGAAATGCAAAATTTTATTTTGACCGAGCAGATTTTTCATAGAAGTTATTATCAGTTAACACCATCGTTAAAGCCACTATAAGAACACTTACCTGAGGGCTTTTTAAAACTCACTGGTATTCAAAGTTCAAACCTTTTGCGGTTCCTTGTGAGTTGTGCCCTTTGTTCTTACCCTTGGGCCCTGGGCCCTAAAGAATGCCCTTTACAAAAGGAATCAGCTGTTTGACCCTAAATCACGCACCATTAGACAATAATATTAAATTTATAAATCGATGAAGAATATTTTAAAAAATCAAACGACGGCAAAACGATTTTTTTCGGTTTGCCGTCGTTTGATTTTAGGATTTGTGGCTTGTTAGACTCAGGTATAGGAGAAAAGTTTATAAGGTCCACTTGCGCCAATCTGGGTTAAAGTTAACTCTGAGTTAAACATCATATTGTCATATCTGCCACTCACCAAGTCAGTGATAGAGATGACATGATGTTTAACTCAGAGTTACCTTTAACCCAGATTGGCGCAAGTGGGCCTAAGAATGATAAAATGGTTTCAAGTACGGTCTGAAAAAGAAAAAAATCATCATTTATACAATTCGCTACGCTTTCATAATATCTTCACTTTAAAAATAATAATATGATACAGTAGATGTCAGAAAATACATAACAACAGTTAAAATAAACCTGAAATACAATTTAATTTATATTCCGCTAAAGATGCCACTTCAAACAAACTAACAAACAATTACAGCATTTGTTGCTAAACCGATTAGAATGCAGTTCAATTAAATAATCAGGCTTTTAAATAACAAACGACGTAATTACTTAATAGGTACAAATTACAATTGTTCGCCTACCAATAATAATATTATGTTGAATATTATGCTAACTAAACTTACTAAAGTTGTACGTATACTATGTATTAATAACGTTTTATATTGGTCGGCTAACATTATTTCAATATTCATGCCCGCTTTAAAAAAAAACGATTTTGCTGAAAATTGCTATGGTCTATTGAGATAATATGTACTTTGAGTCCCGGGTAATCGTTAAACCTTATTTTCATGAAATTCGAAACAGAAGTGCTTTGACTCCCGGAAAATGACGTACAGAATAGTTTTGTCCCGGAAAACCTCTACGCGAAAAACGAATTGCTGCACAACTAATGGGCGATAAGGATAAAAGGACACAAAATCTTAATTCTTAATCTTTGTCACCACTGACCGTAAAGAGTAAAGACCGGTCTGACCTTCAAAAAGTTTATAATCAAACAGTACAGGCAAACGTTAAACGTCACGTACAAACCTTGTGAAAACAAATGTTTCCTTATCAAATATTGAAAAATATTGAACAAATAATATGTATATGATAGTATGTATGTATGAGATACGTTTTGTTCAGGTAGTACGGTGTTATCAGCAACTTAATTCAAGCAAGAAGTTGCTTATAGCGCGAGAACCGTACATATTTTTCTTCTCTTCTCTCTTCTAAAACCATCTCGGCACAGAATATATAATAGTACTCCATCTCGGTCAAAATTTACGGGAAAAAAGTTAAGTTTTTTTTTTTTTGTTTTTAAAATTAATGTGGTTCGATGAATCTACAGTTAAACTTTGATGCACAGTGCACTTTTCTTAGTTTCAATAGTTTGTTTGACTGAATGAGAATAATATTTTGCCGTTAGGTAGAATCCATGACGGTAAATCAGCTATGGATTAATAGTAGAATCGGCAGTTTTGCAACAGCAATAGGCGCTTGCCAGCAAAAATTGTACAACATCTGACTATAATAAAAATTATGTATCGTATTATATCCAGATATTGTACTAATTTTTGCCTGTTTTGCTGTCGTAAGACGCAAAAGAACCCTGCAAGATAATGCTGTACAAATAAAAGCTCTTCAGCTGTAAAGCTATTACTTGTGCTGTTGCTGTATCGTGGTCACTTTATTAGATTTGTATGCAGACAGTTTTAACATCGTCGCGCACGCAAACTTCGTTTAGCGCTAACACGTTACAAACGTGATACGAATATTGGCGATATTGCTCAAAATGTTTGACCTGTATTACTTCTGTTAAATACATCGTCATCATCATCATCCTGGCACCATAGCCTGGCACACATTGCTTAATAGTTACTACGTAAATCCTGGTCAAATTCAGTAGCATATATGACTCTACCTTTTTTTTAATATGCCGTCATGCCTTTTTTTTTTTTTTTTTTTTACATGGGGAAATGCTTTGCGCATCCCCGGCGGATTGGGGACATCGGCCGGGGTATGTGGGACTCTCCGGGAGCTACCCACTAAAACCCCATGGTGCTCCACTCCCCGCTAGGCAAAGTTACGGGCACGATCAACCTACCGCAACTTTGCCAAATGCCGTCATGCCTAGAGGAACATAATTATAACATCTGATTTAAATCAGAATTGATGCAAGTATTAAATTCAGGTCTAGACACTAGTCAGCTGAGTGCTTGAAAAGTTTGTATGATGTAGACAAAGTATCAAGTTATATTTTCAAAGTTATCTGTGCAATGTTCGTGTTAATAACTTGAACTTATCACTCAACTTATGGACTGTATAATATGGTATAATGTAAAATAAAAATAAATTATTACGTTTTAAAATAAGGGTTATTGCGTCCTAGGCCTCGGACGGAAGAAAAAGGTGGAGAAAGCTGTCGGGAAGTTCCGGTGTTGCTAGCATCATTCTTGTGTTGCCAGATGACGCGGCTGGAAGACGTCTGGATACTTGTGCTTTGCCCATTAAAATGTAATAACCGTGTATGTTTATTCTAAATCGCGTGGTCGCGTACAGCATTGTTATTTAAAAGTTATTAAAAATTACTATGCGTCGTTATAGTTATCAGTTATTCATTTAGAGTGCGTCTGATTGGGACAGTCTAGTAACAATTTTGATTGTACTTAGGTACATTATAATTTTTTTTGAATAATTCACACTGACTAAAGTAAACATTACGATTTTCCTGACTTTTCCTTTAAACATAGCGACAATCTCGTGTGTTGGCGGAAACGTTGCACAAATTCGCCTTGATTCTCGAGGCCACAGTTTTAGAATGTCAGCTCCAGTCAACTATTATGCGAAAAAATGGCCTGTTTAAAGTTTAAGTGGTTTTCGTGTAAGAGATACTCAGATAGACTTGCCTTTGATAAAGCATATCTTATCATTCAGTTAAAACAAGTGTAGTAATATATTAATTAGGTATTGCTGTTTGCATACTGAATATAATCCAAATCGGTTCAATGATTGAAATTTGAGGAAGCAATAGGTAGAAAGACAGACAATTTCGCATCTAGTATATATACCTAAATCATAATATTATAATGTTAGTAGATTTTGCCGCCTGCGCACACTTTGCTCTACTTTTGAAGTACCTATACTTAGTTATTGGTTAAGTTAAATTCAAAGATTTACCTTCCTTGTATAATTGTCACGGTCACTCAAGGTCAATTAGTATTTTGTCGTTTGTCGTAGTAAGGTCGAGGAAATGAAGTAGTCAACAAGTAGAGGTCAATGAACTGAAGTATCGTATGTAGGTAACTTGGTTGTTCGAAATAATTGCAATAAAATTAAATTTTGATTGAAAACTCAAATTCAATCAAGAAGTAATTATAATTTAATATAACCTACATGATGCAGTTTTATCACTATACTACACTGCAATATAATGAATAAATGAATAATTTTTGTCATTTAATATACTGTACAGGTTTTTAGTAACGACTGAATAGGTACTATTTTATCATTTTTAAAAACCTGTATTTTCTTAATCCAAAGTTCATTGGTTATAAATTATAATAATTAATAATAATTATCATTACTATGTATACAATTATACAATATCATTTCCATCAGGTACCGATTTGCTATGGCGCATCGGATATTACATAGTCCCAACTCCCAAGCAATAAAATTACAATAGTCCAGACTATAATGTTTACAATATTATTATCATATTTTATCATGTATCTCATCTCTCTAAAGTCTAAACCACCAGTGGCACTAAACTCCCATTTGTCCTACCATCAGCTAACTCTCACCCCTTTTTTCCAGGTGTCCTCCGCCAGTATTACAATGACGATGACGTATCCTGGGCGTGGGTTCGCGCCGCCGTCCGCGGCGGTTGTCTGCTCGCGTGGCGGGACGGGACGCTGCCCCGGCGGCCGGCAGCGCGGCTCCCGCTGCGTCACCTCCACCTGCGAGCCGCGAAGCTGCCAAACGCCTTCCAGCTGTCGCGGCTACGGGACGACACTTCGGTCGCAACGTTTCAGGTGGGTTTCGGTAGGATGTGAGAGGTGTTTCGGTAGGACGTGAGAGGTGTTTCGGTAGGACAAATGAGAGGTGTTTCGGTAGGACATTTAAATGGAGACGAATTAGGACAGGGTCTTTCAGTACGACATCACACTGATGGAGTCGTCTTTATTTTTTTTTTCTTTTTCGAGGACGTCTTTAACATTAGGCCGTAATGTGTATTGTCGTAAAATATGAGGGCCGTTTCAATAGGAACTAGGACATCTGATTATTATTATCAGGGTATTTCGGTAGGATATTTAAATAGTGACGTATTTTGGTAGCACTAGAGTCTAGACTCTAGAGTCTAGACAATCAAACAACAAGTTGGCTGACGTTTTGGAGTTTGGAGTTTTGACCATCGCATCGCGATCAATGCATTTAAAGTTAGTTCGATACTTATTTTGTGACAATTATAATCACGATGTAGTTTTGTTAAACTTAGCTATGATATTGCATTAATCATTAAACCATTAAAGAAACTGCATGTTGAATAAAGCTGCGAAACTACAATTGAATGACTGAGGTCAATTGTCCAGGTACATAAGTAGGTTAGTCATTACTCATTAAATTCTTATGTTGGATATTACATGATACAACTATGCAGATTATCATATTGCACATTACGTGTTGACATTGTAATGTGATATTTCACGGCCGTCGATCAGAGCCCTTGGCTGTGTAGGACGCACCATTGGTGTAGGATTAATAGATGCACTAAAGTTTAGAAAAGTTTGACATAAGCAATAGCTTTGTCCACATTGTGCCTTTTTTTGTTCATCAAGGGCATGCGTTATTGGGCAGTCAACAGCGAACGTGAGGCATGCCCGTGACGCAAAATCGTAGCGCTCGCCATGACACTTTTTTTCAACGCAGGTGGATTTTGACGCATTCAATTATTGAATATGTCAAATGAAAATTGATAAAAAAAGATGACGAAAATTGAAGATGAAATTGCATAATGTGGACATAGCTAATGAATGTGATGTGACATACAGTGCCATACATGTCAAACTCTTCATTAAATTGCAGTTAGACCGACAAGGTTTTAAATGGACGTGGCGAAAAAAGGAACTAACGCCGCCATCATAGAAAACCCCCATTTTTGACATAATTTTGACAATAATTGTCCTTTACCGGCAGCGCCCCCGCCCACATTTATTTAGACCTTAGAGCGTTGTTAGTCTTATAATCACGTAAACTCCCGAATCTCAATAGTGTCTGGCAGGGTACATTGCATAATATAATTATATCATTTATTTAAAGAATTCCTGGAAAAACGAGACACAATAGAATATATTCTACTAGCTGTTGCCCGCGACTTCGTCCGCGTTAACATTGTATAATAACGGAAATGGATAAATTTTGCCTTTTTATGTACGGGCCGAGGGCAAAGTTCCCCGAATATTAATCGAATGACACTCGAAAACTGTATGTTTAGTCTAGGTTGGAATAAATTCACTTTTAATTAATAAGTTTGTTCTTAAAAAGCAGAATTAAAACTCAACACTAACGACGCGATACCATTTTGATGTAAGCAAGAAATCCAGGAGGGGGGGGGGGTTTGGGGGGGCGCAGCCCCCCCAAGTACGGGCCGAGAGCAAAATCAAATGACACTCGAAAACTGTATGTTGAGTTTAGGTTGGCATAAATTCACATTTAATTAATCAGTTTGTTCCTAAAAAGGAGAATTAAAACTCAACACTAACGACGCGACACCATTTTGATGTAAGCAAGAAACCCAGGAGGGAGGGGGGGTTTGGGGGGGGCCGCAGCCCCTCCAAGTACGGGCCGAGGGCAAAATCAAATGACACTCGAAAACTGTATGTTTAGTTTAGGTTGGAATAAATTCACTTTTAATTAATAAGTTAGTTCCTAAAAAGGAGAATTAAAACTCAACACTAATGACGCGACACCATTTTGATGTAAGCAAGAAACCCAGGAGGGAGGGGGGGTTTGGGGGGGCGCAGCCCCCCCAAGTACGGGCCGAGGGCAAAATCAAATGACACTCGAAAACTGTATGTTTAGTTTAGGTTGGAATAAATTCACTTTTAATTAATAAGTTAGTTCCTAAAAAGGAGAATTAAAACTCAACACTAACGACGCGATACCATTTTGATGTAAGCCAGAAACCCAGGAGGGAGGGGGGGTTTGGGGGGGCGCAGCCCCCCCAAGTACGGGCCGAGGGCAAAATCAAATGACACTCGAAAACTGTGTGTTTAGTTTAGGTTGGAATAAATTCACTTTTAATTAATAAGTTAGTTCCTAAAAAGGAGAATTAAAACTCAACACTAACGACGCGATACCATTTTGATGTAAGCAAGAAACCCAGGAGGGAGGGGGGGTTTGGGGGGGCTGCGCCCCCCCAAGTACGGGCCGAGGGCAAAATCAAATGACACTCGAAAACTGTATGTTTAGTTTAGGTTGGAATAAATTCACTTTTAATTAATAAGTTAGTTCCTAAAAAGGAGAATTAAAACTCAACACTAACGACGCGATACCATTTTGATGTAAGCAAGAAACCCAGGAGGGAGGGGGGGTTTGGGGGGGCGCAGCCCCCCCAAGTACGGGCCGAGGGCAAAATAAATGACACTCGAAAACTGTATGTTGAGTTTAGGTTAGCATAAATTCACATTTAATTAATCAGTTTGTTCCTAAAAAGGAGAATTAAAACTCAACACTAACGACGCGATACCATTTTGATGTAAGCAAGAAACCCAGGAGGGGGAAGGGTTCGGGGGGGCGCAGCCCCCCCAAGTACGGGCCGAGGGTAAAATCAAATGACACTCGAAAACTGTATGTTTAGTTTAGGTTGGAATAAATTCACTTTTAATTAATAAGTTTGTTCCTAAAAAGAAGAATTAAAACTCAACACTAACGACGCGATACCATTTTGATGTAAGCAAGAAATCCAGGAGGGGGGGGGGCGTGGGCGGGCGCAGCCCCCCCAAGTACGGGCCGAGGGCAAAATCAAATGACACTCGAAAACTGTATGTTGAGTTTAGGTTGGCATACATTCACATTTAATTAATCAGTTTGTTCCTAAAAAGGAGAATTAAAACTCAACACTAACGACGCGATACCATTTTGATGTAAGCAAGAAACCCAGGAGGGAGGGGGGGTTTGGGGGGGCGCAGCTCCCCCAAGTACGGGCCGAGGGCAAAATCAAATGACACTCGAAAACTGTATGTTTAGTTTAGGTTGGAATAAATTCACTTTTAATTAATAAGTTTGTTCCTAAAATGGAGAATTAAAACTCAACACTAACGACGCGATACCATTTTGATGTAAGCAAGAAACCCAAAAGGGGGGGGAGTTTGGGGGGGGGGGGGGCGCAGCCCCCCCAAGTACGGGCATAGGATAAAGTCCCACGCATATTAATCAAAAAAGTATTCTATGTCCTTTCTCGAGACTCAAAGTACCTCCGTGTCAAATTTCATCAAAATCGATTGAATAGTTTACGCGCAAATCATAAAAGTTTATTGTGCGGAAACCGTAAATTTTTCCGAGACAAAAAGTATCCTATATCCTTTCTAGAGACTCAAAGTATCTCCGTAGGAAGTTTCATCAAAATAGATTGAATAGTTTACTCGCAAATCATAAATGTTTATTGTGAGGGAACCGTACATTTTTTCGGGACAAAAAGTGTTATATGTCCCTTCTCGAGACTCAAAGTATCTCCGTAGCAAATTTCATCAAAATCGATTAAATAGTTTACGCGCAAATCTTAAAAGTTTATTGTGCGAAAACCGTACATTTCTCCAGGACAAAAAGTATTCTATGTCCTGTCTCGGTACTTAAAGTATCTCTGTACCAAATTTCATCAAAATCGATTGAACAGCTTAGGCGCAAATCATAAAAGTTTATTGTACGGGAACCGTACATTTTTCCGGGACCGAAAGTATCCTATGTCCTTTCTAGAGACTTACAGTATCTCCATACCAAATTTCATCAAAATCGATTGAATAGTTTACGCGCAAATCATAAAAGTTTATTGTACGGGAACCGTACATTTTTCCGGGACAAAAAGTATCCTATGTCCTTTCTCGGGGTTCAAACTATCTCCGTACCAAATTTCAGCAAAATCGATTGAATAGTTTACGCGCAAATCATAAAAGTTTATTGTACGGGAACCGTACATTTTTCCGGGACAAAAAGTATCCTATGTCCTTTCTCGGGACTCAAACTATCTCCGTACCAAATTTCAGCAAAATCGGTTCAGCGGTTTGGACGTGAAGAGGTAACAGACAGACAGACAGACAGACAGACAGACAGACACACTTTCGCATTTATAATATTAGTATGGATTGTGTCTCGGACGCAGGTGACCGTATGGGGCTGGATGAATAAATTATTTTATTACTATTGACAAAGTGGTCAATTAATTATGAAAATATATCAAGTCTCAAGATAATTTCTAACTTATTGATTGGTCGAACTCCAAAATCGCTTCACGTTTGTCAGTCCGTACTGCATCAAAGCTGTAATGTTGGATAATATTAGCAGAATAGGGGTACTTATGTGTTTCGGATTACATTACAACTTACACCTAATGATTACATGGTGGGTGCACAAAACAGCGTCTGGTTGCACAAGACACCTAATTACTACTCTGTGTCATGTACGTGTATTATCGTGTGACATGATACGTTTCTTGCTAAATGTCAATGAATGAAGTTGATAAGAAACTATTAGATATGGGACAGCCGTTCTTTAACACAACATTGACTGACTGTTTAATGCCTCTTAGAACACCAACTTTAGTATCATTTTAAAATAACAGTCTAGACTCTAGTATAACCACAGAATACAATTACATAATAGCAAGTATATAACTATGAAATTAATAATTATAAATTACCTACTGTGTTACTGCAATAATGCGATAATTGTGCATAACTTGTAATTCTGCAAAGCTTAAAAAATCTAGACCTAGTAATAAATCAATATGATGGAAAAAGTGTAGGTACGTTATAATATTGTGTTTTATTTGTATCTAAAATGAATTTCCACCAAGAACCGACAGTACAATGAACAACCAATTAGGTACATAATACAAAATATTATATTAAAAAATCTAGAAAATGTGTGACACGTCAGCCAAATTTTGGCAACATTTTTTGCCTTTTGTCTACAATAATGATATCGACACAAATAAATTGAAATGGTCTAAATGGCATTCTACTTAAAACGCAGTAAAAAATTACGTGATATCCAGATTGCCGACATTTTTGTACCACAAGCACATGCAAGATGAAAATAAACTATGAAATATAAAAGAAATGATTGATTATTATTATTATCAATGTCACACATCAATGGCAAATTCCTGATAATATAATAAATAGTGACCACGTGCCCATTCACCTTCGTATGCAAGTGTTCACTGACTTCACTGAGTAGGTATAACTGCCAAGTGCCAGTTGACACACGTATACGGTGCGTTTCAAGTTATTTTACCTTAGATCTTCTTTGATAATGGTCCTTATGCTTTTCGATAGCTACCGCTATCGGGAATTTTCGCAGAGAAAATTGTTGTTCGTCTTATCAAAATGAAGCTAGGTACTCACGAAAAATTAGCTTGATACTTGATAGTATTATGCGGCAAAACCGGGTCAACTAGTACTGAATATGTTTTTATGTTTACCGTGAAGTTCAAAAGGATCTTTGACGTAATGTTTAAGTAATTATTTTGTTGCATGCTTGACTAATCTCGTTGTTTAGTGATAAATAAGATGTGACAACACAACATACAAACAAATTAAATGCTAAGAGTAGTTTTACCTTGAAGCTTCTGTGTGAATAGTTCTTATGTTGTCGACAAAAAGATTATATCAGAGGCAAAATAAATCTGAACAGTCGTATTGGTTCTTGTCTATGGATCTATCCTTGTCTATAGCCTGTCGTCACGAGCGTGCGAACTACGAAGTGCCAGAGACAATAAAATCATATGTCACACTCGTGTGTGAAAAACAATAGCTGTAGACTTAATTCTTGGCTTGTCACGCTTAATTAATGTTTTAGAGACTATTTATTGATCACTCTTTTTGGAAATATCAGCTATTGCAATGTTTTCAAATTACAATACGAGCCAGATTTCAAAATCCAAAAGAAAAAATCTTAAAATTTTCATACAAAAAAAAGGATGTATGAAAATTTTAAGTGTATTATAATATATATATTCTGTGTCCCTCAAATTACAAAATGGGCCCCAAATTATACCCAAACTCCAAAGTGTTGTCTTCCAGTTTACTGTACACTTCTTTTCTACATTGAATTGAATTGAATTGAATTGAATTGAAATCGTTTATTTGCTGAAATAAGGTACAATATGTTGTTACAGTAATGTGATCAAGCTCTCTTATTTTGCCTGCCTCTCTTACATGCCATGTCTATTATAAAAGTACTTCGTATCTATGTATACGTCTACGTCCAAATAAAAGTAAATCTGTTGATTGAAGAAACCACATACAAAACTATTAAACATTATAATGCAAATGGTTAGAAATTAGACAGTCTCTGAACTTGTTTGCGGATGCAAAATTCGAAAGGATGCCTTTATTTCGCCAGAATCTTTATCGCATATTGTTTTTGAAAGTTTTTTTGCATAAACCTTTCGGGTTACCCGCACTTACGTAATATGGAACCGTTTCATAATTAATGTGAATTAAAAATCGTCGCATTAAATAATAAGTCCCTATCATCTATTAACCTAGAAAGGTGAGCTTTCACAATTCGGGTCCTGTCACAAGACCCGCAACCGGTTTGCGAGTTGTTAAAAGAATCTACGATTAAAGTAACCACTATAGTACAATAATATGACGTCTTCAAGACGATCCCCTCAAGAAATTCCGTGAGAATTGTGAATAGACGAGAGCACATCGCGCGTAAATCATTGTCCCTTTGTACTTTATTCTTTAGTGGTCTTATTACCATGAGAAGGGCTAGATAGCGAAGGTGTCGACAGGATATCCCGGGATCGAATGAACAATCGCGACTAGTTTTTGAGGTCAAATCGTCACCCTTCCATCGCGAGGCGGTTGAGCTATTTGCATTTAAATGTTTACGAGCCAACTGATCTTTTTCGGATTTACGGATCATATTTACCATCCCATTAAAATGATACTTTTATGACTAGCTGGTTTCATTGTCATCGCAAAAGTTTGAAATTCGAATGAAATAACGTATATTTTTGTTGCAGGCTTGTAACGCGACGGAATACGCCCGGTGGGTGCGCGCGCTCTGCGTCGAGATCCTCGGCCAGACACCCCTCCCTCAAGTGAGATTCCTCGACGTCCTATCCGCTACGGATACCTGCAGTCGAGAACCAAAGAAAGAGGCCTCAGACACGGCCTCCTGCCCGCCCCGACCCCCGCCACGGGCGAGGAGAAGGCTGATCACGGCTCCCGAAACCTTCGTTCCCCGAAGAGACCACTCACCGGCCGCCACGGACGAGGGCATTGTCGTAGAAGACGACGACTATGATTCATCGTCCGACCGCAGCTTGGATCTCTCCCTGTCCCTGGACGCCCTGAAAAGCATCGACGCGGTCGACGCTCCTCGTAAAGCCGAGATAGTGAAGTGCGACAACTGCAGCAAGCTCAACTCTAGTCCTCAGCACCACACATTACCTCGAGTCGCTAGGAGCGAATCCATGCTTGGACCACACCGGTACCTGAAGCGCTGGGAGGGTTCAGGGAGGTCTGATAGAAGCAGATACGCGGTAGAAGCGGCGAAGCGGAAGGCGGTCTCCCTCGAGAGTCGGGCTCGGTCGTGTTCGCCGAGCGCGCATGAGGTGGTGTCACAGTATATACCCGTGCGGGAGAGGCGAGCGCTGTTCGAGTCGCTGTCCCAGAGCGGGGGCAGCTTGGCCCGCAGCAGCGAGCAGCTATCGCGGCCTGTTGAAGCTGAGGCGACGCCGAGGCGAGCAGCTTCGCTACACGACCTGCAAGCCCCTCCAACGCGCTCAGTCAGCGATCTAAGGCAGTTCTTCGAGGCGGTCGCGCGAGGTTCCACCTGCTCCACTCTCCAACGGCAGGTCCTACCGCCCAGCCCCGTGCTCATCCTGCCTCCCTACACCTCGCTCACTTGCGCCTGATCTTTTTTTTTGTAAATATGTAAATATGGCGTTGACCGCTCCTCCCCAAGTCGCTTGTTTTAAGACTGTTAAAAATATTGTTTTATAGTATAACTAATATAATGAACTTATTATATATTAAGAGTTGTTTCATTGCTCCTCTTTTTAATGCCGATGACGCTGATGTAAGTACATCTATCCAGTGCTGCTAGTTTGGCTGAATATAACTCGAAACATCAAAGCTTAGATAGCGTATTAATCATCCATTACAATTAATTGCTACGGCCGTTAGTGACCGAATTGCTAGCGGTAAGAAACCAATCAAGTTATGATTTGCCGTCATGCTGCGCTGAAAGGCTGTGTTTTGAATGGAACATAGGTCAATGCATAAACGATTGTCCGCCTTATCTAATAAAGTACGTCAATCGCCAACTCTAAGGTTTCGACAAGGTTATTTATACTGCATGGTATTGCAAAACTTGGGCTGGATCGTGGAGCAGTTCTGACAGATATAAATCATTTATGGTAACTGGTAAAGTAAATAATTATCTGGATTGAAGATAAAGAGTAAGGTATTTGATTGGTCAGCGAACGCGTAGAAATTCGGCCATTTTGGCATATACACCAAAATAATATCGCTATTGCGCTCCTACTATGCATACTTGTGGAAACAAGATAAATTAGTGCGTTCTTTAAAAGAGATAGACAAATGGCCAATTTCTGTGTGTTCGAGGCAGGCTTTATTTTCTCATTTTGGGCAAAAATACTACACAGAACCAAGTTTCTAAATCTTTTTCGACAACAGTGATAACCAGAAATTAGAAACCAGCTGCGGCCAAAACAAACTTTCACCATAATATCTCTACTTTTGCCGTTTCAAACAATGTATTCCTTGACGACGGTCAGTGATTCTCAAATACCTAGATAAGGTAATGTTTGTGCTGATAACAGATGCAACAATAATTAGGAAATGATGACAAAGTACAATGAATCATTAGACTGAGACATTATCTACGGACGGAAGCATTCTACGATTTAGTCATATTTTAGTTTTGGTAAGTATTTTATCTCAGGATCAACAGTGGTAAACTTATAAATAATTTTAAAATTTATGGCTTATCCAACTATTAAAACCCTTTTATATGATCTAAGGTCAGGAAACCCAAGGGACATGCCTATTGCCTATTGCCTATTGTCTTTGGAGTTAGGAGTAGGACACGCATGGAACAAGAAGAAAGGAAGGAAGTGGTGGTGCCTGTAGTAGGTATTGTTATGCTTATGGACATATTGAAGCATATTTAATGGTTTAATAATACTTAATTGAATATTATAGCATTCAGTAAAATTATTCCGGATGCCATAAAATTCATCTTGGCTTGCAGAAAATTTTCTAAAAATTCGAATGTATGTCAAAAGCTGCAATAACGGGGCTACAAGGTTCATTTTAATTACCAAAAGCATAGAATAAGGATCATAAAAACTACTATAAAACGTTAAAAGTGTAAGCCGAGATCCTACTCTTGTTCGCCCTTCGCCCTTTCATTATTGAATAGTCTATAATATAAAAATACGATACGGACGAATGCAACGGACGCAGGGCCGCGGTACAGTGACACTTCGACAAAATTAAAAAAATAAATCTTTTTTTGAACAAAAAATATGTCCTTTTTAAACATTGTAAGTGGAAATTCTATATTATGGCTAGACAAAAATACGATAATATTATTGGTACAAAAGTAGCATTATTATCATTTTTGTTAAAAATCTTATAAAGGTCTAATAAAACAGTCTCAGCAAACTAAAATCTTGATTATAATAAAGATTAAATTATAATATTATGTACTTATAAGCAGGTAGTAAAAGTAAAGAAGACTAAAGATAGATAGAGAATACTTAATAAAAATTCAAATTTGTAGTAGGTACTTCTTGGTAACATTGTTAAAATAAATTTGAAAATAATAATTAAGATTTAACATGAAATGAATATTCCATAAAAGTCGTTATTCTAATCAGGGTCGTTTAGATAAAATAATGTGATTATTAATCATAATTTGCCTACTGTTTACGCTACTATTATGTAATGATAATAATTATAATTATAGTATAACCAACAAACTATAAAAAAAGTATTTTGACTTTTTGAACGCAATTTGTTAGATTTTCTTAAATTTTCATAAATTATTATAGAGAGAGTGAAACAGTATCATCAAAATCGGTTCTTAAACAACGAAGTTTAAGACGGTTGAATTGAGAAACCTCCTAATAAAATTAAGAAAATAGTAGAACATCGAAGAGACCTCCTTTCTCAAAGTCGGTTAACGGTTGCTTACAAAGTTATCGAAGGAGCAACCCTAAAGCACCTAAAGGCTACCGAATTAGCAGCTGGAATGTGGTCGTCTCCAATGAAAGCTACCTCACCTGATAATTCTAGCCCGAAAAAAAAAGAAAAAAAGATAGGAGAAAAAAGTAAAGGCGCCGAAGGTTGACAGGTAGCGGGGTCTATAAAGTGGATTATAAATAAAATCAATGTTCTTATAGCATGAGCATCCATCAACTTTGTTCTTGAAATTTTAATATTATGAGGTAGACTACTGAAGTAATTACTAATTAGCAAGGATTACCTAAAATGCTAGATCAAGCACTGATTCGAGGCGTCCACGGGTATTAAAGGTTTCATAAAATGATGGAAGAAAGTCAATCATTTTTTAGGAACCGGTTTTATTAACTGCCAAATTCGATTTCATTTGTATCATAAATCCGTAGAAATGACCAAAAAGGAATAAATTTACATTTAGTTAGCCTCCTTTCAAACGCTTCGTTGGCTATAAAATCGTCAAAAACCTTTTATGTATATCCTATTTTGAGGTCTGGAACAATAAGAACTTCAAAGACTGTGAGTATATTGATAGTTTAACGTTTTCTTAAGCAATTCTACCTGTATGTATATTCGAAATATAGCAATATTTATATTCGAAAGGGCGAGTGGCGACCAAGTTTGTAAAGGAATTTGAAACGATGCATGAGCAGGCTAGATTTAAGAAATTATGTAGTAAGTAACTATTAATTTAGCAATCTGTGATTAAACTATCAACAAAAAGATTGTTATACATAATATTTACAGAAGTTCCTTGGTTCCAAGACCACCTTGGTAAAATTGTTATAAACCACTGAATATCAGTTCAAATCAGTTTACTAAATAAAAACTGCAACAAATTTTCCACGCAAATCTTATAAACAAAGTCGCATCGTAGTGTGACCACGTCTAAGTTTTTGTCCGGACTCCGGAGTGAATGTGACCAGTTTTTTGGTGGACAAGGTCGGATATAGGTTAGTTTGGACATGCGATCGTGTCGTTACATGTAATTGCATGATCTGGGTTACTGGTATTGTAAATTGCTTTTGGTATTAGATGAAAGGAACTGCCGATAACGGAGTTATGGACACAAACAAACTTGTTTTTTTTTTCTGTCATGGCCGGTTTACATTATTCCAATCCTGTGATCCAATCCAGCGCTGGATTACTATTGGAATAATGTTAACGGCACTGAAATGCAATTTATAAGAAAAAGAAAATGCAGGATTATTGAATTGGAATAATGAAAAATTGTGCGAAAAAGATCGCTAAGGAATATAAATGAATTGAAATCATTTTTTATCAAATAATAATTTTTGTTTTCATTTACAATTTCGTTTATTCAGTCGCTTAAATAGTTCTTATTTTTATGTAACGAAGGTCAAAATGCTATCTAAAGTTCCACATAATATTAATGAGGAAACGCTAATACAGTAAAATTTGAACGAAGAAACTATTGCCATCACGCTTCACCCTGCGCTGGCACGTGTATTGTGATAGAGATTAGAGACAGAATATACAGTAAATCGAGGTAACGTATTCCTGTGATTCTTCCTTCAAAACAGAGCGTATCTAATTAACTTTATTAAATATCTTCAAAAAGGGCGAGTCTATGCCTCTACGTTTTTATTTTACCGATCTTTCAAATTTGTTTTATGGTCGGTTGATTGGCGGGGTACGGAACATTCATTGTTTGCGATTTTTGAAGGGTCATATTTTTTTATTTTTTATTATATTAAAAAAATCGAACGTAGAGGCATAGCTTTCATAGATCCCAATATTGTATAAAAATCATTTGTCTAGACGCATTATCCAGGGAGGAAATTGGGGAATACGTTTGTATGGAAAAAAGTGTTGGCATATCCTCTTAATCTGACGCGCTCAAGAATATTACGCAATCCCTTCTTATCTAAGGATAACCCAACTATTACAATACACTAATATTAAAAAGGCGAAAGTTTGTGAGTTTGTATGTTTGTTACTTCTTCAGGCCTAGACGGCTGGAGTGATTTTAATAAAATTTGGTATGGAGTTAATTGATACCCTGGATTAACACATATGATATAGGGTACTTTTTACTGCGGGAAAATATCACAATTTATTTTTCTTAATAAACCGCAGATAACACCACGGGGCATAGTTAGTAACTAATATTTCTACGTCCCCTCCCTAGTACCTATGCATATTTTGAAATAAGTTGTCACTATGATATTATTAATTTTATTCAAAAATGAGCAGCATGGGGTCGAATCAAAAAAGTTTTTTGTGCGTTAGCAATTTGCCTATTCAAAAGTTAAAATGTTTCTGTTATTTTGAATTTCCCACACAGGCGATTACGTTATTACAAAATTCTGCACAATAGCTTTGTATTTTGTGGCAAAAATATTGTTTGTAGTTTGAAAGCATTTATTTATCGTAGTCCGTTAAAGACACAACCAAAATTAAATTGTGTTGTATCTTCTTAGTTCTTAGATATATTAATAAAAAGTATTTTAAATTTTATTATATACTATAGCTCGCTATGACTCAATAAGGGGTGGAACTATTTGGCTAATTTTAGCCTGGAAATATATTTTGTCGAAGTCCGGGCAGGTTTAGGTATATTAGAAGGAACGTGATACGAAGTTTACCGGGTCATCTAGCATTTGAATAATTTTGTTTGTTTCAAACACATTGTGTTGATCTATATATATAAAATTACAAGTCCTGACTGATTGACTGACTGGCTGACTGACTGACTGAATGACTGACTGATTCATCATCGCAGAGCAAAAACTGTTAAAGTTACAGCCACGAAATTTGGTGAGCAGGGTTGTTTTATTAAGTAGACACCCACTAAGGAAGGAATTTTGGAAATTTTAACCCGAAGGGGGTGAAATAGGGGTTGAAAGTTTGTATGAAAGTCCGTCATTTCTTAATTTAGAAACATGAAACTTTATTTTTGGGCTACTGAATAAAAATAAATAAATACGTATTTAAGCGTTTTTGGAAATTCTACCCCCAAGTGGGTGATATTGGGGCTGAAAGTTTGAATGAAAGACCGTCATTTCTTGAGTTAGAAACATGAAACTTTGTTTTTGGGCTATTGATTAAAAATAAATAAATACGTGTTTAAGCGTTTTTGGAAATTCTACCCCCAAGGGGGTGAAATTGGGGTTGAAAATGTGAATGAAAGTCCGTCATTTCTTAAGTTAGAAACATGAAACTTTATTATTGGGTTACTAATTAAAATTAAATGGATGTATATTTAAGCGTTTCTGGAAATTCTACCCCCAAGGGGGTGAAATGGGGGTTGACAGTTTGTATGAAACTTTGTCAATTTCAAACCGATCGGTCTGAGACTTTGCATGCCTTTAAAGCTACTATGACGTAGGCATCTCCTAAAAAGTATTTTAAAAATCCCACCCCTAAGGGGGTAAAATAGGGGATGAAATTTTGCATGAAACTTTTATCAAATTTACACTGATCGGGCTGAGACTGTGTATGCATAAAGATACTACTATGATGTAGGCATCCCCTCAGAATGGAATTTAATAAATTCCATCCCTAAGGGGATGAAATAGGGGATGAAAGTTTTTAGAAATTTTCTTAGACTTTCGACTGATTGAACTGAAATTATTAAAGATTGTAACCTAAACTAAACATACAATTTTCGAGAATATTTGATTAATATGTGCCTAATTGGCTGCGGGTCCTGTTTTTACCCTTTGAGTAAGGGACCTTAAAAGGAGAAAATTATCCATCTCCGTTATTATATTATGCTAACGCGAACGAAGTCGCGGGCAACAGCTAGTGATTAGATAGATCTTAAGTAAAATAAAACTATAACAATAATCCAAAGCGCTATTCTAGCACATAATAAAATCTAGATCTTAAAACTGATACTAAGATTAATACCTGGTCCGTAGATCTATCCAACACTAGTCATATAGGTCTTAAATTGTTTATCCAGGCAAAGGTACTGTTGGTATTTGAATCAAAGTAACCTTCAACGAAATGAAAGGAACCTGTTTAAGCGTCCTTCGGAACCGGTAAACTAGAGAAAAGATGGGTACAGTAGCAAACAAACAATACAGGACAACACGTCTTACGACTAACTACAAAAGTACTATTATAGTATGCACAAACAATAGTAACATTGACTATGTGAATCTAGTGAGGATTATGGAATCCAATCAAAGGACAAAGGACTCAGAACAGGACATAATCGAATTATCTTGCCCATGTAGGGTGACCAATTATTGTGAGATGTTGAAGAACTGGTTGAAAGTTAAATGTCCCATTGTATACTGAGATGTGGATAGGTACTCTTTTGTGTGATGACAATTCATTGGATACTGCTTTCTTCCATGTATTTTTAATGTTTTTTTTATTGTCAAACAGATTTTTTAACTATTAAGGAATATAGAAAACTACTTTGTTTTATATCCAAGAGATTTTGGATTCTTGACACTTGATATTAGCTTTGTATTGTTACTACAAATCTAATATCAAGTATCAAGAATCAAAAATTTTAATCTTCTTAGATTGTAAATTGACGAAGAACAACACAAAATATCTTGTTTACATTTAAAACGTTAATAATTTAAATTCTGGTTTACAATATTATTGTTGTAACTTGTAACTCGTAACAGTGAGAACAGTACCATTTTGTATAAAGTTGTAATGTTATGAAAATGTAAGCATCGCTAAATTTTATGCAATACGTTGGTTATATCACATTTCTTTTGACCCAAATTCAGCTATTTACAGAAGCATTTGTTATGACTGTAAGTAAACAGAGTGTGTCTTTCGCATGTATGATTATACGTTATGGAAATAAGATTATGTTATTAAGTCATTTTTAATATATAAAAAATGTTGTAGACGCCATAGTCATAATCTTATTCCATAGAAGGAACCTGAAGGAACTGCAAAAAAAACATCGATTATTTTGATCTAAGTAACTGTTCCAGACATTTTTTTTTCTACTGATCAGTGTTTATTCTTTACAATTGCTTATAAAGTCCATATTATATTATGCAAAAAAGTCACTTAAAAGTTAGAAGACTAGTTCTACTATCATCTTTGTCCTACATATTTACAGGTTATAGTCACCCTACTCTAGGAATGTAGCCTATTTTATCATAGACAATTATTTTTATGGAGCACAGTGTTTTATCAGAGTGACCCGAATTGGAAAGTTGGATCAAATTAATTAAAAAACTTACGTAAGATTGATAAAGCAATTCTTGCAAGATGACTTCAGTACATAAACAGTATACTAATAAAAATAATAAAATATGTAAGTATTATGATAACATTAATTATCATAATACTTACATATTATTATTTAATTAATTAATATGTAATTTTTAAATTTTATATAAGGGCCTAAACTAGTTGAGAAAATAAATTACTTAAATCGAAAAAAATCCGTACACTTAAAGGGAGGGAGAAAAGTATAAATTAGCTTAATATGATAATTGATACTTTAGCACTATCTAACATATTTTATTAAATAATAATTAGCTCAAAAGAAAGGTAGAGAACACTTTTGGAATATTAAATGTAATTAATACGTATTATTATGTACCTGAACTACCTTTACTCCTTAAGCGCCTTTTTTGATACAGAAAAATTATACTTACTTATAGAAAAATCATAATATTATGTATTTACAAAATGAGAACAACTTCAAAGTGTGTGACCACTGACCACGCTTTTTGCCCCGACTGGTCTATAACATTAATTATATCATCTATGATAATTCAATTTATACATGATAATATAGCGAATAGTCTATAGAGCCGGATTATTCATCCTTCTTACTATGCGCCCTATCCACGTTGTCCCGTAAGAAAACAAATGCGCTCAATAATTATTATGAACATGTAGAGGGGCTATGCATTATGCGTCTATACTCTATGATTTCTATTATACTGAGACAGCGATGGCAATCGTGGCAATCATGCTTATCCAATATCCATGGTCCAAGTTCCAACGCGAACGTAAAGATCCATACTATAATATTTTATTATATTAATATTTATTATAATATTTATTATAAATACGAAAGTGTGTCTGTCCGTCCGTCTATCTTTTACCTCCTCAGGCCCAATCTGCTGAACCGATTTTGCTGAAATTTGACATGGGGGCACTTTGAGTCCCGGGAAAGGACATAGGATACTTTTTCTCCTAAAAAAATGTACGGTTCCCGCGTGATAAACGAACATTGGCGCAATGGAGTTGCGGGCGTCGAGAAGTATTTTGCCAAATTTTGAAAAGCGAAAGTAAAACTGCATTTACAAAACGAGGACACCATAGTAAAGGGGTCTAAAGTTAATGAGGTCACGCACCCCTGGTTCACTTTTAACGTTGATTTGAAAACAGGTTACCGAAATTTTATGTAACCTAAATACCTACATTAAATTGAAAAAATTACAAATAATCCATACAATAAATGAGAAAGTTTGTGTCAGTCTGTCTGTTACCTCCTCACGCTTAAACCGCTTAACCGATTTTGATTTTTGATATACGGATATTTCGAGTTCCTGGAAAGGACATAGGAAGATCTATGTCCTTTCCCGAAGATTGAAGATTCAACGTATCTCTATATCAACATCATCGGCTTCGCCTTAGGAGCTAGGATTTAATAGTCGGGACTCGGGAGTTAAAATTCTAAGTTCACGTTGTTGTAAGTTTTTTCTTAACGATTCTTAGCTGAAAATACATTTCGTTTGAGTCAGAGCTTCAATTTGTTGAGAATGAATGGGAATGAGTCAGGAATCATTAATTAATACGTGACAGACGATAGATGGCTCAATGTCTGGTGTTACCAGTGCTTAAAGTTGCCAGTTCACTGAAACTTCTTTTATACGATGTGTCCTGTATAAAAAAAGAATTTTAAGGAAATTCTTGCAAATATGAGGTTAAAATAAAACAAAGTGTGTTTATTATCAAATTTTTTATAAAACAATAACTATTTAAGAAGAATATTACCGCTTACTATGAAAATATATTTTGAATTTCCTTAAAAGGCTTAAATCGAAAAAAAAAACAAACGAAGAAAGTCTTTTTACTGCCGCGGCCGGGGCCTAGAACCTCTTATGTAGTCAAAAGTTTCAATTTATATTTTTTATATCAAAAAGCTGGCAACCCAGACATTATTCATCAAGTTTATTCCACACCTAAATGTGGCGTGCCCAAAATAACGTGCCAGTTATTGACTGCGGGGAACATGGGAGTAATTACCTCTTCAAATGAAAATACATCCAAAACACGACACAAACTTTGGATAATTTCAAAAATAATTTCCGAAAATCCTAAATTTGTACGCAATTGGGACAAAAATTGTCGGAGTCAGAAATATTCCTTAAATAATAACATGTTGTAATTGGAGACGGCTCATATTAGCGACCCCTTTCAATTTTATGACACCTAAATTGGAATACTTAATTGTTCATTTACATGTTTTAAAGAAAGTTAACGTATTAAAAAAATTCATACAGCCCAACGCATTACCTCCTCCTTTTTGGAAGTCGGTCAAAAAAATACATAATATATTATGTTAATCATACTCGATGTTTCTCCCAACCTCGTTGTGCCAAAATTCATACATTTTCCCGGGACAAAATTATCCCATGTCCTTCCACACTTCTTCCCACATTTTTTCAAAATCAGTTTATCAATTTAAACGTGAAGAGGTAACGTACAAACACACTTTTAAATTCATAATATTAGTATGGATATTATCTTCGTTACATAAGATATTGGCAATAATTAATTAAATTAAAGTCATAATGTCACAATAATATGGAGCACAGTGGTCGTTGACTCTATAGTCCACTGATATTGATTTTGCAATAAAAAATAAATTATGATTCATTCAATACGACCATGTGTGTGGAGGTCACAGGATCAACGTAAGTGTAATTAAAATTATTGAAAGTCAACTGATAATGTTCACTTAGTTGTGCTGATAATGGTAGGTACGCGCAAATTATGACGGAGCACTGCGTAGGAGGTCGCATTTCCACACTTATTAAAAATCCGGCGTACCACAGCTGCACAGTTATAAGTTTTGCTACTTCTTTGTTATTACTAATTGTAAATTATCTAGTCTAACGATCGAACATTTTATGATTCATAAAGTTTTTTACATTATTTTCTGTCAAATTCTTCGTTAAATCAAAGATAAGTAATAATTAAGGGCCTGTTTCACCACTTCCTGATAAAGTGACGAATAGGCTATTCACAACTTTTTTGATAGATTCTCCATACTCGATCTGTCAAATTAATTGGTAGATAGCCTATCAGGAAGTGGTGAACCAGGCCCTAAATAATATCTTAGAAAGAAGCCATTAGTAACATAGGGATTCTGCAGAAAATTACCGCGCACAGTCCCTCATTCACTCACAAAAGAATTTCATAGTAACATAGTAAGTCATATTTAAAGTATGTTAAATAGCGAACAGCTACAATAATTAGTAATAATAACTTAGTTAAACTAACTGGGTGAGTAACAACTTACAGTAATGGGATCAAACGCTTACACGGTTACTTACATCGATGATGTACGATTCTAGATGCTAAGTGAAGAATTTTGATGCTTCACAAGGAGATCTTGAAGGTTTATTATGGAAACTTGGAAAGTAATGTTATTTACGATGTTTATGGTATTTGTGGTTTTCAATAAAAATTATCTCTATAACTAAACGCTTAATTGTTCAACTTTCAAGATTCCTTGATTATAAGAATTTACCTACATAATTTTTAAATTTTTTTTTTAATATTTAGTTGGTAACGACCTTAACTTCTGTGTCTGGTTTATTCGTTAAAACAATGTAATTTAACACCTAGAACCAAGTTTTTTTGGCACCAATTCGAAATCGTTCATAATAGAATAGTCCATAAATGGTTACTTGTTTTAAAAAATAATTATTTTCTTGTATCTATTAACAATACATCAAGTCGGCCCACATGTAATGGTTAGCCCGATTAAACAGAACACTGACCGTATATTGTTACATACTGTTACATTGTAAATGAATAATAATATATTTTAATGAATTACATAAAATGTAATGTAACAAAACAAAGTGATAATACTTAGAGTTTAGGCACAGTTTAGGGTATATTGTACTATTAGGCAGGGCAGCAATTAGCTTGTTAGTAATCACAAAAAAATTTGTTCTAGGGCACCCGTACTATATTATGTTGTGTCCTCTTTATAGAGTTCGCTCTAAACACTTTGTTTTGAACTTTTGACACACCTTGTATATTTTTACTATGTACCTATTTATACAAAAGCAGTAAATTCCGATTTTGAGTTTATAATATTTATTTAATAACATTGCTGATTGGTCAAAATTTTAACTTTAGCCAATCATTATTTTTAACAAAAAATTAAAACCGACTTCCAGGGTAAAAACAATAATAATTTGTAATGAACAAAAAAGTGTTAAATAATTCTTACTCTTTAAAGTGCCTTATGCATAATTCTCCTAAACCTCAACTATTTCTGTACACAATCTTCATTACTTTGAAGACGGTACCAGATAAGAATGCTGAGTTCTATATGACAAAATATTTTTAATATTTAAGACTGGTACCGACTTCAAAATAATGTAGATTGTGTACAGAAATAGTTGAGGTTTAGGAGAATTATGCATAAGGCACTTTAAAGAGTAAGAATTATTTAACACTTTTTTGTTCATTACAAATTATTATTGTTTTTACCCTGGAAGTCGGTTTTAATTTTTTGTTAAAAATAATAATTTCACTCTTTTAAGTGCTTTATAAGCTGGTTTTCTGCACAGACTAATGTGTTATGCTTGGTGACTTGGATCCAGGATACACTTTCATGATATTATGAGAACTCTTTGTCTGATGTCACTACTTCAGAATTGCTTAAGCAACTCCAAGCATATACCACTGTATACCTAATGTATATGCTTATTGCTTGGCGTTGATCAAGCAATGATAAAATTAATGTTCATACGCCTGTCTTTAAAGGCTCTAAAGTTCTGTTCAGTGACTTTCTTTCTATCATTACACTCATCACTCATGAAAACAACTCAACATTACTAGATGACGCCCGCAACTTCGTTGCGCCAAAATTCGTTTATCGCGCGGAAACTTTAAATTTTTTCCGGGATAAAAACTATCCTATGTTCTTTCTCGGGACTCAAGGTATCTCCATGCCAAATTTCAGCAAAATCGGTTCAGCGGTTCGAGCGTGAAGAGGTAACAAACAGACAGACTGATAGACAGACAGACAGACATACACACTTTCGCATTTATAATATTAGTATGGATGCTCAAATATAACTAAAATCGTCCTTATAAATTTTAAGAATAACTTACCTCATAGATCTTATGATCAAATTGCTAACTTGGTAACCTAAACACCAAGGTTGAGTCATTTACATTGAAACAACATTATAATTTTTTAAATCGTTCGACAAATTCGGGCTTTGTTCTTAAAGACGATTAAAAGTAACAATAATAGGGTCATAAGTAGATAATTCATGGTCTTGTGACCGGTAGTACTGATGATGATGATGATGAATGTAACTTGCATAGTAGCATAATATGCTTTCAGTTGTTAAACCAACTCCGAAACCCCCATACTTGCTTTTTGGTAGCACATGCTTAGGATACTTCTCATAAAATCGAAATCCATATAAATTTGGAGGAGTTCCCACGATTACTCACGGATGTATGGTGGAATGGTGGTGCTGATGATGATGATAAATTAAATTTGCATAGTAGTATATGCTTTCAGTTCTTAAGACAACGCCGAAACCCCAAACATGTATCTATAAGGAGTAAGGAGTTCTGTTCACCAACTTCGAACCATGGTATATCCTGGTGCAAAATCTTACTTTTCAGTTTTGGTAACATATGCCTGGAATACTTCATATGAAACCAAAAAAGCATAGGTTTCCATTTGAATTTTGAGGAGTTCCCTCGATTACTCATAGATCCCATCATCAGGTCACCACTTTTCTGAACATTGCTTTTTGGTAGCATATGCTTAGGGTACTTCTCATAAGATCGAAATCATTATAAGTTTCCATATAAATTTGGAGGAGTTTCCTCGATTACTCACGGATGTATGGTGGAATGGTGGTGATGATGATGATGATGAATTAAATTTGCATAGTAGTATATGCTTTCAGTTCTTAAGACAACGCCGAAACCCCCAAACATGTATCTATAAGGAGTAAGGAGTTCTGTTCGCCACCTTCGAACCATGGTAAATCCTGGTGCAAAATCTTACTTTTTGGTAACATATGCCTGGAATACTTCATATGAAACCAAAAAAAACATATTTTTCCATTTGAATTTTGAGGAGTTCCCTCGATTACTCATGGATCCCATCATCAGATCACCACTTTTGTCAAAATGGGACCAAATTGGAGTGAAACCTATTATAACAAAAGAAAAATTTTGAAAATCGGTTCATAAACGGCGGAGTAATCGTTGAACATACATAAAAAAAAAAAAAAAAAAAAAAAAAAATATATCCACAGACGAACGTATAACCTCCTCGTTTTTGGAAGTCGGTTAAAAACTCAAAAGTGAATAACTCTGGAATAACCGAGAGCCGGGCATAAATACACTTATAAAAACGAAAGTGAGTATATTCTGTAACCTAGCATTACGCTCAAACTGAACTAGAGATGCCTTCTTTCCGGCACAGATGACAGAGTACATAATATTATAATTTATAGTGTTTCGGGTAAGGAAGTACGATATATATTAGCTCTGATTAAAAATTCAAATCTTACAAAACAAAAATAATATATTTTATATTTATTTAACTACCAAGTACCAACCTATCTATTTTAAAGTCTGCCTACTGCCTATTTTAGTACCAGTTTTTATTTATTTCTAGTTAGTACTTATACTTAATCCTTAATCAGTGCAAAGTTGCTAAATATGACCTTTTAAGCAATTTCAAAGACAAATGCACATGAAACCTCGAAAGGTTTAATATGTTGTTGATACAGTTTTATAGACGTCATAATTTTATGTTTTGATGAATTCTGAGGTCACCTTACAACTTATTTTTATTTGGAAAACACTAATGTTATGTCACAGAATATATAATAGTACTCCGGTTATGTCTAATTTCCTTCCCAAACTTGCATTTACGACGTAGTATCTTTTATAAATCACCTATAATATACTCAAATAAATTTTCATATTAAGTATAATTTATTAGTAGACAGTCAACAGATAGGTAGGTACTTATATTTACTTACTTATTTTCATAACTTTTTAGGGTTCCGTAGCCAAAAGGCATAAATCGGAATCCTTATAGATTTGTCACGTCTGTCTGTCTGTCTGTCCGTAATCTGTATGTCGCAGTTAAACATTTTGACGATCCAAATACAAATTCCAGAACCATGTAAGATTTTCTATCTGTTATTGCAATACAATAGTAGAAAACCTTACAAAAAGAATACATAATAGAAATTATCGAGAAAGTTAACTTTTTACGCGATTGATGAGCTTGCTGACAACCGCATAACCACGGCATTTAACCATAGAGTAACCAGTGACTATTGTCAGAGAGTATCTAGACAACCATGTACTATTGTCGTAACTCGTAAACAAACACAGACTGTTGCCCAGACAACCTACATAGATATAAAATGGGATATCGAAAAAAGAAAAGTAATTTTTGTCTTAAAAATATGAAAAGTTTTTCTACCGTCATAACTCATAAGTCAATGAGTCATAACTTATGAAGTCAAATGCCTGGATTACTTTGAGCTGAAGTGAACCTCAGTATTAAATAATTATTATCAAGTCATCTCTATCATAATATTATAATTATACGATGAACGACAGAAATAACATGAGAGCTAACTGTACTTACCTAACCCAGATTTAGGGTGAAGCCAAACGAGCGTAATTTCTGTCGGGCAGAATTTCTTTTCATACAAATGACAACACACAAAATTACGCTCGTGTGAATCAAACAGGACTTTGTATGAAACTGAATGCAGCAGAATTCTGCCCGGCAGAAATTCTGCGGCTCATCACTCACAAATAGCGCTCGTTTGGCTTCGCCCTTACGCAAGATAGGACATTATATTAATACTGCATTAATGTTTTCACGCTAGAGACAGCACCGGCACCAGTAAACAAAAAATGTTGTTCGACGTTTGATAACGTTTCTGTTAAGGACGCTATTACAAATATCAGCGATTTTCCGGTACCCTATTAAAGAATTGGGAGTCAAACTGCGAGGATATTTTGGTTTCAAATGAAAGATAATATATTCATCTCCACGACTGTACTATAAAAATTCTATAGCCGCATACAAAATTTTCACATAAAATACGTTTTAACCATCACAATAATCGCAAAATATGAAAAAAATGGGGTCTGATTAGGTACCTTAATATCTAAATACACTGAACTGAGGAAAATAAATATACAAAAAAATTGTTGCTTATTTAGTCCTCTATAAAGTCCGCTAAAAATTTTATATAAAAATAAACAACTTTTCCAGTTATAAGAAAAATAAGAAAATTTCTCAAATTTTTTCATACATTTTTGCCATATCAAAAACGCGGCGAGCGTCGTAACCGCCACTGTACAAGACGCGCTAATATGAATCTTATTTTAATGTCATTAACGTCGATATTCGTACTGACAGACATCCGACCTGCTAATTAAAAAGTTGGAGCATTCTTAGGCCGGTATAAATAGTCAGCACTCAAGATGAATCTTGGTCTCAAGACACGGTTCAGGTTCTGTGATTGGTTGGCTGTCAAAATTTGGACCAATCACAGAGCCGAACCGCGTCTTGAGACCGAGATGCATCTTGAGTACTGACTATTTATACCGGCCTAAATATTCTGATATGACGTGTGCAACATGTCGGATTTTGGTCGGATTATTTACTGTATGTGTTAGTAGCGCCCTCTGCTCAGACCTTTGCATAATATTTAATTATTATCGAAATGGTACTTTTAAAAACATTTCACAATAAAACTACATGTTGGTAAACGGTAAATCAAGCTTCCTATTTAAGCCTTTAAGGTATTGACACAATAATTAAAGCTTACAAAACGTATCAACTGATATTACATAATTGACTGCCCTGAATATTAATTTATTTAAAACTTAATGCAAATTATTAAATAAATGGATATGTAATTTAAAGTGAAAAACTTGAAGGTACGACAAACTTAATAGAACTGCTGTAGGTAGAGCTAACTTCTTTTCGTAAACTAGAAGTTGCCACTTGCCCGCAACTTCGTTGCGCTGAAATTCGTTTATCACGGCAGAACTGTAGATTTTCCGGCGTAAAAACTGACCTTCCCCAGGATTTAAAAGTATCACTGCACCGTACCCAGCAAAATCTAGATAATATGGCAGACATGAAGACGGTGAGCTGTTAGCAAATGCTTATTGCTCATTCGTCAACGATAAGTAGTAGGGTCTACTACAGTCAGACTACACTGTCTGACTGTAATTATAGCGATATTGTAATTTCAAGTGCTGCATTTATTGTTATAACGCAATTAATGAAAAAGAAATGAAGGAAGAGACGTTGGTAGGTGACGAATTTAATACAAAGAAGAAGACTAGATAATTTAAAAAACCCGCAAAAAAGTAAAAAATTACAAGAACACTAGAATCCCTTTGAAGAGACCGCCTCGGAGAGCGAGCACCTCCGAACACGAAAGAACGCTCTAGGCAACTGCTCGAGCGCTCTTGCATTCTACCTAATTACCGCCGAACACGTGGCGAACACACTAGAACAACGAAAGAATGCTCGTTGTTTGTTTACATCAAAAGAGCTTTACTACTAGAATGAGCATCGCTCGCTTGGTTGAGTCCCACCTTAAGAGATACAATAAAACTGCGAATAGTGCAATAACAATCGCCGAGTGGCTAAAAGCTGTTTACATACAGCTTTTACTTTCGTACTGCTATGTTGAAATAAACAAATTAGTTATCTAACAGATAATAATACTTAATTATTTACTAAGTTATATCCTATGCCGCACTCAGAGATGAATTTTTAAATTACTTAACTGTAATTTAATGAAGATTTTGACATAGGTTAGCCCCACAGCTCGACATACATTATCTGTAAAACTTCTTTAAATTAAAGTTTAATCATCATCACAACTCAGCATCACAATAATAATTATTGTGATGCTGAGTTGTGAGTTGTGATAATTATTATTGTGTGTCTCTGGGTGCGGCCATCAGACCGTAACAAGAAATTATATAGATGGTAGAGCCAATCTTACTTGGCACTAGTAAAATATAAGATCCCACAAAAAACATTTTCATGTAAAAATGTTGCCAAGATGAGAACAAATATTATTATAGTTCGTGGTGTCAAAAAGCAGTGAAATTTCATGTAGAGCCAAGTTTCTAACCTTACATACTTAGCCCTAAATCTAAAAACCTTAATTTTACACCAAAGCGCGGCAAAATATTTGATAATAATATAATGTGGCAGCCGAACGAGAAGAATCTAAAAACTCTACACATTAGTCAAAATCGATAGCCTGGCCATTTTTCTTCACTTTGCGCATTTAATTATTATACTCATGTCATAATATCTTGAAAATTTCAACTATCTGGCATTATCCAAACCAAAGTTACGAGAGTGCAAAAATACGACGAAACGTTTCGAGAAAAGGTAGGTAGTGCCCATGCACGCTTCGCTTGGCTCAACTTGGCGGGGGCACTCCCGTGCCCCCAGATTAAAGAAAAGGTTGAAAAAAATATAATTAACTAGCTGTACCCCGCGGTGCTACCTGCTGAAATTAGTGTGATTTCCGATTGGCCTGAAGACAAGATAGAAGATGTTTTTCCGCAGTAAAATGTAGTCTACGTCCAGAATGTCAGTTAACTTCATACCAAATTTCATCAAAATCACTTCAGGTTCATATTTAGTACTTTTTATCTTTTAATTGTATTGAATGTTGCAAAGAATGTTAAATATTCTTATTGGTATTACGTAAATTTTAATAACGCTAATTCCTTGGCTTTCTATTTCCAAATAATGGAATAGAGAAGTTTATTGTTTTATGGTTATTACGAAGTAAATTGACGCTTTCTATTAATATACATTAAATAAAAATTAAATACCTATACTGTTTAATCAAAAAGATGCCGTTTTAAACAAAAACTATGCTTTAGTATATCCTTTTCCGGGACTTAAAAGTGTCAACTAATGAACATACAAACGTCTTCATCAAAATCAGTTCTCTAAGGTTTGGAAGCTTGAAGAGGTAACATTATACAAATAGACACTTTCACATTCATCATTTTTGTATGGATCAATAAAAAATGATCACTTTTTTTAAGCTGCTCCTATAACAAAAAAATGGTTTTGACCATTTTTTACTCAACGAAAACTTAAACGTTACTTTAACGTTTGTTTAAAAATTTCATTACCTAGTACGAATCAGAGCGAAAATCATTAAGATTAGGTTTATGCTCTGTAAATAATAACATTGTTATAAAACTGCATAGTGTTATGTGCAATACAGAATTTACCAACATTATATTGCAATGTTTTATCAACTATCAACATCAGCCATCTCGTAGAGGACAAAACATGACGAGAAATAATGAAAATCTTGATCAAAATAATGGTCTCGCTTGTATTAAATATACATATTTTTTGAGGTTTGAAAATATCGAGTAATGAAACTTAGTCACAATAATAAGCAGTTACTTCAGAACATTATCAGGGCAAGAAACGATAGATTATAATTTATAAATCATAATACATATTATGTGTGTATTACTAAAATACAATACGTTTTATTATTAATGTTTACCATAACATACTGATCAGTAAGTAATAATAATAATACTCCCCACACCGGTTTCGGTGACGGTGGCCGGTTTCATTGAAACCAAGCCAGGTACGCAGGAGTAATTTTATAGTGCCCAAGTGTGTGCGCAGTACACAAGAGCACTCTCTATTCCTTTACTCTCATAACCCAGTGGGACGGCAGACCGACACGACCGGCGAGAGATCAGGCGCAGGACCGACTTTTTACATGCCCATCCGACGCATGATAAGTAAGTATTATGTATTTGTATCGAAACAGGATAAAAGCTGCAGATATAGATAAAAATGTTTTAATGACGTTGTTTTATATCAAAATTCTCTAACATTTAAGTTATAAATATATTTTCACACTTTAACATTTCATATCGACTATTTTCAGGCAACAACGGGTTACATTCAAAGTTACATCGTTATGTTACAAATACATATAGTCTGTACGATATTGTACTACGTTTACTATAAAATATTATGCACGTTTTAGAACAAAAAATAAATGAAAAGTTTACTAAACAAATAGCAAATACTGAAGTACCGCATTAGACTAATATACCCAAAACGGGTTTACAAATTAGATATTTATCAATGGCAAAAAAGTTATACCGGTAACCGTTCATTCCCACGTCTACAGCACGTAGCTAGGTTAGGGTTGCCAACACCAAGAAACCAGATTCGAAATTAGAAAAACCATTACAATTTCGTATAATAGGACGCATGGACTTGCAAAAGTTAAATCACAGAAACATTTAAAAAATCATCGATCATTATTCAGACAATATTAATTAATATTTCAATAAAATAATACAAGCTAGCCGTTGCAATGAAAAACAAAACACAAACAATAATTTATTGTAACAACATTTTAAACTTAAGTAATTTCTAGTAAACCCAAGGTGCTGCTAAAAACTGTTCAGGGCGTCCCAGGATACTACAAAAACTAGGACATGTCCTGGGAAAACAGGACTGTTGACAACCCTAAGCTAGGGGTAGGGGACAATACGGGGTTTTTTTAATGGCGTATCTATAATGTTTATTCTTCTTTGATCTATGGGCTATGGCACTAGGGGTGCTCACAATGGATTGTATTTGTTTAATTGATTGTATTTACATAGCAAATTTGATAATGCGTGAATTTCTTGAAAAAATTTGAAAAATGTTCATTCGATTTAAATTTTCAATGGATTATAAATCTTGAGATACGATTTTGAATACTGATTTGGGGACAAAAAAGTCAGCAGTGTTTTTTTCTTAAAAAAAAAATATTTTTTAAAATTACTATTGGTCATATTATTTTTAATGGATATGTTATCTGTCGTTAAATGGGTGTTACATTATGTATATTATTAATTGTACACTTCAGATATATTATTATGTTTATCTGTATTTTGTTCTATGATAGCAGCATTAAAGAATTTCTGACCTAGCAATGCACAATATGCTAAGCCTGCAAAGAAAAATTAGCTCACGTCGTGTTTCTCGTATAATGTGGCCATCTACTTGGATCTTTGAAAATTCACCCCTTACAGGGGATAAGGGATTAAAGTTTATAGTTTGCTAGGAATACCATTCATTAAATTACATATTTAGATTTTAGATACATTCAAAATTCAAAATTCTTTATTTGCACAAAATATGGTTAAATTAGATGTTACAACATTGATAGGTACCTACATGTTTTGCCTGTTTATGGCATGCAAATGTTTTTTATGGAAGTCATCTTATTTAAGTAACATGCATATTATGTAAATCTAAATATGTTTATAAAATTAGGTCTTATCTCATCACAAACACATGATATTAAACATACATGAATAATAATTAAAAATAACTATCACTCGTAATATAAGCGATAAATCAAAACCTCTTTTAACATCTTTGACATACCCAAAAGGAACTAAACATCCAAACATTCGTAGCTTTCTCATTCCGAAGCCATTCATCAGGACCACTACATCGTCATGGCTTTTGTGACGTTTGACCACGCTGTCAAAAATCAAAATGGCCGTCAAATCAGAGTGATCGCCGTGAAATCCCCGGACCCACCACAGTGTCTAGGAAATGTATTGATGATTTTGGTACAGTCGATTACATCACATTTTTATCTGGATTTTAGAAAATATACAGACGCACTTATCCTTTTTTTGGAATTCCTTTATAGACGAGAGGAGTTTATTTATACTGCTAAATTCTAGTGTCGCTATGTTCGCTTCTCTTAACGGTTGATTACTCTTGTAAAAATTTAACAAAATCGGTCCAACCGAACCGATTTTTTCTTGTTTGACTTTTTTGTTAAACTTTTGTGTGTTTTTCTTGTGGGTCAGAGAATCAGTCTTCTCTTTTTCGTAACTCGAAATAACGCATATGCTGTATTTTGTTATTTTACGTATTTTAATTTTTAACTACAGTCTCCACTTATGCCGTTTTTCATCTTCTGAGGGTTTCGTACCCTAAGGGCAAAAAGGGAAACTATTACTAACTTCGTTGACTTCGTTGTCTGTCCGTCTGTCTGTCGCCACACTGTATCTCAAGAACCGCAATTCTAGACAGTTGTCACAAATAATTTACTTAGCTCCCATACAGTAAACGCAATAATATAACCTATAATAGTTACTTTTATTTTAAAAATTTTAATGTGTGTCAAGATGATAATCTGTTGGCGAATCGAAATATGTAAATAAAATATAAATAAATATGTGCGCGAGTCGGACTCGTCACTGACCGATTTTTTTAAAATCATTTTAACTGACTGTACCGTCTGTACCGCATAATATATTAGTTCTGCATTTAAACTTCCCCCACACTTCCCCCCGATCATAATTACACAATGCTAATATTGTCTTATGCACTTTCTCCCACTTTCGCTGCAGCCATTACGTTTCCTAGCGTGGCAACGTTAACCTTATGAGGTTGATTTTCTCATAATTCTTCGTTATCAATCACTTTTGCTTTCATTTGTAAACAAAAGTGTTTGTTTTTCTCCGATTCTTTGTTTCTTCGCTCATGTCTATACATATTACATATAATAAAACTGTAGAAATGAAAATTCTGTACATTAAAGATATTTAAAAAATAATAAGCGGAAGGTGTCACTACATCGCTATAGAAGCCAAAAATGTGGTCAGTTTTTTGTCTGTCTGTCTGTATGTTTGTTCCACTATCACACGAAAACTACTGATCCGATTTGAATGCAGTTTTCGCAGATATATTTGTCTTCTCCAAATTAACATCTGGTGTATAAAAATGTTTCCCCCCACCCCTCTAAGGGGCCAAAAAAGGGGTCAGATTTTATATCAAAGTTTTTTCTTTAACACTAAAACTACTGATCCGATTTGCATACGGTTTTCGCAGATGTATTTGTATTCTTCCAACTCAACATATGGTGTAAAAATCCCCCCCCCCATCCCTCTAAGGGGACCAAAGAGGGGATCAGATTTTGTATATTTTTTTTCTTCATTGGACTTCATATTATTAACTGTGTTTTCCAACTTAACATCTGTTTATAAAATCCCAACACCCCTTTTAGGAGACAAAAGAGGCCGGGGTAAGATTTTGTATCAACTGATGAAGTAGAAATACTTTCAATGGCAAAACAACGTTTGCCGGGACAGCTAGTTAACTAATAAAAGATGAAGATAGTTTTTTGTTTGAACATAATAAATGTGAAAACGTGAAATTGTCTATCAGTCTGTCTGTCACCTCTTCACGCTAAAACAGCCTAACCGATTTTGATAGATACCTCGCGATAAACAAATTTCTGCGAAACTGGTTTGCGGGACACTTAATAAAGTAGTTAGTATTATAGTATAATATAATAATTTAAATGTCACGTAGCGTAGGTACTACCCGTAACCCGAGACATTTAATTTGGCAGTACACATAGCCGCTCATTTAGCATTGTTCATTAAACTACTTGTTTAAAATTTATCTACGAGAAATCGCAACTGTATTATTTTCGTCAAGTTGACTCTACATTCTACAAAGACGTAAAAAGATTCCAAAAAACTTGGGCAAGGTCGATAAAAACTATGCTGGTAACTATCAGAACAGTATGTCATTACCCTGTTTCTTATGTTGGTAAAAACATGTGGAAAACCACACATGACAGAGGAAGTAATATCGCAAATCGCCCGTCGGGCAAAAAGTGCTTAAAAACTTTCCGCGCGATTGTACACATAAATTACGTGCACATTATAACGAGGCGCAGCGGGACGGGCCACAGATTATAAGATAATGTTTATGGAAAACTAGATAAAGCCCGCAACTCCGTTACGCCAAAATTCGTTTATCGCGCGGGAACCGTACATTTTTCCGGGATATAAAGTATCATGTGTTCTTTCCTGGGACTCCAAGAGTCTTTACACCCAGCAAAATCGGTTCTACGGTTTGGGAAGAAAAAAATAAATAGAGCATATGATAGGCATTTTAATTAAATAATTTCATTACCAAATTAATGAAATAATTACTGACATCCCGTACTAAAACTACTAATGTGAATGTCGAAATGATTGAAACAATAGAACAAAATGATTTGGCTTGGCAAACTCGGGCGAGTTACCCAATGCTAGTGCAACAGCTGAAATAACGGCCACGATGTATTGTATACTAGATACAATCTGATAATCACAGAAATAAATCAAGACAGAACGGCGACGCGCGTGCGTTGCTAAGGAATGGCTCGTGTCAATTTTTGCTTTGCTTTTAGTTAGAACAAATAACTTACCCGTGGAAAAAATACCTCCTTTTGACCGATTCACTTTCATACTTCTGTTTTTACAATAGGGATGATGACAAGGTCAAAAATTAGCGAATTTTGTTAATAAAATAAAGAAATAACGGTAAAAAATAAGTGTTCCCAAAATTTCAGCTCGATAGCTACTCGATAGTACTTATTTTGTTATGAGCTTTCAAAGTTGGATAATCAAGTCGAATTTTTTTTCAATTAAATTTCTTAATATTTGTATACCATTCGATAACTTATGCAATTAAAAGCAACTTTTGTTATGAAACCACTTTCATAAACGCAATATTTAATATACCTATCGAACAAAGTTCTCTCCCGATACGTACAAACTAAGAAAGAGTGACGTCAGTCTTTCGTACTCTCTTTGTATGGAGCGTTTCGGGCAGGTCTATTTTATGAGATGTTTGAATTGTCATATCTTGGTGAATTTTTAAGCTATCAGAGTCATTCTTTCAGTGATGTTTCTATTTTTTAAGGGTCTTTCAATTACTAATAAGAAAAAAAAATAGTCATCAAGCCTATTCAGCACTGAACAATGAGGCATTTTTGCACAACCGCTCCGGTGTAATCAAGCCGAGACGTGCGCGCTGACTGAATGAACGTTTAACGAATCTTGCACGCTTGTGCAAGATTGAAACACGCGTACTCCACCCGCTTAGCCGTTCTATCTTGATTTACGTCTGTGGTAGTTTGGACTTCCACAAATTTTTTCTTTCCGAAAAATTAGAAATTCATAAAACATTGAAATGACAGATCCAGTATTATTCTAGTTATTTACCATCAACATCGCGTCCACAATTAAAACACATTACAGTATACGATAACTTAACTACCGACTTATCAGGCTATGTTTTATTTTTAATATTTTGCGATAACCATAAAAGGATTTTGCAACAGTTTTACAATATTTATGAAACGCAAACGAAATTTCAACATTGAAACCTTTAATTTAGAAACAAGAATGGCGAATGTGCGTGTAGAGTGTAGATGAGGTAACAGACGAACAGACAGATATTTTTTTATAACAGTATGACGCCCGCAATACCGCTGCACCAAAATTCGTTTATCGCGCTGTAACCGTACATTTTTCCGAGATGAAAAAGTATCCCATGTCCTTTCCCGGGACTGAAAATATCTCCATACCAAATTCTAGCAAAATCGGTTCAGACCATAGAGGTTCAGACAGACAGCAAGACTGATAGATACACTTTCTTTCTTCACAAGGATCTACTCAACTACATTGGGTTTATATATTTTAAACCAATTACTTGTATTTTATGCTTGCGGTTTAAGGGCCCGGGTTACCCTCGAAATTTTCATACATTCTTAATACCAAAATCATTTTCTCATGCGAAAATATTTAACATGTTTGAGTTATTTTTCAGCTTAAGATAGTAATTACCTAGGGTCCTGAACAATTTTTTTTTACAAAATATTTAAATACTAAAAAAAATTTTTTTGTGTTTAAATATTTTTTAGTAAATTTACTACCAAATATTTAAGCACCAAAAAATAGACAAAAACACTAAAAAATATATAAATAAATAGTAAATTTACTACAAAATATTTAAACTTTAAAAAATATTTTTTATTATTTAAATGTTTTGTAGTAAATTTACTATTTATTTATATATTTTTTAGTGTTTTTGTCTATTTTTTGGTGTTTAAATATTTAGTAGTAAATTTACTAAAAAATATTTAAACACAAAAATTTTTTTTTAGTATTTAAATATTTTGTAAAAAAAATTTGTTCAGGACCCTAGGTAATTACTATCTTAAGCTAAAAAATAACTCAAACATGTTACATATTTTCGTATGAGAAAATGATTTTGGTATTAAGAATGTATGAAAATTTCGAGGGTAGCCCGGGCCCTTAATATACCCAAATAGTTTCGAAACCATAATATTATAGAAGATGTATCATACAGCAGAATAGGTCCTTTCCAATTACAATGTACAATATGGCACCCGCAGGACGGGCCAGGATCGTTGCATTTGACTATGATTAATGAAATGTGCGATTATATCAACAGCTGTAGCCTGTGGGGACAGCTGACGTAGTAATTGCTATAAAGCTTATCAATTGTTGAATTTTGTTAAAATTTGTAGATACTAACAAGATAATATGATTGATCGTTATCTGTATGACATGAGAATTGTCTGCTTTGTCACCAAAAAATCGACGATTGCAGGATTTGCAGCCAAAAGTTATCCTAAAAAAGAACCAAAGAGAATCACATGGCCGCGTTGAAAGACATCTATACATATTATAATAAAACTGTAGAAATGTGAATTCTGTACATTAAAGATATTCAAAAAATAATAAGCGGGGGGTGTCACTAGATCGCTATAGAAGCCAAAAATGTGGTTAGTTTTTTGTCTGTCTGTCTGTCTGTCTGTCTGTCTGTCTGTATGTTTGTTCCACTATCACACGAAAACTACTGATCCGATTTGAAAGCGGTTTTCGCAGATATATTTGTCTTCTTCCAACTTAACATCTGGTGTATAAAAAAATTTCCCCCCACCCCTCTAAGGGGGCAAAAGAGGGGTCAGTTTTTGTATATCAATCTTTTTTCTTTAACACGAAAACTACTGATCCGATTTGCATACGGTTTTGGCAGATATATTTGTCTTCTTCCAACTCAACATCTGGTGTTTAAACTCCCCCCCCCCCCACACTCTAAGGGGACCAAAAAGGGGATCAGATTTTGTATCGATTTTTTTCTTTAATGGACTTACTTCATAATATTAACTGTATTTTCCAACTTAAGGGCCCGGGTTACCCTCGAAATTTTCATACATTCTTAATACCAAAATCATTTTCTCATGCGAAAATATTTAACATGTTTGAGTTATTTTTCGGCTTAAGATAGTAATTACCTAGGGTCCTGAACAAATTTTTTTTACAAAATATTTAAATACTTAAAAAAAATTTTTTGTGTTTAAATGTTTTTTAGTAAATTTAGTACTAAATATTTAAACACCAAAAAATAGACAAAAACACTAAAAAATATATAAATAAATAGTAAATTTACTACAAAATATTTAAGTTATAAAAAATATTTTTTAAAGTTTAAATATTTTGTAGTAAATTTACTATTTATTTATATATTTTTTAGTGTTTTTGTCTATTTTTTGGTGTTTAAATATTTAGTAGTAAATTTACTAAAAAATATATAAACACAAAAATTTTTTTTTTAGTAAGTATTTAAATATTTTGTAAAAAAAAATTGTTCAGGACCCTAGGTAATTACTATCTTAAGCTGAAAAATAACTCAAACATGTTAAATATTTTCGTATGAGAAAATGATTTTGGTATTAAGAATGTATGAAAATTTCGAGGGTAACCCGGGCCCTTAACATCAGCTGGTATACAGAAATTTTCCCCCCACCCCTCTTAGCGGACAAAAGAGGGGGTAAGATTTTGTATTAACTGATGAAGTAGAAATACTTTAAATGACAAAACAACATTTGCCGGGTCAACTAGTCTATACATATAATAAAACTGTAGAAATGTGAATTCTGTACATTAAAGATATTCAAAAAATTATAAGCGGGGGGTGTCACTAGATCGCTATAGAAGCCAAAAATGTGGTTAGTTTTTTGTCTGTCTGTCTGTCTGTCTGTCTGTCTGTCTGTCTGTGTCTGTCTGTCTGTCTGTCTGTCTGTATGTTTGTTCCACTATCACACGAAAACTACTGATCCGATTTGAAAGCGGTTTTCGCAGATATATTTGTCTTCTTCCAACTTAACATCTGGTGTATAAAAAAATTTCCCCCCACCCCCCCACCCTCTAAGGGGACCAAAAAGGGGATCAGATTTTGTATCAATTTTTTTCTTTAATGGACTTACTTCATAATATTAACTGTATTTTCCAACTTAACATCAGCTGGTGTACACAAATTTTCCCCCCACCCCTCTTAGGGGACAAAAGAGGGGGTAAGATTTTGTATCAACTGATGAAGTAGAAATACTTTTTAAATGGCAAAACAACGTTTGCCGGGTCAACTAGTTTTAACTATAACTTTAAGTTTAACCATAACAAAAGACAAATGAACTGTCAAATTCCTAGGAAAAGTCTATTATATGGACGCCATATTCGACGATAACCTTAACTTTAACTACGCCTCTGGTGCAACTCACCCTCAATTATTACTTAACTTTAATTCCATGAAGAGTTTTTAAAAATTTATAGAGCCCTTGTCCAAATCTTTTTTTTTTAATAAATATAATATATCTGAATGCCGAAGTAAGAGATACATTCTAAAAGGTAGGTAAATTGGATAAAATTGAAAAGTAAAGAATAAGATCTTGTAACTTAGAATGCAAGATTTTTCTTACTAATTTTAACGTATTATCATATTATATCATGTAGTAATTTTTTAACACTTTCACTGCCGCAGACGTCTTAATAGCGCATATTCTGCATATTGCATATATTTTGGTTTCTTATTATATTCTCCTTGCTATTTTTAGCAGTTTGAAATGGTTTAACAATAGTAATTATAATAGTAATTCCGGAAGGCGTATCAAGATCCTAGTAATCTTATTTTACCATCTATTTGACACAACAGATGTTGAGCAATCTTCAATCGTTTACCGCGAATTATACAAAACCCTGATTCTATTTAATGCAACGTTAATGTAGCTCCATTCCGTTTTGTCTCTACTTATTCTCATGACATTTTAAATAAAATAATTGACATTACATGGGAATCCATGGGAATTTGCAGATAACTGATAATCACACTATCATACTAATATTATAAAGGTGAATGTTTGTCAGTTTTTATGTTTGTCACTTCTTCACGTCTAAACGGCTGAAGCGATTTTAATACAATTTGAAATGAACTTACTAATTGATACCCTGGATTAACACATAGAAGTAGCCTATGTTATGCACTACATTCTTGCAATAAATATATATGACCTATGTTATGCACTACATTCTTGCAATAAATATATTTCATTTCATTTCATTTCATATTATGTGTTAACTGTGGGAAAATATCACTTGAATTTGTTTTAAACCGCTTATAACACCGCGAGGCACAGCTAGTTAAAATAAATTTTATCTTCCTTTAATTTATTTTAACTTCCTTTGTTTGGAACTTTCCTTTGGAAGGAAAGAAATAAATCTATTTTGCATGAAAAAAACCAAAAAAAAATCGACCACTAAAATTAACGAAATCGCTTCATCGCATTTTGCAAGAGCTAGAGGCTTTGAATGAACAATTTCTCTCACGAGTCACGACCAAGATTTGGTCGCTGATTTTGACATCATTCAACACGTTTAACAATCCAAGGAAGTTCGAGGGTTCCGGTTAGCCCAAAAGGGCTTATTAATCTCGTTATATCGCTACTGTTTTGTCCCTGGACCTCCCGCTAAGTTCTCTCAAGGATCGTGGGAAGGGCCCTAGCCCTTTACTTATTCAATGAACTGATTAGGCACTAATAGTTATAACCGACCCTTGACTGTAGGAACTTTTAATGATTTGTAATAGGCATGAAATGCAAATTCTTTGTTAACTCGGCCCTTTTTAATTGCACTTTTTTCTAGACAAGTTATATCGATAGGAATATTATGCAAAAGTGTGTGTCTCTCTGTGTGACCGTTACGCTAAAGAGACTGAACAGATTTTAATAAAAAGTTTTATGGGGCTGCTTCGAGAAAAATTTTTTCTTTGGGAAAGGTCATAGGATTGGGCTTTGGGATGTAATGAAGAGTTTATACGATTTTCCCACGATAAACTAAATATTTTGGACGTAACATCTACTTTTCAAGATAAAACAGATAAGTAGTTATCTCAAATTATTAACATTTTTTTATTTTGAAACTTATTACATAACTGCGTAGGTCTACAGTAAATATTATTTTGAGCTTTGTCCGCATTTGAATACTTAATGTCCCATTAGAGTACAATTTACTATTGTTTACAAACTCGTGTGACAACTGACTTATTGATTCAACAAACTTACGTAATCTTACATATATTGAGTACAATGTTTTATAGCTCATATTTTTTCGACTATAGGGTTCAATTTTGAGTGTTGATTTACAGTTTTGAAATCAGAAGTGGGATAGCACGTCGAAGACAAGTGGGCGACAGAGATGTCACAAATTATGAAGCGCTTTCTAAGTATAATATTATTATGACGTATAAATCATAAAAAATGTGCGTTTTAATTATTGTATTTTATAGTAGAAGATAGCGATATAAATTTAGGAAATTTCTTATTATAATTATGAGTTATAACATGTATTATGAATTATTATCTTTAAATCAAAATTAACTCACGCGATTCCGAATTAGTTGAATCGTGATGATTCACGCAGGAACCGTACATTTTTCCAGGATAAAAAGTATCATATTAATATGTTCTTTTTCTGGACAGTGACTAAAACAAATTTAATTAATTATTATAAATTGTTGATAAGGATTAAGATTAGACAAATTACAATCCAAAGTCCAACATAAACAAATATCACAAAGTTCGTGTGGCAAAAACCACCACTGACGGAACGGAAAACTTATTACTTAATTTATCAATATCATTTGCTGTCATGCATGCATGTGTTTTGCGTCTGGCATTGCACGAGTTAACCACGCTGCAGGCATTCTGTTACCAACACTGTTGTCAATTACTGATCAATGATCATAATATAAATCAAATAAAGATCGATACATATTACATACATAATGTTGGTATAATACACCTAATTGAATTAGAATATTACATGGTATTCTCAGCATTCAGCAGCATTCTTCAGCTTCAGCATGGAAAGAGCCCACAGGCGCTAGAATGAGAGGAAAACCTATAGCTCGATGGACTGACGACATAATAAAGATAGCTGGCGAAGGATGGATGGAGATAGCGAAAAATAGAGAAGCATGAAAAACTCCATAGGAGGCATTTAACTTCGTAGCGAGGGGTTCTTACTAGCACAAACATTAATCCTCCTGTTACTAACGAAATATTATGTAAAATGAAAGGCTTTTTATGTATAATTATTTTTTTATTATTATGGTATTCTCAGAAAATTTGTAAAAAGTTTGAAACTTCAAACGCGTTCCTATTGGTCAAACTTTTGTTTACGATTTGTTTAAAAGGATGACAGCAATTTGAAGATCAAATAATTACGAGAATAGGGCTTCTGTTAATATTATATTTTCAATTTAAAATTTTATTAATAGTACTTACCCACTTTAAACTTACACAAAAGTCAAAGAGGTCCTTTGCATCCTTTAAAGTTTTTTTTTTTGTTGAGGTAATTATGACACATGATTCAAGAACCTACGTCGTAAAGCAGCTACTAAGTAACTAGTACCTTTATGCAACTTATGAGCCTTATTACATAGTCATAAGAGCGAAATTACCATTATCGTGTTGCATATGAAGAGTTTATTGTCGTGATTCTCTGGGCATAGAACTTTAACATTTACGGTTAAAATTCGCTATTTTACACAACATTCCACCTCAGCTACAACGCAATTACTCGAAAAATAGCTTGAGTATGAGTAATGTATAAAGCACTTCTTGAAAAAGTCTTAGTCTGTCGAATTCTTGAGACTCGCAGATAATAAGATCAATTATTTCCTCAACATACTCCTGCATACATTCGTGCCTCAGTTCTTTTTGCGTGTCTCAAAAACATGAATTTCGCTTTAAAAGATCAAAAATACCAAATCATTTGGACGTTTTATTTAAATTTAGAGTTATAGAGATCTAAAACTATTCTTAATCTTCGAAGTATGAGGCCGGAAAAGGAAAATTTACGATAAAACGTAACGTAGCCGCGGGTAACTCGTATTAGTCGCAAGTAGCTCTAACAAAGTTCCTAAAACTGCCGACAAAGAGTACTAGGTACTTATACAAGTTTCCATTTCCTTTATGTCTTCGATGCCGTCTTCATAATAAAACTTCAAATTGCTTTCACACTGAAATTGATGAAATTGATGAATTGATGAAATGTCAAACCACCCTAAGCCCGGCCGCACATTGTCCGAATTCTGATCAGAAACAGTTGAACTCCGCCGGACCGCCACCCCGCACACTATCCGAAAGATTCTTCCGGCGAGTTCGAGCTCACTCGGCTCAGTACAAAATGTAAGAGACGTTCAACTGTTTCTGATCAGAAATGTCGTACAATGTGCGGCCGGGCTTAAACTCCACATTGATCAGTTTTTGATACCAAGACAATATCAAAATGATTCAGTCATCATTTTTCGCGGATTTTCAACGAAACTGTACACATCTTAACATAATAATGTAGTATAAGATCACGTTGCATGTTCAGCTGCGTCGTGCTAATTATAGCGAGCCCTAAGATAACCCCCGACCTCAGCCGGCCTTGGATCCTTTACTATTGCGAAAACGTCAAACATCTGTATTGAGATTCTGTACGTCTTACTCTGTATTATGTGTGTTTGTTACTTCTTTAGGCAAAAACTACTAGGCTCTGAACACAAAGGCTACTTTGTATCCTGGATTCTGAAAAATACATTGTTCCTGACAACGCTAGTTAGAAAATTTGTTATAATAAGGGCGGGTTGCACCAGAGGCGTAGTTAACTTTAACCTTAACTTTGACCACAGAATTTGACAGATGTCTGTTGCTGGTCCGACAAGGCTTTAAATGAACGTGGGCGGGGGCGCTGCTGGTAAAGAAGAATTGTCAAAAATGGCGTTTTTGTATGATGACAGCGTTAGTTCTCTTTTTCGCCACATTCATTTAAAGCCTTGTAGTTATGGTTAAATATGGCGTCCATTTTTGACTTTAACCAAAGATTTGACATTTTGCATTGTAGTTATAGTTAAAGTAAGTTGGTGCAACTCACCCCAAGTGGAGATAGAGATGTGACGAGTCGCTACGTTAGTTACGACTTTATTACAAATACTTCTAACATCCAAAAATTAAGGTTAATTAAAGGTTTAAAACTCAACGTTAAATACGATATTTGGCGAGAATTGGCTGGGTTCCTCCTACACTTTCTAATGCCTCACGCTTCGATCAAATATTTCTTATTTGATCGAAGGCCTCACGTAATTAATGATTGCCCTAATATCTTGGTCAAATATTATACTTATGAATTCTAAAAAAATAGTAAGACTCTATGACATAGAGTCTTACTTGGCAGGCAAGGGCCACAAGGTAGCAAAATAAACTAAAGGTGGGCCGCAGGCCTCATACTCGTATTAACCCTAGAAGCTCAATATTACTCATAATGAGTGGAAATAAGTGTTTGTTATAAAATGACGCAAACTATTTTTATTATAACAAACGCAGACTATATCACCAAAAACATATTTTTTTCCAGACTGTACAACCGAGGTATATAACTTCTAGTTACTAGTACTTACCATGTAAAACGAAACTACTAAATAGTAGTTTCTTCGGTATGGCACATAGAATCTTTAACAAAATTCCGAATGAAATGAAATCTTTGCCAGTACAGACTTTTAAAAAACGATTATCACTATTATTAAACGAAAAAACGTATTACTCAGTGACTGAATTTTTAAATGACGATGCCATGAAATAATTTGACATGTATTTTCTAGAGTTACCAAACCAATTTATAGAATAATTAATTATTGTTATGTTGATTTGTATTTGTTGTTATTATATTTATTTCAAATTGACATTAATTGCTATGAAATGTTTTAATTATTTAAGTAATATTGTTATCATAAGTAAAATTGACAATTATGTTATACCTCGAAATATTTGTATACCTTGACGAAGGTGGAAATGTAGAGAAACCAATACCTATTACTAAGTTTTAACACCTATTACATGTACCTGCATTTCACAAATAAATTATATTCTATTCTATTCTATTCTAGTACTTACTCAATCATGGTGGTCTTACGTAATATAGTATCAAGTATGTGCAGATTGTGCTCTACGCACAGGAATGGACGCCTACCGTACATTGTAAAACACATAGACCAAGAGCCAGAGCAAATAAAAAAAAAGAATATTTGCCGTAAAATTATCAAAAAGCATGTTATTTATAGTTCAGAAAAACGATAGTTTAATAAGAAAATGTTATTTGTAAGCAGACGGCTCTACTTTTTTGTAAGCTACATGCAAATTATGTTATTAACAGCAGGCAGCACCTACAAAATATATTCGCCTTTCACAACAAAATATAATTCAATTTGTTAATTTATATTTTAAAGTAACTAATATTAAATATGTATAATAATAATTGTTTAGTCCACTGTCTTTCATGAAGATTATTATTTTTTAATATGTTTACATTTTTACAGATAAAAAGTTTATTCTGTCAGTCGCTTTAAGCTCCTAGTCTATAGATAGCACCGCTTACTGAATAAATACATCTTGTTCACACTCTGTATTTGATATTTAAGAAATTTGTCTAAACTTAACTTTTTCAGTTATAAAAAATATAGTTTTAAACTCTTTTTTATGGAAAATATAGCGCATTATTTAATTTTAATTCCATATTAGAATTCTAGCTTGTAAGATTTATGCGTTTATAAAACAGATTTCGTTAGAACCAGTTCATTTTCATAAGTTTTGAATATGCATTGTGTACTTTCATTTTCCTTGATGCCTCATGCCAGCAACTGGTATTTCGTGTTGCACTGGCGCATGCAAATTTCTAAAATTGTTAATAACTAGACTAATTCACTCACGCGCTGAAATTTTTGAGAATTTGGGATATTTTGGATCAGTGACCCCCCATTATCTCGTGTGACCCCTTCTGACACGAGATTCTGAGGGTCGGGGAGAGTCATAGTCGCCTCTTTTTTTATAAAGTAAGAGGCAAACGAGCAAACACCTGATGGAAAGCAACTGCTGCCAGCCATGGACACTCGCAAGTCGCAACATTAGAAGAGCTGCAGGTGCGTTGCCGGCCTTTTAAGAGGAAATACGCTCTCTTCTTAAAGGTGCAGGTCGTATTAGTCCGGAAATACTAGAAAAGAGAGTGAGAGAGAGATACTATAAGATAATAGCACAGCAATTACCTATATTGTGGCAGGTCATGTCCCCCGTTACATCTTTTCTTGGGTTCTTAAAGTATCTATCAAACAGTGCCTGTATTTTTCATCCAAATTTCATTCAAAGCGGTTCAGCGGCAGAAAACTTTACTTGACAGACAGACAGATGCCATTTATAATATTAGTAAATATTTCTATGAATTTTCTTGTAAATCCATTTATTTTATATCGACGACCTATTTAGTAGTAGTAGCCAATACGTACTTGGTATGCAGCGGTGGCGGCAGTTTAGGATCGCTAATACCTTAATTATAGTCAATACTCAGTAAGTCAATACCTTCACCTCACCTTTGTTTCCTTTAATACAATAGCTGATTTCAATCTAGATTCTTGGCTATTGGCTGGCACAAGATACTGAACGAATGTGCTTGTTAAGTGGACTAGTATAGCTTAGTAGTTAATGCTTAGTAAATATTTGGACTGGCATCGTTTTTTTATGAAATAAGGGGGCAAACGAGCAAACGGGTCACTTGATGGAAAGCAACTTCCGTCGCCCAAGGACACTCGTAGCATCAGAAGAGCTGCAGGTGTGTTGCCGGCCTTTTAAGAGGGAATAGGGTAATAGGGGAGGGTAGGGATGGGAAGGCAAGGATTAGGGGAGGGTAGGGATGGGAAGGGAAGGATTAGGGGAGGGTAGGGAAGGAAATAGGGTAGGGGATTGGGCCGGTAAACTCACTCACTCGGCGAAACACAGCGCAAGCGCTGTTTATATTTACGCCGGTTTTCTGTGAGAACGTGGTATTTCTCCGGTCGAGCCGGCCCATGCGTGCCGAAGCATGGCTCTCCCACGAACAAACTATTTTTTGATGTCTGGAGATACCTTTAGTCCCGGGAGAAGGCAAAGGATAGATGTTTTTAATCAAGCAAAATGTAACAGTTTCCGTATGATTTTTTTATATCATACCTGACAGAAAGCAATTACCATCGCTTATAGACACCCGCAACATTAGAAGAGCTGCAGGTGCGTTGCTGGCCTTTTGAGAGGGAATATGATCTCTTCTTGAAGGTTTGCATATTGGTCCGGAAATACTGCTGGTGACAGTTCGTTTCAGAGTTTTGATGTTAAACGACTTTTCCGCATTGAAGTATATATGCGGGCATCTAATAAATCTACATCTAATAAATTAAACTATTATAAGTGCTTTGAATTCAAAAACTCCGTCTCGGATAAGGTTGAGGATAGTTTTCATCCTGGAAAATTTACGGTTCCCGCGCGATAAACTAATCTAATATAGTCCCTATTCCCCTACCAAATGGTAACATGTAACTGTCAAAGAAATTCATATATTATTATATCTAACAGATTAAGCCTGGCCGCACATTGTACGACAGTTCTGATCAGAAACAGTTGAACGTCCGCGCTGTCTCTTACATTTTGTACTGAGCCGAGTGAGCTAGAACTCGCCGGAAGGATATTTCGGAATTCAGATAACGTGCGGGGTGGCGGTTACATTTTCACAGTAACTCATGGGTTACGTTTTTTGCTGATCGAATATCTGCAATTCTATAATAAGGTTGACATTGTGTAACATATGTTATTTATGAAATATGACAAACAATTCAGCACCGCGCCCACCTCTCTAGGGTCAATATTACTTAATCTTTGCTTAAGTTAAATTTCGTAGGCCGTAGACAAAGTCCCTTTCGTTAAAAACGATGACGATATTCGTGTTCAAAATGTATGGGATTTGACATTAGTCTTCGCAAGCGAAATGTCATTTAGCGATCATTTATGTCAAACCGCATACATTTTGATAACGAAATTCGTCATCGTTTTTAACAAACAATACTTTGTCAATTGTCTAAGGGGGCAGGAGCACTCCCATGGTCTTGTTAAATCTCAACAAACCAAATGGGGCTTTAAATCTCATAATATACCTAGGCCATACCTAGGCTCTTTAAGGTACACAATAAGTCATATTCTATCAATATTTGATTTACTGTTCGTAACTCGCTACACACGCTACATTCCACAAATGCGTAGCATTTTTAAACAATAAAACTTCAAACTAAGATAACATCAGGGTCGTATATTCGCGTTTTCCTGATAAGGACACCCTGAACTCTGAATTTCTGCGCTTCCGCGAGACCTTAGTAGCTGATAGAGTGTCCTTGCTGGGCCGGTTCCCACGGTATCAGGACAAACATCCGCACACTTATTTAGATATAGTAACAATCATCAGCAAGTGTAAGGAGTACTGGAAGATGGCAGAGCTATGCTACGAATACGAATACGAAGAGGCTTGACAGGAGAAACACCACGGCTTCATGGAAAACCGGCATACACCAACGCTTGTGTTGTGTTTCATCAAGTGTGGAAGTAACTGAAGAAGGTGGTGGGGACCTTTAATAGAAACGCAAGAATTTACTCCCGTAAACTCCCCGAGTGTTGCGAGTTTCCGGCGGTTGTCGTTTATCATCAGGTAATGCGTCTGCTCCTTTCTTTTTCATTACATTTTGCTAAGATAATATTAGGAACTTGGTCGTTAATTGATAGAAATACTTCCAATATATATTATTTTCACAGCGAACTCTACATGTTATGCAATTATATGTCAAAATATATACCCTTATATTGCTTTGAGCTTTGCAAAAAACCTTACCGCTCTATATATTACAAAATAGTTACTCAATTGTTTATACAACACACAATATTTAATCCACTGTATATTATGCTCATTTATGTCAGTGTTATAATTAATAATGTATTTTGGTGATATGTTGGCACATAATGTGCAATGTGAAGTAAAAGTGATCTTACATCATATCATTATGTAAATGTGCATATTGTACACAAAACAATCTCTTGGACAATACGGAAGACCGATGCACTACAAAACATTGTGAGTCAATGTGTAAAATCTAGAACAGAATAAAATAACAATAGCAAGAATCCACAAAAATTTTAGATGAATCAAACGAAGTTCTTCCTACCGAATTAGGAGTTGCAATTAATTGTAACTCCTAGAATTCGGTTGTAGCAGACCTTGCAAATAATTGTAGTGACAACTTCTGAATATTGGATTGTCCTACTCCTTTTAGAACCTCCAACTTTCAAACTAAATTCATTTACTCGATTCAGAAAAAAAAAGGATTGTTAACTATTTGCTCCGCTATTGTGCTTCTTCGTGGATGAAAATTTCAACAAAATCGGTCAAGTCCTCCAATGCATATCATACAGATATATTATGGTAGGTAAAGCTAGTAGCAGTTTTGGAGGTTTATCTTATTTACGTTTAATCTTTGTTATCTATACGTGGAATGTTGACACAATCGATGTTTTATCAATATCGATTTTTGGTGTTTTCCACTAGATCACATTCATCATCATTCATCAGTCTATCGCCGTCTCTCCTCCTGTCCACTGCTTACATGCCTTCCCCAAGAAACGCCAACCATACAGATCTGGGGCAGCCACATCCGCTAGCAGCCTCTTCAAACCGCGCACTGTTAAACTCTGGAACGATCTGTCACCAGCAGTATTTCCGAGCCAATACGACCTGCAAACCTTCACGAAGCGTATTTCTTGTTAAAAAGCCGGCAGCTCATCTGCAGCTCTTCTAATGTTGCGACTTGCGAGTGTCCATGGGCGACGGTAGTTGCTTTCCATCAGGTGAAAAAAAAATCGACGGTCCATCGAGCTGCAGGGCATCCTACGCTATGTTTGTCTAATCGTGGTCACGACTACAACAATAATTATTGTATGCTCCATCGTCCTTCTGCAGACATAGCAAGCCAGGCCACTACCACTTCTGCTGATAAGGGACAAATGGCGCTATGGCGTAGGCCGTAGAGTGTATCGCGTCAATTGTCGTGTCAAACAGCTGCTGTCATATGTCACGAAAAAGCTTCGACATATTGTCACGATATAGCTGTCATAATATTATATATCATGTCTGACACGACATTTGATACGAAGGATACTGGAGTACCGTCCCTCTGGTGGCAAATGATAATATGGAAAACCCTCATTGTATGAACAATTTGACAGTAACTTAAGATGACATTGATTTCAAAATGGCGTCTGGGAGACGCCAAATTAGATTACAAATTCAGTCACGGCTAAACGATGACGCAAATCCAAAACCCACGCGCTTTGCCCCGAGAATGCTAAAAAGGGAGACATTTTTATCATCTTTCCCACTCTCGATTTTATGGGATTTAGTGTTTTCTATATTAATAAACTTGAATGAAGTGTTCTTTAAGAATAAATTATCAAAGATTTTTATAATTACAGACGTATTAGTAAGTTATTTTTCGGAAGTGGTCAAATTAGATCAAACGCAGCCATAATAATTATTGTAAGTTGTAACTAATTGTCTCTTTAGAGACAGTTATTTTACGCTCATCAGTGTCACGTATTAATTTTTATATGGCCAAAATATAGTTGACCTATAAATCGGTTAAAATAGATAATATAATATTATGTTCCTACAACGTGATTCGTGATCCTTTTTGATCCTCCAACATAAAAATGACAGTCAAATAACATCCGCATTAAAAAACTAATATTATTCACCTCTTATAATTATAATTAATCAGTAATTAATATCAGCCATCTCAGCTATGCCGCTACAGAAGAGAGTCGTGGAATTTCGCCAGCTATTCGTTTGTACTCGCCGACTACTGATAACGATTACCGAGTAAGCGATGACTCGATATTAGTAATTTTTTAAAAAAGATTATGCGCCAGTCTGGGTTAAATTTAAACCTTGAGTTGAATATTAGATTATTTTCCTCATTTTTCGCATTTATCAACGAAAAAGATTGATATTGTACAAAGGGTTAAATTAAACTTGGACAGGCAGAATGGGCCTTAAGAATTTAATATATTATATTCATTTTTTTATTCAATTATCAATTATTGGTATAATACATAATAATAAGTCCCGGTTTTCCGGGAAACAAAAATAAAAATCATCAATTTTCATGACAACAAAAAAGCAAACTAAGTTATAGCCAACACCCAGTACAAACACATAATATCGAAATTACTTTCATTTGTTTACAAGTCAATCTGCTCCAAAAAACCACTGGCCTCTTTAACTGACCCTAATGCAGTGTCGACATCTGGTACAGATTCGAGGAACTTGTCAACGGCTAATGAAGTTCGAATGTGACCGTTGATACTGAGAGAAGATCAGACAGATGGAAAAAAACCTACATAATTTGGTCGGGTTTAATGTCCAATATACAAATATCGACGATGGTATAGGTATGACTGAGTCGACCAGCTGTATTATATAGTAAGCACCTAGTTAGTCAAAAAGAGAATATAATAGAGACATTAACGCGCAACTTTATCTAATCGCTTTACAGCTTAGATATTATTATCTTCTTGTAAGTGTCAATTTTTACAATTTTCCAAATAAAAGGAGTATTACCAAAATGCGACAATTTCTATGGCAAAACTGCAAATGTTGTTTAAGCTCGAAAACAGTCTGCAAACTTGTGTTGTTGATTCCTTTGTATGTGACGTCAACGTGTGAAGTTCAACGGTAACAACACAATACAAATATATGCAGTAGCGTAACTCAGCTTAAAATCAAATTCGTCGAAAATTCTCTCAAAAAAAAAACATACGAGGAAGCTGAACGATTCGGATCGGACTGATCGCTGATTGGACGTTTTGTATATTCCGAAATGGACACGAGTCCAGTCAAATCGGACTGACCCACTCCGACTAGATTCGATCGGCTTTACCGTATATTTATATGAAAAAACCGGTGGATTTTAGCTAAAAAAATAAAAAAATGGGATTTAACAATTAAACATTGCAAACACCATTTGTCATGTGTTATGTAAAAGCCTATCGATTGACGTCTTCGTAATTCGTATACGATAACAAGTAAGTATCTGAATGATTCAGAAATCACATTAATTGCTAATTGAAAAGTCAGTCAGTCAGACAGTCTACTGTTTACCGTCTATACTGTGTGAACAATGAAGACGATGTAGTAATATGTTATGTCCAGCCCCAATATGTCAATCGCTATCTGCGAGACTGCGGGTCCCTGACCAGGAACAAACAACGAGGGACAGAGACAAAACATCAATTGAATGACACAGGATCCTGCAGCCAATAAATTCGAAATACTTACTCCAATTTTGATTTGTATTATAAGGCCACCATACACGGAGAGGCTGGTCGAATCCAATCGGACTGACTGCAGGCCAACCTTAACAGTAAACAATAAACACAGTCAGTCAAGCTTTAACGGTTAACCAAATATAATGACCATGTAAATATTTTGCTTTTTACACACGTTTACATTTTATTCAGCCTGTGCTATTTACATTTCGTGAGTATTTATTATATTGAAAATTGATGTAAAATTGTAAATCACGAAGGTCCTTCATTGGATCCTCACGAACTCAGGAAAAACACTTCTAAAACTTACGAAGAAATTAGTGAAGGTTATTGCTTATAGAATTTTATTATTTATGTTATGTGTCTAAGACTGCCTATTAAATACACTCCTAAATAGAACCAAACATTACTAGGGCGGTTACTCTCCTACTTAAAAATATACAGACGAATCACGAAAGGAAAGGAAAGGAGCTTTAGATCCAACGCCTTAGCTCTATGAAATTGCAGCTGTTTAATCTTTTCCAAAAAGGAATTTTTGCCATCAAAATCCAATTTGCAAACGGAACAATATATTCATTTACTATAACATTATTTTATTATGATTTTGTGTAAGTGGGAAGAAGATGAATTAGATTGATAAATGTTACATAGTAGTTTTTGTGTTTTGAAATGACACTCATATTTTTTATCTGCGAGCTGACATCGAATTTATTGGTTGCGATAAGATGTCGAACTGTCAGTAGCTATGATAGATGGTCCTTCGAGCTCATGTTTGAGAACTACCAAGTTGCTATCTGAGATTTGTTCATCTCATAACTATTTTCTGGGATTTTTTGGCTTGAGTTTATCTGTTTAATAGCTATGTTGATTGATCCACATTACCCTATTGTTGTTTGTATTTGACATATTTGTGTTGTTGTAGATCCGCCATCTGCTTAGGAATAGGTACATTTCTCCGATGGTACAAGTACAAACAGTACCTTGATAAAGGTAATGATGAGAACACACAGTTATCACTTATCACAGAACAAAGGCATACCTACCCGAACTGTACCAATCAGTCATTGATTAGATATAGTACCTAAGTACCTCACCTTATCAAAGTTTTCGTAGAAATGGTAGAAAGTGTTATGTAAGTTTTGGAAAAAATCAATATCTTTTCGGCATTTTGTCTGCTGCCTAGGTATATCAAGTGTTTTGCAAGACATAAGCAATTCGTTAATGATATCAAAAAGAAGAACATGTAAGAGCGACTCTTCGCCAAACGCCTGAAAAATATCAACAGCCGAATATAGACCTATGATAGAAGTTAGAACGTCTCCCTTATTTGGGAATCGGATAAATATACCAGCAAATAGGAATATTTAAAATAAACATAATTATACATTTTGTTCGCCCAATCGCATATTGCCCAAAGCAAAGAAAATATAAAAGTGAAAATTGCTCAAACATGATTACTTGAAACAAAGATAAACATTGCTCATCGACGCCTAGTGATGTACAGAATATTATCGATATTCCAAATTGTTATTTCAACATGCAGTCGATAACTAAAATTACCTACTTATGAATCATTTATACTTTATGCACTATGAAAAACATATGTTTATTATTTGTAACTCAATAAAAAGTTGTTCAAAAAGTTATGTACACGAATACCTAGGTACACCGCACACGTGCTAATTTAAAAAGTTACGAAAAATATTATCTTATATATTTTGCTAACTTTGAATTGCTATTATTAAAGCTGTAGCCACAGAAATAAATCAAGCTGTAGCTTATATTATTATAATCATTTATATTATTTAGTTTAAACGTTCGAAATCTTACACATAACATGACCGCAATCACGTAATTTCAACCAGAACATAAACTCTTGTTTTTTCCTCTTTAGAATTGGAGCGTCGGTAAATATGTAGGCATAATATGTAACATTATTAATAACATAATGAATAATATTATAAACAATGAAACATGCAAAGTTATAATTCTTCAAGGTTTCAGCTCAACTTTTCTAACGTTGTAACTTGTAATACAACGAGTAGGGAGCCATTCTCCTGAACCTCTTGAATAACACATGCTTTCTGCTTTCTGGACTAAGAATATAGGCTTCCCATTAGTTTATTTTGTCTATAACAGCTCGTAAAACGTCACCAATATTATCATCAGCATCTATCTAGCGAATCCTATTGTCTTAATAAACTACACCAATGTGGACAAAAAATATGATAATATTTTATCGATTATATTTTAATATCGATAAAATATCATACACACTTCGATCAAATATTCTACATACACATAATATCGACATTGAGATATCGATAAAACTTTGCCGTTATTATGTGTCCCATCACTACGAGTTACGCAACATGCAGGACCGGTTCCGTGGCCCAGTTCCCCGCAGGTGCGGCGCCGGACCGTCTGCCATACACTGCTGCAGTGTTGTGACTGGATAAACAGCGATACAAGGATGATCAGAGTGGTCAGAAACCCAAGGCCCAAACCTTTGTTAACTTTCTATCAATATCTATACTAATCCATCCATACTTAATTTTACCTAATATGCAAAGGTGTATCTATCTATTATCTATATATCTGTATGTCTATTTGTCTGTCTGTCTATCTGTTGCCTTTTCACGCTTAAGCTACTGTATCAATTTTGAAGAGATTTGGGTCGAAAATTTTTTGAGAGACGATAAAAGACGGGTTTTTGATGTGTTGAGAAATGTACGGTTTCCGCGCAATATACGGTATATTATACGGCGCTATAAAAGTTGCCAGCAACATCAAGTTCAAATATTTACGAAACTTTATATCATGAGCAGTTTTTTTTTATTTTTGGTTGTTTTAGCTTTTAAACTCTTCAAAAACTTTAAACTCTTAAAACTCATAACAATGTATTCCGATTTCTACATAATATGTATATAGACCACACCTAACTTTAGTTTACATACAATATACCAGCTGGTTAAGTATTTGTTAGCAATTACCGTACAATTAACATGTGATCGGTCGATGCTCTCATTATACCAATTGGCTATCGTATATCGACTGCCTGAGATGGGAAAATAATATCAAATATGATGTATGATGTTCCGCATTGCAATACTTAAGCATGGACAATGCAGTTTGGTATTGGTAGACATGGGTAGACGTATAGCCTCAATAAACCATCGGAAAAAGTTGATATTAATACCTAGTACCTAGTAACTCTTTTATGCATTTTGACCATGTACCTAGATTTAAAAAATGTCTAGACATGATGAACTCCAAACTATTCCTAGATGAACTCAATCATATGACTATTGAAAATTGTATCAACCGTAAGAAATTACCGCAGACACAAATTATGCCCAGCCAAAGTAAAGCTGCAAAATTTTTTAATAGAATAAACAAACATAACATTCATAAGTTGGGAAATTTTGTTTTGGGTTTTTGTTTCCGATATCGTACTACGTGCTACGTGTGAATACACATGTCCAGCATACACACGTCGCGACCATCCGATACCACCGACCACAGACACCAACATGAGCCTACATCTGGGGAAACAATAGAATGATACATGCGCTGTAGGGCTGTCACTTGTCACTTATAAAATGACTTTTTTAAATTTAAAAAAAGGTTATCTACCACTATGTGCTTAAAAACACAAGAAAAACTTTAAGCCTGCAAGCATTACCTATGATAGTCACCAAAGGAAATTTTACTGTTATATAAGCTAAATTTTATTCAGGTTTTGTGAGCTTTTAAGTTGTTAGTAACTTAGTAGGTACCTACGTCCTACAGGTTCCCTAGAACAATTTTTTTTTTATAAATATCATATTACAAACTCAAAATTACAACATTTAAATAAGTCACAAGGGTAAAGAGTTAAAAACCAAAATGTTAAAATTCCTTTTGCTTACTGGGATTTTTGGTAACTTTTAAAATGATTATTGATTACTCTAAAACCTTTTTGCGTGCAGGTTAAACAAGCTACTATTTACACACCATAATCCATGTTTCACATAAAAGTAGCAAAATCAGTTCTTTTGCATCGAATCTTTATATTATCAGAATAGGCAACCCTAACAATTAAGGTATTTGGACAAATCAGCATCGACCTTCCCCATCCCACCACGTGGTGAATTACAATCACTGTGGGTGGCAGACGGTAGTGGGACTCGTGATGAACATTGTTTACGGATTCCAATCATATTATTAAAGTAATGATCATTGTCATCATCATCAGCTGCTGACAACCCAAACTAACTATCCCGATTTTAGACAGCCCTTAATAGTGATTGTTAATGGCCAATTTCAGTTTATTTTAAGGCACTATAGTACGGTTTTGTTAATTGCTTTGTTACTTAGGTCATAAGTAGATAATAGACTGAGGGATATAACATTTTGAGACAAAAATAAGGTAGATAGAATAAATAGGGCTCAACGTATTTTAGTGAAAAATCTGGCATAGTTGTATGCCAGTTCAACAACTGCCGGGCCGCCAACAAAGCCCGGCGACACAGCCCGGCGACCTATATGAAAACAATGATGTCGGCAACATGCGCCCGCGTGTTACCCGCCGACATGTTGGCGGCTTGGGTACGTACGCCTGCGCTCAGTTGCCCGGCGACACTTTATAGACACGTGGCAATCACTGACCAATCACTGACTGCAAATAAATTTCTCATCTCAAGCCGCCGACAATCGACATGCCACCGACAAAATTTTCCGACTTGTATTATGTGAAGCCGCCAACTAGACCGCCGACAAAAAGTTGCCGACATAATATTATTATGTCGGCGGCCCGGCGGGCTCAGTGTGTATTGCGCTTTAGAAAAGTTCCTATGTTGCGACTTGCATTGTATGAAAGTTTCGAGTTTTAAAATAAAAGTATGTAATATAAAGTACTTCATGCAACATTTTACATAGGGGCTAGTGCTACACAAAACTGCAAATTTGCATCGCATCGCATCGCAATGTCATGTTTAGTATGAGTTTTGTTGCAGATTTTTGCGATACGATGCGAATTCGCAGTTTTGTGTGGGATCTTGAGTTTTTCATATAATATCATTGGTGGGAGCCCTTAATTTTGTCCCTAAGCTACGTAACGGTACAAAATAGCACCCTGTTATCTTACTTAGGACCTCCTATCCAATTAAGGCTACACGGCAACCTCTAAACATTTCTTCACCGGCACACTCTGATTCGCGAGCTAACAATGTATTGGGAAACGTTGAGTCACCATGCCGGTGGTCGTGAAATATGTGCCTTTCTATGTACAGCACCCGAAGGTATGGCTATGGCGGTGACTTTGTCTGTGGCTGTAGCCATCGCTATGGCTGTGGCTATCATATCTGTAGGTGTCATGGCTATGGCTACAATCGTTGTCTTGTCATATATGCCTTTTTTTACAGTATGTATAGTTCAGCTCCGAATCTATGGCACTGGTTGCCTATCTATGGCTATAGCAATGACTGTTGATACCATATAGCTACGGGCTACGGCGATACAATCTATAGCTGAGACGCTGATGGCGCTGGCGGTGGCGTTGATGTAGGAACTTTGGCAGTTGACATTGACAAAAGAGCTATAGATACGAAACAGCTCTACAATGGCGTTTTAAATATTGCTTAGAAAATTAACATGTATAAACTGTGTACATTGTACGTATTTGTGATATAAAAACAGGATAAACCTGCACCAGCAACCATTATTTACGAAGATGTCTTATGTATTTTTTCATAATTACTTACCTAATAGTAGGTCATGATATCAGCTGCATAATAAGCACATGCAAAAATAACTAACAAGTAAGTCTGACAGATGTGCTTTAAAATTATTATTACATTCAGCTGCTTTTCGCATGGCAATTGGCATTTATAAGTACGGCAAAAGCACCAAAATCCTTAAAACAACAGACCTATATCGATACATATTCTGACACTCGAATGACATGACATGGGAGCGTGGCATAGTCCCAAGCGTGTGCCTAAATTGGGGACTATCCATGCCAACATGTCATGTCATCCCAGGACCCAGTGCTAAACTATGTATGTGTGTGCCAATGTAAGTCTGTTGCATTTAAGGGTTTTAGTGCTTTTACTGCACAACGCACTTCCAAGATCACAATTTCTATATAAATTATAATTTCTAATATCTTTCTGTGAAAGAACTTCGTACCTATTATCCAACCACAAAACATCATGCGAACCTTATGCATGATTGGAAAATAATTTACAAATATGTAGACAATATTGCATTGTTTCCGATAATAATAGTTATACCTAGAGGTAATTTAAATTGAAATGTCGCAACGCTCACATTTAAAGAAGTCAAAAAATTATTGACCTTTGTAACAAAATCTCCCATTCGCTTAAAAATATCACAATAAACAATATAGATTTTTAAAATGAGAACCAACTTTCTTTCGTTTAAATATCACTTTGACTTCCGTAAACATGCGCTAAGTTTAAAATATTATGGTAACCTTAGTTGAGTTGAATAAACCGTGATTTTTATGATACACAGCTGTCAAGAAGACATGGGACGATAGCATTTTTATTTTAGTATACAAATCTTTGTAAAAATATCAGTTCTATACCGCACTATAGAGAGGACCTAGTACTCTGTACTCCGTAGTGTGGAGTAGGTCCAGCTACTCTATTCTCTGGTACTCCGGTATTACTCCTACTCAGTAGGTAATATTACATACACACTACAGAGCCCCTAGTCAAGACGTTTTCTTTATGGTAGCTTTATAGAATCGCCGATCAAAATGTATGGAATTGTCATAACATAATTTTGTCGAACGTCAACCTCGGTCTTCGCTGTGGTCTTCGCACTATCGAACGTTAACGTCAATTCCATCTATTTTTGATCGGCGATTACATATTATTATTATATAAAGAAGTGGTAAAGACTAATCTAGGCTTTTATGAAGGTAAGATAAGACTTTTATTGTATCCTTTAAGTATTTTTTGTCTTCTTACATTAATTCCAGAGATGGGCTTTGAAATAATTTTGTCTTGGGCTATGTGCGTATTAACGCTTTAGGCTAGGCTGGGCAGCGCAAGATGTAAACAACTCGATTCCCATTGGTTTCATACCTCTAATATTTAAAAATCTTTTATGAAGACTGAAGCTATCCTCGCAACAAGCAACCTTCGCTACTAGGTGTTGGAAGACTATAGTGCTTATTTCTTACAACGAATATAATGTACCTACTAACAAATAATAAACCAAATGAATCATGCGCAACAATGCAAGAGGTCACAGAAGGTCCACGGCCATATTTAATAGAATTGTCTGCACTGAGGTCAAATAGTAAAGTCAATAATACAGCTAGCTTCCTCACAGATGGTTAAGTTTTGAAGATCAGGAAGTTAATTTGTAGGCCCCCCATATAGGGCGAGGCTGATCCGTCCGTTCGTTATACTGATCGCAGGTGGTTCTGACGTCCGCACTCCGGACTCGTATTGTTCATTCTCTTGTATACACGAGCCAGGTCGACCTGTGATCAGTCCGATCGGATGGATCAGCTTCCTCGCAAATAATGAAGGCTCTAAGAGCAGGCTAGCGTTTGTGATCAGTTCCAATCCATGCCCTTTTTCACCGCTTAACCGCTCTTTTACGTTAATAGTCCCCTAGCGGTCATTACATACCTCTCACCTATCCTGAGACACATGAGTAATCAGAATAGATACCTATTTAGATTTCTGATCACTGATCTACCAACCCCACACGCTCCGCTCATTTCTGGCGCCGCCAAAGAGACATAAAAATTGAACACATAACAGTGCCTTTCCTTTCCATTTTTGCCAAGCTATCTTAAAGTTCTACACGGCCTATAAAAACGTTTAATACAACATAAAACAAAGAGACATGACTCTACAACAGTCTGTAGAGTCAATTGCATACAGAACAGTACTTTCGATGGTCTCATAGGCCGTGGGCCGAGACGCGGCCTTGACTTTCACGGTCTGCACTTACAAGGCTGTTACTGTGTTTATTGCTAATAAACAGTAGTTGTTTAGTGTCTATAGCTTGTCAAAAAGAGTAGACACCAAAAAAACTTTAAAATCACAAACATGATATAAAAACTTAGTAAAACGTGTTTGGAAAATAGGAATAGTGATTAGTATTATACAAGCGTTATAGTCTGCGAAAAAACGAGGTGTAAAAAGAACTGGATGAAAGTAGAGCTGAAGCTGTACTAAAGTTACATTAAAATAATCTGGTAGGTACTGATGTCATTATTGTAACTGTTATAAAAAGTCAAAATAGTGAAAGGGTCTATAATATAGATTTTAAAGCTTACGACCTTTCACTGACAAAGAGCAGGCATAGATGTTATAACGTAACAGAAGCGCAACTTTACCTAAAGACAACTTTTGATAATAATTAATAGCTGTATATTATTATAGTTATGTAACAAAGATATTTAATTGGTAAAAGTAAAGAAAAATTTGTGTAAAGAACATCTGTAATTATTTTAATCAATGATATAAAAAACTCCATATAACTATTAAAAATTAAACGTAATCAGTAATGTATGACATAATTTAGCGATATCGAGTAAAATATAAAAATATATTGTAGTATGTTACTTACTTTTACTCATCAAATTATGAATAGCCACACTGCCAGACTTATATCAACCCCTGATTTAATTTTTCCACTGCCAGATTTATATCGAACCCAGGTTTAATTCCGTGTATATTTCACCTCTCTTTTAAAAACCTGATTTTTGAGGTTTTTAAACAAGTTACCCAATTAACAACGCTATCGAATAGATAAACTTAAAAATCTTACAAACCATACATTATCTACTTTGTATAAAGTTACATCTCTGTTCGTTACATGATCTAACATAATGTAGAGTAAAAAACTTGTTTTGATCTGAGTCATATGGCAGAATTTAGGCGCCCAGTCGGTGTCAGCTAAAAGCTTTTTACCCGTTTTGGCTTCCCTAAATAAGACATTAGCGGTTTCACATGCGCCGGCGATCAAGAGACTGGTTTTTATCGAACGGCCATATTGTGACAAAAGGTTATAAGATTAGATTAAAGCTACCTAAATAGAGGTAGGTATGTCTTTTATTTCTTTGTCTGAGTATTGAGAAAGTTTTAAAATAGTTTGCTATAAGTATAATATGTAATTTGTTTAAAAGATAATTTATACTTCTGTTTTCGTAAGTATGGTATCCGTATTCGTAGCAAAAACTATCAGTTTGTACTATGTACCACCAATCCATACATTTTCATAGTCGTTTCTGTGTAGTTTTTCCATGAAAAAGTCTGTCTATCCATCTACTTAATGGAACTTGTAACAGAAACCAATCATCCCAAGATATTTTTAGATTTTTGCTCTCACCTTGGAGATAAGGTAAGCTGAAATGTACCAACTTGAAAAAGCTGACACTATAATATGACTATACACCTTAGAGCATTCAATCAAGGCTGGTTTAAACCCTCGATCACAGATTCTTGGAAATCTATTGTTCTTCATTTGTTACCATATGTGCAATGTGTGCAATGCACACGGGCGCCATCCTCTAGGGGCGCCAAATTGCCATCTTTAGAGGCGCCAAAACCAATGTCCCAAGAAATTTGCCTTAGAAAGGGGCGCCAAAATCCTTTTTAGCACACAGGCGCCAGTAGCCCTTACGGGGGTCCTGCCGCTTTGGGCTTGAAAGGCTTGAAAGCTCTAAGCTATACACCCCTTTTTTACACAAAATTGTGTAGTCTCCGTGACTACTCAAAATACTAAATCAAGGATTACACTGACGTGACTGTACACTGTTTTTTTTTCTTTTTTTTAGCAGTGGCAGTCATCGTCACATGTCCAACCCCTGTTTGCTTAGGAGTTACCCTGACAGTGACTTATGGCATGTTTTTGGGCCAATAAAGTTGTTTTAGGATTATTTAGATGTTTAGTGTTGACCGAGTGTGTTTTTTTGCATGTCTGGCCACACATGGATCTTCGTACCCAAATACAAATCAATTATGCATTATTATTTTAACTTAGCCAAGCCGAAAAATTATTTTTAAGTAGATGTACTTTTGCTACTCGCTTTACTAGATTATTTATACGAAAGAACTTTTGATTATGATTTTAATTTACCCTTAACACTTTTAGATGATAATTGCAGTATTATCAGGATACACTGGAGTCGTTTTTCCGTACAAACGTTGTCCCCTGTTTCCTCCCTAGATAATGCTGGTGGAGTAGGTACATCTCAATGGGTAGAGTTATATTTTTTTCTTTTTCCGGTTTCGTTTCCTTTTTTTTCATGATTTAATTATTAAAAAAGATATGAATGTTCAAAAACCCAAAAAATGGCCAGATTTTCCACTGTGTTCAAACATCCAGAAAACAAATTTGGCTAGATTATACAAAAAAATAAAATAAAACATACTTAGGAACACAGCTGAAGCCTTGCTTTAATTTTTAAATGAAAAAAGTACTTAATTCGGTCAAGTTTTGGAGAACAAATCAGGGGACAACGAATCGTTGATTTTCTGCAGTTGTCTCTATCGCGCTCTATATTATATAGGAGACAGCAATAGATATTACAAGTACTTTTTTTTTATTTCTCAAGCCCTTGGTGTATCCTCGTAAGAGTTTTATGTACAATTCATTTTTGTAATGAAACCTATAATATAGAATAATTATTTATGCCTGAAAATCTGTATTTAGAACATAGACTTATAATATACTGACGTAAAGACCACCTGACAACCCGAAAATGCGTGACGATTTTCGATCTGTCAATGTGTGCGTGTGCTAGTGATGTATCTTTTACTATCGATAGTATAGTCCGTTCCACAGTGTATTTTCTGTCCAAAAAATTGGCCATGCCTTTATTTTTGGAAATCTTGAACAGAAATGTTATGTAAGTAAATTATTAGTATTTACATGTGTTAATTTCTTATTATGAACAATAAAAAACACTTTTAATTTTTTTTTCAATAAAATTAAAAACTGCCATAACTTTTTAAATATTTACTTAATTGTCTTCTTGATTATTCTGATCGACAATAATAAAAAAAACTCACAATTTAACCTGATTTACATATTTCTTAAATAAGTGTTTAAAGATTTACTTACGATTTATGTTTTTTTTTTTCTTTAATTTATTATGAACGTATTTATAATTATTTGGATTTTACAGAATTGCTACTTAAATGTACAAAAATTCGTGTAAAAAAATTTAGATCCAAATAATAAAGGGCACCGAAGTTAAAGGCTTCTAAAGTTTTCTTGGTAACTATGGTTTTAGGGTTGTCAATATTTCTGTACCAACATTTTTTACTCCTTTGAACTTTGTTTTTTTTGAGCATATAAAAACCAACTTCAAATATTATTAAACTATGTGAACTATGCGGTGACAACCCTATCCAAAATTATACAAAATTGAATAACTCCAATGCCCCGCCTCATTTGGATCCCATTTTTTTTGGGTTATAAGTATCAATAAAAAGAATATTTCAGTCTTAGTTTCAAATCCAAATATGAAAAGACATGACGTTAAAAAAATTAAAACATAAATTTATAAAGTCAGTCATAAATACGTTATCTTGAACAAATAAAGCCTGGATGTTTTTCGCTATCGTAGGGCTTTTAAGACACTATTTAGACCAATTAATAAATTCTTAAAAGAATATCAAACTTTTGAGCTATAGCTGTTTCTATTTTTTTTTTCTGGAAATCATAGAATTTTTTTTCAAGTACTAATTTGCATTCTTCTATAGGAATTAGGCAGTCAGGTACTCTCGTCCTGCATTTATAATCACAAATCCTTTAAAATTAAGTAATAAAAATGGCATGGCCAATTTTTTGGACAAAAAATACACTGTGCGATCGAGTTAGTTTACCTGAGTTTCTATGAGAAATAAATAATACACAACTTTGCCAGATTTTCTATTTCAAATTAGGTACCATATATTTTATTTGGCAGAAAAAAAGGTGACGATTGAAAAGTATCTAAGACACACATTGTCGTTTGGGGTGATTTTTCAATCGTCGGATATGTTATGACATGAGGTTCTTATAAGGGTAAATAATATACACATTATAAAGTTACTTATTTATTACTCAGGTAAAAGCTATCTGAAAAATCAGGCCTTACATTATTAGAAATGCAAATATAATGTTGAAAGTAAACAACACACTTAGTATTTTATTTATTCTTAAATTAAATACATATCATAATACTCTTACACACCTATTACATTTTTAGATTGGTTTTATGTTATTGTTAAATACCGATAAGTATATCGATAAATTTGATTCAAGCACTAGCGTATATGTAAAAAAATTTTATGAAAAATTTTTCTTCAAAAATTGTGTAATTTAAGAACAATAGTACCTTTAGTTACGCAAAATATGAAAGTAAAAGGGAGGATTGATATTATTTTATTTGAAATACAGAACTAAAGACAGAATATAGCAAAAATAAACACATCGTAGCAATTAGGACATGAAGATTAATTACCTGTGAAATGTATATTTTTCAGGATTATTCCTATGATTTACACTGCAATCACTCACAGAACAAGTTATCATTGCTATATATAATAGTATTTGTTAAAAATAACAAACGATTTAAACAATAAATTTCAAATACTGAAAGGGCACAAAAACGCGTGTCGACTTGTGACGACCTGTCAAATAAAAGTGGTTACAGTTCACGTTAAACTGCCTCTCTCTTTTCATCTTGTTATAATTCCATAAAGGATTTTCTTCTCTCTCGCACTCATTGTTCGTCTATGCATTATAGGTTTATGATTTAGAATAACTTGTGGATCTTTTTGGTAGTGAAGGGGTCATTATAATATTATGTTTAAATGTTATTTTATGATAAACATCACTTAAAAATAAATAGCTCTATATTCACTATCTTACATAATACATAATATATTATATAAAATTCTCGTGTCACAATGTTAGGCCGTGTACTCCTCCGAAACGGCTTTACTGATCTTTACCAAATTTTATATGCATATTCAGTGGGTCTGAGAATCGGCTACTGGGTACTTACTATATTGATAAGTACATTTGTTGAATAAATAATAAATTATTACAACTTGAGACTGACGGCGACCATTATTTGTGCGACGGGATAGCGATGGACGTTGCCATGGTGACATACTTATTTAGTCACTTCAATAAAATAATAATAATATTATGGGCGAAATACTTTATATGGCAAAACAACGTTTGCCGGGACAGCTAGTATCTCTATATAATTATAGTGCAACCTAAAGATCTCTTTTATAAGGAAAGTACTAAAACTTTAAACTTATAAACTCCTAAATAGTTCTATCAGATGCTTTGGTAAAACATCTGGCAAGTTCAGCGGGTGGCAACTGGCAACATTTTACGACGTTCGATTTTCAGACGTCGTTAAATATTTGAATGAAATGTTTATGATCAATCGTAATTCATCGTATTATGATAACAATACACGGACCAGTAGATTTTATGGTGAGAATTTAAGTTTATTTTTATTGCTCAGTAATCAGTATTATAGTAAGTAGTAAAATATATTTGGGATTTATAATACATACTAATAGTACTATTATCTATTCTGTGACTAAAGTTTTCAGTTACTCTTGCTACCGACTACTGACAATAATACTGCAAACCTTCAAAAAGAGAGCGTATTCCCTGCAGCTCTTCTGATGTTGCGAGTGTCCATGGGCGACGGTAGTTGCTTACCATCACTATCAGGTGACCCGTTTGCTCATTTGGCCCCTTATTTAAAAAAAAAAGGCTGAAGGTTATAATTTTTAATATAATATGCCTATTTAAAAATCTAATTATCACTGTTCGGCTTCTTTAGGTGAAGGCGATATTTTTTTAATGTTGCCAGGCTACCTGCATTTATGAATCCAATAAAAAAGGGATCGTAAATCATTTTCGTGCTATAAAAACTGAATGATTCGGCTTTGTCCGACTACCTGTTTAAAGATTTAAAGGATAATAAAAGATTACGAGATAAACTTCACTTTTTAAAGAAATTCCATACGCTCGAAAACTTTCGAGGCAATAAAAAATATTTTATTTAAATTATGCGCACAAGTGAAATTATTTATACAGAAAATGTGTTTACATGGCTTTTAGCTTTTACTTTTAAGGTAAAAAAAGGAAACCTTTAATCGACAAAAAAAGAGTATGACGACTACAAAAAGTATGTTACTAGTTCAACTGACTTAAAACTCCGATAAGATGACCTAACGGAACGGATAGAATAGTTATTTCTGATAAGTATTTATTTAAAAAAAAATAGATACTATAAGTATTTTATTTCTCACATTCTTAGTAGCTTAATTTCAAAACTTTCCACGTGTTTATAAGCCTGGAAATTTTAGCTAAAAAACTGATAACAAACCTAAACCTCAAAAGTCAAAATAGTTTAAAACGGGGCCATTTATTTGATAACTTTTTGCCTCGATATGACTTGTCTAATACACATGTTATCAGATAGATATTGTAGATCGTAAACACAGATCATTTATCAATCAAAATCGTTATTATCAGGAATCAGGAGTTAGGACTCAGGAAGCAAGTCCTGTTACATAGCTTCGTCTAAACTCTAAGACATGTTGGTATTCAGCTTACTGTCAAACCTCCTTATACGAACAGATCTAGATAGACTCGTCTATTACTAGACCCAGGCCTAGGTTAATGACTTTCTGAAAGGTAATTACACTTGTCTTAGGGCCTGTTTCACCACATCCTGATAAGTGACGAATAGGCTGTCCACCAATAAACTTGACAGATCAAGTATGGAGAGATTCTGTCAAAAAAGTTGTGAATAGCCTATTTGGCACTTTATCAGAAAGTGGTGAAACAGGCCCTTAATAAATTTACCGACCTGCAAGTGTGTTTTGGTGCGTTTCAAATCAGAACTAGCGCTGTATTGTAAAATGGCAATTCCGATAGATTTTTTAAATGTAAGTAACTAATACACAGTAGGTACATACTTATTAATCAATAGCAATAGATTACAGCAATATAAAAAGACATCCTTATTACGAGAGGGTTTTCCACAATTTTTTATTCTGATAAAATTTAAGTTTTTTATTTAAACGTCAAAAATCAAAATATTTAGTTATAGGTTAACCTGGGTTAACAGAGTTAACACAACGTTTACATGAGGCCTACCATCAGACCACCGCATCACCGGTTCGGGAACTAACCCGGCGAGAAGAACCGGCGTAAAAAAACTCGCAAAATTTGTTGATTCTGATTCCAATTTTGACACCCAAAATTGGTTTTACAAAACATTTCCGATGTTATTTCTAATTACTAATTAGTAACTTTAAGTAATTCGGGTTTCAGTTTGAATGTGATGTTCAAAACATAAGATCGGACAGTTTCTTACTTTATATTCGTCATAAATTAAAAAACAAATCCTAAATAACACAAAGGTCGATCGTCTTTAAAATCACAGTAATAAGTTCTATATTTCATTGGCAAAATTTTCAACCCCTGCCACAAAAATACAAGTTATGTTCTTGGGAACTTTACACCGTGGTTCACCCCATTGTAAATACCAGTTTTAATCCTTTCTTTCCTATCAAGATGACTTCATATAAAGGATTATTGTGGTAAAAAGTTAAATGCATTTTATAGAGTCGTAAAACCTAAAAATTTACCGCTTTTTATTTGGTTACAGATGCTAATAAAGTTGCAAAGCTTTTCTATTAAAAAAATATCTATGCTTCTATACTAATAATATATTATTATGATGTTTGCATAATATTATTGTGTGTAAGCGTCAAGTAGTCACCAAGCTACTGAAAACCCAAACCACTGGACCGATTTTAATGATATTTTGACAGAGATTCAGTTTAGAATGTAGAGACAGAGACAAGAGACCACAGGGGATGACATTATATTAATTTTTATGGCGGGAATTTAATAATCTAATCTTAAACTTATACATTTTTTAACTCTCCAGAAGCAGCTGATTTTTTTTATAAAGAAATAACGTTGTAGCGGACTAATACAGCGCACAATAACTAACCACATTTTTGGCTTCTATAGCGATGTAGTAACACCCCCCGCTTATTATTTTTTGAATATCTTTAATGTACAGAATTTTCATTTCTACAGTTTTATTATATGTATAGATAAAATTATAATATGAATTATAGAAACAATTTCTTTTTGTAAATTGTATGGGAAAGCGCCCCAGCGCGCCATGGCTTTTCCATATTTCTAAAGTAAAAAAAAAACTCTGTAAGTACACATCCTATCCTACCACTTTGTCTTGTGACAGCCTGTATATCTGTATATAATATGGCAAATATATGGCAAAAAGACGTTTGCCAGGTAATATTGAAATAAAATAATCATAATAGGATTTATATAACAATCATATTTAGTATCAAAGTATCGAGGTTTGTCACCACGCCCAAACGTGAACTTTTCTCATGATGTATGACAGATTAGAGACGAAATGTACGGAGACAATAGACAGTTCCGTGATGTTCTGATGTAACATGTCACATCACTATTATGTAATGCTATAGTGATGGGAATTGCGTAAGAAGTTTTTTTGCGATTACGCCCTCAAATTGTTACCATTGCACTTACCACTCTTACCAGTGTACCGCCTCAAAGTGTTAATACCTTGCTATTATGGTTTGTTGTGCGATAGATTGATGATTGATGAGAACAAACAACAAAATGGAATATACTCTCATAAAAAATTCTTTAAACATTAAAATGATCACAAAACTCGTATGAAAAAATATCCACAGCCGAAGGAGGGGGTAAATAGCCGGGGGTTATATACCCCTCCTTTTTGAAAGTCGATAAAACTACTGCCCGCTCCGCAGCACCACGTCGCAATGTGCGCGAAGCTTTTAAATACGATTCAAAATGCCCGACCTATTAGAACTTTTGAATCCCCATAAAGTCCATCAGATAATCGCGTTATCCATCTCCAGGAAGCGTTACTAATATTATTAAAAGCTTTCTTGATTCAATTTCCTACACGAACAGCCAGAGATCGTAAAACAATAATTAAAAGAGATGGATCTAAAGCCGTGGGCACACTGAGAGTTTGATTTCATCCCATTTCATGTTATCGAAATACAATAAAAAATTTCGGTGACACTCATAGGCGTTAAGTTATATCAACCTTTACTTTGATTTAATGAAGTGTTGTGGCAAAAACTTTACTCTAGGTTCAATAGGTAATAATGAAATATCTGAATGCTGATAAAAATGCAGTTTGTTACTGATAGAGCGTGCAGTTTGTGCTGATATAGTGTATTTTATTGTATACTAGCTGAATAAAACTGTAGAAATGAAAATTCTGTACATTAATTAAAGATATTATTCAAAAAATAATAAGCGGGAGGTGTCACTACATCGCTGTAGAGGCCAAAAATGTGGTTAGTTTTTTGTCTGTCTGTCTGACTGTTTGTCTGTATGTTTGTTCCACTATCATACGAAAACTACTCATCCGATTTGAATGCGGTTTTCGCAGATACATTTGTATTCTTCCAACTCAACATCTGATGTATGAAAATTCCCCCTTCCCCCACCCCTCCCTCTAAGGGGACCAAAGAGATTGTCAGATTTTGTATCAAACTTTTTTCTTAATGGATTTAAGTACTTCATATTATTAACTGTGTTTTCCAACTTCACATCTGATGTATAAAAATTTCCCCCCCACCCCTCTTAGGGGACAAAAGAGGGGGTAAGATTTTGTATCAACTGATGAAGTAGAAATACTTTAAATTGCAAAACAGCGTTTGCCGGGACAGCTATAGTACGTAATATTAATACGTATTACGTATATTAAAATCCGTTAGATAGTATCATTAAAGATATTAGGACATAATATCACATAAGCGAGTAGCGACCAAGCTTTGTTAAGAATATTTTCGGTTAGTAGACCAAGCTTTTTTAAGATTATTTTCAGTTGGTAGAGTAAGCTTTGTTAAGAATATTTTCAGTAGTTTTTACTTGTTAAATGAAATTGTTTAAAAATTCTACATAGTTTTCGTTTCAATATTGTTCTTTTTATTAGCTCCCAGTGTATTCAAAACTTAAATGCTCCAAAGGAATTTTATGAGATATTTTGATGATCCTTATTGAAATAATTACTAAGCGCGAAGCCGTTATCTGTTCTTTTACTTTATTGCTTATCGAAAAGTACCTATAATTAAAAATTATCAAAATATGGCGCGTTTTTACATAACGTTTAGTAATTATTCATGCTTCTCTGGACGAACCAATATTTTTTTTGTTTGCTTTTTAGTTTTTAAGTAATGTTTTTTTGTCACTGTAATAAATAGAGACATGGATATTTATAAAAACACTGATCCGGCAAACGTTGTTTTGCCATATACAGTGTGGGGAATATAAGTACTTGAGCCACTGGTATCATATCAGAGACATACTTACAGCTAATATTTTACTTTCTACTATTAACGTTAAGGTTAACGATTTCTAGTTTACCGGGTATTGTGAAAACCCCTGTTGGAAAAAACTTTTTTTCTCTTTTTAATAAGGGATTTTGTTTCGAAGAGAAAAAATCTTATTTTTTCTTGACTCTTATAGATATCCTCCTTTTTTTCCGTATTATTATTATTAAAGTCTAAACATTAGTGTGCAAAATCCCACGCCACCATCTCCGATGACACAGTGCATGACGCATGTTGCCCTCAATATGGCCTCAATTTTGTGATTAAATACAATTTACAATATTAATATTGCAAACGTAAGCATATACCTACGTAAATGATAACCCGCAAGAATACGTTGATGAAAAACCGCATAATAAAACTTCCACACCGATCCGAACAGGAAATTGTGAAAACCCCAGCTGGTGAATAATTTTTAACATTTGTGCATAAAAATAAAAGTGTTTCCATATAAAAAAATTACGTGACACATTGCACAAATTCTTTTAAAAAGTGGCGACTAACGATAGGTATATTCTTATTGCAACCGTTACAGAGATGGCTGTGCAGCACAGCCTGTGCTATATTGTAATTTAAAAAGTTTAGAGCATAAAAACAATAATCAGGTAATAATTAAAAATTAAAATAATGAAGTAACCACGAAAATTACTTTATACTAATTTTCACCAAGTTACAACGAGAAGCAAAAACTCTAGATTTCTACCAAAACGAAATTTTAAAAAGCTCTCGTTTATTTAGCCTTAAGCTCTGCCTATAAAAAAATACAAACTGTGTATAATATTAAATTAGGAATATTAAATATATGCTGTACATATGAAATATTAATGAATATTTATCTAATTTCAGTGACACACATGAATCGGTGTCAAACCCCGCGTAGGATATTTTTAGCTCTATCTATATTAGTCACTCCATGCTGATATCAACATCCTTGGCGCAAGGATTGGCGCCAAAAACTACGCCAACTGCTTTTTGAAATGTCAAAATTTGAATGTAGAATCACAAATTATGACACACTTTTTAATGAGATTTTATGCCTTAGTCAAGAGACCTTAAAGCCAAACACATTTTTGGTTAAACCCGCAGTAAACAATGAAACGATACATTTAATCCGTCGATCGCGGATTCTTGGAAATCTATTGTTATTCTATTGTTATCGCGACCCACTTGGTCCGTTCGAGGGTTGATAGGTTAAATACTAATAAGTAATAAGTTTATAACGTATTTTCCAGTTCGAATTTTATATTATATGAATTTGGTAATTTTACACATGGCATTGAGAAATGAAGGACAAGCGATTGCAAACGGGTATAGGCATAGATTTAATATGAAAAACTCAAAGGGTATAGGGACATATTCGAGGCCTACTTACAGAGGGGACGGCTGCCCTATTTTAAAAATAGTTTTTGAAATAGGGCAGCCGAACTCCATGATATAATAATTAATATTTTAAAAGTTTACTGGATCGTTTCTTTTATAACCTAACGATTAAATAACTAATGAAAATTCCTTTCTAAATACAAGTTTAAATTATTTTACTGTGTATTGTATTGTAATTTGTATTGTCAGTTAGTCAGGTTATAGGAGTCAATAGTCAATACAATGCAAAACAAGTATCAGTCTCATATTAAAAGCTTATATAAATTGATCAAGGGCAGCTCAGGGCAGCTGAGGTTTGTAAACTTTTTCCAAAAAAAACTGAAAAACGCAAAAACCTTGAAATTACCCTTTTGGTATACCAGAACCAAATGCAAAAGTCTGTGCCGCGTACTTGCTGATCTATTAAGCTTTGAAATTTCAATTTCTTCACCTACTTAATTCTAGAAAAGGTAGTCTACCTTACCCTATCTACTAATTACTACATAACTAACCTAGTGTAGTAAGATAGTACGTCATGCAACTTTAAAACGCCTGAAAAACACGTACAAATCTAGAAGAGCCAACGGTTGAACACCACTGAATTGAGTTTGAGCCATCTGCAATCGGCCATATTGTCTTATTGTGTCTGGCTTTTGCTAAAATGCATTGCACCAATTAGGACCCACGCAGACTACTATTGATAGCTAATTTAAGTTACTTACAGCATTATAAACTTTACTTATTTTAAAAGATTATTTTTTTCTCACTTGTACTTAGAGAGGCTTGTATAATGTATTAGCAGTTATAGTTAATAGGCAGATCTTTTAAAACAATTTTTCTGCTACTATAAAACCTTTTTAATCCTTTCTATCTTTTTTCGCGGTTTGTTTTACTAAACTTATCCTAATAAGATTAATTTAAGCTACAGTACTGACTTATGACGTCACAAACAGTAAATTATTCGTCTGATAATCACTATAATCTCGTACTGAATAATACATGTTGTCTGCCACGTGTGGGTCTGTTTTTGTTCGTTTTTTGCGTCGAATTCTTTCGCGATCCAAAAAAGACCGTTTATTGTCAGTTTCACATTGACTGGAATTTAAAATTGCATCATTTTGGCAAATGAGATAAAAATACGAACGTAAAGACGATAAAATATTTTTTATTTAATATAATATTAAGGAAATGTTTTGTTTTTCTTTCTGTACTCAAATATATTTTAGTACTTAATTTTCTTCTAAGTAAGCTTTAAAAATAACACAATTACAATAAAAACAAAATTTCCAAAAAAATAACACGTAAGTACAAAAATAACTTTCCAAGTAATCTATATTTAAATAATTATTTTCAGAAAGGCCCAACTTGGTGCTTACCAGCCGGTTCTCTATATTTCGTTCGTTATCTAAACTTCAGAAAGAAAATTTTGACTTTTTCTCTTGTTCCTACAACACAATTTTTACAACACTCTTTGCTCATTCGTTTTACAATATTTTAATGTTACCGGCAGCGTTCTCTGTGCTATTTTTGGCACTAATTTTGACCGGATGATGTGATTGTACCCCTTAAATTCGTCTCATTATAACAATCATCACGTATACAGTCGGTATTCAAGGACGTCCCTGTATATTGTATAAAAACGTAATGTAGGCAAGGGTTAGATTGAGATAACTCCACGCATATCAAGTAATGAGTAATGACATAACGAATTTGTATGTATGAACTACGAAGGTTAAAGAACATGGATATTATGGTGTGACTGTTCCAAAAAATTAAAAAGGGTCTAGGAGATTTTAAAACCCCTAAAATGCCCAAAGTATATGAAAAATTTAAGTTTACAATTTTTTTATCTATACTTCTATACTTATATATAAAACTCAAAGGTGACTGATCTATCAACGCACAGCCCAAACCACTGGACGGATCGGGCTGAAATTTGGCATGCAGGTAGATGTTATGTCATAGGCATCCGCTAAGAAAGGATTTTGATAAATTCCCACCCCAAAGGGTTCAAATAGGGGATGAAAGTTTGTATATAAAATAATACTTAACGCGAGCGAAGCCGCGGGAAAAAGCTCGTTACTTATAAACTGTGCATTATGCATAAATTGTGCATGCGTAAAAATTGTGCTTAATTTCAAACCGTAAATGTTAAAAACAGACTTTCAAAATCCATTACTTCTCAAATACATAGTTCTATATTTTCTTCTAAACAACTTAATTCTTTGTAATAATACCATTTCCTACACTTATATCTATGATAGGCATACTTATTAGGGATTTAGCCCAGATATTAGGTAAGGTAATGCCATTGTTTGTATTTTAATAGAACCCCGGGTGGTTGTATACCCATAGCATGTGTTGTGAATTGTTTTAATCAAGAAGGGTTTTGAGTAAACTTTTGGCCTTGCGTCGTAGTTTATGACTTATGTCAGAAGTACATACATATTAATATTTTTTGCCAAGTAGACACCACATCAAGAAGACAGTATTTTTGCGGTCACAACTAATGTACCGAAACGAAATTTGACACAAAAGGTGCGGGACACCTGCGACGAGAACAATAGTTGCCCAAGGGTGCTCTACCTCTGTCCTTCCGCTTGGCTTACTGGTACATCCCACATGTAAAATGTTGCGAATACAGGGGTAACAATTTTAAGTACGCTATTAAAATTTATTTTATTTTTTTATTTATTTAATAATTTATGTACACACAACCAGTTTACATAGAGAAACTTAAAACTAAAGAGACATTTCAGTACAAAGGTACTACTTATTCCAAATTGGAATCTCTTCCAATTTGGAATAAACAATATTTATGTATATCATAAGTAGTATAGATTTTTTTGTTGTTTTGCCATATACTTTGGAGCAATATGCTAGATTCTCAAGGAAGGTATATCGACCGAGAGAGGTGCTGACTGCTGGCATTTCAAACGTTGAAACTTGAATTTACAATACTCTTTAAGCCTTGAGTGGCGAATGGCGAGGGTGGCGAGTCTACGCGCCACTCTACTCGGTAGGTGTAGGAGTTAGGACAAACTAAAGCGCAATACACACTGAGCCCGCCGCGCCGGGTTGTGTCGCCGGGCTTTGTCATGTCGGCGGGCCGGCGGGCTCAGTGTGTATTATTTACGCGATTCAGTGTGCACTGTTGGGTCCGCTATAACACAGTTATTTTGAGAATAATCATGACAACTTATTATAGAATATTATATTTATTACAGCAAACTTACATCCAGATTACATTTATTATTGTTAATGTAAATACAAAATATAGGTATCGGTAAATTCAACGCCACGTGTTTAGGAATTTATAATTCCCACAAGACTGTAAGCAGTCTTTGTATTAGACCTAATCGCGCGTTTTAAAGACTAGTCTAGTCTAGTCAGTAATATCGGGCTTGGCATCATTTAAAATTATTTTAGAAGTTGCACATATCTAACAATTTCATGTTTTTTTTGTAACTAATAGTTTTATTAGAGCATCAAAATTGAAGGAAATTAATAATAAAAGCGTTATAGTCTTGTATTTCTATAACATTAGCACATAATATATTACACCCATACTTTCTTAGGACATCTCGAAATTAGACATCAGGTCCGCCATTTGCCTATGAATGAATTTCTTATCCACACTAATGTTATATACACGAAAGTGTGTCTGTCTGCCTGTTCTTCTGTCTGTCTGTTATCTCTTCACACTCAAACCGCTGCTTGCGATCGATTTTGCTGAAATTTGGCATGGAGATACTTTGAGTCCCGGAAAGCACATAATATATAGGATACTTTTTATCCCAACAAAATGTACGGTTCCCGCGCGACAAATGAGTTTTGGCGCAACGTAGTTACCTGTCATCTAGTAGTATCATAAAGCATAGATTTAAATCTATGTCATAAAGTTACAACATTTTTAAAACTCTAAAACTTACGTAATCTCTCAAGATCTAATCAAAAGCAGTACCATATACCAGTTAAGCACTCGTTATAATAGATAACTTTTACAAGTGAAAGCTCCAAAAGTACAAAAAACCTAATAAAATTACCTTAGCCCTATAAATATGACTTTCCCTTACACCATAACACGCGGATTAAGAAAACGACCAAGTACGCTCGAAATAATAGACTTGGTTCCGTATGAATAGTTCGTAAAGCGATTTATCGATTTAGAAAGCAATAGGAAACAAAGTTATATAATAAATATTTATTTTTATTATTATCATTATTGAAGGATTTGACAAAAAATTGTCTAAAGACTCTATAAACAATATTTCATGAAGCACCTTCCTTAACTTACGAGTAGAAGTTAGTTTCAACTTTCATAGACGTCGTAGAATCTTTTTTCTACGGGAAAGGAATTGATATAATTTTTGTAAATTATATTATAACGAGGTTTTGCCCGCGGCTTCGCTCGCGCTAAGAAGTATTATTATATACAAACTTTCATTCCCTATTTGAACCCCTTGGGGTGGGTATTTATCAAAATCCTTTCTTAGCGGATGCCTACGTCATAACATCTACCTGCATGCCAAATATCAGCCCGATCCGTCCAGTGGTTTGGGCTGTGCGTTGATAGATCACCATGTCAGTCAGTCACCTTTGAGTTTTATATAATAAATAATATAGAATATAGATATAGATATAGTTAAAATATATAGATATGTGTACTACAGGTATATTCAATTACTTAAGTATTATATGGATATACACATGTAATACCTGGAGGCTGGAACGAAATTGGAAGTCAAGAAAATTATTATTAAATTACTTGTTTTTTTTTCATTGATTACGTATTACTTTAAAAGGTTTTAGCATGGACGAAAGTACCCTAAAAGCGATTAGATTTAAAACGCATATACACGACACGTAGCTTTCTCTCACATTTTACTTTCCTTGATCTGTATTCAGGGTCATGTAGTTATCACTTATCATAATATTGTGTTGCTTAATTTAAATCTTATTTAATGTCTTTTGAACAGATTGTATTTGTGATAAGCTTATCTTATATTATATGTACTTATTTTAGGAGCAATATATTGAGTATTTAAGTGAGGTGTGTTTTGAAATCTATATTGATGGTTGAACAAAAAAAATTGTTTTGAACGTTACTCGAGAAATATTACGAACCTATTGAGACGTCACTTATCCCATTCATGCCCGGTTTCTGAGGTTTTTTGACTGGAGTTTATCCTTTCACTAGCGTTGTTGATTGGTTAATTTTTTGACGCCAGCCAATCAAAAGCGATAGTGAAAAGATAAACTCCGGTCAAAAAACCTCAGAAACTGGGCATCAGTAGTTTAAGCGATATGAGAGCACAGATGTAATACAAACAGACTTAAATACAATAGACTGAAAATCGCTATCCTTTTTGGCTTCGCCATAGTCGAGTAAGTTACGGGAATAAAAAGCTATGAAAACAAGAAATTTCTTAAATACGTGTATAAGACATACGCGAGTAAAAACACTTTTTACAATATTACAATTTTGGGTCCACTTGCGCAGATCCAGGTTAAAGTTAATACCGGGTTGAATAGTGTGTTATCTCTTACATTCTTTATATATTTTACGAAAGAGATAACGTTTAACCCGGGGTTAACTTTAACCCAGATCTGCGCAAGTGGGCCTGAGAATATAAAACTTAATACTTACATCAAATGCTAAAGCGTATCTGTCTGTCTATTTATTTTGTTATGGAGACACTTTGACCCTAGGGAAAGAACGTAAGATAGTTTTTATCCTCGAAAATATACGGAGTCTATGCAATTTTTTTATGAAATAAGGGGGCAAACGAGCAAACGGGTCACCTGATGGAAAGCAACTTCCGTCGCCCATGGCATGGACACCCGCAGCACCAGAAGAGCTGCAGGTGCGTTGCCAGCCAGGGAATAGGGTAAGGTAAGGTAAGGGGAGGGTAGGAATGGGAAGGGAAGGGAATAGGCTAGGGGATTGGGCCTCCGGTAAACTCACTCACTCGGCGAAACACAGCGCAAGCGCTGTTTCACGTCGGTTTTCTGTGAGGACGTGGTATTTCTCCGGTCGACCCGGCCCATTCGTGCCGAAGCATAGCTCTCCCACGCAAGGGCGCAATTTCGTCACAAAGTTGCGTGAAACATCTAGTCCTAATAATAATTGTATGTTTCGCCTCATATCCTGTCATTAGATGTGCCGCTGTGGTCAGATGAACCTCAAAACAGTTATCTAACTTTAACCCTGTAATTTGGATAATGATTTTTTAATGATTACCCAGTATGGCCCAAATCGATGGACTCATGACGTCAGCATGTACCGTAAGAGAATAGGTAAAAATTAAAAAGTAAAAAATCTGTGGTTTGACGCCTCTTCAAGTTTGGAGCAGTTTATTTTTAATCCTAATTCCTATCTTTATTAATGTTGGATAAAACTAACAGAATTATTATTATTGCGTTCTAGGTGTAGTGTTTTGATGGTAAAGTAAATTGATTAAATTATTATTGTCTTTGAAAAACCGAAATTCGAGCTACGAGAAGGACTCTTGGGTCCTTTTTCCAGCTCGAATTTGGTAAACATTACCTTACAAACTTGGTCAACATTAGGTACTACCAAGTACCACGTGCCTATACAACTTATCAGTGACAAGGGCAGATCTAATCTTGTGTTTTGCAACTTACCTGGCTATTTTATTAATCTATAACAGTCCACCTGTCAGATTAGCACATAGGAATGCTGTCTCATTACTATTCATAACTCAATAGGCACAGAGAATTGATTGTAGGTGGAATGATCGTTTGTTATATCTAATTCGATATTATTGTTAGAAATACCTAATAGGTAGCTAAATTCCACTTGCAAATACTTAAACAGTTACGTATGATTTAAAAATACAATGCTTAAAATTACAGTCTACGATGCAGAATCAAAAGCTTCATGCACTCAAGCTCAGAGTCGAAGCTCAATCAAGAACACTTTCAGGACAAGGTATGAGACCTGCGGGGCTAAAATGGTCGTTTAGCAATTCCTCTCAATCAATTTAAAAATTGTCAAAACTCTCAGTCACGAATGTCAAATTAGTACGAATTTAGACCAATTGAATTGGTCTAAATTTGACATTCGTGACTTTGACAGTTTTGACAATTCATTTTCTGAATTGATTGAGAGGAATTGCTAAACGACCATTTTAGCTCCGCTGAGCTATAGATTAGGTAGGTATTGACCTAATCTTAAAGTCTTGCTCGGTAGCTCTTCTGGTGACATTGTTGTTAAGAACATTGAACAATAACGCCACAAAAATTCACGGTAGGAAGACTATTGCAATACAAAATATTTGCTTCAAGTGTGTATCTTTCAACTGTGTTTTGTGCACAGGTTTTGTGTATTATTATTCTACTGTTTTGTAGTAGTCTTAGAAGTTAGTAGTTCCAACTCGTTAGTGTTTGATTGATGGGCCGCAAGACCACTATCTTGTACTCTACTATCATGTCACAATCAATTTATTCCGCACTGGTTACATTATTATCAAACCGGTTGTAACGACGTAATTATTAATTTATTAACCGTCAACCACTTTTTGGTAGTTACGTCTTTGCAACCAGACGATTTTAACCGACTTCCTAAAGGTGGGTTACTATTTGTCAGGTATATAATGTGTGTGAGTATGTGTGAGTGTATGTGAATGTTTTCATTTTTCAATACATAATATAAGTACGTTCAGTTTTTTAATCGCTATTTTTAAAATCCTGCGCCAAATACAAAAAAAGCGGCCAAGTGCGAGTTGGACTCGCCCATGAAAGTTCCGCAGCAGCAATAAGGTTTATTTTTATGAAATTAAAAGGTTTTTGATTTATTTTTATATTTCAGTCGATTTAATGAAATTTAGATTAAGGTTTACCATGCATGACGTATAAAAAAAACTATTGGCTAGATCTCGTTCAAACCAATTTTCGTTGGTAGTTTTTATAGTAATCTACATCATATATTTTTTTTTAGAATTATCATGCCCCTACTTTAGAAATTAGAGGGGGGGCGACACATTTTACCACTTTGGAAGAGTCTCTCTCGCAAACTATTCAGGTTAGAAAAATATGATATGAGAAACCTCAATATGATTTTTGGATACTTATCCATAGATACCCCACACGCGCATAGGTTAGATGAAAAAAAAATATTTGTTTCAGTTGTACCTATGGGGACCCCTAAAATTTTTAATAATTTTTCCATTTTTGCATCAAAATCTTAATTCGGTTCACAGACTACATTTACTTACCAAGTTTCAATAGTATAGCTTTAATAGTTTCGGAGAAAAGTGGCTGTGACACACGGACGGACGGACAGACAGACAGACAGACAGAAAGACAGACAGACAGACATGACGAATCTATAAGGGTTCCTTTTTTGCCATTTTGGCTACGGAACCCTAAAAAGCACCGAGTCGCATCCCTTTGCTCAGCGTCCCATGACCCATCTTGGTTGAATAAAAAATTAGAGATATTAGAGAAGTAGATTTTTAAAAAATGATTTCAGAATGTTGATACTACATGGTGCCTACCACCGGTTCAGGAACTAACCCGGCGAGAAGAACCGGCGTAATAAATGTGTACCTATTATAGCCACTATAATACAAAACCATACTGAGCTTTGTCATGTTATAAACATTTGGATTTAAATTAAATTGCACATTTTTGGAGGAGTTTTCTTACATCTTGCTGCTTTTTTCGTATTGAGTGAATGATACTGAGTACTTACTAAAATAAGGATAATACTAATTAAGTAGTAAGTATTAGCCAATAGGTATACCGTATACACAGAAATAAGATCAAGAATCAAGAATCATCTTAATATATAAAGACGTGAGTGCATGAATGAGGTATGTAACACATTTCGAATTTCGAGTAAATCGCGTTTAAAGTTTTGAAAAAACTTTTTATGATTTTTCATCACAAATCAAGTAATGGCTTTTGTTATTTGTATCAGGAGGTGTAAATATCTTCCGTTTTTATTGTTATGTTAAAAATTATATAAAAAAATTTCCATTCTAGGATAAATTAGGAAAAATGTGAAGTTACTCGGTTCTTCACTTTTAAATGCAACAAAATCTGTAAAGACTGTCAATGCATGAAGTACACATAAATCACTTTTTTTTATTGAGATGAAACAAGACTCAATTTAAAAGACAATAAATTCACGGCCAAACAGATTTAATCAAAAATGGATTATACTTTTGAAAGACTGGAAAGATTATAAGGGAATTCCGCATTAGAAAACTAAATGTAAACAAAACTGAATTGTAGGCGTCATCTAGTAGGAATTAAGTAGAGAAAACGAGATGATGAAAGTAATAATCTCCAAAGCAAATTTCGTCGAAATCAGTTCAGCCGTTTAAGTGTTAAGAAGCATTTAAGATCATACAAACACGATTTCCCAATTTATAGTTTACTAGAGTAAGATCAATTAATTTTTTAAAATATCTTGGGTTTCTCAAAGTTGATATATTATAGATTGTTTAAAATGAACCCTTACTTAATAAATAAATAATAATAACTTAAATTATGCACTATTCAAATGTTACAATTAAAAGAACAAAATACTAATTCAAGTTTTTATTGTGTTTTAACTTACTTTTAACTGCGTTTTCACGACTATGGCTTGTACGTCATAATACCTAGTAAAAAAAAAAACAGTCAAGTACTTACAATAAAAAATTCTTTGTCGAGCATAGCTAGTTCGAATTTCAAATTTGGCCCGCTCATTTGAATTTGGAATGAAGTATCGACGCGACCAAAGAATAAATACACTAGGTACGCGACGCGACGCTATAAAGTATTAGCACAGGATAAATGCAAACAGCCAAACTGATGCCTAAATATTTTTTTATATTTCCAACAATTTGATATTATAATAAAAACAAAAACAAAATATTTTATACGTAGGTACCATTTAAGTTACGATAGGTTTTTCCAAAATTTTAATTTGTTTGGAAACAACGAAAAGCGCCTAGTATTTAATAAAATAACTATCGTAGTATAAAAGAGTATGGATGTGTATGAAATATGCTTTGATTATTATATGTATAAATATATGTATTGTGTATGATATAATAAAAATCTTAAATATACAACGTTGTCTGGTACCTGTAACACAAGTCCTTCAGGTACTTTGCACGGGGCAACGTGATGTGAAGCGTCCATAGATATTATTATTATTTTCTTAATAATGTGTCATTATTAATATACCTACTAGAGTTTTGCCTAGAATGTGAAAGAGTACTGTTGTATTTTTTTGTATTATTTTCCTTAAATTATTTTGTTAACTGTGTTTTATTTTAATGTGTAAAATTGGCAGAATATTAACCATTATTACATATTCGTTATCGTGCACGTGCTGCAACTTCCAGGAACGTGCTTTTTGTGTCCCTCCAAAACTCCGTCAAAAGTTTCAGTATAGAGTATAGGGTAATCAACCGACTTGACTCCTTGACTGCTTGACTTGACTTTTACTTAGACTTTGACTAGACTTTAGATATGATCATAAATGACGATAATATAGTAAAAACAAAAACGTTGATGAAAATTATTATTATGAAGAAGACTGACTATACCTTTGTATGTGGCAAAGTACACCCCCGGTGTCAGAGCCAAACGCTAACAAAAAAAAAATATATACTAAATTATCTATGCCTTTGAATAATAGAACAATAAAAAAGTCGACATAATATTCCTTATTTAAAAAAAGTAAAATATTCAAGCGATCTCCTGTACTGCAACGCATATGGGATTTGTATGGGATGTAATTACCCGCTTCTTGCATAGTCATTTGGACGAACCTTGTAACTTACCTGCTTCATCATCTGGCTAACTTTGTAAGTATACGTAAAATTCTAAATTTTTTGATTGCAAATCATTTTCCAAGTCCTAAAAGCTACATTTATGCAATAAAACGTAAATTTTCAAAAATGTTACTTACCTCATTCATGCACTCATGTCTTCATATATCTGTGACCGTATAACATAAAGAACTTCCGGATAAGCTAATTCACTTTATACTTAAATCAAGGTCAGAGAAAGACAAAAAGTAAGGTTTCATGAGGTCACATTTTCACCTTTCAAATTGAAATAGCTGTACCAACAACCTACTATCTGGTGCAGACCACAAAAAACAAAGGAATCAATACACAGTTATAATAATTCAATAACAGTTGAAATAACGCTCTACATTCGTAATAACTAATAAGCAGTTTGTCATTTGTACAACTCTCTTTGAACCGACTTCTAATAAAAATGACGGTTATGTATTTCTTACCTTTAGGGCCAGTTTCACCACTTTCTGATAAGTGCCGGATAGGCTATCCATCACTTTACTTGACAGAGTATGGAGCATCTGTCAAATAAGTTGTGGATAGCCTATCCAACAGTTTATCGGGATGTGGTGAAACAGGCCTTTAGTATTTTGTAATAAGTACATAATAATTATTATGTAACCTATTTATTATCTTCAAGCTATTGCCTGGCGTAGCATTAATAACACACCCAGAAGTGTGAAAAAATAGAAACACTGACAAACTTTAGAGACAAATTGACAGATTTCCTTTGTCACTCTGTCTATTCTACAATATTTATCTTGGTACTACTAATATATATTCTGTGATCTAACGTAAAACCACAGATTTTAGAAGTAACCTGTTCTGAGGTAGAAACTCTAATCTATGGCAATCATGATTATGAAATGATACCAATTTGTATGAATGTGCCATTGCAATTTTCCATCGATAACAGTTGTTTAGTATGAACTATAAAGCATTCGGAAATGTCGGTTTCCGGATAAACAAGGATACTATTATTAAATTCCTCCGATATGATATTATTATCTATCCTTTATGTATTATTTTCTAGCATATTGTTATAATTGAAGACATGAGTGCATGAATGAGGTAAGTAACATTTTTGAAAATTTACGTTTTATTGCATAAATGTAGCTTTTAGGACTTGGAAAATGATTTGCAATCAAAAAATTTAGAATTTTACGTATACTTACAAAGTTAGCCAGATGATGAAGCAGGTAAGTTACAAGGTTCGTCCAAATGACTATGCAAGAAGCGGGTAATTACATCCCATACAAATCCCATATGCGTTGCAGTACAGGAGATCGCTTGAATATTTTACTTTTTTTAAATAAGGAATATTATGTCGACTTTTTTATTGTTCTATTATTCAAAGGCATAGATAATTTAGTATATATTTTTTTTTTGTTAGCGTTTGGCTCTGACACCGGGGGTGTACTTTGCCACATACAAAGGTATAGTCAGTCTTCTTCATAATAATAATTTTCATCAACGTTTTTGTTTTTACTATATTATCGTCATTTATGATCATATCTAAAGTCTAGTCAAAGTCTAAGTAAAAGTCAAGTCAAGCAGTCAAGGAGTCAAGTCGGTTGATTACCCTATACTCTATACTGAAACTTTTGACGGAGTTTTGGAGGGACACAAAAAGCACGTTCCTGGAAGTTGCAGCACGTGCACGATAACGAATATGTAATAATGGTTAATATTCTGCCAATTTTACACATTAAAATAAAACACAGTTAACAAAATAATTTAAGGAAAATAATACAAAAAAATACAACAGTACTCTTTCACATTCTAGGCAAAACTCTAGTAGGTATATTAATAATGACACATTATTAAGAAAATAATAATAATATCTATGGACGCTTCACATCACGTTGCCCCGTGCAAAGTACCTGAAGGACTTGTGTTACAGGTACCAGACAACGTTGTATATTTAAGATTTTTATTATATCATACACAATACATATATTTATACATATAATAATCAAAGCATATTTCATACACATCCATACTCTTTTATACTACGATAGTTATTTTATTAAATACTAGGCGCTTTTCGTTGTTTCCAAACAAATTAAAATTTTGGAAAAACCTATCGTAACTTAAATGGTACCTACGTATAAAATATTTTGTTTTTGTTTTTATTATAATATCAAATTGTTGGAAATATAAAAAAATATTTAGGCATCAGTTTGGCTGTTTGCATTTATCCTGTGCTAATACTTTATAGCGTCGCGTCGCGTACCTAGTGTATTTATTCTTTGGTCGCGTCGATACTTCATTCCAAATTCAAATGAGCGGGCCAAATTTGAAATTCGAACTAGCTATGCTCGACAAAGAATTTTTTATTGTAAGTACTTGACTGTTTTTTTTTTTTACTAGGTATTATGACGTACAAGCCATAGTCGTGAAAACGCAGTTAAAAGTAAGTTAAAACACAATAAAAACTTGAATTAGTATTTTGTTCTTTTAATTGTAACATTTGAATAGTGCATAATTTAAGTTATTATTATTTATTTATTAAGTAAGGGTTCATTTTAAACAATCTATAATATATCAACTTTGAGAAACCCAAGATATTTTAAAAAATTAATTGATCTTACTCTAGTAAACTATAAATTGGGAAATCGTGTTTGTATGATCTTAAATGCTTCTTAACACTTAAACGGCTGAACTGATTTCGACGAAATTTGCTTTGGAGATTATTACTTTCATCATCTCGTTTTCTCTACTTAATTCCTACTAGATGACGCCTACAATTCAGTTTTGTTTACATTTAGTTTTCTAATGCGGAATTCCCTTATAATCTTTCCAGTCTTTCAAAAGTATAATCCATTTTTGATTAAATCTGTTTGGCCGTGAATTTATTGTCTTTTAAATTGAGTCTTGTTTCATCTCAATAAAAAAAAGTGATTTATGTGTACTTCATGCATTGACAGTCTTTACAGATTTTGTTGCATTTAAAAGTGAAGAACCGAGTAACTTCACATTTTTCCTAATTTATCCTAGAATGGAAATTTTTTTATATAATTTTTAACATAACAATAAAAACGGAAGATATTTACACCTCCTGATACAAATAACAAAAGCCATTACTTGATTTGTGATGAAAAATCATAAAAAGTTTTTTCAAAACTTTAAACGCGATTTACTCGAAATTCGAAATGTGTTACATACCTCATTCATGCACTCACGTCTTTAATTATTGTTTTTACTTTTTAATTTTTTTTAACTATTATTAAAGAATGTTGGCGGATGATGCCTTATTATGTTTTGTCAAAAGAATAATATTATGTGGTTTACTGTAATATGTATGTGTAAAAGTACTTTACATTTTTGGAGTTGTAAATTAAAGTACTTATGAAGCTCAAAATATCAGACAATTCATATTATTGTCCAAAATACGTAAAACCAGTGGAAATGTACTAGTTGTTGTCGTTGTCATATTATAATATTATATTATATTCATATATTATATTACGTCATATTATAATATGTATTTATTATCCATGATTATTGTTTGGGTAGTTGAGCCTTTCGTCCCATAAATTTCATCCCAGTGGGAAACGCTGGCTGAAAAATAAATAAAAAATCGATTCTAATCTTTCGTCCCATCGGGACGAAAATTGATGGGTGTCAAAGTAAAAATTGACAATTTTTTGTAAAAGCTGGTTGATAAAACCAAAAATCCTAACTAAATTATGCAGTTCAACTCAGATGGGTAGAGCTGCGACTAGCGGCGCGGTAAATATTGTATAGTAACTTGCCAACCTTTTTTACTTATTTTTTTGACTATAATTATTGTGCATACCGGTAAATTGTTAGAATATTATCAATTATCAAATAATCTAATAATGAAATATTGCATACCGGTTCAACTGGTACGCTATTATGAAATAATAGCAATTAATTATAGCGTAATAATTTCATAATTTAAATTAATTACAAAGATGGAATGTGGTATAGTAACCTAGAAACATTTTAGTAATCACTAATCATCTTTAGTTTTAGTGGTACTTATTATTTGTTAATTATATAGCATTTAGCTTTGAGTCTCTCTCTAGTCGCTACTATAATATTATTTTGTGCTCTAAAGATTGTTTTCTACTTTTGGTGTCTCTACTCTCTACTTTCTATAATCAAAAGCTGCCGTGACTCTACTTTTAGAAGCACTAATAAAATGGTAAGGTTAGGTTATACAGTTAGGTTAGAATAATGTTTCCAAATGGTTATGATGACGTACCTCCTGTTCGGGAATCAGGATTTCTATAGCTGTAATAATATTTAATAACATCTTTAATTTTCACTTTAATTTCTTCGTTACCTCTCTGAATAATTACAAAATTAACTATAATATGTATAACAATAAAAAATTATGTATAAAAATAAAAATTAAAAATATTTAAAATCTGAGGACTGATGCTTGTTGTAACTTTAGTAGCTTAAAAAATGTTTAATAAACATTTTGTAAAAAGCATTCATACCAACCCTGAACCCATTAGATGTGTAAGAATTTTAAAGATACACAAAAAGCGTAATAGGTGAGTTTTTGTGATGAATTCTGTTCGTTTTTTCATTGTGCTCGTATTGTAACGATTTATTAATAACTAGATGAGGAACTTAGTGATGTGATATGGTTCATATTGTAGATATCGATATTCGATAATGTGTAGTACGCTGTACGATAAACTCCTTATACTCCAAAGAAGTGACTAAGATTAATAGTTGTAAGTTTATCTATATATAGATATTATATTTTATTTAAGAGTTATTATATTATTAATTATATTATATGATATTATATTATATTTAAGCTAAGTTAAACTACGCAAAGTCATCAAGATTCACTAAGACTAATAGTTTTTATACCATCCTCAAGAATCAGTAATGGTAAGCTTATAGAGTGTTGACTCCTGTTGATCCTGTTCTGAGTCCTGGGGGGTGAGCCAAAATCTTTTCGTTTTCGCTTCATTATAGAATCGCCGATGAAAATGTATGGAATTGACATAAGCGTCCGTTCATATGACGTTGACGTTCGACTCGTCTTAAAATACCTAATACCTTTCGAAAGTTTGAACATTTGAATGGTAAACCTTATCATATTATGTGAATGTATATAATATTTACAATTTATTGGAAACATTTCGATATTATATCGATATTCGATATACTTTATCGACAAGTGTCACATCACTATGGGATAGATTCGACGAGTGGATGCGGAAGTGTTGTGATTAGTGCGCGCGCGGCGTGAAGGCCGGGGCTAAACACTTCCTATCCCACACGTGGGATACACGATCCTGTGGGATAAGTGTTGTACAGAGGGGTGAGTGTAAGTTCCGGCAGACATCGCATGTTTGATGTTTCTCAAACAAACTTACCAGTGGGAGTTGGGACTTGACACATCACAATAACTTGAGATTTTGTGGGATACTAGCATTTTTTTAATTATAAGGCAAACCTGCAAAGGGGTCGCCAGATGGAAATCAACTACCGTCGCTCATAGGCACTCGCAACATCTTTTGCGTAATCGCTCTCATACAGTCTTACAAGGTTTTAAGATTAATCTTGCTCGATGTTGGTTTTCTTCACGTCAACTAAAACTAATCATGACTGCCGATTTGTGTAAAGTCCATTTTAGGATATTACTATAATGATACAAAATTGCATGTATCATTATTATATCGTTAGGATGAAAATACCTGAGCCTGACCAGTCTAACGTTTATTCGGTTGTTAGTTTTTTACCGACTTCCAATAGAGGAGGAGGTTGTATGTTCCTCTGTATTTACTCCAACTAGATTTCCACAAAATTTACAGACTTCCTTCATTTTTCTGGGAAATACAGAGAGACAGACAAAATACAGAGAATTCGACTTTTTATATTAATACTAGTATAGATGGCAGCAATGATATACAAAAAGGGTTTTTTGAATATCATTGGATGTCAGTAGTCTTTTGATAAATATTAGAAAACTCAAAAAGAATACCCAGAACAAAATGAGAACTTTTACATGTTGGCCATGACAGGTCAATCCTCTCAATTACTGCCCAAAAAGACATGGGTGGCAATTTCAACTGCAAAAAACTACACCAAGTTATTTTGAACCCAAAGTACTAAGAAATAAGCGCCAATTTGGGTTAACCCGTCAAATGCAGTAATGGTATAAAATTGACCCAAACATGTGCTTCCTAATTCCGAGAAATTGCTCGGAAAAAAAGTTAATGTTGTGAGACTTGACACTTTGGGTCATTTCAGTTTTACAGTCAGACATAAATTTGTCACCAATAAACAAAAGAAGATCGTGATTAATGATAATAATCTCCTTTGTGGAAGTCGGCTAAATAAAATATTTTATTATTAGTTTACTATAATATAATCTTATCTTTCGTCACTAGAACATGACAAGTTTTCCCGTGTGATATCCGTTTTGGAGTTTATGAGTACGACTCTACGAGCTCTAAAAAATTCTAACGCACTTTCAGATTGTTCTAAGAAAGCTTTTAATAAGCCTATTTATAGATAATGTAAAGTGAAATGTAAAATGTTATTTCTAGAATCATAAAATTAAAATATATTTTGAAGTTAAAAAAAAAATGAAATTAGTTTTTCATATACTTTCTCTCTATCAATTTAATTATGAGTTCTTATCAACAACCCAGAAAATAGTAAGTAATAAGCAGTTGTAATAGGTATCATTTGCCTGGATCCTAATATTTGCTTAAACTTAAGGCGACGTAGCGGCTCGATAATCGATATCGATTTTTCTCAGCAATGACTAATCACTAAAGCTTAGACCTCTGTAAAAAAAAGAGATTCTAATTTTGCCAACTGAGAAGAGTGATTTAAGCTTCCAAAATTTGTACATACATAGATTGGTTCAAGCATAATATACTTTAATTTGTACATAGCTTTTATGAAATATTATATATTTTATGGTTTTTACATTACGCGACAAAAACCATTTTATTGCTTATGCCCTAAAACATATCCAACACGGTTTTTCACTTTAACGCGGCGTCACCTTAATTTTAGGTGTATTCTGCCTAGAAAGACATACCGCATACTTACTACGTTAAAAAGGCCTACGTGTTTACAGAGGGTTAATAGTTTGGTATTTAATCTAGTCGGTTTACACGGAAGATCTTAACAAAATATACTTAGCCTTTGACCATTCGCCGACATAAGTTATTATACCGACGTTTAGCAAATAGACCCGTTTTGAATAAACATTGCCGAAATTGTTGATGTTAAACAAAAACAATGATATTATACAAGCGGAAGGCTTGTATAGGCGGCGACTTTGGCCACCGGAGTAGAGTTATGTTGCAAATATATTTCTGTGAAACATAACCATAATATTTTGTAGAGCAAACATTTTTAGAGCTTTATACTTCATGCACACTTAACCGACTTAAACGACAGCCAAAAAGGAAGCGTATTACATGGTATTACCCAGAAAACTAAAAAGTTCAGTTTTCTGGGTTAAAACACCTTTTTTAAAAGAAGGAGCGAAGGTTATTTGCTGTAAATATTATGTCCGTTACTTGATGTAAAATAATAAAAAAAGTAGTTTAGTGCAAAATATAAAAAAAACACAATACATTAAACATACATTAAATTAAAATCTCAGCCTGTTACTAATATTACTTATAAATGTTATAATTAAACTTAAAAAAAAAACTTTTATATAATATTATATATTAATTATATATGGTAAATGATGTTGACATCACAATTAAGTTGCATGTAATATAGTTAAGACTGTCTGTAAATGTATTTTATTGTGATATTGTTTTTAACCCCAATAAAATAAAATAAAAAAATGATAAATGCATTAGGTAGGTATCCACCGCCACCCCCGGGGGAGGGCAGAAGGGGTATGTCGGACTCCCACCGGCTCAGTACGCCAGAGTTTCACCGACTAAAATCCCCCACTCCCTTGTTTCTGCTGTAGTAAAAATACCTATTTTCTAGATTTTGGGGTGTCAACTCCCTAGATAAACCCCCTCGAACCGCACCTGAAGTGCCTGAAGTTCATTGCTCCGTCGGATGTATCGATCCCACGCGACGTGTGATCACTAGTGATGTTACGTGTCAGACAGCCATGTACTATTAGTACATTAGGGCTAGTCATTTAATAACATATATTAGTAACTAACATTATATTATTAAATGACTAGCCCGTTAATTAAAGTGATATTAGCTATTTTGTACATCGACCTTTGCGGGTCAAACTGAGGGTCACGAATTCACGATCAGTTGTTTTAGGGTTGAGTGGCATAGCTCCATTCTACTATACTTTAATACTAATATAATAAATGCGAAAGTGTGTCTGTCCGTCTGTTTGTCTGTTACCTTTTCACGCCCAAGCCGCTAAATCGATTTTGCTGAAATTTGGTAAGTATGGAGATACTTTGAGTCCCGGCCCCCGAGGAAGAACATAGGATACTTTTTATCCCGAAAAATGTACGGTAAACGGAGTTTAAACAGACGTCATTAAGTTAAACTTATTATAATTTCAAAATCAGGCGTGCCGCGTGGCTAAGCATTAAAAATAGTAGCTTTTAGCGATAGTTTTCTAAACATAATTTAATGACGTCCAAATGTTTAATAGAAATAAAAATAGAAACAAGTTGTAAGAGGCATTTTTAAAGTAAAAGATACTAAGTTCTCAAGACAAATCCTTCCTATGCTTGATGCTTCCTTATTACTTATTAGTTATTCGTTATAACATTGAACAAAACAATGTACATCACGAAGATATTCATAGTGTGGGTAGTGTGCAGCTTTGTGGGAATTAATTATAGGATTGTTGAGGTTTTTGTATGAAAATATCTTGAGATTCGATCAAGGATCCACCTCGTGTAGGCTGGAGTTTGCTATTGTGTCTAAAATATTTGTGTGGTATTTGTACATGCATAATAATTCTTTACTGTTACTACTGTTAGTCTGTTACTACGGTTTTATTTAAACTGTTTTAATGTGATTAAATATTCTGTTCACTATCAATTTTAATCGATTACAGAACAGTCTGTCAGAAAATAATATAATAATAATAGGACATAGGTTTTAAGAGGATACACTAGAGAAGTTTTTCCATACAAACGTTGTACCCTGTTTCCTCCCTGGATAATGCCGGTAGAGTTATTTAAATTTTTTCCTGAATATCTACTGCCACTAATACAATGTCCCTATGTTTTCTTTTTTCATAATTTAATTATTAAAAAAGATATTAACGTTCAAAAACCCAACAAAATGGCCAGATATTCCGCTAACTACTTCAAACATCCAGAAAACAAATTTGGCTAGATTATACAAAAAATAAAACATAAGAACACAGCTCAAGCTTTGCTTTAATTTTTAAATGAAAAAAGTACTTAAATCGGTTAAGTTTTGGAGAAGAAATCAGGGGACAACGAATCGTTAATTTTCTGCAGTTTTCTGTATCGCGCTCTGCGGTGCTTATAGGCTTGAGGCAAGGGAGACAGCAATAGATATTACAAGAACTTTTTCTTCATTTCTCTAGCCCTTGGTGTATCCTCTTAACTTTTAGTTGAAATCTTCGTTGAGTTTTTGTAAAGTCTCTCTAAATGCGGCCTTTCGTTTTACAGATTTTAATATTGTAGTAAGTACATAATTTTTATACTTTTTGTTATACTGTATCTATTTTTTGTTGTTATACAAAACAGCACGTCTATAAAATATAGGTACGAAAGTAAGTAACTCATATTTTTTTTGCTCCATAAGAAGCCGACGATAATTTTTTGTTACTTATTATTCAATAACAATTGCGCATATTAATTAACAAAATATACGTTTTTTTTGAGTACGTTGTTATTACAATATCAATCAAGTCAACGAAGTATCAAAATTGATATCATTAAGAGTGATTAGTTGATTACCAATGATTTGTTGCTATAATCGGGTCGCGGGTGATAGAGAAATTCATAAACCGCTAGGTGACGCCATGTTAAAGTAAAAAACCGTGTTGGATGTGTTTGAGATTGCTTGTTTTCTATGCGAGGCTGGCCCGGCCTCTCATAGAAAACAAGCAATGGAACAGCAAAAATTGAAAGGGCGTAGCGACAAAATGGTTTTTGTCACGTAATTTAAAAACCATAAATACATTTCATATAAGCTATGGACAAATTAAAGTGTATACTAGAACCAATTTATGTACAAATTTCGGAAGCTTATATCACTCTCCTCTGTTGGCAAAATAGGAATCCCTTTTTTTACAGAGGTCTTTTTGATTGATTATTCTGTGTTATAAAAGTTGACCAATCGTGTTATGCTATGGGTAATTCAAAGACAAAGACATGATGAATACTGACAGTGAACTTTAATTTGTTAGCTTTAGTCATTGCTGAGAAAAATGGACATCGCTACAGCCAAATTATCAAGGCGTCACCTTCACTTTACTCACGCAACTACTGTGTAGTGTGTACTACCACAGAATAGATAATAGTACAAGGTGCTCCAAGGCTCTATATGAATGTGGACAGGGCGCTGCTGGTAAAGGAGAACTGTCAAAAATGACGTTTTTGTATGATATCAGCGTTAGTTGAGTTAGTTCCTTTTCTCGCCACGTTCATTTAAAGACTTGTTTAGCTGTATTTAGTAATCTGTGGCACTACTTCTTCGATTCCTCTGATAAAAAGTGTACTTATTACACGAGACAAATTTAAATATGTACATAATATAAATAGTACGTCTATAAGTGTGCGCAAGTAACAAACACAAGAGAATAATGGACGAATTTTTACGCGTTTGGTGACATGGCTATACGAACTATCTTTCACGTCAGCTATAAAACAAAGAAAACTACATCGAAATCGTTCCATCTTATAGGAATTTGGACTTACAAAGTCACTGATAGCTTGTACTATTATCTATTCTGTGCTGATAGTCCATAGGACATACATAACTACTTAAAAATTACAAATGACACCTAACTAGACCGGACAGACAGACAAATGGATTTTATGTATATCATGTCAACGACACAGACACGCGAACAAATAATGGTGTACAATTGTACATATTGGTCTAACTGCGAACGAATATGACATACATAATATTATGTATTTGTTATACTAGTTACTAAAATACAATCTCTCTCTTCTCGCTCGAACTGCTGAAACTATGTTGATGAAATTTGGATAATATAGAGTTTAAACTAATTACGGACTTGACTCGGAGGTCGTGGGTTAGATTCCCACGTTGGAAACATGTTATTTCCAAGTTTGGTTAGGACAATGCAGGCTGATCACCTGATTGTCTGACAAGTAAGATGATCCATGCGTCGGATGGGCATGTAAAAAGTCGGTCCTGCGCCTGATCTCTCGCCAGTCGTGTCGGTCTTCCGTCCCACTAGGTTGTGACGTCTTATGAGAGTAAAGGAAGGGAAGTGCTCTTGTGTACTGCGCACACACTTGGGCACTATAAAATTACTCCTGCGTACCTGGCTTGATTTTAATGAAACCGGCCACCGCGGCACCGTCTCCGAAACCGGTGTGGGAGCTATTATAATTAATAAACTGACGTCCATAGACATTATTATTATTATGTAAGTATAGATAATATGGACAATGTTAATATTATTATTACCTAAATGCGCCAAGTTGTACACATTATGGGGTTATTACACTGGCGTACAACATCAGACTTGGCACGGAACCGAACCTGGACGCACGCCAGCTATGAGCTATATCAAAGTTTGTACAAATGGGGCTTTAAGTAGTTCGCGTTCGTTTCGCATTTATAACATTAATAGTATTAATGTTAGGCGACACATCCATACTAATGTTATAAATGCGAAAGTGTATCTATCTGTCTGTTACCTCTTCAAGCCCAAACCGCTGATCCGATTTTGCCGGGTATGGACTATGGAGATACTTTGTCCCGGGAAATATTATTTCAGTAATAGTAATATGGATTTGAATTAACAAAAATAGTTTTTCCTCGCTTATAACTTACGACTTACGAGTGATAAAAATATGTCTAGTTTAAACTGTTCCGGTTAAGATCACACGAACAAAGATACATACTATCATCAGTCATGCCATGCGGTTGATATCTAATAGTAAATCCAGCGATGGCTAGAATGCTTTACATAGTAAATAAATAAAAATAAAATAAAATATGCGCTTATAGATGGTCGCTGTTATGCATTTATGTATTAACCCACAATTTTTTTGTTGAGTTGTGAATGCAGTGTAATAATTGCTCTAAAATATGATTTAAGTAACATCACTGCATTCATTTAAACCTTCTAAATTATTAAAAAAAAAAATGTTTCAACTAAGTATTTTGTGCTGCTATATTTTATTGTTTTTAATTAATTTTGTTTTCTTTCTTAAAAAAACTGTATAACTTACTAATACTTACTTTAAGTTCGAACTGTACTGTTATATAAGTGTATATAATATCTTGTTCTCATGTAAGTGGATATTATTGTATCTTTTATGAGAATAAATTCTTTAAACATTAAAATAACATGACTGCATTTATAACTCAATACGTGATTTTTTTGTGGGATGATACACAAACCTCCAGATAATCAGGATAATACAATAATTGACAAAACTAAGTGATAATTTTTAAAATTATTGCAAGGGCAAATTAGTTACGAGGTATTTCTCATAGAAACGTAAGAAGTATAAACTTAAACTCATATACCGTAAGGTTTAAGTTTTAACTTAAAAGTTAAACATAAGGTCAATAATATAGTTTGTGTTCAAATTTTAATTCATAATGTCTATGAAATATCTATAGCCTTTTACATCTATGTTTTAGTTTTAGGATTAACATGATCTAATTAATTTGAAATACTATTTTGTTTGTTCCTCCTCCGCTTAACAAAGACCCAAGGTGGTGGAACCAGGAAATAACCTACATGACTAAACATAGTCATTCTTTTTTATGGATAATAATATATTCTATTAATTATAATACCCTTTTATCCTTTATCTGTCTTGGCAAACTGGTAATTATTACAGCTGAGAAAATAAAATTCAATTAATCAATTAAAATTTTTATTATGGCGGCCTTGCCTTTTTTCACCAATTATAAAATATCTTTAATCACTTTGTAGACTTTGCTCAACATTAAATGTATTATGTATATAATATATATATATTATATTATGAGGCTTAGGCCAAACTTTTCATTATAATAATTATTCGTTTCTGAGTGCGGCAGCAATCGTATTTTTTGTTAAAAAAATTGCCACAACTGAAGGATGTTATTACATTGCGTTTTTTGACACGGTTTATTGGTTTTGCATTTTCCTTAATAAGAAAGAAAAAGTAAAGCAATGACAAGGATGAGTGCACGTTAAGCAACCGTACATGTTGCGTAAAGCGTGTGTAGAAACGTGCCCATTGAAGGAGAAATGGACTTAACGTGCGTTTAGTGCATAGAGTATGTTGCGAATAGAGTGATCACTCCACGTCACTGTTGTGAGGCTTAAGGTGACGCCATGTTAAAGTAAAAAACCGTGTTGGATGTGTTTTAGATTGCTTGTTTTCTATGCGAGGCTGGCCCGGCCTCTCATAGAAAACAAGCAATGGAACAGCAAAAAATGGAAAGGGCGTAGCGACAAAATGGTTTTTGTCGCGTAATTTAAAAACCATAAATATATTTCAAATAAGCTATGTACAAATTAAAGTGTGTGCTTGAACCAATCAAATGAATGTACAAAATTTGGAAGCTTATATCACTCTCCTCTGTTGGCAAAATAGGAATCCCTTTTTTACAGAGGTCTTTTTGATTGATTATTCTGTGTTATAAAAGTCGACCAATCGTGTTTTGCTATGGGTAATTCAAAGACAAAGACATGATGAATACTGACCTTCACCACTTGTCTAGGGGGGCTGGTGTAAACGCACATCGCACCCTCTTGCAGCGACCAAAAACTACATCTTGACATCACGTAACATCTTTACAAGATCTATACATATTAAGAATATAATTGTGCGTTTACAGACTGCAGAATGTAGTTAACTTAGAAGCATACTTCTGATGCAACTTCTTATTATAAGTTCTAATAAATAATATTCTTATGTACTATCAGAGAAGTTGATTCCTATGCAGATTGGGGACCTACGTAGTTTGGTCGCGTTACGTCAAACCCTGCAGGCGACAGATCACAATTAACATTAATCCGACCAAATGACGTTGGTCTGTCAACTGCCTAGGAATCAATTTCCTCGATGGTACATCGGTACAACGTGTGTGTCAGGAAATTCTAAATTGTGTTGCACTTATTCGTTTGATTATTGGTAATTCAATGACAGAAAATAACAGAACGTGTCCTGGTGGCTGGTAGGTATAAATAAGCATAGCTTTGCTGTGTTCTATCTATTCTAAGTTCTAACTTCTTTGGTAACTAAATGCGTGTGTTACACATACAAAATCTCTATATGTATAGCACACATAGCGATGCAAAAATGGACTAACATAGTTACACTTTTACATTCTTTAATCGGGTAATTAATCATTTAATGGTTTTCTAGTTATGCTACCGTTTTCCAACTTTGTAATGTGGACTCCTGCGTACATGGCTAAGAAATGTTTTGGTATTCATCATGATTATCATTAGTCATTACCATCACAACTGAACTGACAAGGTAGAAGTTAGGACTTAGAGAGATTTAATGATTATTTAACTTTAATTGAAGCAAGAGTTTGTCAGAAAGTGTATGGAGCTTTTAAATCAAAATTTTCATAAAAGTACATACTTAGTCATAAAATCTCTCTAAGCACACTTTACTAGACGTGTTAACAGGCTCCTGCATCTTCTAAAATTCAATACTATTACTTACTACAAAAAATCTGATACTAAGAAAATAGAGATATCGTAAGGTGGATGATGAGATTATCTTCTGTTTCAGGACTTTTAAATAATTTTAAACCGATTACGGCGAATCCAAAAAAAATTTACATATAATACAACATGACTGGTGAGACATTACCGATACTTATGGAGAGTACTCTGTACTCGATTCTCATTATAATTATGTAATAAAATTAGGTTCTTAATTTTTTCCGAATTTCCCAAAAATAAATGAATCATGGATACTAAGTAAATTACGCGGCTAGGCAAGTAGGCATACTATGCGGCCGGTGCAGAGGCGTGCGCTACCAAAGAAACACCACACAACTACCCCTCCCGCGTTGGGTAAATATTTATTTAACATTTACCCAGTAATCAATATTTTTTTATATCATTTTTTTCCAACTAATATAATAGCCAAATATCACGTCCTCGAGTATTGAACATGTCTCACCAGTCACGCAGTATACTCATTACTATAATTTCTAATAATTTCTTACTTTCCTCGAAAGCTTAAAGATGTATGTACTAAGTAGGTCTTGCAATGACGTCTGGAATACGTAAGACCTAAATATCAACAGCGGGGTTCCGCGAAGTATGCGCTCGCGTGTTGCGCACGCGCCGCTAACGCAACCAAAGTTAAACAATATGATCTTCTTTAGTATTTAGTAATCATCATTATTTGTTTTAAATGACACTTAAAAAAATATAATAATATGATGTAGCCAGCCCTTTATAGAGGGCCGTAGGCACTGTATGGATTTATGGCTCTTCTAGGCTTTAAAACTGTGAACTGATCCTAACAAGTATTATTACGGAGTACTATTATATATTCTGTGGTATTATGCTAAATAGTCGATCTCAGTCAGGAAATGTTGAATTTTGCAGATTATACAGAGATTTTCACAGACGAAAAGAAGAATGTCCTTAATCGCCGATTAAAATGTATGGAATTGACATAAGCGTTCGGTAATATGACGTTGACGTTCGACTCGTCTTATGTCAATTCCATACATTTTGATCGGCGATTCTATAACGAAGCGAAAACGAAAAGATTTTGGCTCATCCCCCTTATCTCCTAGTTCACTTTTCAAGCTATTGCTTGTTAAACTAATATATTATTGTATTCTGTGCTATATTTGCATAGTTTTTATCGCGGGCTAATCTTCAAAATTCAATCAAGAAATTCCGTAACAAAAAAAACCTAACACGCCCCACTCCGACCGGCACAGCGGTACAGCGTTGCACACTTCGGCACGGTGTTTGTGTGCATGCGACATACGTCTATACGAGTTATGATGGCATAAGTTGATAAAAAATTTTATGCAATAGCTCGCGGCAGTCCCCAAGTGCCACTGTAAGTATTTTTTTCGGAGGGAATTTCCAGCAGCCATTTTGAAGGTTATAGTGACAATAACAAACAGTTATACTCCCACACTGGGCACTGGCCCCACCGTTATTATTTAACTGAGATGTAACTGTTACGATACAATAATTACTAAACTGTAATGTTATTTGCAGGTTAAGGTAATTTCGGAATTCGGTCGAAATACTATAAAATGTTGGCTCAACATTTTAAGTACAGTATTAAGAAATCTTAGCGCTTTCCGGTTTCCCACTATTAACTAGAAGATAGTGAGTACAATCTATACTAATATTATAAATGCGATAGTGTGTCTGTCTGTCTGTTACCTTTTCAAGCTTAAGCTACTGAAGCGTTTTTGATGAATATTGGTAATTGGTATGGATTATAGAAATACTTTGAGTCCGAAAAGGACATGGCATACCTTTTTATTCATTTCTCATGCCAATTTTTGTGGAATCACATCACAATATTATATTTATAGTAATTTCGTTTGAACTAAAAGCTTATCAATTAAAGCAGTTTCATTCAAATTCCAGTTCAGTTTGAGCCTGAAGAAGTTTTAGCCTGAGAGACAGAAAGACATAGAGATTACTTTTAAATTAATATTAAAGGTTGGTTTTGTTATTACAGAGAACCGTACATTTTTCCGGGTTAAAACCTATAGTCCCGGGACTCGATGTATCTCCATGCCCAGCTAACAGCTTTGTACAGTGTGGCTTGAGTGTGAAGAGGTAACAGACAGACAGACAAAATTTCGCATTTATAATACATATAAAATATTAGAATGGATTATGGAAGTATGAGTTAGATGTGGTTAGAAGGGCTCAGTAACCGCGGCTTGGACAACCGCGGTGAAGCGAAGAGGCAACCAGGGCCGGCCGGTGTCGCCGCCTGGCCCGAGGAGGGCGCTCCCAGCGGACTGGAGGAGTCCGCTGCGGATGCGCACCGAGGTGGGGCCGCAGAGGAAGAGGCAAGTAGGTATTACGGTGCGCCGCTTGCCCTATCCTCTGCGGCCGAGGACGGATCGCGGGGGGGAGAGGCATTGTGGTAGGTTGCCGCTTTCCCTACCCGCCCTGCGAGCTGGCCGTTCCGTTTGAACGGCATTGGTGGGGCCGCAGAGGAAGAGGCAAGTAGGTATTGCGGTGCGCCGCTTGCCCTATCCTCTGCGGCCGAGGTGTGGTCGGTGGCAGAGCCACAGACCTGATCTGCCACATGGCCTCCAAGTAGCAGACTCGGGGGGCGTCTGCTACAGCCCTGGTGGGGGCCGAGGAGGAGGGCGCACGTGTCGTGCGCCCATCGTGGAGTCTTCGGACCGCTGGCGGGGTCGCGGATGTGTGTATCGTTCCCGTGGCCCCGTCAAAAGGCGGCGTGGCGGAAGATGGGGGGGGGGGGTTTTAGTGGGTATACCGTGGTCTCATCAGCTACGGGAGTCCCACATCACCGCTCGGGTCGCCCCCTGCGCCTGGGTGGTATGCGTAATGCATTTCCCCCTCCGGAAAAAAAAAAAAAAAAAAAAAAAAAAGATGTGGTTAGAAACGAAATTAAGTATTCCTGTTAATTGTCTGAAATCCAAAAGAATTTTCGATTCTCACTTTTAACTCTCTTCAGACTACTTGCAATATTTCAAATAATAAATTACCTTCCTATAAACTAGTATAAACAATAATATTATTTGTGGACAATAAACCACGCCTGTTAATTTCAGAAATGTATTGTTTAGTAGAATTATTATGTTTATGACGTGGTGGTTAAGGTGTTTGTTACTTGTTGATGTAAGATGTTCACTGAAACTATAAGTTATGGCCTGTGAAGGAGTCGGTATACTTGCGAAGATAGTCCTAAATCTTCTTATATATAATCATCGGCCAAGTGCGAGTCGGACTCGCGCACGAAGGGTTCCGTACCGGTATATGTATAGTGAAAGTAGACAAAAAATTGTGTTTTTTGTGTTACCATTATTGATTACGAGCAAAAAAGGCCAAAAAAATCACGTTTCTTGTATGGGAGCCCCCCTTGAATATTTAATTTATTTTGTTTTTAGTATTTGTTGTTATAGCGGCAACAAATATACACAATCTGTGAAAATTTCAGAAGTCTACCTACAGTGGTCCGTGAGTTACAGCCTGATGACATACAGACAGACAGACGGACAGACGGACAGACATCGAAGTCTTAGTAATAGGGTCCCGTTTTTACCCTTTGGGTACGGATCCCTAAAAATGGATTTTCAAATGTGTTATTCACGCTAAAACTGAAAACGGCTGAACGGATTGGGCTGATTTTAGTCTTAAAATATTCGTAGAAGTCCAGGGTTTTAAAGTGACACGAAGTTCACCGGGACAGCTAGTAAAATATAAATTTTCTTTGCCTATTTTGTATTATAATTTTGTGTTGGATAGTCGATCGAGGAAGGCGTTACTCGTTAGGCCAACAACTAGACCGACTTTCAAGTCATTAATCTAAATCAGAGGACAACCTATCGATACCAGAAGTATCAATTAATGTAAGGGACAAAACACTGTTTTTCAGGAGAGCCAAAAAACGATTTTATTTTTTTAAATCTCTCTATAACTTTTTACTGTTGCTTCCAATTTCAATTGTGTTTAGAACAAAGTTTCTTAGAATTTTCTCTTCTTTCATGCTATAAAGTAAATATTTTGGAATACTAAACGGCTTAAAATATAGCATGTCCCTTACATTAAAAAAATATGTTTAGTTGTCCCTTAAGTTACTAATATTTTATGTGTAAAGGGTGAAGCATACCGTAAGCGGCAAAATAAATAGAAAATTATACGAAATTCTATTGTAAAGAACTCTTATAGTATTGCAGTTCAATGTAACTATAGATTTTCTACTAAAATTATAGTATTTTGATACCATCAAAATAGGTTCATTGCATGATTAATGTTAGTTTCAGCTATCACAGATTTAAATGAAATTTAGGGATACAAAAATAAAACGATTTATTGTTAACATTTTTTATTTATTTTTAACGACGGATAAAGAAAAAATGTTTCTGAGACTTAATCAACAGTCTTATTTATTAAGTAATGGAATGAATGTACTGGAAACAAAAGAAAAATGAAAAAATATGAATTATAATTAGGAATGGACAGATTATGATGATATAACGATTAGTAAGTAAATTAAACTATTTTAATGGTAAAATTGAAAGCGTTGAAATAACTTCTTCTATTTGGTATTTTATCTAGTTATCATCATCAGCTGTCATCACATCTTCATCGTCGTCAGTTTCAATGAGGGTATCTTTAACTGGCGATTTATTCGGCAGGTTTAAATATTCAACGTGAAATCTTTTTGGTATTATACCGGTTTCACATAATTTTTCGAGATCATTGTATTTCGGAATGGAAATTGGAAGCCTCTCTTTATATAGAGATGGTAAATTGTCTGTGTTCCATTGACTTAATATGTCATTGCTAGTACTTTCAGTTGCAGATTCATTATTGCTGTCTATATTTTTTGTAATTTTACCGCTAGCAGCACTTCTTTTCCTAACCCCTTTACCCTTTCTTCTTGCGTTAGAATTCACAAACAACACTAAAAAATATATAAATAAATAGTAAATTTACTATTTATTTATATATTTTTTAGTGCTTTTGTCTATTTTTTGGTGTTTAAATATTTAGTAGTAAATTTACAAAAAAATATTTAAACACAAAAATTTTTTTTAGTACTTAAATATTTTGTAAAAAAAACTTGTTCAGGACCCTAGGTAATTACTATCTTAAGCTGAAAAATAACTCAAACATGTTAAATATTTTCGTATGAGAAAATGATTTTGGTATTAAGAATGTATGAAAATTTCGAGGGTAACCCGGGCCCTTAAGGTAGACTTATTGTATGGGTCAACTCGAGTAGAAATCCGTCAACACTTTAACGTAAGGGACATAACAACTGTAGACTTACATTGTTTATAACGCAACAATCTCACAAATAAATAAAGTAAAGCAAATACGAATTTGATTTCAAGTTATTACATAATCGGCATATTGTAGTAAGGAGTTGAAATTAAAGATAGTTTTGTGAGATAATAATGTAAGAGAAAAATTAAAAAAAAACTATAATCATGAATTAAAGTAAGGGACATGTTATTTAAATCAACTGATTTGTGGTTTAAGGTAAGGGTGTAAATTATTAAACACTATTACTTACTTTATTTTTCAGAGAAAAAAAAATGTAATTGTCTGTTACATCAATTTTTCTGTCACAAATCGTTTTACTCAGGCCAAAAATTTTTACTGTAAGGGATTTTTTTTAAACGATAGAATTTTTTAAATAATATCATTCGATAGAACAGAAAATTCTGAATCCAATGATATATATAACTCATTTTCGCCAAAATGTCCCTTACGTTAATTGATACTTCTGGTATCGCTATATTCAATTTCTCTAGCCCTTGGTGTATCCTCTTAAATATTACATTAAGGCGGACTTGCGCAGATCTGAGTTAAGGTTAACTCTGAGTTGAAGAGTTAACTTTAACTCAGATCTGCGCAAGTGGGCCTTAACAATCAATAATTACCCTAATGAAAAGATAAACTTTTGTCGAGAAAACATGAGAAAAGGGGCGAAAGTCCGAAAGTCAAAACGATGATGAAAAGTGAGTAGTGACAATTCTACTAAGTCAAAAGTCATACCAAGGTTTCTTTGTCATACAACTACGAAACGAAAATAAACTGATAATAATAACAAAGTATGTATATTGTACATATAACAATTATTTTGTCAAAATTGGGCAAATAATTATTATTATAAATTTTTCTTTCGACTGTACTTGTGACGTTGTGTAAGTAAGCTATATTCTTCTATTGCAAGTTTTACGACGCACTTTTGTTTTTATGTCCGTTTGGCGTTTGTCCATCCATCAAAACTCCATATTATGACCAGGTTACTTTAACTGTGGAGGTGAAGGTTTCACGACCTATGTTATAAGGGTCAGCTCACATACTGAATTTTTTTGCGTCCAAAATTGGTCTCTATGCTGTGCGCAATAATACACACATTTCATTGAAAGAGCGACGCAGTTATACGCATATAACACAACGCGATGCATCACGATTCACGAATTCGCATTTTAAAAAACTTTTTTTCCTTGAAATATTATTTTAAACAATTACAGTTACCCTCAAAAAGATTTTGCTATAATTGCTTCCTTTTTCAAACAATTTGGCATTTGCGTATTATCTGAACCCAGTCTGCCGTGGCGGGAAAACGTAATCTATAGTCCGTGCGACAATAGACTTTTTACAGTTATTCCACTCGCCACAAGGTCACAACTCACACAATTTCCTAGTCTAATCAAATCAGGAAAACCATACAAAAAGCAATTCAACTCTGTAATCTTACAATCTTAGAATACAGAACAAAAAAATTAAGGATATTTTTTAAATCACAACAGCCTAGTAAAGCAATCGTGTTATATATTTCACATTTGCACGATTATTATAATTTTACACTATTATTATGTAAACGCAATTTTTTACGTAAGTGATCTGTTTTTTAATATTTTAATTTTTCATTGAAACATAAAAATATGACATGCTCTGCCATCTAGTGGTGAATAGCTGTAATAAACAAAAACTGCCATCTAGTGGTCAGTAGCAAAACAAATTTGTAAGCTATCTTACTATTTAGTTCCATATATTGTCACTGTAGCGCTGCATTCGCATGTTTTGTTTTCAAAAGTTCAAAACTCATTCGATGAAAATGTTAAACTTTGATCGAATGAGTTGAGAACGAAAAAAGAGTTTCACGTTTCTGTGAATTCTTTCTGTTGCTGACTGCTGTATAACGAACGTAGCCGTGTACTTCATTTAGTTAGCCGTGTCATGGGATTATAAAATTACATATTTCATAAACTTACACAATTTGATTTAAATATTATTTTGTTTAATGGAAAAATAATTATGATTTTAGTACTTAAATATTATAACGTCATTTTATAATGTTGTGTAATTTCGGAAATACAGAAGAAGCTGCGGTGTCCGAGTGGTTAAGGAGATGGACTTGAAATCCATTGGGTTCTACCCGCACAGGTTCGAATCCTGTCCGCAGCGAACCTTTTTGCCCCTATTTCATTTACTACCCAGGAAATGTGAGAGAAAAATGTAGCTTTTGGAGCAGCTGTTGATTTTAGCTGCCAAGTTTTTACATAACATTGTTATTTTTGCTTTGACCACAAATCACAATAGTTTTAGACAGTCACATTTTTTCAGAATTCAATAAAATGATATATAAAAATATTTCCATTTATTATTGCAGACTATAAATATATTGAAATTGTGTAAAATACAACGAAAATAAATCAAGTAAAAATCGGCCAAGTGCGAGTCGGAATCGCGCACGAAGGGTTCCGTACCATTATAGAGCAAAATTAGGCCATAAATTGTGTTTTTTGTATGGGAGCCCCCTTATTTTTTATTTTATTTTAATATTATTATTAAATACTTTCTTTTAATATTATTATTAAATACTTTCTTTTAGAAATAAGCAGTTCCTTTGTGTCGTCTTTCTATATTAATTGTATCTGTATGTTTTTTCTTGTGTGCAATAAAGAATTAAATAAATAAATAAAAATACTAAAGTACACATATAACTAAGGATTTTGTGAAAAATTCAAGTACCTACCTGTTGCCGTTTTTGATATAGAGCAAAAAAGGCCAAAAAAATCACGTTTATTGTATGGGAGCCCCCCTTAAATATTCATTTTATTTTATTTTTAGTATTTGTTGTTATAGCGGCAACAGATATTATACATAATCTGTGAAAATATCAAATCTCTAGCTATTACCGTTCTTGAGTTACAGCCTGGAGACAGCAAAAAAGGCAAAAAAATCACGTTTGTTGTATGGGAGCCCCCCTTAAATATAGATTTTATTTTATTTTTAGTATTTGTTGTTATAGCGGCAACAGATATACAATATAATCTGTGAAAATATCAAATGTCTAGCTATTACCGTTCTTGAGTTACAGCCTGGAGACAGACAGACAGACGGACAGACGGACAGACAACGAAGTCTTAGTAATAGGGTCCCGTTCTTACCCTTTGGGTACGGAACCCTAAAAAAGCATAAAAAATGTCAAAAGGTTCCTTCGAGCCGGATTTGAACCAGCGACCTATGGATTCACAGCATTTGACCTCTACAGTCCACCGCTCTACCAACTGAGCTATCGAAGGCTATGGCAGCTAGTCAAAATTATGGGTTGGTAGTCACTTGGAAAAGTCTATGTTTATTGTTAAAGATACCATTACATCAACCCTTTTTTATTACGAGAAATTCGTTTTAACTTATTCAGATATTCTTGTTATGAACTTACATTCTATAACATAAATTTAAAAAAAATACATCAAAATTGGTCCACCTGTTTGAATGCTACGATGTCAGAGACAGACACACACACAAATAGACAGACAGATACGTCAAACTTATAACACCCCTCTTTTTTTGTCGGGGATTAAAAATTAACCGCCTTGATTAAAAAAATTTGTCTCCTATAAAAATAAATACATACTTACTTAAACAATACGTAGGTTTTGATGATATAAATTGCCAGGCGTTATATTTACTTGTGTTTTAAGGAGTTTATTTCGACATACAATAGTCCGATTGATTTCTCATTTTGTCAGTACTCAAGATGCATCTCGGTTTCAAGACACGGTTCAGGCTCTGTGATTGGTTGACTGTCAAAATTTGGACCAATTACAGAGCCGAAATGCGTCTTGAGACCGGGTCGCATCTTAATTACTGACTATTTATACGGGCCGTTAGTGTCTAAACACACTAGGCCGAAGTTACGCGACGTAAGTTAAAATTCCGTTTGATTACGCCCGCAATGTCAAACGCATACAATAAGTAATAATATTATATTATGGACGGAACGGGACGGAATAGTGTGTCATCGGTAATAATACATCGCGGGCGTAATCATGCGGAATTTCTGCCGCGTAACTTCGGCCGCGTGTTTAGACACTTAGGCCTGTATAAGTAGTCAGTACTCAAGATGCATCTCGCTCTTAAGACACGGTTCATTCTCTGTGATTTGTTGGCTGTCAAAATTTGGTCCAATCACAGAGCCGAACCGCGTCTTGAGACCGGGTCCCATTGCATCTTAAGTACTGACTATTTATACGGGCCTTAGTAATACCTAGGTAAGTAAACCGTTTTACCCTTTTAGTACGGAAACCTAAAAAGATATACAAAGTTCACTTTTACTAACTAGGTTCACCGTTCACCGCTCGACTCAAGTTTATTTTAAGCCAATCCATCTGCATTCTGCAATCTGCATACATTTTGTGATATTTTCGTATCACTTTCGCTAGCTTATACCATCATTCACCCTTGACTCTTGAGTTGTATTAATATAAAAAAATGTCTATATAAGTAATATATAAAACTCAAAGGTGACTGAACGACATGGTGCCCAAACCACTGGACGGATTGGGCTGAAATTTGGCATGCAGGTAGATGTTATGACGTAGGCATCCGCTAAGAAAGAATTTTGATAAATTCCAACCCTAAGGGGTTAAAATAGGGGATGAAAGTTTGTATAAAATAACACTTCTTAACGCGAGCGAAGCCGCGGGCAAAAGCTCGTATATTATACAGCCGAATATTATAATAGAACCTCCTTTTTAGGGTTCCGTAGTCAACAAGGAACCCTGATAGTTTCGGTCTGTCCGTCCGTCTGTCCGTCTGTCCGTCTGTCCGTCTGTCCGTCTGTCCGTCTGTCCGTCTGCGGTTTCCTCAGAGACTATAGGACTTACAAAGCTGTAATTTGCCATGAATATACATATTAATAATGCCGACAAAATGGTAAGTACATAAAATATTTAAATTTTTTTTTTATGGTACCTCCCCTACACATCAAGCGGGGTTGAATTTTTTTTTCGCGCCCACCCCATCGTGTGGGGTGCCGTTGGATAGGTTTTTTAAAAATATTATGAGTATTCATAGATCATTTTCCGGTTTAGGGATCCATTTGTGAAATATTAAGTTTTAAAGTGGAAAAAATCGTTAGGGTCCAGTGTCCCCCCCTTCTACCAGCTAAACGGTTGCTTCTGGAAATGTGAAAAAATTCACGGGAGTAGAAAATATGCTGAATTTAAAAGGAAAACTATCACGGCTAAGTTGACTTCATAAGTTATTGAGTAATAGTCGATCAACTAAAAAAATGTATTCGGCGAAGTATAAAGGAACTTTTCGTTCAAATTCCTTTGAGATGATGTTGTTAGTAGTGTAAAACAATATGTTATAAATGTACATTCATTGACCATACAGAAATTTTCAAAAACTAGTGGTGCTACGGAACCCTACATTGCGCGTGGCCCGACACGCACTTGGCCGGTTTTGGATGTCAGTTAAATATAAGTATAACATTTTACTTTGATTTTTTGTTGATTTACCCATTGTTTTGGTTAGAAATTCCGTAAGTACTGTACTTATCGGAAAAAAGGAGCCTATCCTAGAGCCTAGGCCCTAGACGCCTAGAGTCTTAACTCCTAATGTGCCTAGGAATAACCTAGGTAAAACATATTTCAATATTATTTTCCACGAATTACGAAATCAATTTTAACAAAGAAAATTCCCATCTAGTTACCAGTATAAATAGCCCCATTTAAGCATCTTGCTTGTATAACGAGCGATTAGGTGGCCATTTTCCCTCGCACTCGGAGACGGAACCGATCACAAGAACTCATTTGCTGGAGGTCATCTGATAAGACGTAGAGTTACTGAACCAGAGATGTGGCAAAATGTGTTATGTGTCCGCCAATTCGCAAAATGTTCCAAATTCCAAACGAATCTTTTTGATCTTCTCATACACGCTGATTTAAAAATAAGAGCTTTTATACATTGACAATAGCTAGTGAGTAGTAACTAGCCTCGTCGTTTGGACCAAAATATGCTTTAAAATAGCACATAATATGTACTAAGGACGACTTTTGATAATAATATAATATTTCAGAAACCAAACTCCCTCTAAAGCTTAGGCTGACGTCTAGTAGAGACGACTTTCCGATATACTTAGGGCCTGTTTCACAACTTCCTGATAATCAAGGCTATCCACAAGTTAACTTGACAGATAGAGTATGGAAAATCTGTGAAAAAAGTTGTGGATAGCCTATCCGGCTTCATCAGGAAGTGGTGAAACAGGCCCTGAGTGGACATTTCTGACACAAAATAACTCTACTAGGATCAACACAAACACACAACATTATCTTCAATGCAATCATCGTATGTTTACAGCTCATATGGAGGGAACTCCCGCGGGAACATTTCGCCCTCAAAATTTGCGCGATGGCGCATTAAATCGCCGTGAAACATTGACGTCATCGGTTTTAGCAGAGCACAGCCTCCATTGTCAAACACATATTTAATTACGTGCCCGTGTGCAGTGCGGTACGCGCAAATCTGTCCACAAAACACCGTACCTCGCTCCAATTTATTACGCTAAAACCTACCCTATCTCTTATAGACAAGGTGTAATTTTAATCTCAAATCTAGTGTAGGTTACGACGTTAACAAGTTGGTTTCACGGGGCAAATTTCGGCCGATTCTGCGTCTCTTTACGCCTGCGCAAAAAACAAATTGAGGCACGTAGTCACAGACCACAGTGTGGCGGCGCGCCGGCTCGCGCGCTCGCCTGCCGGGACTCCGGGAAACCTGGCGGTTAATAACAACATGCCCCGAGTGTTGTGTATGTCAATTGAGTCTGTGTCTTCCGTTGTGGATGGTTGTTTTGAGGTAAGTTGTGAATCGCGTGAGATTACGGTCGTACATGATTTGCCCTTGTGTGTCATTAGAATTATTTTTGTTGTTAAAAGCCTACATGTACATCTACATTATAGGCTTAAAGCACAGATTACTAGTTATTGTTCTTTATAGAGAAAATCATTCTAAAGTACTGAGAAACAGCGGTTCTTGGTAAAACGTGTACGTCGATTTCAGCTCTCAATTCATTTTTCTTTGTCTATGTTTTGAAAACCCTTTCCCTGTCGTTATCCCTTTCCCTTCGCGTCACATCTAGTTGCTATGATGGGTATATTATTTAGAAGAAAAAGTTGTAGGAGAGATTTATTGTCACTTTAGCCTAAAGTTTAGGGTATAATGTTGATAACGTAGAGACTGGCATATCATTATATTTTATAGTTTTTTTTTGGATCCGTTTTCAGTCAGAACTAAAACCTTTTAAGAATTATGTATTATATTATGGAGTACGAGTACTAGATGATGCCCGCAACTTGTTTATCGCGCGGGAACCTTACATTTTTCCTATCCTATGTCCTATCTCGGGACTCAAAGTATCTCCGTGCCAAATTACAGCAGAATCGGTTCAGTGGTTCGAGCGTAAAGAGGTAATAGACAGACAGACAAACAGACGGACAGACAGACAGACAGACACACTTTCATATTTATAATATTATTAGTATTAGTATATTAGTATATTAGTATATTAGTATATTAGTATATTAGTATATTAGTATATTAGTATATTAGTATTAGTATTAGTATATTAGTATATTAGTATATTAGTATAGTATATTAGTATATTAGTAATTAGTAATATTAGTAATTAGTATGGATGAAAGCTTTTTTTTTTCTTAGCTTAAATCATTATAGAACTGCTACAAGTTAACTAAGTACGGCACTGATGGCAGGTTTATTCCATTACGTTATTCCAATCCAGTAATGCAATCTAGCACTGGATTATTACTCGAATAACGTAAACCCGTTATATCAAGTTTATAAAACTACGAATAACTTCAATATTAATATCGTAATATTACAAATCCTATCTTGACGCTCTATAATGCAACCTCTCTTGTCTCTACAGCCAGTGTGGAGGACTTAGATACAAAATAGTATGTAGAATATTATTTGTATACACTATACTCTATTATATATTATGCTTGTCCATGATCGACGTCAGTTCTGCACGCTATACACATGATGTAATGGCAATCAAAGAGTACGTAGGTAATGTAATCAACTAATCATAGTTATTGCGTACATCCATCAACTGATGAGCTTATTAGAATGACGCCCGCAAATCCGTTGCGCCAAAATTAGTTTATCACGTGGAACCGTACATTTTTCCGGTACAAAAAGTATCGTAAGTCCTTTCTCGGGACTCAAAGTATCTCTATGCCAAATTTCAGCAAAATCGGTTCAGAGGAGGAGGAAGCTCAATATTAAAGGCTAGCATTGTTGTAATTTCAACATTTTCATCTTTCATTGTTTGCCAATTGCCTGCGGTCAGTTACAAGTTACAACAATGTTGTAGATACTAAAGTACCTCTCGGCTGTCGGTATCAACACTATTGACAGGGCAATTGAGACCATTAAATGCATTGCTTTTGCAAATGCAGGGTAGCAAGATTTTGATGCAACATGGATGCAACTAAAACTTGCATTACATCCACACTGAGCTTCTTGGCCAAACAATCGAAGTAAATAGTAATAATAATTGTCTGTGAAAATGAGAGTACCTGTCAATTAGTTTTTCTTGTGGTACACTTTTGAAAAACGGAATTTTTGCGAAGTTTTCCACCTATGTAATTTGAATTGACAGAAGAAGAGGGCACAATCACTTGCTCGCTCCTCATCTACGTAACAACTCGTGCCGTCTCTGTTTGTTTTGAACAGAGTTGTAATAATTATTGTCATCGCGTCATCAACATTTGAAAGCAAGTAACGTAAAAACTAAAAAGGCGCGGAAGTATTTAATTTACAAATTTCGCTTTTATCGCAAATAAAATGCAGATATTTCGCTTTTATCGCATCTATTTCGTAATTAAAGGAAAACGTATCCCTATAAATAGGTTATTGTTGAGACATTTAATCTTCTTGGAATCAGAAGCAGAACTACAGTCATTACAGTTCCAGGAACGGGAAATTCGAGTCTAATAATAGACCGACATTATGTACTTGTGACATTGAACAATTAGCTAAATACTAGATGATATAGGTAGGTAGGTAGGTACTTTTTATGTTATTTCCCACAATTACAGTTGTTTTTTTATGCAGAAAAATGTACGGTTCTCTTGGATTTTTTTATTAAAGCAGACGGAGCTGCGTGGAATGTCTCTAGTTTATTATAAAATATATATAAGTAAAATATACGGAAACAATGATTACTTAATGTAAAAATATTATGTTTTTATAGATTTTACGTATGACCAGAAGCGTAGCGTTCCTTGGCGGGGGCCCCTTATAAAAATTGTTTGGGGGTCTGGATGCCTTTTTACTTTTAAGAGTGGGTTGCACCAACTTACTTTAACTATAACTTTAACCATAACAAAAAGTCAAATGAACTGTCAAATCCCAAGATTAAAGTCCATAATGGACGCCATATTTGACGATAACCTTAACTTTAACTACGCCTCTGGTGCAATTCACCCTTTAGAAATGTAAAGTTTCTATTAATTTTTACTTAGGCACGGGGGCCCTTGTGGACCGGAAGCCCTGTATAATTGATACGGCATATTATACGGCTGTAGCTACGACACTGCGTATCAACACGTATCACAAAGAATTAATATATAAATCTATCATTGACTCTATTTTGTAGTCGACATAATACTCACTGTTCTTCTTGACCTGTTCTAGATATTGCTCAAGTGTAAACCTAAAAGATAGGGCTCAGAATAGCTTAGGGTTCCTGTTTGATCCGGTCCTTTGATATGTAAAATATAGATGTGTGGATTTACATTAACTTGGCAAAAAATGGTGCGTTTTACTTTTATTAATAAATTAATTAATTAATATAGGCAACCCTACGCTAAGCTTGAATGCACTTCTGAGCTTTGACACAATGTACTAGTGTTGATAAGTACTGTAATGTTGCCATAAACAAAAGTTTTGTCACCGCGCCAAACTCTTTTTTGCCAAGCTGTACTGTCAATGCACACATAACGTAAAGAAATAATAGACGGACATACTTTCATCATATTAGTATGGACAAGCATGGTTTTTAGGGTTCCGTAGCCAAAATGGCAAAAAGGAACCCTTATAGATTCGTCATGTCTGTCTGTCTGTCTGTCCGTCCGTCCGTATGTCACAGCCAGTTTTCTCCGAAACTATTAGAGCTATGCTATTGAAACTTGGTAAGTAGATGTAGTCTGTGAACCGCATTAAGATTTTGATGCAAAAATGGAAAAATTATTAAAAATTTTAGGGGTCCCCATAGGTACAACTGAAACAAAAAAAAATTTTCATCTAACCTATGCGTGTGGGGTATCTATGGATAAGTCTCCAAAAATCATATTGAGGTTTCTCATATCACATTTTTCTAACCTGAATAGTTTGCGAGAGAGACTCTTCCAAAGTGGTAAAATGTGTGTCCCCCCCCCTCTCTAATTTCTAAAGTAGGGGCATGATAATTCTAAAAAAAATATATGATGTAGATTACTATAAAAACTACCAACGAAAATTGGTTTGAACGAGATCTAGCCAGTAGTTTTTTTTATACGTCATAAATGGTAAACCTTAATCTAAATTGCATTAAATCGACTGAAATATAAAAATAAATCAAAAACCTTTTAATTTCATAAAAATAAACCTTATTGCTGCTGCGGAACCCTTCATGGGCGAGTCCAACTCGCACTTGGCCGCTTTTTTTTATTTCTTTACAGCCGTGTTATTAAAGTTTAATACACTGTTGCAGCGTCGAAGTTAGCGGCTAATTGGCAGGGACAAGATTTAGTGAGCGGTTATTGAGTTAGCCGAGCTCGTTACTCGCGAAATGATGCTCTGACCTGAAATACAGTTTTAAAATTATAATAAAGTTCCAATATAAATACTTAAAAAATTATTGCCCAATTTCACCAACGTCTGTTAATGTTAACAGCTCTTAAAAAAGTCATATCTTCTCTTTCATTCATATGAAAAACGAAAGAGATAACGTGATAATCTAAATCGAGATAAACGTAATTGAGCATTAAGTTTAACAGTCGTTGGTGAAATTGGCCCAAAGTTTATTATATTATTTGTGTATCTTTAGTATTACTAGGACTATATTTTCATCCCTGACAAAAATCTTTTACTAGTTTATTCTCATTATTGTACATCTATTGCGCATTTCAGTTGTATAGTGCAGGGGTTCCCAAACTGTGCGCCGCGGCGCGGCGCGGGCGCGGGCGCCCTGGTGCGCTGTGGTAAGGCAAGAGGGGCGCCGCGAGTCGATCCTCCATCATTATCCGAAACCACAAATATTATAAAAATAAATTATAATATTAATTATGTAAAGCAGGTAGACGATTGAATATTTGTTTATTAGGTATCATTTACCTGCTCAGCCTAACTAGGTGATTTATGTATATTTTTCTAATAGCTTGGTAGAGTAGGGCGCCGTGACAAAATATTATGACGTGTAAGTGCGCCGCAGGTTGAAAAAGATTGGGAGCTCCTGGTATAGTGCATAAACGACTGATTTAAATTGATGCGTTTTAAAGTGAGTTTAATTGAGAATTATACAAAATATGTAAGGAAATTATATGAGACGTTTATCTGTTCAACAGAGCTGTTGATTGGTTAATTATGTGATGTTAGTTAATCTCTTGTGAATAAAACACCTGCCAAAAAACCTCTGAAAGCAGTAAGTATGTACCACAGTCAGTGAAGCTATTGTTACCAAATACTAGACCAAAATATTATGTACTCGGTACATACTAATGGTTGATAGTCCAAATCAGGAAACAAATTCATATGTCAGTATGCAACTTTATGACTAGCTTCGTGGTTTGGACCAAATAAACTACTCAGAAAGCTAGGGGTGATCGAAAAGATACGGCAACCTTCAGTACTCGAATGGTAATAATAATATTATTGTTTCTGAGTCTTACGGGCCGTCCAGAAGTTGCGTTAGATTAAATTTTTACCACTTTAGAATATTTTTTACACTTTAGATTAGGGGGAGGGGCCCCATCATTTAAAAATAAACATTACAAAAACTCAAATTGTTATCTTGAAAAGTTTAAAATAAGTTATCAGTGTTCAACTTTAGTTTGCAGTAAGTAACTAGTGAAAAGTCATTAGACTCATTAGTGTATGAAAAAATAACAGAACTGCGCAAATGATTCTTTATCAGCACACGAGATTTGGCTAGACCCCTCCCCCCTAAATATCTCGCGTAACTAGTGAACTGCCCCTTATGTAATGAGTGGTAAAGTAGATTATTGCGTGACACAGCGTTATCGTGCCAACAAATTATGTTTCCTAAGTAGAGCTTGTATACTCCACACAAAATTCATAAAGCTCATAGTTTTGTCACCTTCTATCTTTATGCAGATGACAGAGATAAACGATTTTGAAAGTCAACAAACAAGCTATGTAACAATTTACACTATATCACGCCCGTAACCACAGAATAGATAAAATTAATAGTACAAGTACCGTCTCAGTTGCGTAAAAATTCGTTAATCGCGCGGGAACCGTAAATTTCGAGATAAAAAGCCCTACGCGGCTGAAAATAATGGGTATTATTACTTACTTACTTATATATACTATACTTCTGATAATATGGGACATGATATTTTATGTGTCTGTAGACTTATTTTACTTTCTACCTATGCCTAATAAGACTACTATTATTAGGTTAACTTAGTATAGATAAACCATTTTATGTTTTTTAATACATGAGGAATGTTTTAACACTACCAAAACTTATTTACAGTACAATAATTTCATTACCGCTTCAACAAGTCTCAACACCTTTGTATGAAACAATTGACTTTTTCTTTTAAGATTACTGCATGCTAAGGGCCTGTTTCACCACTTCCTGATAAGGTGCCGAATAGGCTATCCACAACTTTTTTGACAGATTCTCCATAGGTACTTCATCTGTCAAGTTATGTGGTGGATAGCCTATTCGGCACTTATCAGGAAGTGGTGAAACAGGCCCTTAAAATTGCCTAATTGCTTCTTTTCGCTCCTAAGTCCTACGGGTCAATTCTGCAACGCAACACGTAGATGCATTTCTAAATTTGTAAATATGGATATTAAATTTGTTTAACGCAATTGAAATCTGTCAATTCTGTACTTTTGAAATGCATCTACGCGTCGCGTTGCGGTTTGAATTGACCCTAAAAGTTTGGATAGGGTTCAAAATTCTTCCCGTACTTATATTATCTTTTCAATACAAGACACCTTTTATGAACACACAAGCACTTGGCGTTGCAATATATTTGGCGCTGGCTCGTATTTGCGACTTGACCACTGGCTTACGTAAGCCACTCAGCTTATTTGCCGACCCAGATTTGTACAAACGATGAAAAGCTGATTTGTTTTTTTGCGATAGAATGTAGTTTAACCGATCAACAAAAAGGGAGATTTTTCCGTCTCAAAAATTTTAATGGGCTATAAGTATCCATACTTAATATTACAAATGCGAAAGTGTGTATGTCTGTCTGTTACCTGATACTTCTTCACGACCAAACGGCTTAACCGATTTTTCTGAAATTTGGTCGATACCATTCAATCACACGGCTATACGGTAAACGACGTATATATCCGTATATATCGTATACAAGTACACTATTACTTTTTTGATTCATACTTTTAGGTTCAATGTACTATTTGAAATATGCATGCCGTGTCCTGTCCCAGTTACTTGTTGGCGAATAACAATAAAATATGAAAAATAAAAGCATGACAGAATACAATACAATAGGTACAATAGCACGATCCTTCTGCTCTTGTTACCAAGTTTAAGCTTTTAAAAGATACAGATTTTATTTGATAGCCGTTTTAGGCAAAAAGTTAGAAGCTAAAATTTTTTGGCAATTTTTTATGAAATCTGTGTGAAGCTATGTTTTGCCTGTATATCATATTATACATGCGAAAGTGTGTCTGTCTGTCTTTCTGTCTGTTACCTCTTCACGCCGACACCGCTGAACCGATTTCGCTGAAATCTTGTATGGAGATAGTTTGAGTCCCGGAAAAGCACATAGGACACTAATTATTGTCCCAGTAAAACGTACAGTTCCCGGGCGATAAACGAGTTTGTGGCGCAACGGAGTTGCGGACTTGCGGGCATCATCTAGTAGACAGAAGTACCGTACTATAATGTGTATAATAATAATAATATATCTATACTTAAAATAAAACTGTAGAAATGTGAATTAGATATTCAAAAAATAATAAGCGATGTAGTAACACCCCCTGTTACTACATCGCTATAGAAGCCAAAACTGTGGTTTGTTTTTAGGTCAGATTAACTGTTTTTCCAACATAACATCAGTTTTCCCCCCACCCCTCTTAGGGGAAAAAAGGGGGGGGGGGGGGGTAAGATTTTGTATCAATTACTGATGAAGTAGAAATACTTTAAATGGCAAAACAACGTTTGCCGGGTCAACTAGTACATATTATAATAAAACTGTAGAAATGTGAATTCTGTACAAAGACAAGATATTCAAAAAATAATAAGCAGGGGGTGTTACTACATCGCTATACAAGCCAAAACTGGTTAGTTTTTAGTCTGTCTGTCTGTCTGTCTGTCTGTCTGTCTGTCTGTCTGTCTGTCTGTATGTTTGTTCCACTATCACACGAAAACTACTGATCCGATTTGAATGCGGTTTTCGCAAATATATTTGTCTTCTAACTTAACATCTGGTGTATAAAAATTTCCCCCCCCCCCACCCCTCTAAGGGGACGAAAGAGGGGGTTAGATTTTGTATCAAACTTTTGCTTTAACACGAAAACTACTGATCCGATTTGCATACGGTTTTCGCAGATATATTTGCCTTCTTCCAACTCAACATCTGGTGTATAAGCTTTCCCCCCCACTCCTCTAAGGGGACCCAAAAGGGGGTCAGATTTTGTATTAATTTTTTTCTTTAATGGACTTACGTCATATTATTAACTGTTTTTCCAACATAACATCAGTTTTCCCCCCATCCGTCTCAGGGGACAAAAGGGGGGGGGGGAGATTTTGTATCAATCACTGATGAAGTAGAAATACTTTAAATGGCAAAACAACGTTTGCCGGGTCAACTAGTTAATAGTATATTATTATGTACACGAATAATATTATATTAAAACTGGAAAACAACTAACTCGGAAACAAAAGTTCAGTTCGAACGCAAACTATTACCTTTTGTGTGATATTGTATAAACTGTAAACACTGTTAGATAGCTTATAACTTTGCATCCGAGCTGAGCAAATAACCGGGTTATATGTCACTTCTCTTCCTTTTCATTATCTATGTTATTGCTTGTTTTATGAAATTTTCTTATACTTATCGTTTTACGACCGCACTCAGAGATATAATATTATAAGTATTTTGGGTTAAACTTCAATTTAATGAAAAGTTTGACAGGTAAATAATATATGGGGCTTCATGGATGTAAAAAAAGGCAGACGGAGTCTTGTTATGCACAGCACTGTGTATGACTGTGTCTTCAGAGTCGGTCACGACTCACGCACACATTCTTAATGTCAAATGGCCGACCTAGCGTAAGAATGTGTGCGTGCGGACCGTGTACGTAAACCGCTATAGCTAGAGTTCTGAAATTTTCACAGATTATGTATTTCCGGTGCCGCTATAACAATAAATACTAAAATAAAAATAAAATTAATATTTGAGGAGGGCTCCCATACAACAAACGTGATTTTTTTGGCCTTTTTTGCTCGTAATTAATAATGATAAGAGGTAGGCACTTGAAACTTTCACGAAGGCCTTAAATATAATTGTTCTTTAATAATTATTAAAAATATTTAAATAAAATAAAAAATTAAGGGGGGCTCAATACTGAATTTTATTTATAAGTACTTTAATAATAAAATGAACATAAAATAAATAATGAAGGAACCATACAAAAACACTATTTTTATCTATTTTTGCTCTATGTGCATAAAAATATTATATTGGTACGGACAATTAGACGTATTATGTACATATCCCTGGGTACGGATCCCATCGTGCGTAAGCTAAACTCGCACTAATTGGGCTATTTAATCTTCTTTAAAATCTTATATCTAAAATTGGATTTCCAAATATGTTAGTCGCGCTAAAACTCGAAAACGGCTGAACAGATTGGGCTGATTTTAGTCTTAAAATATCCGTAGAAGTCCAGGGAAGGTTTTAAAGTGACACGAAGTTCACTGGGGCAGTTTAAAATAAATAAATAAATAAAAATTATTTTATTTCCGAATAAATTTGAAGCAACTGTGCACCGGTTTTTTTTTTGTGTCTGTTTGGCTGCGGAACACTTTCCACAATGCTTTGATTTGATTCAGGATTATCTGTAGCCAAATCGCCGTCTTCTAACGCATTAATGTCAACATTTTCAGTCGTATTTTCCACTGTGTTTCTCGCTTTAGGTTCTTCGGCATTTTTAATTGCTGTTTCTTCTCGCCTGCCTTCCATAGTTTCTGGCTTGAAAATACTTGGTTACTGATTAATGAATTTGTATCGCATGTGCCGAGTGAGTGAGTTTTTTTTTCACATTCGACCGTGAACGCGTTTGGCGTTTACTAAGATTTTGTATGGGATTTGTACAGCGCCACCTAGCGATGCTCACGGGAGTGAGCCCAGTCCAGTGAGTAATCCCATACAAAATCTTAGTAAACGCCGAACGCGTTCATGATCGAATGTGAAACAAAAAAACTCACATTTGGCACACTGACTTTTCGATCTTTATTTTGTGATCGTAGCGTCTTCGTATGTGTGATAGCTTGTAGTCGCAGCTCTACACTTGAATGTACTACTTAAATTAATGAATGAGTACTAAAAGTATGCTCTTTTATACCATTCGGAGAATCGCTTGAAAAATAATTTCCTGTTATTTGCAGTTTTTACGTCAGAACATGTTCCAAACGTGTCACTCCAATGACGTTTCGATGAGTTCGATACACCTATAACATTATCCTGTCTCATTCATTAATTTCCACTTAATCAAACTTACTTGATAAGGGTTTGCCTGTTTTGACCGCAATATGAATAATTTTATTAATTAATTACAATTTTTATAATAGGGAACATGCAAATATGATATTTATGAAAATTTTGCTATTAAAATGTTATAAAAATATAAAAGAAGGGTTGCAAGGTTAATATTTTATAAAATATTGTTTTTACAAAAATTACGAATTAAGAGTACTTAACTTGAAACGGAACGGATTTCAAAACACCAATCAGCGTTCAGTGACGTCATACCTGCGACAGTAGTGACGTCATACAGACTTTGGCGCCAAAATTGACAATTTTAAGCCGCATTTTTGCAGTAAATTCCAATGTTTTAATTTTTTATTATACTTGTGGTCTGCTCTACATGGAGTTCTTTAAAATAGACACAAAAATAAAAATATCGCATCTTCCCTATTGTACAGAACAGTAATTGCAGCTACCATTTCGTGTCTCCATTGATGTCTGTATGTACTAAGTTTTAAATGATAAATCTTAGTCCCAAGGATTTTAAAATTTTGTTTACGACAAGAAATAGCCCAAAAGTGAACATTTTAGAACCATTTTCCTCGGAGATTAATTTTTTATGACCGAATCCTAATCTATTTTAGTACTTTTTAATCGTAATTGAAAAAGGTTGGAATATAAAAGTGGAAACCTAAAACAAGGGACTCCAGATATCTGACACAGATTTATAATCTAAACACGTACATTTATATGTGAAAATAGGTTATAAAAATTATTCTTATGTAAGTAAATAATAATAATAATTGTTTTTTAAAAAGCTCGAATAAAAGTTAGTAATTGATTATAATACTTAGGTATGTTGTTTTTGTTAAGTAGTGATCCACCAAATATATAATATTGTAGTACATATCTAAAAAAAATACACAGCTGTTATAGTACATATCTAAAAAAATACGCAGCGAAAGTGTGTCTGTCTATCTGTCTGTCTGTCCGTCTGTTACTACTTCACGCCCAAACCGCTGCACCAATTTTGCTGAAATTTTTTACCTGGAGCCCCGGGAAAGGACAAAGGATCCTTTTTATCCCGGGAAAATGGACAGTTCTAGATAAACGATTTTTGGTGCAACAGAGTTGTGGGCGTTATCTAGTTTTATAAGTATAATTAATTACATTTTTAACAACAAATATACCCTTTTTGTATACGTATATTATCTTATATCGAGTTGGGGGATTCTTAAATGACAACTCCTCATTCGCATAAAAGATTTTTTGAGGGTATCTGGAGTCCTGGACGCAATATAGCAAAACAATGTATACCGGGTCGCGTGTTACGTAGCTTATAACCTCTTTGGGGTCGCGTTATTTATAAAAATAAAACATTAATAAAAACAGCATTGAATCTTTACAATAAAATTCCCGTTCGAAATTCAAATTGATAGTATTTCATCAGAACCCCTTTGTAAACGGAACAAGCCAGCTTCATCGCTCTGTAATTAAAACCAGGGCTGCCACGAGCTCGCGTTATATTATGGTGGCAGCCCTGATTTTATCTGTTGCCACGGTAAAAATGTGTATTTTTTGTGATGTTGCGAACTCCCAAAAATATTTAAGTAAACCTGAATCCAGGGAACTTCTTAAATCGTGACAATCATTGTTTTCAAATTCGCCTAAAATTGTTATCTTTAGTGCTTACCAATTTGTAGCAGCATTTTACTATAATTTCTATTTAAACAAAAAAAAGCAAGGAATTTAAATAAACTTGCTTAAAAATACTCCAAAATGCAAAGCACCTAAAAATTCCCACTCCAACATTTCCCATTAATTTAGAGCAAATTTCGCAAGTGGGTAACACTCGTGCTGTATTGTACAACCCTGACACAGTATACCCTGATCTTCTGGTAGTATTGAAGACAGTGATTAATACTGATGGATATCGCCGAGCCTCTGCGCAAATGAATGACGTTTATCTACATTGGGTACAGATCTGTGTCTATTATGGGACTACTCTCTTCCACATTAACCTGTGTATTTTCCCTGTAAAGTGTATCCGATTTTTCAGACTTTGCCTTTTTTAATTTCAGAAAATTCTTTAAATTTATACATACAAATAACACAGTCAAAAATTGTCTGTATTTTTATTATTGTTTTATTTGTTGTAATATTGGACGCAAAAGCTAGAAAACTGATTTTCGTCAAATTTCGCAAAAGGGCCTGTTTCACCACTTCCTGATATAGTATCGGATAGGCTATCCGCAATTTATTTGACAGATTCTCCATACTCTATCTGTCAAGTTAAGTGGTGGATAGCCTATCCGGCACTTATCAGGAAGTGGTGAAACAGGTCCTTAGGCTTTGAATTACATACTGTACTTTATATCCAAACAATGCTTAGTGTTTCCATTCAATACTGTAATAACTAACTATTGTGTTTAAAATCAAGTATTTCAATCAAACATCACAATCGCTTCAGCGGTATGGGCGTGAGAAGGTAACAAACAAACTGAGTTTCGTATTTATAATATTAGTAGTATAGGTTGTACATATTAAATATATTATTATGATTTATGAATAAGCCTCCACAAGTGCTCTAACGAGATCTAATTCATTTCCTTTGAACACAAATTAGATGTTTTTCAAACTAAATTAGGTCTATTTAATGTTATTTATTATGTTTTATTCATAGAAAAGGAAAAAATATATATAAATTTTCATATTTGTAAACCAATCAAGTTTATGGCAGCTCAAGTATTATGTACATTGTAGTACTTACCCTATATAATATTTTTAAACTGTCTCATCAAAATCGGTTCAGACTCCAGTAATACAAGTAAACAAATATACAAAATATTATAATCTCATGATTACTATCTAGAATTTTCCTGGAGCATTCTTTTCCTGTTTTTAACCCCTTAAGGCGGACTTGCGTAGATCTGGGATTAAGTTAACTCTGAGTTAAACATCATGTCATCTGTATCACTCACGTGGTGAATGATACAGATGACATGATGTTTAACTCAGAGTCAACTTTAACTCGGATCTGCGCAAGTGGGCCTTAGAGGTGAAATTTTTATTAAAAATGCTTTCTTTGTAGTTGCCTACGAGGAAGAAGTGTGTGAAATTTTTAAGTTTTTAAGCTTTAATTTAGGCCTTTGCGTTAATCCATCCAGTCTGCTTTGCCTTTTATAAAATTATTGTAACAAGTATTAACTAATAACTAATAAGTTTAAAAAACAATGACTACGTTAAAAATACAAAATTATAACAAAAAAATCTCACATACAAAAGTGAAGAAAAATTTTGCTCATTCAGCTCTGCTACTTTCACAGTAAACTCTATACAGGAGACCCAAGTCTGACCCATACACACCCTAAGTATTATCACTTAGTTTGTTACATCCTGTATAGCAGAATATAGTCAATCGTTACCCTTCCTTTTGACTTCGCCGTAGTCGAGTCAAAGATAATAGAGCCAGCAGGCGTAGCATGGTCACCATAGGAACGGTTTCTTTCTACGGAAGAATAGATAAAGTGACAGATAGACAAGACAAAGAGACAGTTAGACTGTGTAAGTCCGTCATTTTTGTCGATAAAATCTGTCAGTATGTCGATTCTTACCCATGTCTATATCTGTTGTTATGCTAGCCCAGCAGCTCTATAAATAGGCATAGAGAATTTTCGTTAGCCTGTCAATTAGTTGGCATTTTCACCCCACTCGGCAGATCGCCGACCCGGGGTCAAGTCTGTTGTTTAACCCGTCTTCATGACGCCATTATGATCGAAAAATTGTTCGAAATTTTAATTGTTTATGTGTGGTACTTAAATTATTATGTGTGCAGTGTGGTAAATATTGGGTTTATTTACATCCGTTACCCGTACAATCCGTTCTTTTGCTATTGCAAAGCTTTTATGGCGGGCTTTGAGTGCGGCGACCGAATCAAGAAATTCCGTAACGAAAATAAACCTTACACGCCCCATCCGACCGGCACAGCAGCACGGTGTTTGTGTGCGTGCGATCAGACATAATAATATGCGAACTATAATTACATAAGTTGTTAAAAATTTCTATGCAAAAGCCTTTCCACGGCACTCCCCGAGTGCCACACTTTTTTTATTTTGTGTTCGAAACTTAAATTTAAAAAAAAATAAAGTGTAAATCGGTCTGCATTTATGTGTATGTGTGACATGACCTCCGTGTGTGACCGTGTGTGACAATAGCGCGCTGCGGCGCTGCGGAAGTGACGTCATCGACAACGCGCGGGAAAATAATTTTCCGCTTTTTTACGTATTCATTATGAAGGCACTGGTTTTCAGTGTTAATTAAAAAGTAAATAAAAAGGCTTAAAAGTAATTAATAATCCATCTTCCATCTAAATATATAAAACTCAAAGGTGACTGACTGACATGGTGATCTATCAACGCACAGCCCAAACCACTGGACGGATCGGGCTGAAATTTGCCATGCAGATAGATGTTATGACGTAGGCATCCGCTAAGAAAGGATTTTGATCAATTCCATCCCCAAGGAGTTAAAATAGGGGATGAATGTTTGTATATAATAATACTTTTTAACGCGAGCGAAGCCGCGGGCAATAGCTCGTAGCGTATAAATATATAACTGTAACAATTTGGATGCGCTGTAATTATTGTATGTAATGTAATTGTAACTCATATTTAATCGCAACAAAAAAAAACCCTGTGCAGGACATAGTTTAAAGCATGACAAAATAACAGACGGTTTCGGGTAGCATGATTAAAACTTAATAATTAATTAAACGTAAACAATAATTAGAAGCGATACCAAAAAAGAAAGACCTGTTAACCGTCCGTTGATACGTGTATATTTTTTCTTTAAAGTTTTACTTCAATAAATAACTTAATATGACAATAACAACACCTTTTTGTTCTCGCTATTTTAAAAACAATAAATTAAATTAGTTAACCTTAGTGTTCAAATTTTCTTGAACAAAATACCAGAAAACAGACAAGCAATAAAGGTATTATATTTACAAATCTGTATTTACGAAACATCTTTAATAATAAACATCCCCAGATATAACCAGTATATCGCGATCCCGTAGCCGTACAACGCTTGCGCTACGCGGGGTCATCTTATACTGGTTATTTCTACGAGTTGGCTTCAGCTTTTGTTAATAAATTTTTGGATGTTATTCTTTCTGATAATTTATTTTTATTGCACTTTATGAAGCATAAGATGCTTATTTATAAAGTTATTGTTTATTTCCCTAAATTGTGCCTTTGTTAAAGTGAACAATAAAGTATTAATAACGTATTTTAATAAAATTAATGTTTATTTTTATGGTAGTGACTAATGGCAACCTGACATGACGTTATATTATATTATCTAATAATAAAATAATCTTGACATAATTGAATCTACACGATGAAATTTTAGTACACTTTTTTCACTTTCTACCCTCATTACTTTAAAAAAAAATTCTACCATGGCAAATTATACCATACAATAAAATGTTCAACTTTTAAGGTCTTTTATTCGAACACTAAAAAACCTTTAATGTGGTATGTCTCATACGCTACTAACAGTGGTGAGAAGGTTATGCCCTTTTTTCTTTAAAAAATAGATTGTATATTTTTCTTAGCAATCAGAATAAAAAGACAAAAGACGGAGTTTCAAACAATAACCATTATACCACAAACCTACATGTTTTGTAAAGAAAACAAACGAGAAGAGTTCAAAAACATCTTACGTAATGCGGCCTTTGTTGTGCTGAGAGGTGCCAAGAAGCGCAACGCCTGGGGCTGAGACTTGAGAGCTTGCACACTGGATTGCGGATCCGCAACGCAGAAAATTGAGTTAGCTGCGTTTTTTACATTGTGACAGTATCAATTTAAATACATCAAACTAAAAGCCGAGCTTTGTGAGGGCTCGCGTCGTACTTTTTCTGCGTGGTGATAATCTTTAAGGCAGTTTTTTTTTTCTATTTTAACAGTAACCAAACCTTGACTGACCGATGATAACACATGAACATATAAATAAAAATTTCTATGTTGAAGCTCAAATCAATAGGTGATAGTTTTTTCCGTAAAGTGTACCATAAAAGCGCATAGGTTATGTCAATCAAATCTAATCAAATCAAATCAAATCAAAATCGTTTTATTTCTGAATAAATTTAAAATAAATGTTTTCAGAAAGTCCTACATGGCGCCTACCACCGGTTCGGGAACTAACCCGGCGAGAAGAACCCGCGGCGTAAGAAACTCGTGTATAACCAAAACCACTCGCATGGTGTCTTTAGTTAGCTGAACTAAACTTATAACTTACTAGATGACGCCCGCAACTCCGTTGCGTCATTCGTTTGTCGCGCGGGAACCGTGCATTTTTTCGGAATAAAACTAAAAAATATTCTATATTATGTCCTTTCCCGAAACTCAAAGCATCTCCATACAAAATTATTCGTGAGTAAGTCGTCATGTGATCGGACTTTGTCAAGCCCAGCCGATATTCCATAGTATCGTCTATTATGGTCCGTTCGCGTTAAGAAAATAGTGAGTCATCGTTGTCCGCCGGCCTGGCCACGCCCCCCAGCCAATTAAAATGCTAGAAATTAGAAAGTCGAGTTTAAATTAAAATTAATTTAAATTAAAGCCAGTATAATTATAATTATAATGGCAACAACATAACCCGACCAAATTACGTAGGTTCGTCACCTGCCTAGAAATCAACTTCTCTGATAGTACATTAGTAATTGAGTACGTACTATTTCTACCTTGCCAGCCGTTTATTGATGAAATTCATAATATTTTCCATATTTTCATGAAGGTCAGTTGCCTTTGATATCAGCTGACAAGCGTCCCCTGGGTCATCAGTCAACCTCCATTACAATAGCCATATGACCGCGTTCAAAATTGGTTTCCTTAAACCTTACTACATACTTATAAGTTATAACACTATAATTTTATGTATTGTAAAATATACAAAACTATACATCTATCTATATGTATCTCCTAAGTTTAAATCAAACTTAATTTTAAGTTTTGTTAGTTCGCTAAAACTTGAGAACAACTGAACCGATTTGGCTAATTTTAGTCTTGAATTATTCGTGGAAGTCCAGGGAAGGTTAATATTAGGAGGAAAATGATACGAAGAACACTGGGGCATCTAGTTATACTACTAAAGTTATAATATTTTGAAAATACAAAACACAACAAAGTAAGTTGCGAAATTAGGTGCCATCAAGGAAATTGATTCCTATGCAGTTGACAGACCAACGTCATTTGGTCGGATCATGTCAATTCAATGTCTTTGACGTAACGCGACCAAACAACATAGGTCGCCCACCTGCCTAGGAATCAATTTTTCTGAATATATAAGTGAGATGAATGTTAAAAATATAAGCGAAGATAAAAAAGATTTGATAAAAATACAACGGAGGCTCACAAAATAATCAGCTAAAAGCCTCTACTTGTATTTGATGTTGAAACATCGAATTAGCTAGTTAGTGGAGTTTTTGTGTTATTAAATATAACAACTAAGTAATAATAACAAGTAAGTAATTAATCATAAAGTAATTGATTGCAAATACATAATATAATTATTATTGGCTTAGGTAGGTACTTCATGTTATGTTATGAAAAAGTTGACGTAAGCTCAAGAAGTAAAAATATTATGTAATAACTAATTTCTGACAGTATACAGGGTGTAACAAAACAAAGTGATAATACTTTAGGGTGTGTATGTGTCCCTTATTTAATGAGTTATCTGTGAAAGTAGCAGCGCTGAAAGACTAAAAATTTTTTGAGATTTGTATCGGCAAGCGACCCAGCGCGATGAGCTTTCCTTTACAAAAGACAAAAGTTGCTCTTTCAGCGCTGCTACATTCACAGTGAACTCAATACAGGGTACCCATACACACCCTAAAGTATTATCACTTTGTTTAGTTACTTCTTGTATAAGCTATGGTTTTCCGCCTCCGTGGTCTAGTGGTATAGAGCGCGGCTCTTGACTCGGAGGTCGTGGGTTCGATTCCCGCGCGGTTGGAAACATGTTATTTCCAAGTTTGGTTAGGACAATGCAGGCTGATCACCTGATTGTCTGACAAGTAAGATGATCCATGCGTCGGATGGGCATGTAAAAAGTCGGTCTGCGCCTGATCTCTCGCCGGTCGTGTCGGTCTGCCGTCCCACTGGGTTATGAGAGTGAAGGAATAGAGAGTGCTCGTGTACTGCGCACACACTTGGGCACTATAAAATTACTCCTGCGTAGCTGGCCAGGTTTCAATGAAACCGGCCACCGTCACCGAAACCGGTGTGGGAGCTATTATTATTATTATATGGTTTTCCGCGTAAGTAGTTTTGGTGCTACGATAGAATAAACATTCATAAATTATTCATACAAGATAAATACTATATTATGTTGTCAATATAAATAAGAATCTTTCCTTTAGCTTCCCCCATCCATGTATTCTGGTAATAATACTTTGTTGTTAATTCGATCATCGTTCTTTATCTAGAATAGGTTTTTATTAAAAAATTCTAGAATTTTCATTCAAGTCTTTATCTAGAAATGCTTGGAATAACATTCGACAAACGCTTTGTGGTTAAATCGATTTGTTTCAATTTATTCTGTGCTAGTTTACTTTAGTCTGTACTACCTACTGTGAAATGTGTTGTACAGACATTTTTATGAGAAACTAAGAAAAGGTCTTCTTTATAAGTAGTCAAGTTTTTTAAACGTGCCAAACACGGACAAGTTTTATAATGGGGAAATATTTTATTAGTAAGTAGGTTTTTTTGGTAGGGCCTAGAAGTAAGCTACCTTGTTGCTTGGAAAACATTTAACTATACTTTATTTGTTGCAGGTTACGATGGGAGCTGTAAATAAGGTCTATTAAACAAAGCAATATTTTACCCCGTAAGTGACGTTTCTTCCAAGATGGCGCCCGCTGTCAAACTGGACAGTCATGGCGAAAAGTGCTAGTAAATATTTATCGTAAAAAAAACAATAATGAGAAGATGCCGCAGCGATCGTCGAGCCTGATGCGGCCGTTCGTGGTGCTCGCACTGCCCGGGATGTATCTGCTGTACAAGTACAACCAGTATCGACAACAACAAATGGAAACCGCGCGGCGCCGCGTCACGGAGCGCGAGCTTATGCACCTTAACACCAAAATCGTGAGTTTTTTTTTTTTATATTTTACGATTTGAGACAAGACTTTGCCCAGAAAGGATATAGCGTGCGCGTTATGATGTGATCGTGAGGAATTAGTCCTATTGTGTAAAGTCATAAATATTTTTTCTTAGCGGGCCCCTAGACAAGCAATTTTATTGCGCAATATCACGTATTGCGTTATTACGCAATACGTGATAATAATATTTTATTGACCCTCTAGGGTTAATATTGAACATCGCGCGTCTTCAATCTAATTGTCAAATAAACTGTTCAATAAAATTGGAGCGTGACAATACAATAATTGATCGTATAGGGGCCGGCATAAAGAAAATCACATCCTTTACTTAGAGAGCAACTTAACAAAGACACAAAAGTTTTAGAATAGAAATATAAGTAAGCATACGATAACTTATATATTTTAATCAGTAAATAACAATATAATTAACAGTATCGTATTCTCTATCGTGCTAAATATCTTGTAGAAAAAAATATCAAGATTTTTTCTAGGTACGAGTATCTCAGTAAAAAAAACTAACACAAGCAAAAACAATATGTAACTAGGCGACACGGTCTGTGCTTAAGGCATTAGATTGATCGCCTGTCAGCCTCTTGAGCTGGGTCGTATTACATTTTCTCGCTACATTTAAGCTATAAAGTATAGCACGGAAAATTAAAAATCTTTGTTAAGTAGTAGTATAAACTATAAAAGTAGATAAAACTTATTAATAAAAGAAATGTTTAAAGTCTAATTACCAATTTTTTGGGTTTTTTGACAGGAGATTATCTTATCAATAGTGTTTTTGATTGGTTAATTACTTATTTGACGTTGGCGAATAAAAAGCGGTAGTGGGTAGACTCCTAAACTAACTCAAAAAAAACTCACAAATCGGGCATAAGTGTTTTATGTTTTTTCTTTACCAAAATATTCGCTGTATAAGATGCCAAAAATTGCCGCAAGCTTTATCAAGATTCAAGGCAGTTAAGATATTATATTATGACTTATCGAATATAAGAATCGCACTTTTGGCAGCCATAGGATATTGGGTATAAATATTGCAGATAAAATATCTTTAAGTGAACTTGCAAAGTAAAGATTTCTAAATGGAGTTTTGTATAAAATATGAATAATATTTATGTTACTAACAGCTGATGTGTGTATAATTTGTGCATCTTTGATAGTATACAATACACGTATGAGCTTAAAAATAATAAATAAAAGTAAGTACTTTCATAAAAACGTTATATTTGTAGTGGACGTTTAGTTTTTAACTAAGAAAACATTGTCTCTGTATCCAAGTATATACAGTGTAGAATTGTGGATACGAGGGGCGATAAGTTTAATTCTTCTATGTATAAACTTTTTGAAGTTTTTCGAAGCGCGTAAATGGTTCGCGGTGCTCTGGGGTGATTGGGTATTGATTCTCTAGAGAATATTATAGTATATGCAACAAATGCAGATAGAACACGAGTGCATCATCAACGTACAACGTTATATTTTTAGGTTCATAGTATTCGAAAGTGTTCTAATTTATGGAGCATGCATAATAGAAGATAGCGTGTTCGCGACCTACATTCGTCGAGTTGAATTATAAACTTGTTTTGATTTCGTTTGTGAATATTAAATTACTGTAGCAATTTTTTTGATGAATCCTTGACCTTGATTAATTTTTACTCGTCCGTTTTCTTCATTTTCTGTTTATTTATTCTCTAATCTTATGGTTAGACCTTACGGTCAGTCGTCAGAAAATCCATTGTACGGGGGTTCAAAATCTAAAGTTTGAAAGATTGAAAAGGGGAAGGTTGAATAATTGAAAGTAAAAATAAGTTCCTAGTTTGTTAGTTTAAATTAGAATTAATTAGAAAGAAAAAATTAGTTAATTCGTTGAGCCAAACATTCTTAAGACGCGCTGGAGACGCTGGAGTCGTACCATTTCACACAATTAAAACCCGTGACTTCTAAGGATAAGGAAGAAGGACAATAAAATACATAAAATTTGTTTTATTTTTGTCTAAATTTGAAACAAATATTTTCAGAAAATCTACGTGTTGACCTACAATCGGTTCCGGAACGAATTATCTAACTCTATATAAAAATATCTTCATATCGAATTTCACAGCTATTGATTCAGTGATTTGGTTATCAAGAAGTAACAAATAGACAGTCAAATTTTTGCACTTTTTTTGGCACAAAACCTGGTTAGGTACGTGTGCCATTTTCAGCAAAAAATTGGTAAAAATTTTCGCGGGACTGCACCTCTATTTGGCAGAAACCCAGAAACGAGAGACCTAGGTCCAGCTCTAGATACAAATGGGTCGATAACGCTTACGGCATAACCATTGACAAAGAGACTGAGATAACTTGCTTTTGGTAATTTCAATATAAAGTAAGAATAAAAAAATATTTGATATTTTGTTAAGTGTCAATTGATATGGTCTACTACGGTCCTCAAATTATATAATTTTAACCGACTTCCAAAAGGAGGAGGTTTATTAGGTTTTTTTTTCTATACAGTAGCATATTTTGACTTTACGATTAAAGCAATAAAGTTAACATTATAAGTAGCTAAGTGTTGATGCTCGCAGTTGTATGGCACCAACACAGAGTTAAAACGATTTATTTCACAGGCGGCAGGCCAATAAGCAAAACCTATTTACTTTCGTAATGAGTTTTGTGAGCTAGTAATTAAGAGCGGGCTGTCAAATTTCGTTGTGTTTTCTAATAAGTATTACGATCCCGGAAGATGATTGACTTAAATGAAATTGAGATTTATTTAATAATTGTATATTTATCTGAATTCTGATATTGCAAAGCACAATGCCCGGGGGCACGGGCAGGATTGTAGGCGGGGCTAGCGTGCTTTGATATTCCTTATGGTACTGGTTTTCTCGAAAGTTGAAAAGAGATTAACTATTTGAAAGAGATAGATAACTCTCTAAACTGCATAGTAAATACATGCTTATTGCTTATAATTATAAGAAAGTTGAGATTTATGTTGTTCTTAACTGTACCGTAACCTGCCGTTAAAATTGCGAGTCAAGTCAAAAAAATTGACGTTTTAGACATTTCATATGAGTTCTGTACTTTCTTAGTATGTTTGGACTGTCTGTACCTAACTATGAGACAAAATTCGTATACATTTAGACATATTTTAATATTATGTTTTATGATTCGCTCCGTGGTATGCATTAATTTACTACAAGCTACTACATTCCAGGTCAGTAAATGTTACTTTGGCAATTGCAATCGGAAACCTTCATGCAAGTTCCGAGTTGAGACCACTTCATATATTTTAATTAGTACAGGCACGTGCAGAAATGTTCTGGTACGAGTATAATTTTGCGGAAAAACTTCAATTAATTAATTTAAGTAGTGTACGGACCGTCGCCTGCAGCTAAATTAATATAACGTTAAGTACGAATTAAAGTTAATATAACGTAACCTGCAAGTTGCAACAACGCTTAGAAACTAGTTTATCGCGGTAACCGTACTTTTAACCCTAGAGTACTAATCATCGCCTGACAGGCCGCATACGGTCAGCTTTTTTCAATTATTTCAAAAACACGTTCGCGAGTCAAATTGTGCTTTCACGTCAACTCCGCATTCATCTTGCAGCAGATCTGAGACCAAACAGGGTCCGGCCCAGACACCCCGTTTTCAAAATATAACCTACTCGATCGCCTGGGAGGCTACTTTTGAAATAAAACTTGTTTATGGTATTATTCATTTACTACAGTTTTACAAACATAGCATAAATTAAAAGGCCAACCCCTTAGTTTTTAGGGTTCCGTACCCAAAGGGTAAAAACGGGACCCTATTACTAAGACTTCGTTGTCTGTCCGTCTGTCTGTCTGTCTCCAGGCTGTAACTCAAGAACCGCTATAGCTAGACTTCTGAAATTTTCACAGATTATGACTTGTGTATATCTGTTGCCGCTATAACAACCAATACTAAAAATAAAATAAAGTTAATATTTAAGGGGGGCTCCCATACAAGATACGTGATTTTTGTGGCCTTTTTTGCTTGTAATCAATAATGGTAACAGCTAGGCACTTGACACAATTTTCACTAAATTCTCAATTGTATGTGTACTTTAATATTAAATAATAAAATTAAAATAAAATAAATAACGAAGGGGGGCTCCCATACAAAAAACACAATTTTTGATCTATTTTTGCTCTATAACGGTACGGAACCCTTCGTGCGCGAGTCCGACTCGCACTTGGCCGATTTTTATATTAGTACTTACTCTAGGGTTAAGGGCAGAAACCAACTCAATGTTCTTTCCCGGTATCTTCAAAATCGTCATCTCGCTTTTAACTTATCTCTGTGTTGACCAAGTTTTCAAAAACTCCCCTGAGTTACTGTATTATGAGGTGAAAATGAGTTCAACGTAGGTACATTGTTAACGAAAACAAATAATTTGGCAAAATATGAATAGGAGCTGTCAAAAAGTTTTTGACAGCTCCCAATTCCCATACATGTTTTGAACTCATATAAATTACATCTCTGTATCATGTATGTACAGAAATGAAACTTCGTAATTAAAATCCAAGTCGTTAGGTGATGAAGGATTCCTACCACAGATTATAAGATTCCTACAGTAGGAATCAATCGATGTTTCTCGTATTGTGGCGAACTTAACTTTGTCAGTGGCCCGCGTAAAGTTGAACCATTTTGAAATTCACGCCCACCGGCAAAGTTGTACAAATTCGTCGTGAGAACTGTAAAAAAAAGGCTGAGTAAGGTACCACTATAACTATACATTCTACCTTTTGCGTAGGCTAGTCATGAATAAGCCAATAAAATCAGCTACACCCATTTCGTTGATATTTGTACACACGCGACGCTGTCAGCCTCGTTCATAATAAATTTTATACTCCCGAACATTTATTTTCAATTTTATTGGTACTATAAACTAATAATAACAGCCTAATACTGATCAGAGGCATACGCTATAAAGATCTTAATTTAATGATCTTTAAGACATCCATTATCCATACTAATACTATAAATGCAAGAGGGTGTCTGTCTGTCTGTTACATTTTCACACCCAAACCGCTGAACTAATTTTGCTGAAATTTGGTATATCCCGTAAAAATGTAAGGTTCCCACGCGATAATCTAATTTTGGCGCAACGGAGTTGTGTCTATCTAGTATCTAGTATATAAATATATTTCAAAGATCATCAAAATCCCACAGAGTATTTATTCAAAAGGTTTCCTGTAAAGAAGAGCCAACCATCACCTATACAACTGTATCTATAATATATCTGCTCATAATGTGGATATCAGGTGAGAGAGTAGGTAAATGTTTTAGCTTTGAGTTACTAAAGAGCAAGATTCAGGGCCTGTTTCACCACTTCCTGATAAAGTGCCGAATAGGCTATTCACAACTTTTTTGACAGATTCTCCATACTCGCTCTGTCAAGTTAATTGGTGGATAGCCTATTCGGCACTTATTGGGAAGTGGTGAAACAGGCCCTCAAACTATTATCCTGTTACTGATAAATTACTAGATGCCGAATTTTTCTCTTGTCAAGGGCAAAATACTGTATTAATAGTAAACGTCTGTAATACAGACGGTACCTAGATAATTGATCTTTTTATAAGTAAATGGATATTTTTTTAAAAAGCAAAACAAATTACTGACAACTCAAACTCATGCACTTCTTCGAATACAATCACAGTGGTGATTTCGCCATTTTCCTTTTTCCCAGAATCGGTGTTTTTCAATGAGTCATAAGTCATACCACATGTTTGGTACAATCGATATAATATTTACGTAACGTCGACCGTTGTGGCGCGCGGTCTCACCGCCACGGGCTATATTAGAATTTCAAATTACTGATGTTTATTCAAACCTGGAACACGGTTGCTAGACGGCACGAACTATTTTTGTATTGCAACATGACGATATTCTGTTTTTGCAAACCTGAAGGCTGGAAAGTACAAGGGAAATATTTATACAACTCAAAAAAGGCGGTTTCCCATGGGAAGGAAGCTAGGTCATTTTTTCTGCCCCGAAGCCCCTTACATACGTGCGAAAATGTGAAATTGTCTTCCTATTTACCTGTTACCTCTTCACACCCAAACCGCTGAACCGATTTTGCTGAAATTTGGTATGGAGATTGTTTGAGTCCCGGGGAAGGACATAGGATACTTTTTTCCCAAAAAAATGTACAGTTCCCGTGCGATAAACGAATTTAGGTGCAACGTAGATGCGGACATCATCTTGTAATAATTATAATCCCTTCCTTATATTATAATAAATTAAATATTATTGCCAACCAAACAGAGTACAGCGGAGACCCACTTCGACATAATTGGCGCTCCAGGCAGCTCACCCGTAAACACGCTGTAAAGGCTAACCTAAAAATAGAACAAAGGTTTCGGTCTGAACCGAATTGTTACCGAGCCGCGGCTCGTAATATTCTACGTAATGAAAGGTTAAAGTTGTGCATAACTCTACAAAAATCTAGACGTGTGGCGAAGTATTAAGACTGCTCGGACATCTTACGAGACAGATAAGTATGTATTCTATAAAACAGCACCTGTTTTATAGAATACATACTTATCTGGAAATATCTTACTGTATACAGTTACACAATACAATAAAACATATTTTGTCATGTGCCTTCACTCTTAGCTTGGCCATTAGGATAAGGCCACAGATTGTCAGTTTCTCCTTAGTCTGTGTATATATTCTTTCTTATGGCTGTGACCATGCCAGCCTGCCTAGCATACGCCAACGAGATATATCTTTCTACATGTTTCTCGATGTTTGATAGTTTGTATCTTCATCTCTATTGATCAAACATTTTTTCTCGCGTAGATCTATCATCGAAATGACACATTTGAGTTTTGTCAAGATAATGTCGAGATTTTGACATTATGAGACGAGTAGTTTTTAATTATCTCGAGAGTGAGATATCTCGTTGGCGTATGCTAGGCAGGCAGGTCTGCTAAAATCGAACCTGCATTCTTTTCTATCAGAATCAAACGAAACGTCTCATAATGTCGAGATTTTGACATTATGAGACGAATAGTTTTTAATTATCTCGAGAGTGAGATATCACGTTGGCGTATGCTAGGCAGGCAGGTCTGCTAAAATCGAACCTGCATTCTTTTCTATCAGAATCAAAGGTCTTCCCTCGATTGCGTATCAAAGGTCTCCATATTAAATTGACTCCCCTAGGCCACGGACGGTCACTATTCTAAAACCACGGTAAATACTCTTCTATTCTCTATCCTAGGCCCACTTGCGCCAATCTGGGTTAAAGTTAACTCTGAGTTAAACATCATGTCATATCTGTCACTCACCAAGTCAGTGATAGAGATGACATGATGTTTAACTCAGAGTTAACTTTAACCCAGATTGGCGCAAGTGGGCCCTAATGTGTTAGATGAATCAATGGCCTATTAATAGCGGACGAGAGGGAAAGCCCGCGGCCGACGAACTACCTTGGCATTGTGCTTGTTTACAAGAGACACCTATTAGCTACTAGCTATTTCTAACTTAAGCTATCTTTGCTCTCTATCGTTTTAAACGGGACAGAGATTTTGATCTTGACATTCAAATACAACAGAACAAAGGTAAGTATGGGCGGCCATTTAAATAATACTTAAACTCAGGATCCTAGGTGATCCGGAAAACGTTGTTTTGACGTATATATACGGTGTGAGATTATACTTGAGATCACAGTTATCATTTCATTCGTTATTACAAGGAGAGGTTGTTTATGTCACGTCGATCTCTGAAACTTCAATAAGCTCATTTCAGGGCTGTGCGCCGTTTGGTACACTTCAACGTTATTTCGAAGATGAGATATAGATGTTAGTCGATTCTAGGACCCATAGAACAAGCACACAAAATTTTAAAACAATCGGTGCACCGTGCAACCGCATAGAAAGACATCGCAACACGAGAATTTATTACAGTAAATGTAAAATAAAAACTTCTATGGTCATATTATTAAACGAATATTACAGTTTTATCTAATCTAAGTTGTCTTTGTCTTTATTATAGTCAACTGTATATAACATCCTTAGACGCTGTATAAATTGGCAATCAGCTAAAACTCCAGCTGTACATGCAGTTTTATTGACTCGGAGAAGCGGCTTGTGAGCCAGACGAGTAACGAGCCACTTAGATTTATGTCTCAGGTGTAGGGCTTCGCCAGTCTAGACTTTAGATATATTCTAGTGCCGTTACATTTTATACATTAGTACTTAGCTGTTTCTTTAGTGTTTTATTCTAGTGGGCTGTTACAAGACAAATAAGACAAACAAGTTGGCATTATCCATACATATATTTTAATGCGAAAGTGTGTCTGTCTGTCTATCTGTATACCTTTTCACGCTCAAATCGTTGAACCGATTTTGCCGAAATTAGGTATGGATATGTATTTTAAGTCCTGCGAAAGGATCGGGATTCGGGATGGATCCCGAAAAGATGTACTATTCACGCTCGATAAACAATTTTTTTCCGCAACGGTGTTCTAGTCATCAAAATTCTAGAACATTATTTCGAGATTTTGTAAAATAAATACACTCCTGATTAAAAATTATTATATAAAAACCGGCCAAGTGCGTGTCGGGCCACGCGCAATGTAGAGTTCCGTAGCACCGCTAGTTTTTGAAAATTTTTGTATGGTCAATGAATGTACATTTATAACATGTTTTACACTACTAACAACATCATCTCAAAGGAATTTGAACGAAAAGTTCCTTTATACTTCGCCGAATACATTTTTTTAGTTGATCGACTATTACTCAATAACTTATGAAGTCAACTTAGCTGTGATAGTTTTTCTTTTAAGTTCAGCATTTTTTCTACTCCCGTGAATTTTTTCACATTTCCAGAAGCAACCGTTTAGCTGGTAGAAGGGGGGGACACTGGACTCTAACGATTTTTTCCACTTTAAAACTTAATATTTCACAAATGGATCCCTAAACCGGAAAATGATCTATGAATACTCATAATATTTTTAAAAAACCTATCCAACGACATCCCACAAGATGGGGTGGGCGCGAAAAAAAAAATTCATCCCCGCTTGATGTGTAGGGGAAGTACCATAAAAATAAATATTTTTTAAATATTTTATGTACCATTTTGTCGGCATTATTTATATGTATATTCATGCCTAATTACAGCTTTGTAGGTCCTATTGTCTCTGAGCAAAACCGCGGACGGACAGACAGACAGACGGAAACTATAAGGGTTCCTTGTTGACTACGGAACCCTAAAAAGTGGTAAAGCATTGAAGTAATTCAGCTAGCAAAAGCAAATTTTTCTTAAATTTGAAAAATGTGCTATAATATTTTCTAAAAATGATTTTTTTAAGTTCAATTATTATATTTACAAAAAGTATTCATTATTTAAAGTCTCGAAATGGAACAAATTATAAACCTTAATATAGGTAAAGGAACTTAAAATTGAAACCACTTAACATTTTACAATGACTTTTATGTACAAAAGTGGTAATAAAAGTACATAGTTATTTTGATTGTCAGTAAGTCTGACCTCGCTACGATTGACCTTTCAATAAAATATTGAGTTAAACTAAATTAAACCTGTAACTTTAAATAATGCTTATCTACATCTATACTACTATTATATACTTTATACTACTTATACTACTTACTATTATAAAGAGGAAAGATTTGTTTGTTTGTTTGAGTCGAATAGGCTCCGAAACTACTGGACCGATTTGAAAAATTCTTTTGCTATTGGAATCTTACATTATTTCTGCTGAACATAGGCTACATTTTATTTTGGAAAAAAGTAGGGTTCCGTAAGATATTTGAGTTTTTCGGACGCGAGGTGTAAAAAATCAGCTAGAAAAGTTACTTATTTTGCGTACGCTGCCTAAACTATAAAAGATAGAACCATAAAATATTCTAAGTAATTGTAGATCTTATAAATATCTACAAAAAAGTCCGCGACACACTATACCTATCTATGTCGAGTCAGGCACAATAACCATTTATTTATTTAAAAATCCTGAATTTTTTTGGACTACATTTAAACGGATATATTTTACTCACGCTGTTAATCCTTATCAAAATAAATTATTTTATCACTAATTACAGTTTATGTAGATAATATTTGGTCTTTGAATGATTAAAATTGGACGTTTGGTTTTGAAATTATGGCGAAATTAAAATATTACGATAGTGGGCGTCACCAAAGCGCGTGCGGGAGGAAGACAATATTCTGTTGTAGAAATGAAAATTTTGTACATAAAAGATATGAAATGACACCCGAAATTACACCTTTGTCACTACATCGCTATAGAAGCCAAAAATGTGGTTAGTTTTTTGTCTGTCTGTCTGTCTGTCACTCTTTCTGTCTGTCTGTATGTTTGTTCCAACATCACACGAAAAATACTGATCCGATTTGAATGTGGTTTTCGCAGATATATTTATCTTCTTCCAACTTAACATCTGGTGTATAAAATTTTTTCCTCCCACCCCTCTAAGGGGACAAAAGAGGAGGTCAGATTTAGTATCAAACTTTTTTCTTTAACACGAAAACTACTGATCCGATTTGCATACGGTTTTCACAGATTTGCATACGGTTTTTACAGATATATTATATTTGTCTTCTTCCAACTCAACATCTGGTGTATAAAAATCCTCCCCCCCCCCTCCCCTCTCAACCCTCTCTGGGGACCAAAGAGTGGTCAGATTTTGTATACAACTTTTTTCTTTAGTGGACTTACTTCATATTATTACGTATTAACTGTGTTTTTCAACTTAACATCTGGTGTATGACCTTCCCTCCCACACCCTCTTAGGGGAAAAAAGAGGGGGTAAAACATGTATCAACTGATGATAATATATACTTTAAATGGCAAAACAACGTTTGCCGGGACAGCTAGTTCATATAATAAAGAGGTAAAGTTTTTTTTTTTGTATGAGGTATAATCTCTGAAACTACTGGTCCAATTGCAAAAATTTTAACACCGATAGAAAGCTGGTGTGTTCCTGAGTCACATAGGCTATATTTTATGTTTAAAAAGGCTGCGCCCGATAAAATCTCTTTATAGTTTAGTTACAGAGATTAACCACCTACACGTCGTAATCTTGAAATACCTCTACCTCATGCCAAAGAAATAATATCCCCCCTTTATATCATAATTTTTTTTGTTCCTGAAGCCTGATAGCAGATCCTATGTATGAAAGAAGACAGAATACAGCTAATAAACATTAAAAGAACGATAACAAAATCTCAGCAAAGAATACTAAACGATGACGTCATGAAATCAGTACTATCGCATACCTCATCCCACGGAGCTCGTACATAAAGCGGACCACCATTACGAGAAGCATTCGGCCCTCGTAAAACTGAGGCCATAAACGCGGTGAACGCTGCGAATTGCGATGTGTTGAGACTTTAGGCTATGTGCGTTTTTGAAATTTGAATAGGTAGGTTTAAAAAGGGGGTGTTATACGTTTTACTTTGTTTTTGTGCATGTCGTGGTAGGTAAGAACGGATTTAGTTTTGTTTAAAATAAGTTATCGTAATGTCGTAACTGCTTATCAATTTGAAGTTGTCGTAAATTTTTAAACAGAGCATCGTAAGAAACGATAGCAATCTCAATATTCGTTTTATTTAAGTAAAAAACCCCTGGTGCGATTAAGAACGGAGGATTTCAAATAATGTGCACTTATTTCGTAAATAAGAACCTTTTTCTGTAGGTATGCTTTCTAAATAAATACACGCTCATTAGTCATTACATTTAAAAATAGTAAGTTTCTTTGAAAATATTTTTATTTTTTTGTAATTACAAGTTCGAGTCTGCGTATTCCCACTTGGTTACACCGCAGCTACAGTTCAGAGTTCATGGCCACATAAGTTACGGTTTACGAGACATATTTAGGACTATTCATCTGTATAATACATCGAACGTCACACGAATGTCAACATCTATCACAATACTTGTCCATAAAATGGCTATTCCCTTGTCTTTGGATATTACTATTTGTAATGTCTTTTCACTTTTATTGACATTTTGTGTAAAAGATATACTCTGTTTTCATTTCGATCTAGAATCTAGACCAGTGGCACTCAACCTTCTTTATATGGGTCGACATTAACGATTTAAAAGTGGACTGTCATGACGACTTTACACTATTTTGCCGGTGGGTGTGAACTTCAAAATGGTTTAACTTCATGCGGGCCACTAACAAAGTCCCGGCGACGGCGGGCCGCAGGTTGAGCATAGCTGATCTAGACTCTAGATAATGTAAGCAAAGTATGAGTTCAATACTTCTACAGGTTTTATAATGCAGTAAACTTGTGTTAATAAACGATATTTTGCAGACTGATACTGAAATTACACATTACATATTTTATTTCACGTCTAACAAAATGAATATAAAAACGCACTTATACATACAGATATTCTTAATATGTATATTTCCATCATGGACAACTGACACTCAACTCTCATGTGGCTGTAACACTCGATCGTTCTGTGAGTGAATAGAATTTTGCATATGCATAAGTAAAGCTAAAGAAATAATCAATTCACCAACTTCGACCTTATTTCTTTGTAATAAAGTTCAAAAGTGATAACCTGGATCTGCCTTCGTCTCGAGTGAAACTGATGCAAATGAAATAAAATCTAAAAATACACTTTAATATAACATGAGAAATATGGAGTTTTCTCATTATGTATCTATATCTATAGCTCTATCTCTAGAGAAAAATTTGCTAGGAATTTAATAAAGTAAATTGACATCAGTAGTTCTATTTACAAATTATTATTGTTCAACTTTTAATGTAGAGTTAATATTCATAAATCTAATATACAATCTTTTTTATTTATTACTACTTAATAGCTGTCCCGGTGAACTTTGTGCCACTTAAAAACCTTCCCTTGACTTCAAGGATTATTTTAAGACTAAAATTAGCAGAATCGGTTCAGCCGTTATCGAGTTATTAGTTATCGAGCCTTAGTCGTTACTAACAAAATTGGAAATCCATTTTTATATACAAGACAAGATGTTAGTGTGAACACCGTAATCCTTGAAACCATCAAATGAGCCCGTCAAAATGAACAACCTTTTCTATGCGAACAATGCTGGGAACTCAAAAAAATCCGTCTTCATACCCATACAAAGTGCCGATCCGGGCATCCGTATGGGTATGAAGACGGCATTTTTTTTGAGTTACAGTACACTAAAGTACACAACCCTTCTTTTAGCGTAGCCGGGTGAAAATAGTTTCATTGTACTTTTAGACGAAAAAGCGGTAAAATAAACATACCTCCCCAGACATAATATTATGATCTACACATTTACATCTATACAACACCGTAACTTAGGTGCTATATACAAACCCCTACGAATTCATTAGGGCAAGAAAGAAAGTTAATAAGACGCCACAATAGGGCAGAAAGTTAATAAACCGCCACAAAAGGCAAGAAAATAAAACGCCACTAAAAGTAAGAAAGACTCATACAATGCGTCTCGTACTGTAAGTAAGGCTCGCCTCACACTGAGGCAGAGTAAGGGACGCGTCACATATTTCGTCAAAGTATTCATCTCTATTATCTATTATTTCTGCTACGAAATGAATATGGAAGCGCCGACGAGCGTTGACACGCGCATTCACTAGCTTTTTTGTCGATGAATATCATCTCCATTAATCTAATATTATTTAAGTACTTTCTGCTATGAAATTATAGAATCACGCGTCGACGCGCATTATAATAATAATAATAATAATAATAATTTTTTTATTATTATTATTATTATTGACGCGCGCATTCGCTCTTTGACGCTTTCATATTTTTTTTGCAGAATTTTGTACTTTACAATAGATTGGTTTATTATGTCTCTTGACTTATAACACCACCCAATTCCAAAATTGGTGGTTTTTACATTTTAATATCATTGGATGGAGCTGCTCATTGCACGTCTACGAGTTGGCCACACTATATAGAGTTCAGCCAATCAGTTGCGCCAAAATTCGTTTATCGTGCGGGAAAATGTTTTCGGGATAGAAAGTGTCCTTTGTCCCTTCTCGAAACCCAAAGAATCTCCAAATCACAGCAAAATCGGTTCAGCGGTTTGAGCGTGAAGAGCTAATAGACAGACAGACACACTTTCGCAAATTTATATTATTAGTAAGTATTGATGTTTTGGCGAAAAATATGACGCGTCGCTTCGACTCTGTCCCAGTGTGAGTCGAACCTAACTCAGCCAATCGATAGACGTTTTCGCGAGGGACCTTGAATGGATTTTTATATGTTACCGATTTACTTTATACGGTTTCAGATTATGTTTTATATCAAAGACATCCATGCGGGTTATATAGTATAAGTAACTTACTCCGACTGATATTGTTCTGTTTAACTAATTAGAATAATTATAAAACTGCATTAAATGCTGCTTTCTTTCTTTTGTTTAACGACGGTAGTTTATGTTTTCAATGTCGTTATTGATTGGTTATGACGTTAGCCAATCAAAAGGGCTTGGTGAATAGATAAACTTCTGTCAGAAAACTTCAAAACCGGGCTAATAGGCCTACCTAAGGGTAGAAACCCTTAGTAGGCACATTTCTCTTCATCTTACAAATTTTCAATTACATTGTTCCTGTCGTTTCCTGGCGCAATTCAATATTTTTCACCTGTCCAAAAAAGTGCACAACAGTCAACATAACTAAAAAAGGTTTCTCTTCAAAAAAAGGCAGAGTGTTTATATTCTACTAGACGTTCCGCGGGGCTTCACCTGCGTAAATTAGATATTTCAGAGACAAATTAATCCACCAAAAATAGCCTATGATTCTTCACGTGGTCTACTTTTCATCTGTGCCAAATAACATAAAAATTGCTCTAGTCGTTCGTGTGATCTTCGCTCCTATTAGTCTTAGCGTGATAAAATATAGCCAATAGCCTTCCTCGATAAATGGGCTTTCTAACACTAAAAAAAATTCAAATCGCATCAGTAGTTCCTGAGATTAGCGCATTCAAACAAACAAACTCTTCAGAATTATAATATTAGTATAGATTTTGTACTCAGCAGAGCGATAGAAGTAACTGCTATCTTAAAATGTATTTTCAACTGCAGATACAGGCAGTAAATTAAAGCTTTTGTTCGTGTTGTTGAAATTCCTCACAAGAGAATATTTGTTTTGTTAAGATAAACTACATACAAACGCCAAGTAGCCACAAATGTAGTATTATATTTAATATGTATTTCTAACTCTGTATTTTTAACTTTATATTTTGTATAATAATATAGTGTGTAATAAAACAAAGATAATACTTTAGTTACGTATGAATCCCCTGTAGAGAGTTCACCGTGTAAGTAGCAGCTCCATGAGTACCTTTTTTTTAAAAAAAATGTATGGGCAAAGACAAGACTATAAAGCACTTGCCCATACAAATCACAACAAAAATGACGTATTTTTCAATGCTGCTTCATTCACAGTTAACTGACATACATACCCTAAAGTATTATCACTTTGTGTTGTTAACAACACCCTGATAACCTTGGAGGATCCTGAAATGTTTAGTCTTGTTTTCTTCAGCTAATTCTATTTTCAAGTGGAATGTGGGAGGCAGCTAAATATAACATGGCAGGCATTTCCGTTTCCTATAATTGATTACACGAGTAATGGACGTCGATCGTAAGATGATATCGCAACAAATTGCGTAGATCTTTCCAATACACGGATATAATTATTCCGTCAATCGCGGATTCTTGCGGATTCGCGCGGATTCTATGTATTGTAATCGCGGCCCACTTGGGCCGTCCGGGGGTTAAGACGCTATATTGATAGTAATTTTACCGCAAGGGCAATTTTATACTTAACTAAATGTCCCGGCAAACGTTGTTTTGCCATTTAAAGTATTTCTACTTTATCAGTTGATACAACATTTTACCCCCTCTTTTGTCCCTTAGAGGGGTGGGGGAAAAAATTTATACATCAGATGTTGAGTTGGAAGAAGACAAATATATCTGCGAAAACCGTATGCAAATCGGATCAGTAGTTTTCGTGTTAAAGAAAAAAGTTTGATACAAAATCTGACCCCCTCCTTTGCCCCCTTAGAGGGGTGGAGGGAAATTTTTTTATACACCAGATGTTAAGTTGGAAGAAAACCAATATATCTGGGAAAACCGCATTCAAATCGGTTCAGTAGTTTTCGTGTGATAGTGGAACAAACATACAGACAGACAGACAGACAGACAGACAAAAAACTAACCACATTTTGGGCTTCTATAGCGATATAGTGACACCCCCCGCTTATTATTTTTTGAATATCTTTAATGTACAGAATTTTCATTTCTACAGTTTTATTATATGTATACATTTGGTACGATTATAAAGTCGTGAATACGATGCGGCCAGAAGCTATCGGCTCGCTCGGAAAACATGCGAAAAAACGTAATTTTGTTTATTTAAACAATAACTAGCAGCATTTAAGCAAAATGCTTCTATACGATTTTGGGTTGCAAAGGTTTCTATTAATTAGACTAATTTCCTACAATACATCTATTCTCGTTTAAAAATAATCTTCAAATCTCGTATTTTTAACAGGTCATTTCGATCGTGAAATGTATTGAGGCAAAATACATTAATCGTGTTTCTGGTTCTTCTTAAACCTAGATAAGGCTATGAAGATATGTATATTATCTCATTACCAGATTTGTAACATTTCTGAGGGTCCTATAGTATTACTTCAAAAAGGACGTTATTATCAATATAGCGTCTTAATGGGTTAAATATACCTACAGAGTATGTAACTAAACAAAGTGATAATTACTTTAGGGTCCCTTGTATAGAGTTCACTGTGATAGTAGCAGTACTTACTGAGAGTTACGTTTGCTTTTTATCTTTTTTCTATACGAAATGTCCTACGTCATTATTTTAAAAAACAATGATAAAAAAATTGCTGTTTCAGCGGTGCTAATTTTATACTAGTGATAAAACATTTTATAGCTTACAGACCTCAATATAATAGATTTTATCTTTATACAAGCTGTTTCGTGCATACTTTTACGTTTTACGCATCCAACGGGAACGGCCTAAAAAGTACCATTCGTCCGTCTAGCTGGTTCTAATCTACCACCAATTTTCAGCCAAATCGATACAGCCGTTCTTAAATTGTAAATAGTGTAACTAACACGGCTTTCTTTTCTAATATAATATGAAATTCTCGTGTCACAACGTTTGTGCGCGAACTCCTCCAAAAACGCTCAACCGATTTTTACTTATTTTTTAAAAATTTACACAGAAATTAATGTCTTTAACGGCTTGGCAATATAGGTAATCTTTCTCACCTCGTAAAGGCTATAGGTTAGACTGAAGTAGAAGATGATAAGCTATTATTATCTTCATTCTTAACCATTGTCGTTTTTAATGAAGAGCTATGATCGGTCAACGATATCTAATCAAAGAGTTGATAAGATTAATTTTGTGCTTATAACAAATTTACTCCGTAGTCTAGTGGTTTAGGGTATTGTATTGTAAATACAAAAGATGTTGTTTAAAATTAAGGCACAACGATGATTAAGCTTACTAATTTTCGTATAAGAGAGATGACCCATGCATAAGAGATAGTGGAGCAAAGGAAAAGAGAAAATGATCTATAGTCTATACAATAACTCCAACGGTGCTGGCTTAGTACTGAGTGATTATAAAAAAATACGTGTATTTTTATTTTTAACAAGGATCAATACTTATATCAAAATTTGGCAGGAAGATTTAATTGCACCCTGTACGTGTTATGTCGGTGTCTTTTTACATAATATTATATGATATTAAGTTCGTTCTATTTCTGCGCATTTTCCTGAAAGTTTCAAAGCAATTTACCTCATCAGTCATGGCCGCTTTCGGCTAAAAGGTGCACTTGCTCGGATAATGTTCAAACTTTTCACGACAACAAAATGGATATGAAGACTTCACTTTTTGTTTGAAATGATGCTGTGCCTTGGCACATTCAATGATGTAGCTTGTAGATAGAATCTTCATTTTAAAGGTGCAAATTGTAATTATTATGATTTAATTTTGTATCCATCCATACTAAGGTTATAAATGCGAAAGTATGTGCTTGTCTGTCTGTCCGATAACTCTTCACTCTAAGGGTCTGTTTCACCACTTTCTGATAAAGTGCCGAGTCTATGGATAGGTCTCCAAAAATCATATTGAGGTTTCTTATATCATTTTTTTCTAACTTGAATAGTTTGCGAGAGAGACTCTTCCAAAGTGATAAAATTTGTGTGGCCCCCCCCCCCTCTCCAATTTATAAAGTAGGGGCATGATAATTCTAAAAAATATATATGATGTAGATTACTATAAAAACTACCAACGAAAATTGGTTTGAACGAGATCTAGCCGGTAGTTTTTTTTATATGTCATAAATGGTAAACCTTAATCTAAATTTCATTAAATCGACTGAAATATAAACATAAATCAAAAACATTTTAATTTAATAAAAATGAACCTTATTGCTGCTGCGAAACCCTTCATGGGCGAGTCCAACTCGCACTTGGCCGCTTTTTCTTCTACTCCTCGCCCCACCAAAGTAGAAACCGACCGGCCTATGAAAATTGAACATAAGTCCAAAAAGAAATCCATAGCTTAAAATTTAGTAGTTTAGCAATATTCCACGAAATAAACCTCAACCTGTAAGTAAATGAATGAGTGTACGCATAGGCATGCGTACAGCACCTCCCTCCTCTCCCACACTGCCTATGTGTACACTCCGCATGCAAGAACGTGCAAACACCATTGTATAGCGTAATTTTCGTGCGAGCAATACATCATTCGGCACAGTCCAGTTGGACGAATTGGACGAACGCGTCCGAAATTCTGTCCCAACAAATCACGTCGAGAATAAATGGCAATTATACACGTGCCAAAACGGACGGGAACTTGGCACCGGCGCTGGAGAACTTGTAACTTACTGGCACAAATTCCATTACAAATTTCGCTGAATCTTCTAGATGCTCCTCAGATTTTATCTGGACGACTTAGCCGTAATTTTTTGGAAAGAAAAAGACGGAATGATGACATGATCAAGTATGTATTTTGGGCACGTCCAAAACTGATGGATTCGTCTTGATTTCAGACCTAAAATATTAATTCCATCGACGAGAGAAATAACAAGCAAAATAATGTATAAGTTTTCTGTAGGTATTCCAAAATACCGTTCTGGATTGCGTGTGTGCTTGTTATAGTTTTTCTGTTTTCCATAAATTATTCCAAAATTCCAAATAATATTCAACACCACACTATTATATTATATTAGAGTAGAAAAATAAAGATTTGAAAATTCTAAAACATGTGACCGATGTAGAGTGTATTGACGCTTAAAAATATGGGGTTAATAATGTTAACACCACAACGTTAATAGACAACGTTTAAAGCTGGGGGTTTGATGCCGAAAATTTTGGAGTTAAAAATCTCAACACCATATACAGAGTGTAACAAAAGTTAGCGATAATACTTTAGGGTGTGTAATATATTATGTGTATGTATATAGAGTTCGCTGTGATCTTTTTAGGGTTCCGTAGCCAAAATGGCAAAAAACGGAACCCTTATAGATTCTTCATGTCTGTCTGTCTGTCTGTCTGTCTGTCTGTCCGTCCGTATGTCACAGCCACTTTTCTCCGAAACTATTAGAGCTATACTATTGAAACTTGGTAAGTAGATGTAGTCTGTGAACCGCATTAAGATTTTGATGCAAAAATGGAAAAATTGTTAAAAATTTTAGGGGTCCCCATAGGTACAACTAAAACAAGAAAAATTTTTTTTCATCTAACCTATGCGTGTGGGGTATCTATGGATAAGTCTCCAAAAATCATATTGAGGTTTCTCATATCATTTTTTTCTAATCTGAATAGTTTGTGAGAGAGACTCTTCCAAAGTGGTAAAATGTGTCCCCCCCCCCCCTCTAATTTCTAAAGTAGGGGCATAATAATTCTAAAAAAAATATATGATGCAGATTACTATAAAAACTACCAACGAAAATTGTTTTGAACGAGATCTAGCCAGCAGTTTTTTTTATACGTCATAAATGGTAAACCTTAATCTAAATTTCATTAAATCGACTGAAATATAAAAATAAATCAAAAACCTTTTAATTTCATAAAAATAAACCTTATTGCTGCTGCGGAACCCTTCATGGGCGAGTCCAACTCGCACTTGGCCGCTTTTTTTCTTTTTTGTATGAGGAAGCGCCTCAGCGTAACGAGATTCCCCATACAAAAGTGAAAATAAAATTTGAGCTTTCAGCGCTGCTACTTCACAGCGAGCTCTATACAAGGAGCACATACACACCCTAAATTATTATCACTTAGATTTGTAACACCCTGTAAACTACGAGTGTTTTCGGGTGTTGTAAATCTCACCATCGTAGTTACAACAACGTTAAATCGTAACATCATACGCGACGGGGTGAAAAATTAGGGGGTAAAACATGAATACGACCAACAAAAGGCCTTCAGTTGGCAAATCGCTGCTACAACCGCGCCAGTGGTTGGGCGGCTTGAGGCAGTCACGCGATATCCTGCCCCACCCATTTCGCTGTCAAGACAAGAGGTCGTTGAACTTACGCAAACGGGCCACTGTGGCGCGCTACCGCTATACATTTAGTGGTAACTGGTAGGATATGCTAAAAAAAAGTTAGGTTAAGGCTCCTCTCTCGAAAAAAGCGTGTAGCTGTAGATGAAACAACTTTTCATCGGCATTAACAGAGAAATTATATCTGAAAAAAATACGTAATTTGGTCTTGCCATATTTTTTCTATCGGTATCACATAATAAAGAAATAAAAAACCAAATCACCTCCAACTCGTGAAATGAAACCACTTTACTCCTTCATTATTTATCAAAAGAATATATAAAAAATATCTACGCCTTTGCAATACAAAAGTTAATGATTTAGTTTGGTTACTTTTTTGATATATTATGTATTATATTAATATAAGCCTTAAAACCTTAAAAAGGTTTTTTCTCTTAATTCGCCCTATCATGGACGCGGCGAGCGTCGTAACCGCCACCGTACAAGGCGCGCTGTTATGACTTATATTATGAATGTTTACGTCGATATTCGCACTGACAGAAATCGACCTGCTAATTTACGAATAAACCCCCCTTAAGCTTCGAGTACATTTATTCACAGTGAAATAAAGAAAGATTCACATTTTTACCCGACTACAACAAAGTAAAAAGCAAGAGTAATGATTGCAGCAGTAATGTATGTACGTGCACTAGTACCGACTAAACTGCTGGTCCGATTTTAAGTTTTAACCATAAAGTTTATATACCTAGCGGAATAGAGAAACAAAGGCATGAGCAAGCGAGATGTTACTATCAGTAACACTGCGTGGTAAAAAAAGACGTGTGAAACTTGACAGCAGAACCCTTTTTATGACGTCCAGTCAGCACGTATCGGCACGTTGACAATTTAATCTCATAGAATTAATGTTCAATCATGCTTGTGTGAGTGTATACGTACACATTTTTACACACAGATGTAAACCAATTTCGGTTAATTCGTTTGACAGCTCGAGATTGTTGCTCTATTCCGCTAGGTATATTAACTTTATGGTTTTAACTTTTAACAAATGTACTGTCAATATAAGTGTCAATAGATTATTATGTAGCGCTAAAACAAAATCATGTCATTCATGAATGGCCCTATACTGTATACACGTTCAATCGTTTCATAAATTATAAATCAAAATGTTTCATCAACCCCTGAAGAAGTCCAACGCAAACACATAAAAGACTCCATGCTTGTTAGTAAACACTACTGGCTACTGCGACTATAAACTTATTGATGGCATGATGTTATATGAAAGTTTTATGAACCATTACAGGGGGTGAGCCAAAATGTTTTCGTTTTCGCTTCGTTATAGAATCGCCGATGAAAATGTATGGAATTGACATAAGCGTTCGTTAATATGACGTTGACGTTCGACTCGTCTTATGTCAATTCCATACATTTTCATCGGCGATTCTATAACGAAGCGTAAACGAAAACATTTTGGCTCACCCCCCAGTATCGTTAGTTTACGACTGTTTGTACTTTTGTGCTTAATCAATGACAGTGCTACTGTATATACCTAGACAGGGTTTGGAAACTATTGTAAGTCGTTATATTTAGTTTGCAGTTTTTGAACCACATTAGCGAACTTTCGTAGTTACAACTATACGAAAGTAAAGTTATGTACATAGTATATAATATAATATAGGATTTTACCCAAACATTCCTTGATCGCGCAGGACCTTCAAAAGACTCGAATATCGCCATACCAATTCGGTTCAGAAGTTTTAGCTTGATGTAACAGAATAATAAATAGATAGAAAGCCAGACAGCTATATAATTTGTATTAAATTTAAATCTGCTCAACACTCTTATCTTCTTTACATATGAAATACAAGTTATTGACAACTTTATTTCTGAGTGATATTATTATGACGAATCCATTATAACTTTAAGGGCCTCTTTCACCATCTCCAAGTAAAGTGTTGAGTAGTTACTTGTCAAGTAACGTTAATTGGCAAGTAAAACTTACAAGTATCTTTTGTCAATTTCACAAGAAAAAATCTGAGTAACTACTTGCCCGTTAAGTGAATGACATAACAAATCGTACATTACATTCGTTCAAAATGGCGTCAAATCAATCGCCCGACATTGTCATTGGCGGTCAAGAAGAAGAAAAAAAATATACCTTTCTTTTGTGTTGTTACTTGTTAGTTGTTTGAGTCCTTTGTTGTTGCCTTTGTTGTATTTGGTTTATTAGAAAAAATGGAGAAAGTGAACATCGTATTCAATATATTTTACTTGTAACATGTAAAAAGGATTAATGGTAGCCAGTAGGTACTAGAATATAGGTACTGTGTCATTAGTCATGACCTACTTGATTGAGTAAACTCATTATTGATTATTTAATGATAAAAATATAATGACCTTTGCGTTTTAGGCATTAATACCTCGATCGTGGGAATCGCAGACACAATAGATTTTCAATTGTACGCGACAGCCGGGTGCCGCTTGGCGATTGATGAGTTATTTTATGTTTTCTTAAGTTATGCACTTGGTTCGCTGTACACTTCTATAGACGAAATCTAGCCAAAAAATCTCTTTCATCTAGGTTTCGATGTCCGTTGCAACGTATTATAGTCCAATTCATCTAATTGGTGGTCAATTAAGTCAAATAAATCGATTTTTGACAAGAGATAAAGAAATTTAAACTCTGTGATTGTATAAAACCGTCAAGTAAACTCGGTAATTGGCAGATGATGTGGCAAGTAAGTTACTTGACAGTTTAATCAACAAATAGTGCTACTTGAGGGTCGTGAAATCGACACATGTAGTTACGGGTGACTTTATATGGCGAGTAGTCTACTCGACACTTTACTCGAAGGTGGTGAAAGAGGCCCTAAGAAATTGTTTATGACATCAACAGCTGTGTTCACTGCATTTTAAACCACTTGCCTACTCTTAGGGTCTGTTTCACCACTTTGTGATAAAGTGCCAAAGAGGCTATTCACAACTTTTTTGACAGATTCTCCATACTTGATCTGTCAAGTTAATTGGTGGACAGCCTATTCGTTACTTATCAGGAAGTGGTGAAACAGGCCCTTAATCTTTTCTTTATTGCATTAACACAGCTGACGTTGATGATCCAAGAGCATATTTTGCTATGGCATTAAAATCAGGCGCTTAACCTAAAACTCAGGCTCTTGGGAAAAAGCTGAGATCGCAGAAAATTGTTGGAATCAGCAGCACCTGAAGTATGCAAGTGCACTCCTAGCGCTGTGACTAGGGCTGACACAATGGTGTTTTTAAAGACGTTAAGTGTAAAGAACGTTTAGACTTTAGACGGTAGTTAGAAACACGTTTTGTCTAGTGAAGTCTTATTATAGAAGCCTCAAGTTAAAGATTTTTTTTTATTACAAAGTAAACAAAGGTCTTAACTTGTTACATATAAGTTAGTCAAATTGTAATTTGCCGGCAAAAAAAATACCATAGACCGCGTGATCTCTGTAAGTAGACGTATTGTAAAAATCCAATTCAGTTACAAGTGTTTACTTAAAATACGAATCTCTAATCATGATTCATATTTTGTGACATTTACTTTGTCATATTTTTACTTAAAAATACGTAAAACTAGAAAGAAAAATATTTAGGATAGCAACTTTTAAAAAATTGCCAGCCCTAGCTGTACTGGTGCTCAAGTTATAAGTGCCCTATGGGCTTACACAGCAGTACTGGGGGAGAAAGAGGGGAGAAAGGGAAAATGCATCCTGTCTTTGTTCTCTAAGCCCTGTGTTTTTCATCCTTCACTTTTGTAATATAGGTTAAAACTTATCGCTTTGTAATGAATATTTGATTACGTTTCACGTTGTAACGAAGGTTAGACAAGGAAGGATTAGGATTGGATTACTCTTTGTAGCTGAAAAGTCAAAATTTATACAGTGCTGTAACTAAAGAAGCAGGGGCCTAATTTGAATGCCCGATAACCTCGCAGGCATTAAAATTAAGCCCCCGCCAACAATGTTACATATTTTACGGCTGAAACTATGAAGTAAACCAGAAGTAAGTAGTCGTAGCTGACGTAACTAGAGTTTCAGCCAGTAGGGCTAGCACGAATCACTATCGAAAAAACATTCGTATCGTTAACGTAAGCATTTTGTATGGAAACTTGAACAGCGCCTCTGGTGTGCGTAAATGAAACTAATTTCCCGAGCACGAACACTTAGACGTAAGTTTCGTATCGTCATCGTATCGAATACGCAACGTAACTTGAGCCGTTTGTATGGAGATAGCTAGCACGAAGGCAAAAAATGACGTATTGTATCGTAATTGTCGAAGGCTGGCTTGCGAGTTTCTCGCATGTTTATTCACTTACAAAATTTCAGTGACAAAACTTTCGTCAGAGTAAATTTAGAGAATAAAATAGTAATTTAAGTGATTTTCTTGGTTTATTTGGTGAGAAAATGCTTAGGTTAAGACGAAGCACCCCACGGCGTAGTACATTGTGTTATTATCTTGCGGCTCGATTGATTTTTGAAAGTAGAAATGTACCAAGAGAAACAAGGCCAGTGATGCATAAGACAATATTTTTTGAAATAAAAAAACTACGTATTTAATTTACTATAACAACTAGATGATGCCCGCAACTCTGTTGCGCCAAAATTCGTTTATCGCGCAGGAACCGTGCATTTTTCCGGGACAAAAAGTATTCTATGTCCTTTCCCGGGACTCAAAGCATTTCCATGCCAAATTTCAGCAAAATCGGTTCAGTGGTTTGCGCGTGAAGAGGTAACAGATACACAGACAGACAGACAGACACATTTATAATATTAGTAGGTATGGATTACAGAGAAATATCAAGGAGAGCTTGTCTCATATAAAAATATGGCGAATATTGATACTCAAAACCTAAGTGACACGGAATTTAAAAAATAGTTTTCGTCTCAGAAGGAAGCATTTTTATACTTACGTCGCGTATTAAAAGAAAAATCCAGTCTAAGATCAAGTAAAAAGATCAGCCTGAAACATAAAGTAACCATAACGCGGCTGGCTGTTTCTCATTTCCAGAACGTTTTAGAAGTTAATTAAATAATTTCAAAACTTTTCAGAAATCATAACATTCACAACACAAGTCCACTTCAAAACAAATGTAAACCTTGAATGAGCTTCGAGTTACAAAAAATGTCAAGTGTGACGCGTCGTTCGTTTAGGAATATAGTCTCACCAAACATCGTTATAGTTATAAATTGTATTAATAAATACCATTTATCTTTATGAATATTAACTTTTACTGCAGTTTCTTCATATTGCGTCATAATTTGAATAGATTTTATGTTTTAAGTGCCCTAAAATCACAATGTTTTTAATTAATTAAATACGTATTTAGTTTTTGAACGAAATGTTCATTCAATTTTACTACCATTCGTTCTATTTCGCTCACTCATATTTACGTTGGTGTGACGTCACTAACGTTATCGTATCGAGGTCTCGATACTATTTCGAAAGTGCTTCGTGCTTCCGACTTAAGTTGTATAACGTTATCGTATCGACAACTCGATACGTTTGCGATACGAAACCTACGATTTTTCGTGCTAGCCCTACAGGAGTCAAAACTAGGTGTAACCATCAATACTATCCATTCTAATATTATAAATGCGAAAGGGTGTCTTTCTGTCTCTCTCTCTTACTGAAATTTGGTATTAAGATACTTTGAGTCCCGGGAAAGGACATAGGATACTTTTTATCCCGGAAAAATGTACGGTTCCTTCGTGATAAACTAATTTTGGCGCAACGGAGTTCCGGACGTCATCTAGTACATAATAATATATTCATAATATTAAGTTCTGCGAATTACAATCTGGGGCCGGTTTTACTACGCCTTGGCATAGTTTCATAATGAGATTCTAACAAAACTACGCCTTACTTTGTAAGGCAAGATATGTATGTAGTAGTACATAGCATGTACATTGTACACTACATACAATAAACCTGCATCTTTTTTTACAAATCTCTGTCTTTACTTTATGTAGTTACCAAAAAGCTACTGCTTAAATACAAGAAGCACATTTTCGTAATATACCAATTTGCGTTTGTATTGACTTTGAATATCTGACCTTGTTGCTAAATCGTTGTATTTCCTGTCGCGTGCAATCGATGTAGCCCTAGGGCGCCGGGGCTCCAATATCCGGAGCCCGACGTCGCTATAAAGCCGAACTAAAATGCAAAATATCAAACGACTTTGCTCTTTAAAACTGAATCTTGCGATTTTTGCCTTTCTTTTTATAGAAATTGCCCTTTCATTTTTTCATTGCGAAACGAGAAGCTTGTTATGTTACTAAGAAGGGAAATAGAATTTAGCTGTTAATTTTTTTGAATACATTCAAACACGGTTCAAAAATATATCTTTTATACACTTTCATAATATGATATTATGATGCCCATTTTTTTAATTATATTTTTTTTAGAAAACTACTTGTATTTTGCCAATGTTTCTAAAATGAGTTTTAAATTTTTAGATTTGCATTAAAATGCAAAGTATGCAAAGCCGACTATACTCCATTATTTAAATTAAAAACAACTTTACATAAACAACAAAGTAATTTTCGTATTCCATATATTTGAATTTTAATAATAGAAATATAGAATGAAATCATATTACGTATACCATGTATAAATTTTAATTAATGGAACAATTTTTAGGATATATCTAGAAAAAATATCATAGTATTCAATTAATTTAAGAATTTAAGATTAATTTAACTAATTAATAAAATTATTTAATTTAAGATTAATTTAAGAACGCGAATAATTATGTAAATAATTATTATGCTTAAAAATAATGCGTAATAACTAATAACAATATTATTAGACTACGTAACTTTTGCTGGCAATTTGTTGCTTTAAAATAAAAAGTATTATTGCTTTTCAAAGCAATCCTTCTATCATAGTCTTATAGCTCTATTACATCTGTGCTAAATTTTATTTAAATTTATCTTCTGTTCCTCTTTATTTAATTAGTAGATAACGCCCGCAACTCCGTTGCGGTGAAACTCGTTTATCGCGCGGGAACTGTATATTTTCCGGGACAAAAAGTATCCTATGTCCTTCCCCGGGACACAAAGTACTTCCATACCAAATTTCATCAAAATAGGTTCAGCGATTAGGGCCTGAAGAGGTAACTAACAGACAGACAGACACACTTTCGCAATTTGTATAAATGGCTAACTCTCAATAATAAAAATGTCAACCAACAATAATTACAATTCTTAAATACTAGTAAAATATATTTTAGCGTATATTATTATATACTATCACAGAATTTTTAAATTGTGACGAAACGAACGGAGACACTCAATTTTAGTCAACTACGTTATTTGTATATTATAACGTAGTTGCTTTAGTCCTTTTGACTAATTGGACCTACGTCACGATGCACGTCAATCGTGTGTCCACTACGTCACGATTTCCGCTACGTCACGATGCCAGCAACGTCACGATGTCCACTACGTCATCTTGTCTTTTACGTCACGTTTTTGTTTTACGTCATGGCCCGTTTCTTGCAAACGGTGACTTGGCGTTGGTCTCTAAATACATAATTCCTTTCATGCTGTGAACAACAAAAAAAAACATTTTTAATTTTATGATATAGAAGCTAAACTAGTCATAAATAATATATAAGTATGTCTCTCCATTTTTAGGGTTCCGTACCCAAAGGGTGAAAACGGGACCCTATTACTAAGACTTCGTTGTCTGTCCGTCCGTCTGTCTGTCTGTCTGTCTGTCTCCAGGCTGTAACTCAAGAACGGTAATAGCTAGAGGGTTGAAATTTTCACAGATTATGTATATGTGTTGCCGCTATAACAACAAATACTAAAAACTAAATAAAATTAATATTTAAGGGGGGGCTCCCATACAAGAAACGTGATTTTTTGGCCTTTTTTGCTCTATGTCAATAATGGCAACAGGTAGGTGCTTGAATTTTTCTCAAAATCCTTAATTATATGTGTAATTTAATTATAATATTAAAATAAAATATAAAATTAAAGGGGGCTCTCATACAAAAAACACATTTTTTGGCCTAATTTTGCTCTATAATGGTACGGAACCCTTCGTGCGCGAGTCCGACTCGCACTTGGCCGATTATTTAAAGATCAAATATTAACGTAAGCTTAAAAATGCAGTATATTAGCATAAAAACTAGCACTGCATTGTCAAGCCTACGTTGTAATAAATTATTGTCAACTATTGTCTACGGCTAGAGTACAGACGTATTTGTAGACGTGTCTTTTTTTTCATAAGCTTCGTATCTGGATACGAAAAAAAAATTATTAGTCAATTATCTAGTCATGTTTAATATAATGAAATCTAAGAGACTATAAGTAATAATTTAATCATAGAATTATGTTTGAACTATAAACAAATACGGAACTCTGAAACAAGTCCAATTCTGGAACATTTTACGTAACTCAGTGCCCCAGTGGCCGCCTGAGAGTTCCCTAAATCATGTCTTAACTTGTCTCACGGATACCGATGTATTTTATACCCTAACCCCCTCACAATAAGGTCTAAAGTTAAAACGAACGTTGAGATGTAGGGGAGACTGGGGACGCATGTGCCCGACTTCCGTGTGACACAATATTTGAGTACTTTAGGCCTCCGAGGGACAATATTTCTGCCCATCCTTCTTTCTAACACGTTTTGTCTATGGTCCATATAACATGTTTTAAACTGCTTTTTAGGGCTTGAGAAAATGGTGTTTACTATGGTAGTAGTAATAAATAGTTGAATATTATTTAAATAATTATTAATTACGCTAAGTAGATTGGATGCATTTTAAATTTACCCAAATATATACCATGAAGAAGCCTCGCCTATCATGTTGGTGATATATTTACGCTTTGCCAGTAAATTTTTACTAATCTGTGGCTATGCGTAATTTCGTAGCACTAAAACTCATTTATTGCGAGAAAATCGTTCATTTGCTAGAATAAAACTATCATTTACCGTTTCCCGGAACTCGAAATACAGTCATATCAAATTTGATCAAAATCGATTAAGCAGTGTATGCGAGAAGGTATTACAAGTAAAAATATACGCTAAAAGTTTTAATATTTGTACGGATTTGGCTTTGTTATAATAATTCATTATTATAAATACATGTAAAGTATAAAAGTATTAAATATATTTCCGTTGTCTGGTACCTATAACACAAGTCCTTCAGGTACTTACCACGGGGCCAGACTGACGTGGTATGGAGCGTCCAATGTCCATAGATATTATTATTAATTTACCTTTGCGAAAATTACCACCTTACTTCGCATTATTTATGCTCTTTATATCAACAAAGGTTTTATTTATGAAACAAAGATGGCGTCTTTTCTCATCAAGTCAGCCATACTTTTCATTATGGTTGTAAATCGCTGCTCGCACGTGACCACACTACCACAAATAGAAAGAAAGAAAGAAAACGCAGAGGTAGAGTTTCCTGGGACTCGATCTTTTTCTCGAAATATAGGGTATTGATTTTCGAAATCTCTGTATATTTGTTTTATTGGAGCGCCTGAATTATTGAATTGATTTTAATGAATAATGAATAATTCATATTTTAATATTATAATTAATGTGAAAGTGTGACAATCTGTTCGTCTTTCTCTTCACATTCAAACCGCTGAACCGATATTGCTTACGGAGGTACTTTGAGTCCCGGGAAAGGACATATTAATACTTTTTATCCCAAAAAATGTACGGTTCCCGCGCGATAAACAAATTTTGTTGAAAAAATGAACGAAAAACAACGGAGTTGCGGGCGTCATCTAGTTTAAATTAACTACCCGGGTGACAGGGACTATAATTTGCATAGTTGCGTTTATTAGATTTAAGTGTGGTTGTAATTCAATTGTTTAATTATCAAACAGTAAAATTAATAACGGTCTAACACACTGACCTAGATAGTAGTTATATAACTGTACAGTATACAATTATTATGGAATTTTAAAATTAAATTTAAAACTGAATAATTTTAAATTAAAATTGAAATCAAAATTTTATGTAATGTCGTAGCAAATAGAACTCTACGAAACCGTAGCACTTCGTAGCACGTCTACGCGCTCCCGGTGCTACGCGCGTAGCTTGCTACGAATGCTACGATCGGGTAAATAATTAAAATATTGTGAATAATCGAGTACCCATTCCCTACTTATAGTTAAGAGCTACTTAAATCGCAGGAATCAACAGCGTTGTTCTATGTTTTACCTAAACTTCACAAGACGGCTAGTCTAATTATAAAAAAAAACACTTCGTTTTTTTTTTCGTTAGTTTTTTTATAATAATAATATCTATGGACGCTTTTACACCACGTCAGTCTGGCCCTGTGGTAAGTACCTGAAGGACTTGTGTTACAGGTGCCAGACAACGAAAGTATGTTTGATACTTTTATACTACTTATACATAATATATTTAAGATTTTTACACACATTTAAATTTTTATACACATCCACGACCCAGGAACTTTGAAAAACTTTTTTGTTCCGTCGGCGGGATTCGAACCCGCGACCCCCGGCTTGAGCTACCAACGCGCTCACCACTGAGCCACAGAGGTCGTCAGATTATCACGACCCTTATATAATTAAGTAAAAATTATACGTATTTTTTGTGGGTTAGTACACGAATGCTTAACAGCGTCCAAATAATAGTCTATTTCTCAATACTAGACTCTGCTAGAGATCGCCCAATGGTCGAAATTCGACCTCAAATAAAAAAATTATAAGTTTCAATTTTCAACGCTTTTCTATTGATATTCTATTGTCAAAATATTGAATTTATTATTTTTAGACATAATTCTTGCGACAGTTTCAGATTAATTAAGTCAAATGATGACAGACTGGCCGTATATTATTTTCTAAAATTATTTGAGATTCAATATAAAAACAACTAAACTATCAACGCCCTCTGCCCTACTATGCAGGTAATAATTAAAAAATGTCGTTACAACTTTTTCCGTCTAGCCCCCGCAAGGCCCAATGCGCGATAAGGAACTTCGTTCTAATAAAATAAAAAATAATCAAAATTTTACTGCAGTGCACGAGTAAACTAAATCAAAATTGACCCACCCATTTTGATGCCACACACACAGACAGACAGACAACTTATAACCCTCTATTTCCTTTCCATAGGATTTAAGATACTCACGGTGGTTGCGCAGCGTCACCCATGTAGCCGTCTATATTGTAACCGCACTTGGAGTTGTTCCGCCAGTTCTTGCACAGGGTTGCGGGGAACCCGGCCGGGTTGCTGAGAGACTCCGCGTACAACCGCCACGCGCGGTTGTGGCTGCAACCGTCTGAAAAAAAAGAAATCATGGTATGAAAATAAAAAAATCGGCCAAGTGCGACTCGGACTCACGCACGAAGGGTTCCGATATAGAGCGGAGAAAAATTGTGTTTTTGTATAAATCCTTAAATATTAATTTTGTTTTTAATACTTGTTGTTATAGCGGCAACAGAAATACACCATCTGTGGCAGAAGTCTAGCTATAGCGGTTCTTAAGATACAGGATGGAGACCGACTAACACAAGGACAGCCAGACGTACATACAACGAAGTCTCAGTAATAGGATCCCGTTTTTACCTTTTGGATACGGAACTCTAAAAATGCTAATATTTGCCTGCGACGAGAGAAAAGAAAACGTGCAGGAACAGTATATTTTTTGCAATGCAATCAGTAGCCTATCTTTTTCTCCCTTACTTCTCTTATCTGCTCTACATCAAAATCGGTAATTAAAACATTTTTATAACGAGCTTTTGCCCGCGGCTTCGCTCGCGTTAAGAAGTATTATTATATACAAACTTTCATCCCCTATTTGAACCCCTTGGAGTGAGAATTTATCAAAATCCTTTCTTAGCGGATGCCTACGTCATAACATCTACCTGCATGCCAAATTTCAGCCCGACCCGTCCAGTGGTTTGGGCTGTGCGTTGATAGATCACCATGTCAGTCAGTCACCTTTGAGTTTTATATATATAGAAGATAGATATAGATATAGATAGATTATTAAGTACTTAATCCAATTCACTTTCTTCCTAGTTTTATGTAGGTTCCCATTTTCATCTCTTAAAACACATACTTTTATATTACAAAGTAAAAACCGTCCCCTTTATATCACCACCACCTTAAGAAAACTCTTAAATCTCTTTAAATCTAAACGCTTATAATCGAATATATCAAACTATATTTACATTCAGATCACGTCACATGATCTAACGCCATATTGGGTAGCATATCTCGTATTGACAGGAGATGTATGTTGGCGGGCCGCCAAGTTATGTTCGACCTGCAGTTCCGTCCGTTACGCAAGTGACCTGCTATGCCAGGTCGCTAGATATGTTATATGAGTCGTGTAGTGCCAATTTGGGTAATTGATAAGAAATATATAATATATTAAATAAGCATTTTTCATTAGATATATGAAAAATTGAGATTATTGAGATTTAGATGTAGGTACAAAAAATTTAAAAAGAAATATCCATAACTACATACTCATGCTATAAATGTGAAAGTTCTGTCAATGTAAGTATGTATTCTGTATGTAACTATTTTATTACTCTATGGTAACACACACAATTTTTTAAGGAAATAGTTATGTTGGAAAAAATTGCGATTGTAGCGAGATAAAGAAAATTCAGTTTGTTTCTTTTTCTCCTTTGTTTATACGCTATAAGCAAGTGAAATAAAATACAGCCAAGCTTCGGCATTTACAAGAATACAACCCCAGCAAACAAAGACTTTCATAAGTCATTCATAGACAATAATTGCGGGCGCCCGATGACGTCACAGCATCGATCCTTCGGAAACTGTGGCCAGAGACAAAGGGAATAATTACTTATCTGTTATTGGGTCGCTGATAAAATGTTGAAAGCACCTGTCACAGAATTCATTATGAGAATAAATTGATTATTGAGAGAAATGTTGAATACACCTGTCGTCATCTTTTATTGCTAGTATTGAGTTGCGATGATCGATATTTATAAGACTTACAATCCATACTAATATTATTTTTAAAATTGTAGAAGTGTGCTGTCTGTCTGTTCCCTATTCGCTTAAGCCACTGAACCGATTTGGATGAAAGGTATACAGCTACTTTGGAAAGGGCATAAGATAGTTTTGTTGCTGAAAACTGTACGGTTCCCGCACGATTAACGAATTCCGACGCAACGGAGTTACGGGCGTCACGTTAATGTTTTAAACAAATGCCTATACACAAGGTACTGAGTTTGTATTCACAATTGTTTGTATACTTCTTGGCTTGCGAATAAAGTCTTTCAATCTTGAAACGTTGAGCACAACTGTCTTGAAGCAACAGCTTATCCAAATAATCTTTAGCATAATCGTCTTTCATCCCATTATCTCTACTTCTACGCTTAAGTCGCTAAACAGAGTTTCATGTTTGATGAGGAATATACGTTAAGTCCCGAGAAAGGACATGGGATGGTTTCAAAGCAGAAAATGTAGGGTTCCTAACTGTGCTTTACGAAGCGTCAAAGTAGTAGCAATTTTTGAAAATTGTATTGTGCAGTTTTTTTAAGGTCCTCCTCCTCGCGTCGTGTTCCTCATTGCTGAGGGTCGTGATTCCCCTTTTAGAGTTTAGTGACGACCACATTACGCCATCTGTGGCGATCCTTGGCAAAATGGAGAGAATCATGGAGGCCGATATCTAAGGTACTTCGGTTTTTTAAGGTACTTAACAATTTAATTGTAAAAGACTTCGATGAAGAAATCCTCAAATTTTTTGCAAAGTACGTCAAGAAACGTTTAATAAATAAATGTTGATAGATTAACCTGGTCAACCAGGTCAGCGTTTACGCTAGAACACTCCTTAAATGTCTGACTTTGCGAAACCCATGAAAAACATGCTAAAAGTGTAACTCACAGACCAAATCCAGCTCATTATTATTCACTAGCTGGTCCAGCCAGCAGCCGGGTTGGACCCACTGTCCAGCGTTGGGGTAGAAGTCCACATCGCCAATCGCTTCAGGGAAGCCAAATACTCCTGGGTTGGTGTGAATGACGTCCACGAATGTCGCGTCACCTTTGCTGAGGTGACCGTTCCTGTCTTTGAACCGGTAGCCTGGGTAGGCTGGGTCGAGACCTGGAAATTTACTTGATGTTAAGTTGGGTACCCAGCAGTGTTGCATTATGCATACATAACGTGTCGGTCTTCCGTCCCACTGGGTTATGAGAGTAAAGGAATAGATAGTGCTCTTGTGTACTGCGCACACACTTGGACACTATACAATTACTCCTGCCGGTGTGGGAGCTAAGTAAGTATACATAACGTATCGGGTACTGTCTATTGTCTAATCCACTGTCCACCGACACGAGCTGTAGCTATTATCATGCAACAAGGGTTTTCGATATTTATTTGCCACCAAGGGACAGAACAGGCTAATAACTGCTAATAAGAATTTTCTGATTTATTCCTGCCACCTCATTCCAGGTGGAGCTGTGTAGCCATAAGGTCTTTCAAGCCAAACAGCTTTAAACAGAGCAGAACTTAATAGACTTCACTTTAGCGGATGAAAGAGCGCACAATTCTGAATGTTGCTAAAGTTACGGAAATCGACGAGACACACATTACACACTGCTGAAATTATTACAGTGGGCTTTGGCCTGACCGAGCATACAATCTCGTTTGGTTGAAAGATCTTCCTTCGTAACTCTCACGCATATTCCCACATTCGCAGAATGTCATTTGTAAGGTGACAACTAAGTATTTTTTGTCGACTACTTAGCGGGTGTGTGTGTGTGATATTGCGGAATAAAATTGATCGTCTAGGGGAGACGATCAATTTTATTCCGCAATATCACACACAATATTTATTAAACAACTTATTTGACAACAAGATTGAAAGAGGCGCGTTCAATATTAACCCTAGACGGTCAATAATATTACACAATACGTGATATTGCACAATAAAATTGATCTAGGGGCCCGCTTAAATGACTGTAATGAGCAGGACTAGCATACCTGTAATCCGTCCCAACATCAGCCCTCTCGCCTTCAGAGCTTTGCCCCCGAAGCCCGCGGCCTCCGCCCCTAGCGAGAACCCGATCACATGCACGGAACTGGCCGGCATCCCCGCAGAGTTCAGAACCTGTACGAAGTCCGCTAACCGCTGTCCCATGTACCGCGTGTTTTGGACCGCTACCACATACCTGAAACACAACTTATAATATTAAATCCATACTATTATAATATTATACATGCGAAAGTGTGTATGTCAATCGGTTACCTCTTCACTCTTCAGTCTTCACGCCCAAACCGCTGAACCGATTTTACTGGGTATGGAATACTTTTGAGTCCCGGGAAAGGACATAGGATACTTTTATCCCGGGAAAATGTACGGTTCCCGCGCGATAAACGAATTTTGGCGCAACGGAGTTGCGGCCGTCATCTAGTACTCACAATAAATTAGAATTAATTATTTTAATTATTGTGCCTTTCCACGTTGGCCTATGATGGACCAGTTATATATGTTACGGCTAAAGGTAGGTGTGAACATAAACTTAAGATTAGCCGGCTAAACTTAGGTTTATCTTCGACGAGGTGTTAATGTAATATAATGCTATAAACTAATACAATAATTACTAAACTACAATAAAAACTAGTAGTATAAAAATTAGTTACAACAGTTTAAATATAAAAAAGGTTGTCATCCAGACTGCTGGTGTTAATGTTAGTTTCTTCTATCTTTAGCCGGCTAAACTTAAGTGTAACTGCAGGCCCTTGGCTAAAAATGTAGACGGAAGTGGAAAAGGAAACATGTTATCGAACTTTAGCTCTCGAAGATAAACCTAAGTTAAGCCGGCTAATCTTAAGTTTATGTTCACACCTACCTTTAGCCGTAACATATACATGCAATGAAGAAAGTGTACGCATATTCATAGATCGACGTCGATGCTGTGAACGTCGCAATCATGGTTATCCAATATCCATCATAAAAAAAATTTAAAAACCGGTATGAGCGTTTCGCGTAACATTCTGCCGCGCACTGTAAAACACTGGAATGAACTGTCACCAGTAATATTTCCGGACCAATACGACCTGCAAACCTTCAATAAGAGAGCGTATTCCGTCTTAAAAGGCTGGCAAAGCTATCTTCTAATGTTGCAACTTGCAAGTGTCCATGGGCGACGGTTATCAGGTGACCCGTTTGCCCGTTTGCCCTCGTATTTTATAATTTAAAAAATGAGCTCATTTTATTATGTAAATTATAATGTTTGCCAACAAGCAAGAATAAAAACTTTATTAATTCTCAAAATTAAATCCTTAAAATGAATTATTACACCTTTAAATAATGTAATAAATAAAGGCCGTCACAGACTTAGCTATAATATATATTAATATGTTTATAGCTAGGCATATTACTATATATTTTCTATACAATTTTCGCGTGACCACACACTCAGCTATAATATATATTTCTGGTCTCAGTGTGATTAGTACGGTATATTAATATATATTATAGCGAAGTCTGTGACGGCCTTAAAGTTTTAGTTTATTTTTAACTTTAGCGGTGTTTTATATCCTTATATTTTGTCTTACAAGTTGCAGAATTTAATGTCCCAGAACCGGCACACTTTGTGGACAAGTGAAATATTTTAATTGCTCTGCTCTGAAAAATAGCCGAGCCGTTATTGTACCAAATGGCCTAGGCGGTTAATTAGACCACTGCACTTTTAAAGGCTTTTAAGTTTCATAGTTTTAACGGTTTTTTTATTTGTAATTTGAGGCAATATAGTTATAAATAGCTATGCTATACAAACAACATCTTCTTGAAAACTTTTGAATTAGTAACAGCTTTGGGCTAAATCTATCATACAAAAAAAAACAGAATACTAGTTAAAAATGTTATTTGTCTGCCTCCTGCTTTTAGAAATTTTTGATGAAAATCTTACCAAGGAAAAACGACCAGTCGCGACCAATCCACCACTATGAAGTTGAAATCCCCCGCGGCGAGAAACGCTGAAATCACAAAATACTTTCAACTTTGAAGGTCAAACTTTGCGCCTAAGTATTTTCTAATTAAGAAGTAAAATAATTTGAACTCCGAAAGTGACTAAGTGACTGCTTTCGAAGTTCAAATTTTATTAGGTTCATCATAATTGGCCTCTTCATCAATTACAGGTTAATAAAATTATTATTAATAGTTACTTAATATCTTTTACTTCATTTTAATTTTACATATTACTTATTTGGATTTTCTTCAATACTATTTTTGAACGTAGTAACGAGACTAGCTTAGAACCTACAATTAATTTCGTGATACCTATAAATAATTAAAGGTAAAAGGACACATTTTAAACATGTTCAAAAGTTATTATATTATTACATTCGTCGTATTCTAATTAAAATGTTAGAATTATTGTATTCTCACATTTAAATTAGCATTAGACTAATTTCGATACATTACGTCATAAATTTAAGCCAGCTAGGGTCACGAACAGAGCCTACTCTGTAGCGCAGCGGTTCGCAAACTTTTTTTGATGGCGGAACCCTTTTAAGGAGTAATATTTTTGGCGGACCCCCAAAGATGATGTCTTTGAACAAATTATCTCCATACTGGGTGTCTAATGAGCTAATGACATACAAACAATCGCACGCGGAGCCCCTACGGCCGGGCCTACAAGGCCTTTGCGGAGCCTCATATGCACGTTCTAAAAGTGTTATTTTTTAACCAATTTGAAAATAAAAAGATTTTAATTTTATTTCATTTTCATTTCCAGGACTCTGCACTTTGAGAATATCTGCTGTTGCTAATAACACAGATTACTAATTCAATACGTATTTAAGTTTTCACAATTTAAAAAAAATAATCAAGAATTTACCTTCTTTTAAAGTAGTCGTGCTGGGTCCGGTGGCCGCTTCAGAGAAACCAAACAGATAGATGACAGTCGGTCTTGTGACGCTGAAGTTGGTGGTGGCCAGCCCACTACCACCCACCGCCAGCTGCTCAAACTCATCTGGGTTTGACCTGGGATATTGTATACTCAGATTATCTAGTAAAAGTATTTTGGTAGGCAACTTCTTTAGCGGGGAATTGCAATTTTTGGGTATGGGTAAAATGTTAATGTAAATGAATTAATGTAGATGGAAGAAGAGTAAAAGTAGGCTTATTCCTATTTTGATACGTTAGATACCGAAGCTCTGCCCGCAGGCGATAATTATCAAAAATTTTGTATCAGTTTTCGAAAGTCCTATCTGGCTCTTAGGGGATATCCATAAGTGACGTGACTCTTTTCTTTTCAATCAATTATTCAATGTAAGTTTCCGTGTAAAAATTACCGTGTGAACAGCTTGTAGACAATGTCTCGTGTGTCATCTCTGGTACAGCAGGTGTCACAGTCCCCCACTGGTGCTGACATGTAGCACACCTGCACCACGCCTGCAATACTCCGGTATTTGGAGTTATGGAGTTATAGGTGCGTTTAAAATCTCATAAAGAAACAAGCTATGGGGACGTACGTGGCTTTAGCAACAAGCCTCCCAAAAAGAAACAATTTACCTAAGGGGATATATTTTATCAACAAAGCAAACTACTCCATAGCTTAGCCATGTAATTTTTTGTGGGGTTGTATGAAAAGTCAGGTGTACCTATATTTTGTGCTGAAGAATGGCCAAGTCCCATAAAAGTTAAAGTGCTTAAGGTGACGCCGCGTTATAGTAAATAGCCGTGTTGGATATGTTTTAGATTGCTTGTTTTCTATGAGAGGCCGGCCCGGCCTTTCATAGAAAACAAGCAATCTAAATTAGAATCCCTTTTTTACAGAGATCTTTTGATTGATTATTCTGTGTTATAAAAGTTGACCAATCGTGTTATGCTATGGGTAATTCAAAGACAAAGACATGATGAATACTGACAATGAACTTTAATTTCTTAGCTTTAGTCATTGCTGAGAAAAATCGATATCGCTACAGTCAAATTATCAAGGCGTTGGTCGCCTTAATAAGTACTCCATAAAAGATCATAGATGATAGAATGCAAGGCTAAGGAACATCTCTAGATTGAACTTAATGTTATCTTTATCGATAGTTTGATAAAATAATAACTTGTTGTTTCTTTTTCCAAAAAGATAACAAATACATTATTGTATTGTTGAAAGTTAAATAGCCATTCAAAGTTACCCAAAATTACTGAGCTAATTTGAAATTAAAGCGTTCGTTTCTTTTTCCAAAAAGTCGGTAATTAAATTATTGTATCAAGATTCAAGGCCACTAAAAATAATGTCATCAAAATGTAACTTTACATGAAATCTAGTTCATGGAAGATTACTTCGTTAAAAACGTATTAACCATGACAATCAATTAACAACTAAAGTCTATAGGTTATATATTATAGGCTATAGCTCACTTACCCTACTTACAACAAAATACATATTAATATATCCATACTAACTTTATAATTTCGAAAGTGTGTCTGTTATCTCTCCACGCCCAAACCGTTGAACCAATTTTTCAATCACCGTATAGTTAATACATACATATTATATTTTACTAAACGACGTTCGCCACCTCGTTGCGGCAAAATTCGTTTATCGCGGGAAAACCGTACATTTTTCCGGCATTTATATTATTAGTATGGATTATTTGAGATTGCCTTCCCACATCCATAACTTTTATGCCTTTCATATGAATCTTTTGGCTGCGTATGGAATACTAATAAGACGTAATAGTTAAACTAGTATCGACTACGATAAATAGTAACCTCTAATAAAATATTTCGTATTGGGGAAGATGTTATAAAGCAAATCCTCTTTCAGTTGGATCATGCAATCTTATGGTATTTCTTTGACGAAATAAATTAACATAATATTACTTATTGTGTATTTTTTACTTCTGTTTATAAAATAGTTTTAACTTTATTACGTTTATTTTTAACTTTTTTATTATGCTTATTAAAATTATTTTTCGAAAACATTTCGAAAGTTATGATTTATGAAGATATTTACAACGAATACGACGAATTAAAAGTAAACAAGAAAATTAACTCACCAATGAAAAATGAAGCCAGTTGACAACTAGAAGTAGCACCGAGGAACATTTTGTACTACTTTTAATAAATCATGAATTTCGCCTGAGGGAGAAGAGGAAAAAGAACTGGAAAATTCTTGTACCAGAGCATTTTCCACCGCACAATGCGTCCTCGTTAAAAAGTTCTAGATTTCTTCCTACCCATTTATAAGAACGATGCAGCAATTTTCCCCATAATTTTACAATTTATCGATAATATACTGCAATTTATCATAACATCACTATTAAACATAATACACAAACATTATACAAAGTGGAGGTAACTTTACACAAAACTGTCGGTTCGATGGTTTTCCGCAAACTGAGTTTGAGCCGCGATGTGACGCAACAATTTCATTATGTCTTAGCGATTAACCACGAAATAACCGTGTTGCCGAACTAATTTGGACCTCCATAATACTAGCGATACCTTGAATCTCATTATCTATCAATATTATAAAGTTGAAGTGGAGTTTGTTTTAAACTAGCTTATCTCAGGAAGCACTGGTTCTGGGAGGAGCTCCAGCGGGTCCAAAGATCAGGAAAGCAGTGGATGACTAAAAACAGAGAGGATGACCCTTCCTCCGTTCCGCTCCGCCGGCGTAGGACGGGAGTGCGGAGGCGTCGCTATGCGAACCTCCAATAACTTCCGTCCCACGGGGCTCCGGGTCAGTATGGGAACCTGCCCGGCTTAGCTAGTCCCGGCGCCGCCGAGGGGAATGCTTTAGTTAGCCTAAGCGTTCCCTAACTTTGGTGAAAGTCCGGTCCCTATTGAGGTAGACCGGCCGGTCGTGGAGGGAGTCCCGTGTTAGATAGATCCGGGACATCCCTCCTTTATACGGCTGAAGGCGAACCGCAGGTGGTTTTAGTGAGTAGGAGTCTCACATACCCCCGGGGTGCTGAGGCACATACCCAACCCGGGGGACTCATAAGGGTTTCCCCTGCGCATCAAAAAAAAAAAGGAAGCACTGGTTCTAATTATTTTTGTGTTGGATAGTCCATTTACTAAGGAAGGCTTTAGAGTTTGGACTATAATATAATATTATATATAATCACACTGCGACTAATAGGAGCGACAAATGTGGATGAAACGGGGACAATTATTCATCTTTGTTATTATATTTTGTCAACGCAAAGTCGCGGGCAACTGCTAATAGTAAATACTTCCGCGATAATAATGCCTTTTTTACTGATTAAAAGATGCACTTGGATGCACTAATATGTATGCAGTCAAAGATGCAGTCGCTATAAATTATAATTATACAAAGTATATTGTTCTTGTTAGATAGGTACTATGTAGGTACGTAAACCTCTCTAATCTTCAAGTTAAAAAAGAAGGATTGTTAAAGTTATGGTTTAACTAGAGCTTAAAACCTCTTTAATTCTAAAATTCTTATGTAACTTTTCCATTACAAAAAACGCAATCTCTTGATCAATACGTATTGAACAAAATTGAATTTAATTTCGGCACAGTTACATTAACGTCCGTGACCTTAGATTCGACACCAAGAATGAAGGTTGCCTGAAAAGTGAAAACTTAGGCAGGTTAGGTGTTTTTGGAATGGGAAAAAACTCGCGACAGAATTACTAAATTCGATGCAGTACTTAGTATATTACAGCCTTTCCCAAAGTGGGCGATAACGCCCCCTTGTGGGCGCTGAAGGCCTCAAGGGTGGTGTTGGACCCAGAAGAAATGGGGGCGTATACATCACGTATTCTGCATTATTTCGGAAAATGACTCTACGCTTTTTCCGAAATAATGCCACGCAATGATTTTTGATTTTAAAAAACAACATTTGATTTTAAAAACCAAACCATAAAGCGCTCGAGCCCCTACAAAGTATTTGCGGAGCCCCAGGGCTCCGCGGAGCACACTTTGAGAATAGCTGGTGGGTATATGAGAAAGAGAATAGAGTGGATTGCGCGTTCGGCGTTATATTTTGGCTTAATTTGCTATGAATAACATTAAACCAATTTTTAAATTCTTTCGGCATTCCCGGAGTGTAACTTTTTGTTTGGTAAAAAAAAGGGCGACTAACGCAAAATTCATTTTTATACTTAAAAAATAAGTCCCGAATTGTTTCATTTTTTAAACATAGATACTACATTATGTTTCCGAGGATCCGACCTAGCGGAAACACGATATTTTAAAATCTTCTCGATAGAAAAAAATAACTAAGTTGCATCAAATTTTCACGAATTTTTCATAATAATATATTGTCATAACCGTGCATTACATACTAAGTTAATATTTTTGATTTTAACATTATATTGTATAAAATTCTATCATTGAGAAACTGACCTAACAGATTTTTAAAATGTTGTACATTTATCGAGATAAGAAAAAACTAACTTGGCGATGATTCCGCGTCGTCCATTTTCACCTGGCATATGAAAGACTGGCGTGAGTGTGAAGAGAGAAGGACGTTGTTTGATTTTTTGCGTTAGTCGCCCATTGTAGCCCTCATAAGGAAAGAAATAATTATAATAGGTATGTAGGTAATTAAAATCTTCTTCATTATATTAATTTATATTTCTGTTTATTACTACTGTTATGTAATTAGCATAGTAATAGTTATGTAATTAATGTTAATTTTTGTTGTTACGCTAGCTTGCTCTACAGTTTTCCATATTTTCCTGTTTTACATAGACTTTGGTGCAACGCACCTAACTTTTGTCTAGTGAATTCGAACCACACGACTTTGGAGTTATGACTTTTTTAATTCAAAGCTTATATTATCAAGTTTTACTGACAAATCTTAGAATTAACTGAATATACACTAGGGATAAGGCAACTACTTTGCTCTATTTATCAACTTAGGACGCTACATTTCCTATTTTTATAACATTACGTTTCACTCATTTCTATTTGATTCTACATAGAAAATACATTCCAGGCATTTAAATTTATTTATTCTATGAACTATAACCCGCGTCCAGACTCCAGACCATCTGTCTCTAACTTGCGAAGTTTCTAGGACATCAAACAAAGTCCTGAAACTGCGCAAACTTTACATGATGATTTGTTGCAGGACAAGTTGCTCAACAAGCTAGAGGAGAATGAACCTGAGTTGGCCACAACACCCGAGGAAGAAGTAAGTTACACTCAACTACACCTACCTATTATAGAAGTGGTCGTAGGCTACGGGATGAGATTCGATATTGAAACGATGTACAAGAAAAAGTCACTAAACCTATTCACGGAAAAATACACAGAATTACACTTTTGACTATAATTATATATTATATTAATTATTATGCGCGGACGCTGTAATTTATAAGTTCAAGGCGAATTAATTACAATACTATTATTTTTACTTTTTATACATTTTTAAAATGCGGCACGCTAACAGTGATCCTCAAGCTTTTATTTACGGGCCCAATGAAAAACCTTTTGATCTTGGTGTCACGGGCCGCAACCGACATTTTTAGGGTTAAAAAATAACGTTCTTCAAAAATAGCGATTTAAAAGTGGAAAAATGTTCATAGCTTTCATGACGACTGCAATATTTTGGAGGTGATATTAAGATACTTTTAGGTACCTTTCCACTCCTTATTTACAATTTACATTTCACTATACTTACATCTTGCAGTGATAAACTCTTTTTTCCAGTGTGTAATATGCGTGAATGCGAAGGCGACGATGCAGACGTCGCCGTGCGGCCACCGCGTGGTCTGCCGGCGCTGCTTCGTCAAGACCATTCAGATGGCGGTCAGCCAGCGCCTGCTGCCACTGCGCTGCGTCATCTGCCGCGCCAAGATACTCCGGCTGCGGCAGGCGCCGCGTCTCGTCACCAGCAAGAGCTGGCAGGTCAGTTAATCAACCACAAAAACAAGTTGACAACCCTTACAAAACATCAAGAGTATTGTAAGGGTTGTCAACTTTTCAATTCTGAGGAGTTAGTTGTGTAGGTATCTTTTATGACAGATATACAGCCAACAGTTACGCATAGGTAAGAGTCTGGTATCTTAACGGCTCTTGTGGCTGGCAGATGGCAGCAATGCATGTCTGCATCCTGTTTTTGTCATGTAAGTCCACTACCTGCCTGCTAATTTCTCTATTAGTACTTCTTTTGGAACTTTCAGTCTCAAATAAAGTATAAAAAACATTAAAATTCAAACCAATGAAAAGAAAACTCTTTGGGATATGAATAAACATAAGGATAATAAATCTTTAACGACTTATAAATAAAAAATAAATTATAAGTTTTAACATAATATTATCTTCAAATATGTAGGTATGCAAGTGAATTATTTTTAATTAGTTGCCTTCCACTAGGAATTAAAATGCATACTTTTATACCTAGGTACATACAATAATTCAAATGCATATTTTTAAAGTACCTAAAACAATAAAAATATATTTTGATGCATCTTATAAGATTACTATCAAACATACTAAATATAAAACGGCACAGCCTTACAGAAATCTGGTATCAATCAAAATGTAATCTACAACAGGCAACTTGACCCAACTAGCCTTACATTCGTTTCAATACTTTTTGGGGTCCCCAGCCAAATAACGATTTTTCCAACAACGGCTACCTCAAGGACCTTACCTGGTAACAAAGCCGTGAGGCTGACACAGTACGGTCTATCTAACCTATGGTTTCAATGAAACAAAATGTCCACATTTTCACGCCTGTAATCCGCAAGGCCTGGAGTTACCATTGACCTTGAAAGACACAAAGGCATATCAGCAGGGGAGAGCCATGCTTCGGCACGAATGAGCCGGCTCGACCGGAGAAATCCCACGGGCTCACAGAAAGCCGGCGTGAAACAACCCTTGCGCTGTGTTTCGCCGAGTGAGTGAGTTTACCGGAGGCCCAATCCCCTACCCTTTTCCCTTCCCTACCCTCCCCTATTTCCTTCCCTACGCTCCCCTATTACCTTCCCTACCCTACCCTATTACCCTATTCCCTAATCCCTCTTAAAAGGCCGGCAACGCACCTGCAGCTCTTCTGACGCTGCGAGTGTCCTGCATGGGCGACGGAAGTTGCTTTCCATCAGGTGACCCATTTGCTCGTTTGCCCCCTTATTTCATAAAAAGGGCTAGATTTATATTTTTTATGAGTACATATAGGCCACTTTAAATTTTCCGCTTCTATGTACGGACTCTGCAGCCATCCTGAGAGTCTGGGACGCTGCCGCACCCCCTAAGAATGCCATAAAACGCTCAGCACCGCCCATAGGCCATGGCATATACCGCCTATACATAAATCCAGAGACGTTTCTAACGAAACTATGCCATTAGTGGGAAATTAAATGTTTTTTATTATTTTTTTCAGGTGTCAAGCGGCAGCGGGAGGTCATGGGGTGTCCCGGGGTCGGTGTCCTCCTACTCCGTCGGTGCTCGCTCCGTGCCCGCCTCCGCTTCCCTCTACTCCGTCACCAGCGGCGAGTCCAACATCTCCGGTAAGGGCCTGTCCAGATGAGGCGTTTTACGTGCGAAGTCCATACGCGCGTTTCAATTTCTATTGCATCCAGATACCGCGTTTTACGCGCGTTTTTACGCTACAACCATGGACTCGAAGTTATCACGCGCCAATCAAATACGTCCATTCGCAACGGATTCGCGCGTAGTTCTGGACACTGCAATGGCACCCAAGTATCTCGACTCGCGCGTCGCTCGCGCGTTTTACGGGCGAGTCCAGAGTCTTTCTCATTGCAAGAGTTTTACGTGCGAGTAAGAAAACGCGCGTAGTCATCTGGACGCAATATATTATGTAGCTACTAGCTCTAGTATCTCGGGTACGCACGTAACGTAACGTACTTCTCTACGCGTAACCTAACGTAATCTACTTCCAGGCGTATCCTCCGCTTCCTCAACCAGCGGTAGCACTAGCAACTGTTCTGCGAAGTTGTGCGGGGGGGCGAAGTGTGGAGGTGCTTGCCTGGGGGCGGTGCCGCGCGTGCCCCCCGCCCCCCCGCGCCCAAGGCAACCCGCCTCCAACTCGCTAAGAAGGTCGCAGCACCATAGTATGAAGGTGGGTTGCTGCTGGCTAAATTGTCATTGTATCGTCATTTTATACAAGGTGTTAATATAACCTAACTATTATAAGACAAGGTGATACAATATAATTATAGGGTGATAGGGTGAAGGATAACAATACTAGGGTGTGATGTGTGCCATTATATTATAGAGTTCACTGTGAAAGTAACAGCGCTGAAACACGTCTTTTAGGGCCTGTTCACCACTTCCTGATAGGTAAGTGCCGGATAGTCTATCCACAATAATTTATCTGACAGATATTCTATTGGTCAGACAAGTTATAGATATCCGCCACTTATCAGGGAGTGGTGAAACAGCCCCTTAGTCTATGACTTTTTTTACACTTGTACATTGTACAAGTAACAATTTTCACATTAATGCTATAGATAGCTGAAGAAGAGCTGAAGCCAGATAAGGCCCCAAGCGTCACTATAGTTTCCCCATACAAAAGTGAAAAAAAATATTGGTCTTTCAGCGCTGCTACTTTCACAGTGAACGCGCTACAAGGAACACGTACACACCCTAAAGTATTATAATTTATAACTTAGTTTTGTTACACCCTGTAGATAGTGCAATCCACGAAGACGCGCCCCACTATTCCTCCTAATCGTTTATAGTTTCCTTTATACATGTTTATACTTTCGTTTCAAGTATGAATTTTTGCAACATAGACTGTACTACTCTAACACATCGAACCGCTGACGGTTCGCGACTGACGCTAAGGGAGTACTATTATATTATATTCTGTGGCTCAGGGGAAACTCCCCGTACCCCGCGATCCTCTCACGCAAAAAATTGTTGGGGCGCGTCTTCGTGGATTGCACTATCTATACTATATACCTACATTAAATTGAGACATGTTTTAGAACCTTTATTATTGAAAGCTATCCTAACGCCCTTTCTATGAGACTCCCAAGTATCTCCATCCCAAATTTCATCATCATGCACCGGAATGTTAAACAGACAATTTAGCCTTCACAATATTAGTATGGATGTTTCAATCAGCGTTGCCAGATTTTTTTTGTGCCAAGTCGGGATTTTGGAATTTTTTGAATGAAAAAGCGGGATTCTTCAGTCAAAAGCGGGATTCTTCAGTCAAAAGCGGGACAAAGTAAAAAAAGGTATAAAATCAAAAGTTTTTTTTTAATTCTGATCTTTTTATTTGCGTTAAAATAACGTTTACGTGACAATAGATAGCTAAAGTAGCCAAATAAAATTCACCCCTCTACCTCCCACACTCTAATCTTCATTTCGCATCTTTCTTTCTCAGCACGCTGCACGTACATCCGGGACGTCTGGCAACGCTGGTTTCAATACTTCACGTCTTGCCCATATGGCATATTCATGTTTTAGTTTTTAAATAAGTCTGTTTGTATACCCATTTTTATGTGAGCACTAAAGTGTATCTATTTATTTTTACCCTTCCAGGCCAGACTACAAGACTATCAGGTGCACAGCTACACGGGCGGGCCGGTGCCGGATCCCCCGGGGCGTCTGCCCCCCATCAGGGAGTTCCAACGGGAATTCCGTGAGGGCCGCCGCGAGACCACCGCCCCCGCCTCTTCGTCCACTAGAATTAGGTACGCCTGCTAAAGTCTTGGGTTAATCCATTTAAATTCAGTTTAAGAAATGGAAATGTAACCATTAACCAAAAACTCCGCGAAAATTCGGCAAGAAATTTGTTTTGTGTGTTTGAAAGCGTATGAGTAATGAGATTTTTTATAAAGAGGGCAAACAAACAAACAGGTCACTCGATGGAAAGCAACTGCCGTGACCAAGAGCTGCAGGTGCGTTGCCTTGCCGGCCTTGTAAGAGGGAATACGCTCTCTTCTTGAAGGTTTGCAGGTCGTATTGATCCGGAAATACTACTGGCGACAGTTCATTCTAGACGAGAGTATTAAAGGAGAATGAGTATTGAATGGCCCGTGCAAAAAACTTACGTCATTAACTTCTTGTTAAAATTTTCCAGGTGCGCACAGAAAATTGTAACTCAGCTGGAAACATCGCCTCAAAAAAACAAGCAGCATTTTTTTCGACCACTCAAACCCACGAACAATGACCCGCCCAAATCACGAGATCACAGCAAAGAGACTGAAAAGAAAAAGGAAAACCCCAAAGTCAAACCGAAGAAAGAAGACAAAAAGAAAGCCGACGAAAACGCCAAGCATACAGACAAAAAGAAAGATGAAAACAGTGATAACAAAAAGAATGAGCTCGCCGAGAGAAAAAAGGAGGAAAAACTGCGATTAAAAGCGGAAAAGGAGGCTAAAAAGCAGGCCAAAGAGGAGGAGCGACAAGCCAAACTGTTAGCAAAAGAAGAGGAGAGGCTAGCGAAACTGTTAGCTAAAGAAGAAAAGAAAAAAGCAAAGAAGGAAGCTAAGATTGCGGCGCAAGCAGAAAAGGAGAGAAAAGGAGAGAAATAAATATAGATTGTTAAATTTTTACATAGTAGAACCTCGTAGCCGTCTGTAGATATAGATTCGAAGTCTTCATGAAATTGATGAAACAAAATTTTAACAGCGCAAAGGAGCATGGGTAGATCAGTCCACCTACCTAAAACATTATGACGCTGAAAGGATATTTACTTTATTTTATTTTTTTATAAACAACAACTTTAATTAATCCAAGTGAAGATTATTTTTATAAGCTGTTTTATAAGAGAAATTGATTTATAGGTGATAAATGATGATGGACTACATAATTTGGTAAGGTCATGCCAACATTGATTTGACTAAATAATGAATGTATCTGCTTATGAAGTAATTTCTTTGAAAATCTATACATATAAAATTACAGACTTGTAATTTTATATGTATGAGGACTCTCACTGACTGACTGATTCATCATCTCGGAGCAAAAACGGTTAAAGTTACAGCCACGAAATTTGGATTTTAGTGAGGAAGGTTGTTTTAATTAGTAGACACCCACTAAGGAAGGAATTTTGGAAATTTTAACCCGAAGGGGGTGAAATAGGGGTTGAAAGTTTGTATGAAAGTCCGTCATTTCTGAAGTTAGAAACATGAAACTTTATTTTTGGGTTACTGAATAAAAATAAATGAACACGTATTTAAGCGTGTCTAGATAAAATACTACCTTAAACCTTTTATGTTTAAAGAAAGAAACCAAACAATACCCTTCAACCAGCAAAATATGGTTTGTATAGAATAGGTGGACCAATGCGTATATATACATTTTGCCCATCCTCCTTTGTATAAGTTTTTAAGGAAACTAGAGTAAAATTTAATTTTACATAACATTAGTTATACTTGCCTAAAGATTATAGTATAATTTTTATATTTTATAATAAAATAAAAACGATATTTTACAGTCAAAATTTTGTTTTAAACTGGGGAATAAATTTTAGAAGTACATAACTCAGTGGCGTAACTATAACATCCGGGGCCCGTGGCAAATTGATGGGAGCTCTATAGGTAAAATGTATGAAATATTCTGACCTCACGGCCTCTTGGGCCGGGGGCCCGTGGCATTTTGCCAGCCCTGCCACCCTATAGCTACGCCACTGACATAACTACAGCTCGGTCGAGTTAACTGTGCACCCCGCTGGAATTTGTGCAAACGGTACCGCCGTAATGACGTCACAGAACGGGGTGCACAGTTAACTCGACTGAGTTGCACATACTTATTAACCTAAAAGCATATGTATTCCATTTCAAACTTTTCCAGTGTACCGCTTCTAGAACTGTCAATATATAAACCTCCTAAACAGAACCATAAAATTATCCTTTTTTGTTGAGAATACTATGAGCGGTCAATATAATTCAGGTTAGATTTATTTAATAATAAAAATGATAACATAATAAGGGTTAGTTTTATTTTAATAATAAAAATAATGCAAATGTTGGGTCTCTATTGGATTTTTATTAACTGTAAAAAGACTGAATGGGTGGGATAAAATCATATCGTTTTGTACATTAATTTCTAGATAAGACATTTTCCTATACCGCCAAACTTTTTACCGTACTTTAGCGTTGTTTTTATATCGTAATAAAGCCGTTGCAATATTTCTATCGGTTTTCAATAACTTATGTAAGTATGGGGCAAGGAATGTAATTTTAACTAACCCCTTACTATTATACAAAGACACTGTTTTACAGATATTAATAATATAAGTATTATCACAATGTCATGATGTCCTTCCTACCTATGTAATATTTTGGAAAAATCAAGAAAAGAACTTGTACGACTATAACATCTGTGTACACAGTGTTTCTTTTTATTAGTTGGGGCCTGGGGGTAAGTTAAAAGTATCAGACTTATAAAACTTATTATATGTACAGTAAATCCTAATTAAATTACAAATATATATATTTATGAATATAATCTGCTGAAAATATGAAAGTGGATGTACTTACCTATAATAATTTCAGAAAAAGAATAAGGTCATGTTCAGACTAGTTACGCTTACTGCATGCTTTATAGTCTGATATTGGCCTAGTTATTGTTTTAAATATTATAGTGTAAAGTATCGACAATAAATTTTATATATTCTTAACCATAAGTTATTGAAACCAGACCTTCTTATTCAAATAATTCTTCTGCTACTGTTGTTTTATATTCTAATAATATTAGGCTTCTACAGTAGAAATACCGATGGAATACACTGCAAGTAGAAAGTTTGGGTCATATTAAACACCATAACATTTATACTCTTAAGAAAATAAAATAAAATATTCAACATGAAAAAGAAAGAATGGTCCTCAAAAAAATGTTTTTAGTCTGACCCAAATTTTTTACTTGCTTAAGTATTATCAATATCAGTTCAAATTCAGATATTGAAACCTTAATGTAAAGATAGCGCTAGACAATACTTGCCAGCCCTTACTTTCTTAATGATAAAAATATTTACACCACGCTTATGTTTCTGTCTTTGTCTGATAAATTGGAAAAGCCACTAATCAGACACGGACAGAGACTTATTAATATTTAAAGTATGGATTGAATATTTTAAAATTAGGAGGTTAGTGTTTTAAAAACATCGTTATTTTAATCTTATTGTAAATCTGTAGAATCATATCAAAACATAAAACCTAGGTAAGTGTTGAAATTACTTTTATAAGGTTTCCGGACGTCGAAATCTATTGTCAATCGTTAGTATCTTGTAAAATAAAATAACAATGTTACCAGAGTTGCTGTTTCATTCTGACTATCAGACACATGCTATTACTATAATCTGATTCAATTTGCTTTGATTTGAATCTAAATAAAAATCAGAATTGGTGGCTATACCTAATACTACCAACGTAATTTACGACACAAGCAAAATTAATAAAAACAAAGAATAGAAGATTAAAGAGACAGTTGTTATTTACTTTAAATGTTGTTTTTAAACCCCAACAATTTTTTGCGTGAGGGGATCGTGGGGTACGGGGAGTTTCCCCCGAGCGTCAGTCGCAAACCGTCAGCGGTTCGATGTTATAGTAGGTACAGTCTAGGTATGTTGCAAAAATCCAGACTTGACATGAAAATATAAACAAAACTAAACGATTGGGAGGAATAGTGGGGCGCGTCTTCGTGGATTGCACTATCTAATATCTATTACCTCTATTATGAAAATAAAATATTTAAATAAATACTAGGTTTAATAATTGCTCAATGCTAGTTACCATCACCAAAAGAAATACGCTGTCTCACCCTCTACCAAAGTTTTATTGATGTTCAATCATAGTTTTATATTTGCAATCTACACCCCAAAATAAATATTAAAAACTAACCCATCTACAAATATCCTTTAAAACAATAAACAAAACAAGTAAAAAAACATACTCACATAATCATAACACTTTATTTATATCTACATATTGATCTCTATTACCGGCATTATTCTCAATCCTGGTAGGAGTCTCCTACTCTACTGTATATTTCATCACCGGTCTTTTTGTTAATGCGGAGGTACTTGTTGACCATGGGTCTGTAGTAGTACGCCTGGTAGTCTTGTCTCTGGTTCATCTTCGATATAACCTCCTGTTCGAGGCTACGCAGCTTCATCCTTTGTTTCTCCTCATCGATGAAATGCAGGAATTTTTCATACTCCTGCAATTAACGTAAAACCAATAAATTAAAAGGGTGAAGGAAGTACAGGTACATATTATTTCAATCACAAATTCGTTCTTAGTCTATTGTTTTGTGTTCTAAGTTCTAAATGATATACCTGCTGTGGATTGTTGTGAATGTATCTGGCAATGAACCTGGTGATGGGATGGCGATGGTATTCCCAGTGTTTGGGTTCATAGTCGTCGGGAATCGGCGTCAATGTTGCAGGCCCGATAAACACATTTGAGTAGAAAATGATCGCAGAAACCGGTATCATACCGATCATAAAGTAGTAGTGGAGCATATCCTTGCACTTGTGCCATTGGAATCTGAAAGATATAAACAAAACACAATGATTAATTAACAATATCAAAAATGTGATCGATTAGGTAATCACCACTTTGATGCTTTACCTTGATGGCTGCATAGCCATGGTGCGGTCATGGCCCCCATTGAGGGGTTTGCCGATAGAAAACTTTGCATTTTGTACAACTAGTGCCGATTTATTGCTATTTTTTAGTAAACTTATGCCGAAAGAACGGCCTAAATTACTCCAAGACACCATTTTTAATGTGAAAAATACAGAGAATATGACACTGACAATAAGAATTTTGACAATGACAGCCTTCACCCTCTACTTCTTGTCATTTTTTCTTTTAATTCGACCCTGCAGCAATAAGCCATTGCTGTTGTGAAGTAAAAGGCGGCAAAATGAAAATTTTTAAACTTTCAGCATTCTTAGGATAATAAGCTCTAGAATCTAGGTCATAAAAATGAGAATTAACATTTACCTCACTTCAAGAAACCTGCAATTTTCAAAAATCAAAAGCAGAATTCCTTTTGGCCAGTAGCGGCGTTAGAGCGCCACCCAGAGCGCCAGATAAAAAGGAGCGCTGAAGACAAAAGGGGCGCCAATTTTTTCAGCACTACGAGCACCCTGCGCGCCGCCGAAGTAAACTCGCCCACGGCCCAAGGCGCTGGTAGTGCAGAGTGCTACAACCGGCACGCTTAGGGCATAACCCGCAAACGTGGTACAGCGTATACCTTTGTTAGGGAATTGTAAGTTGGTAAAATACACGGCTTTTCAGATCATTTATTAGAAAATCTATCACATAGAAACATGCGGAGATTAGCTTTAATTTACAATGTTAGCAAATACATACATAAAAATAAAAAAATACATATTTAAACATAAAATATTTACATAATATTATTTAGTCAAGCTATGGTCAAGCTCCACTGTTTATTTAAGAATTCTATTTACATCAGAGTAAAAAACTCGTTACAATTATAATAGTACACAAATAAGATGGAAAAAACTTACATAATATTGAATTTTGGAAGGATTTCTATAGGTGCATAATATAGGTACTCCACAATAATTTACAATGCTCAAGGCTCATTTTATTACCAGAAAATAATATTATCAAAAGATGTTACATTTACATAAACACTTTCATTAACATAAAAGTATGGAAAAACTAGGTGTCTGATAATTCTGATATCATTTTCTATTATAATAATATAATGTAAAGAGTCGACAAGCCTATTAAAATTTAAAAATACACAGTAACAAACTTTTTTAACATGTTTTAAAAGCCTCACGTTTTTGTTAACATTATAAAATTAATGTTTACCAAAATTTCACGCTATTGACTTGATGCCTGAGTTAAATTGATATCACTTTTTGAAGGTCTGGCAGGTTAAATCGACTGAAATAATAACAAAATATTTCAAAAACAACTTGATTCACACAGCAGTGTATTTAAAGTTGCTTCCATACCGTTACTGTTAATTTCGACACTAGATGGCGTTAAAAACCTGGCAACATTAAACTGTATTTTGTTATAATTATTATAACTTACATCGCATCTGCATTATATTTTATTCTGTCGCCATAATATCACCATTCACCGGCCATGAACTCAAAAACTGGGTGTTTGGTCCCATTGTGTCTAAAGAAAATTTATCAGTGTAGACTTTGAGCGCAAATAGCGTAGGTAGTCAAGTCATTAAAAATAAGTTGGACGACTGCATTCTGTGTAGTTAACACATCAAGTCAGAAGCGATAACTAACTTCTTGTCTAAGTTTAGATTGCTATGCAATATTACTATGATCCAAATTTTATAAAAACACCTTGACAACAGAAACAACTAGGTACAAGTCTATGAATTTTTAGTAACATCATAATATATTATATACCGTGGCGAAATTTTGAAAATCATTGAACCGTAAAATTTTAATAATACAAGCACACATTTTTCTTTAACATTAAGGGTTGATAATATTTTTTCTGTACTTATTCTAAATACATATACATACAAAACAAGCCCTAGAACTACCTAAATACGCTACAAGAATATCATTCGTTAATATATTTTATAGAAGAATATAATTTTTGATAACAGTTTGGCCCTATTATAAAAGCCCGAACTATATGATCCGAAATTTAGAACTGGAAAAAAATCACACCACTGAAATTAAAACTTACCTCAATGAAATAGAGTTGAAAATCAAATGTCGAGTCAAATCTCAATTCCAAATTCAAAGCAAATCCACTCTCATTTCTCAAGTGTTTTTTGACTTTCAGCTCTATTTATTACCACAGTTCAATTATTATTTTCAGTGCATTATTTTTTCCGGTGTTACGGATTCCGGATAATTATATAGCTCCAGCTTAGAATATACGGTCTATGTTGGGTAAAAAAGTTTTTCTTCGGTGGCTTTGATAGGTCATTATTAAGTAAATGATCATAATATTAATAACTATTATTATTATTAGAAGTTTCTCTGTCCGCACTCAGAGGCGAATAATTATACTCTTCATTTAATTATACGTAACTGTGTAAAAATGATAATAATGTAGGTAAATCTAGTCAAGGCTCTAAATGAACGTGGCGAAAAAAGGAACTAACGCTACCATCATACAAAAACGCCATTTTTGACAGTTCTCCTTTACCAGCAGCGCCACCGCCCACGATCATTTAAATTTTAAGGCCTTGTCGCCAGTCGCATTTTAGGGGTCTTTAAATGTCAAAATCTCCATTTTAATACATCTATTAATTAATAATTCGTCTCCGAATGTGACAAATGACAATTAGCCACTGTTACTATTAGTTAGTGTTACTGTAGCTATAATTATGGTGAATGGCAAAGCTCGCCGCCCAGGCAAGTGCCGAGTGCGCCATAATATAGCTATAATTCCATAATGCTGACAGGAGACATTGCCGGGGCGGCGCGCTTTGCCATTCACTATAATTATATTTTTCTATATTTTTCTACTAATTGAAACTATAAACATATCTAGTTTGTCATTAACATCGTCAACTATAAAATATAGTAGACTTGAGTAGGCCATAGCAATGGACTTCTCATGATTCGTCATAAGGTTTCAAACCGACTCTTGGTTTGTCATGATTAAAATTGTTAATGTAAGTTATAATAGCAATAGCTTACATAACAAATATCGTATTTGTCTTAAAAATGCTACTAATTGTCCCATAACAATAATATCACTAATTATCAGGACTAAACCCCTACTAATAAAACATTTATACAGTTAAATAATGTTTTATCGTTGTCTTGTTTATTAGAACATTCTCTAGAGTCTAGACTCTAGACTGACAAGGAAAAAACAAGTGTATGTATTGTCACAGAATATATAATAGTACTCCGGTATTGTTTAACATTTTTATTAGTAAAAGGGAATGTTACCCATCTTGTTTATACCAACTACTAACCACAAAACATACAATATGCTTTACAAGTCCTTAATTCTAATAATAATTGTTTTTTTACATTTTACTTGTATATTTAGGACTTATTTCACATTTTTATACATGCCACAGAGACTAGAGATAACAAACAATATCTTTTGAAATAATTTTTTAAACCTTAAAGGGCCCCCGAGACGATCAAACGTTTTGATTCAAACCTTACGTGTTTGATGCAACCGTTTGATGTCGGTTGGAACGGTTTGTCAAACGACACTGCGCAGTTTGGTTCAGTACGCGCTGTGGAGTACACGTCTTGTGACGAATAAATATTATTTAATAAAAGATAAAACAGCCGGCCGGTTCTGGAAATAGTACATACATACGCATCGAATTGATAACCTCCTCTTTTTAGTCGGTTAAAAATAATATCCTCCAAAGAATCATACAAAGTTTGTTCAAACGCATCGGAACACGATCAAACGGCGCGTCAAACACAACAAAAATATGAAATTTCATCAAACGAGCTTCAAACACGTAAATGTTTGACAAACCGTTCAAACTAGCTTTGTAAACGATCAAAATGGTTTGAGTCAAACCAAAATTTACGTGTTTGAGTCAAACCGTTTGACCGTCTCGGGGGCCCTTTACATCTGCTTTAGAATCGGGCGGTTATAATAGTATAGTAGTAGTAGTCCGCGGTATGCTCCAAACTCTTCCTCAATGTTTACATAAGTTTTGGAACGTGGCGGCGCCACTGTCGCAATTTTTTTTAAACTAGCATTATGGTTACAAACTCAAGAGCCTATCTTAAATTTTTTTTAATAGTTTAACTTAAATATACAGATTTTAATTTAGGCCTAGTATTTTAACCAATTGTAATATGTCTCTATTCCCATCCCATGATCCAAGTAACAAGTCTCTAACGTCGCACGCCTTGTCGCCATTTTAAAAATGGTGTCGAATAACGAATTATATTTTTAGATATCCTAGAAGTTAAACCTATTCACATAATATTATAATATGAGTATGACCACCTGATCACCACTATAATATCTTGGCCATAAGTCTTAACTCCTTAACCATAGTCCATAGTCGAGAGTCGAGAGAGTTTTTTTTTTTTTTTTTTTTTTTTTTTTTTTTATTTTCAGGCACATCAACAATATAAACACATACATTTTAATCAACATTAAATAAATAAGAGCTAGTGTTTACATCAATTATAGATATGCACAACATTTTAGATAAATTAATTAAACAATCAAAATTAAGTTAATAACAAATCATTTTGGAAAGTACATAGAATTAAAAAAAAAGATTAAAAATTTAAAAAGGACATGCAATTATTTTAAAAGTAATCTTATTATAATAAATTCATCAGGAAAATGTAAAAATGATTATAAATTTTATGTAATGAAATAAAATTGTAAAAAAAAAGTAAAATAGATATATTGAAATTGAATAAATTACCAATAACAATAATAAAATAAGGATCATACCAAAAATAAAATAAAAGTCAAAAATATATTCATTAAAATTGTAAAATAGATAGAAATTAATGTCAAAGTTATCATAAAACGAATTGCATTGATTAAAATTTATTATCATTGTTTACATTTTTTGTCTACATTTTTGTCAATAGTTTTTTCTTAAACGACGAGCGTTGGTCATAAAAAATATCTAACTCTAAAAGCTTATGCCAATCATTGTAAGTTTGAGGCAGTCTTACTAATGGGCTGTTTTTGCCTAGGTTAGTTTTATACCTTGGAATATGGAACACACCAGTAGGAGTACGACGGGATGATAGTTTGAGTTATTTCTAATTACTACATACCGTTATGAAATAAATCTAAATTAATCATGTCATGATATACAATATTATACTTTCTTAGATTAACATTATTAAATATTTTCGTCATACTTTGGGATATCTTCTTACCAAAAAATAACCAAGGAATAGGTGTTCTTCAGTAAAAACTCTTGAATAGTAATATTACAAAACTATTAATAGTCTTTGTTTCCACTAGCTTCTAGAGTTCTAGACCTTGTCTAGGCACTTTTTAGCACTATATTAAAAGTACACACTTTCTAAATCCACCAAGTCTCCTGAATCATAAAATGTATTTAAGCTTATTTTTCTTTCATATACAGTGCAACAAACTTAGCTGACAATAGAGATAAGAGACAATAAGATCAATTAATAAAATTACCTTCTTTATTTACATATAGTTGTGCTAGTCATGAGACTAGTGAGATCTTTGTTGGAAAATCTCCAACAAAGATCTCACTAGTCACTACTAAAAACTTGGTGATCTTTATGTGCGAGCAGCCTTACTATAAAAAATGTTTGTAATTTACAACATTTTTAGTTCCAATTTTTGCCACAGGATCAGATAAGAATGTGGCACTGTTCGCTCTGTACATTTTAGGGCGAGACTGCATTCGACACTAAGCGGCAACGACGCGACGCGACAATTCCATTTTCCACAGAACTGACGTTTTGTGTCGCGAAGCGTCGCTACCACATAGTGCGGTGTACCTCGTACGATATCATACAAATAATATTTGGCCGTGATTTGTCGCGTCGTTGCTGTATAAGGTCGCTTTGGTGCGGTCCCACCTTTAGTCTCATTATATTCGGAATTGACATTTAAGCAGCACCATAGACAAGTGGCCATAGACAAGGGGCCATAGAGTGGCCATAGACACTAGTTCTCGTTTGTGACGTGTTGTCCGCTGGTCGAGGGCTGGTCCGGCGCCGGCGAGGAGTCTAGACTGCCGTAGGTTCGGTCGCCTCGCACCACTCGCCAGCGTCTTCGCCTTGTTATGCCTAGAAAACACTCTTTACTGTACGAACCTGAAAGACACTATGCGCACAAGCTCAGAGGAATGAGGGTTTTTAAGTTTATTTTACAGCTGTTTGACAATTGACCGCCTAGTGGTAAGTGTCAAAAAATTCTTATTGGCAGCTTTTGGCAGCGGCCATTAGGCGGCGTCAAATAAAATATCGTTAACTTTCATTACAGATCATATTTTTTGGGGGAAGTGTAAGGTAATTTGTTACAGAATTCCCTACACTCCCTATGATTCCTTGGAGCTCGCGCACAGAGTAGGTATATGAGTCCCCTATATTTGTTTAATTTTTGTAATACATTTTACTATTAATTATTTCATAAGTTATACCCGCCACACTTTATGAATCAAAGTAAAAACTCAAGCGTAAGAATGAGCGATTAGCTTATCTTCGTTAAATTATAGTATTTCCTTTTTCATAGAATTAACGTTGGTCTTGTCATGTGTTGTGATAATTAAATAAAAAATCATATTATATGTCACAACTTTTAAGCATAATATACCTCCTTGTAAGAAAAGTGTATTTACACATTGGATAACTTATAAGTTATATAATACGCTGTCCTTATCTATGAAGCTACAGCTATTTCCATATTAGAGAAGGACACATTGTATTTTAAGAAGTATAGAAATACCGAATCTGTTTGCGCACCATTCGAAGAGGTTTCACAAAAAGCGATCAAAGCCATAATACGCTGTCCTTATCTATGAAGCTACAGCTATTTCCATATTAGAGAAGGACACATTGTATTTTAAGAAGTATAGAAATACCGAATCTGTTTGCGCACCATTCGAAGAGGTTTCACAAAAAGCGATCAAAGCCACACGAATATTAAGCAGCGGGCAAGCAGGAACAATTGTAACAATCGACTTATTCGTAACGAAAATGGTTTGAAAATAATTTTAACAGCAGGCAGCACCAATATTTAAAATGACATGAAATAAATTCTACACAAATATAAATGACATCAAATAAATTCTGCACCAATATGACACTAAAATTTGTTTCTGCTTAACCCTCCGTACTCTGATTTATAATCTCAACCAATAAGCCAATATTTTTTGCCATTTCATCTCTCTTTCCTTCCGTCTCAGTTAGTAGAGATGGAACGATTTTTGTCATTTAACTGAAATCAGAAATCAGAGTTGTTATGCTATTGTAACTGGCTCACAACAATAAAGTGCGCGCATTTGCACAAGTAGGCGAATATAAAATCAATTAAATAATTTAGCCTTTCAAGAAAAGTCAGTTTGTGGTACTTTAACAAATTTTATTCAAAATAAAACTTGTCATACACAAAACTTATCAAAATTGTACATTGGACCTTTTACATTCATAAATAATTTACCATTGATATAAAACAAAACACAATCTTAATGATTATGTCAATATACACAAAGTATTATTATTTTTAACAAAAAATTAAAACCGACTTCCAGGGTAAAAACAATAATAATTTGTAATGAACAAAAAAGTGTTAAATAATTCTTACTCTTTAAAGTGCCTTATGCATAATTCTCCTAAACCTCAACTATTTCTGTACACAATCTACATTACTTTGAAGACGGTACCAGATAAGAATGCTGAGTTCTATGACAAAATATTTTTAATATTTAAGACTGGTACCGACTTCAAAATAATGTAGATTGTGTACAGAAATAGTTGAGGTTTAGGAGAATTATGCATAAGGCACTTTAAAGAGTAAGAATTATTTAACACTTTTTTGTTCATTACAAATTATTATTGTTTTTACCCTGGAAGTCGGTTTTAATTTTTTGTTAAAAATAATAATTTCACTCTTTTAAGTGATTTATAAGCTGGTTTTCTGCACAGACTAATGTGTTATGCTTAGTGACTTTGGATCCAGGATACACTTTCATTATATTATGAGAACTCATTGTCTGATGTCACTACTTCAGAATTGCTTAAGCAACTCTAAGCATATACCACTGTGTACCTAATGTATGTATATGCTTATTGCTTGGCGTTAATCAAGCAATGATAAAATTAATATTCATACGCCTGTCTTTAAAGGCTCTAAAGTTTTCAGTGACTTTCTTTCTATCATTACACTCATGAAAACAACTCAACATTGCTAGATGACCCCCGCAACTTCGTTGCGCCAAAATTCGTTTATCGCGCGGAAACTTTAACTTTTTCCGGGGTAAAAACTATCCTATGTCCTTTCTCGGGATTCAAAGTATCTCCATGCCAAATTTCAGCAAAATCAGTTCAGCGGTTCGAGCGTGAAGAGGTAACAAACAGACAGACTGATAGACAGACAGACAGACACACTTTCGCATTTATAATATTAGTATGGATGCTCAAATAATATAACTAAAATCGTCCTTATAAATTTTAAGAATAACTAACCTCATAGATCTTATAATCAAATTGCTAACTTGGTAACCTAAACACCAAGGTCGAATCATTTACATTGAAATAACATTATAATTTTTAAATCGTTCGACAAATTCGGGCTTTGTTCTTAAAGACGATTAATAGTAACAATAATAGGGTCATAATTAGATAATTCATGGTGTGGTGACCGGTAGTAGTGATGATGATGACGATGAATGTAACTTGCATGGTAGCTTAATATGCTTTCAGTTCTTAAACCAACTCCGAAACCCCCATACTTGCTTTTTGGTAGCACATGCTTAGGATACTTCTCATAAAATCGAAATCCATATAAATTTGGAGGAGTTCCCTCAATTACTCACGGATGTATGTTGGAATGGTGGTGATGATGATGATGATAAATTAAATTTGCATAGTAGTATATGCTTTCAGTTCTTAAGACAACGCCGAAACCCCCAAACATGTATCTATAAGGAGTAAGGAGTTCTGTTCACCAACTTCGAACCATGGTATATCCTGGTGCAAAATCTTACTTTTTAGTTTTGGTAACATATGCCTGGAATACTTCATATGAAACCAAAAAAACATAGGTTTCCATTTGAATTTTGAGGAGTTCCCTCGATTACTCATGGATCCCATCATCAGGTCACCACTTTTCTGAACATTGCTTTTTGGTAGCATATGCTTAGGATACTTCTCATAAAATCGAAATCATTATAAGTTTCCATATAAATTTGGAGGAGTTCCCTCGATTACTCACGGATGTATGGTGGAATGGTGGTGATGATGATGATGATTAATTAAATTTGCATAGTAGTATATGCTTTCAGTTCTTAAGACAACGCCGAAACCCCCAAACATGTATCTATAAGGAGTAAGGAGTTCTGTTCACCACCTTCGAACCATAGTAAATCCTGGTGCAAAATCTTACTTTTTGGTAACATATGCCCGAAATACTTCATATGAAACCAAAAAAAACATATGTTTCCATTTGAATTTTGAGGAGTTCCCTCGATTACTCATGGATCCCATCATCAGATCACCACTTTTGTCAAAATGGGACCAAATTGGAGTGAAACCTATTATAACAAAAGAAAAATTTTGAAAATCGGTTCATAAACGGCGGAGTAATCGTTGAACATACATAAAAAAAAAAAAAAAAAAAAAAAAAAAAAAAAATATCCACAGACGAACGTATAACCTCCTCGTTTTTGGAAGTCGGTTAAAAATACAAAGAAATCTATGAACAGTAGACAATTAACTATTTTTAATTAAACTTTATTCTAAATTAATCTTAAATCAAAACACTTTAAATACCCAAATCATTACTTCGTGTTGTGTAAATCAACATTTACTAACATATTCAAAACTTTATAAATTAATTAATACAAAAAATTTAGTGATTATCTAATATTAAATCAATTCTAAAGCTTATATCAATGGTGAATTTTTATAGTAATTGCAATTTACATGCAAGACCGTACTAGACGCAGGATAAGTGCGTACGTGCACGCAAATATGCGTATACGTTCGCACTTTAGCCCGTAAGTGCGTGCATATACAACAAGCTAAGCCGTAATGCACATAAATTGCAATAAGGTAAATGACCAGTCATTGGACAGTAGAAGCTATGGTACTAGTAATTGGACAGAGTACAAAAACACAATATTTATTATGGTTGCTTTAAAAACTACCTGTTTATCTTTAAAATCAGGCGTTATATTACTTTAAAAATAGGCAGTTTTTGAAGCAACCTTAATAAATATATTGTGTTTTTCTGCTTTGTCCAATGACTGGTACTGTCCAAGTTACTAGTCATTTACCCTACTATAAATATATCTACGTATATTTCGTCCGTATATAAGCATGCAAATGCGTGTCACATGCTATGCTAAGGTGCTAAACTTAAAATAAAACAAAAATAAAATACAAACATAATTTATTACTATCACATACAACGGTGCATACAATAAACCATTACCTTTGGATGTTCCTTTAACTTTAAGTACTAAATTTAAGTAGGAGATTCCGACATAGTATAAAAATTCGAATCCTCGTGAACAATATAATCATACACCTCGATAGGAACATAGTACAGCTAAAATCTCAAAAATTACAAATAATCTAACACAGAAGAAAATAATTCTCATTTGTTCTTAATTTCCTTGGCTACAGGCGTACCTGTAAGAATATTTTACTTTTGTACAAACGCAATATTTAGTAAACAATTACACCGACACCATTTTAGTTCGCCATGTACCCGTGTTAGTTAAATGCAAAAAATATTTTATAAAAAGTAAGGAAATTAATACAATGTGCCACAATTACTGATAACACAGTATAAATCAGTAGAACATCACAATATACAAACGCGCCACGATTGGTTTGAATGTGTGCGCGAGCGGCGTCTATACGCACGCGCACACACACACACGCAACTAAGAATAATGCGAAATTAGTGCTATGACTTTATAGAGAGGCGCATTTGCACAAAGATATACTACTACTCTGTACTGCGCTAATAAGGACTAGCGCACACGGGGTACAAAATTGTCTCCATCGTTCACCATTTGCTTTCCAATTATTATCGACTTTAGCGCGTCCTATGCCTAGCATACGCCAACGAGATAATATCTCACTCTACATGTTTCTCGATGTTTGATAGTTTGCATCTTCATCTCTATTGACCCTAGCATGACAAACATTTTTTCTCGCGTAGATCTATCATCGAAATAACACATTTTTATAGAGTTTTGTCGAGATGATGTCGAGATTTTGACATTATGAGACGAGTAGTTTTTAATTATCTCGAGGAGTCGTTGGCGTATGCTAGGCAGGCTGAATAGAGTATATTTCTCAAAACGTGTTTTCCTGTAGTTACACACCTTCAACTAACAAAGCGAAGCAGTCTCTTTGAGACAGCGTAACTTTTTTGCGTGCTATCGATAACTGGAATGCAAATGGCAGAATAGAGACAATTTTGTCACGCGCTCGCACTTGACTTAATTGTTGGGCTTACAAGGAGAGGCATATTCGAATACATTATTAAAAATGATCGTGACAATGTCTAGTATAAATAAATAATATTTAATAGTAAAAATATTTAAAAAATCTGTTTCTCAAAAGAAACCAAATAATATGCCTGTCGTTGTAATAACAAAAGATTTACTTACCTTAAAAATAAAATAATTTATAAAGAGATTAGGAAATGACCGCTGTGGAACTTTGGGTCAATAAAAATACTATTTTTGGTAGTACATCACTGGATGTTACCTAATTCTCTACAATACTATTCAATTATTTGAAATAAATTAAAAAAATATTTAAAAAAATGTAAATATTCAAGATTGATATGAAGTGAGCTACATAGCTTACAGCTAACTTCACACTCTTAAGCGTGAAAGCGTTACACCAATCTGTAGCTTTTAAATACTTAAGTACGACTTAAGTACGATCTACTTTAGTGCATTCAACATTGGTGCTAACATCGATTCTGAATTTCATTTGCGGTGACAACGTAAAAATACATCTACAAATCATGCATTTGATAAAAATATTCGTGTTCTTGGGGTCCCATCAACCGCCGAAAGCCGAAAGGCGGTATTAGCTTAATTTCTCAAACAAAAATAGTGTTAAATATCACATTAAATGCTATTTCACTAAACATCTTTACATACATCAATAGTCGACATCAATATAGACACGATTTACATATTTTTATCGTAAGACCCATTCACTCAACATAAAGACATCGATAAGTTAGTAGCGAGATTGAACTGTGAACATCACTAGCATCGTTAGAGAATACTGTTAGAGCGTTTACACAATATGCGATACGATTAATCGGAAACAACCATATGCTTTTTACATAAAAGCACTTCATCAATATCTAAATTTAATAACGATATCGTATCGTATTGCGTAAATTACATATCGAATAACCCGTCACCCGCTTGTTAATTAATGAATTTGAACCGTATGCCGATGTTCATATGGTCCAGTCTCGTTTACGCTCTAACCGCGTCAAAGATATACTGCCTATAATATTGTCCATCGCTTACTCTCGTGAGGGAGGTCTCGGCAACGCCCACCTCCTTGCCCCGCAGCATCTGATTGGCCAGCTTCTGTTTATTAACCGGCGAACCTGAAAATACAGACCGGTCACCCGCCTGACGAATAACATCCCAACAAACATAACATCGGAAATTCAATGAAAAATAGTGACTTTATAATCGAGATAGTGCTTCATACTTGAAATAAACAGTCTCCTTTATCAGTTGTCTTTGGAACGACACCCTGACGCACAAAATAAAAAAATAAAACGTATAGTCATAAAGCGTAATAAATAATAATAATCAAGCCCAAAATATTATGTCAAACTAATAATAGTTATATGTTAAATCAATATGTCATTAACTCAAGAAATAATTAATAAAAAAATAAAGTATAATAAAAAAACAAACCTTAGTAATGTATAATATGCAATTTCTTGTAGCAAATTAATTATTATAAATAAAAAGCAGATCTAAAAAAGCATGAAAACAATTTCAAAAATAATAAAAAAAATGGTAAAATAGTGGAAACGCAAACATATTATTTTTTTAACGCAAAGAAATTTCGTTATTAATTATGTATATGTCGCAGTCATCTAGTTCAATCTGCGGTTCGATTGAATGACTAGCGCATTCATTGAATGACTCGGCCGAACGTCGACTGAACGATCGTCCCTCAACGTTCAACTAGTTAGCGATTTTCAACATAGCCCTTTGAAGAGAGCGGATATGAAATCAGTCAGGCAATTGAATGTATTTATTTTTAACGGAATAGGAAATTATAAGAACAGTATATAATTCTTAGGTAATTAATAGCAATGTAGGTATTACTCCGTCTGTCCAATACGATTGGATTTGGTTAGGTTAGATGGCAAGGCGGGAGCGTAGCGCAGCGAAGCTCCCGCCTTAGCCATCGTGGTTATTTTTTTGTAAACCACCCAGAAGTAGCCGTCGCCTCATAATTGAAGCCAGTTTCTAGATTAACCTATTATTACGCCACCAACAAATACTTAAAAAAAATCATAGCATTCCATTTAACGACTTCACTATGATGACGTTTAGTCAAGACGTTAAACGTTACAGTCAGCGTCTTGACTAATTGTCCTTCAGTCATTCAATAGAACGGTGTCATTCAATGAATACGCTAGTCATTCAATCGAATCACAGATTGAACCAGATGACTGCGACATATATATCTGAATAGCCTATGCCCTGTGCCCTATGGGGATTGGGGTCACCAATTAGTGTCGCTCGGGGTCCATTTTAAGAAATGAAATGACCTTCGCGGTCCACACATTTTATAATATAAAAAAAATATAAAAAAATTAACGATAATTACAAATGTATTTATTTACATATCATATCAATGAGAAAAGTGTCAATTTTTGTAGCTAATTAATATCTCTCTGATGTTTGGATAGAAATTGGTGCAAGCTATTGATATTAAATCCTGGAGATGTTCATCAGTAAGCCAAGACCGAAATTTATTTTTAACGAAGTTCATCTTCGAAAATGCTTGGTCCGCACACAATGAGTCGGCGGTCCGGATGCGGACCGCGGTCCGCCATTTGGTGACCCCTGGGCCCTATAGTATTAATTATAAATTACAGTTCATAATTTATTTTGTTTTCCTTTTTTATAGAAAATTTAATATATAAAATGTAAAATTTTAACTAGACATGACATAAAAAATGCAACTCCTTTAATGTCCCGATTTACCTAATGTCACCTTTTAAGATAAAGATAAATATACCTTAGGTACCTGATTGCAAATAAAAATCAACTCCTAGCATATTATCGTACTGTCACACTGCCTACTACTAATTTACATGAACCCCCATACTAATAAAAAAGTTATACAATGGATAAACTTGCTCTATGACTTTTAAATAAACCTTTTATTGTATTACACAATGATATATTTTTTTATTTAATTCATTATCTAAATATTTTTATTCGTAAGGGAGCTAATATTAGTCACCACTATTTATCTCCTAAATATTTTTCAGTCGACCGTCTAAGTTGAAAATGCGTTAGAATGTTAGGAAAATTATTATTACTTAGTTGTTATTATTATTTAAAAAAATGCATTAAAAGAATCATATAACATAAGAATAAACAAAAACAATCATGCAAAAAATAAAATAAAATTTTTATTATTTGTGCAGAAAAAAATCATAATAATATGCAAGATATTATTTAGGTAATAATGCAAACCTTGCTCCTTTTTCTTTGTTCATGAATAAATAAAAGTTCGTTCACCAATAAAAACATAAATTAAAAGGGAATAATAAAATAAAAATAAGAAAAAAAAATACAAAAGGTCCAATATACAAAGCGTTGTGTTGATTTATGACATTTGAAAATTGAAGACATGCAATGAATTGGACTAAAACAAAACAACTTTCCATCCTGTCCTTAAGAATGATGATAAACAAAAAAGGTATTCGTTTTCTACAACCTATAATATTAAAATTATGTAGCAACCTATCAATAGCTGTTATACTATGGGTATAGCCTGGCGGGGCTAAAATGGTCACATTTAAGCAATTCCTCTCAATCAATTCAGCAAATGAATTGTCAAAACTGTCAAACTGACAAAATATGTCAAATCAGACAAAAATACACAAATGAATTGCAAGCAGAGTTGCATTTTACGATTTTAAGAAAATGAATCATATGATTCATCTCATGATTCCACAAAGCGACCATTTTAGCCCCGCTGGTCACCGATCACGTATTTTCACGTAAATTCGGCTGTTAACTTATTGATACTTAGGCTGGCTGCAAATACACACGTTCTCCGAATTAGTTTTCCGTATTCGGACATTCGAATTTCGAATGCATGGAATCAGTAGAAAATACATTAACTGACGTACACAACAAATTCCGCACGTGCGTTTCGAATGCAAGCCGGCGCTTCGCTCGTGAAGAAAGACGAACGTTTGCGCTAGTCTCACGGAATTCCAAATCGAAATCCTACATTATGCTAAGTACTCACATATGGTTTTGCTCGATAGTTTCACTTCAAATCGAGTAATAATGACTGTGTAATTATTACTCGATTTTTTATTATTTGGTAACTCACAGCTTGAAGGCCAAGATCAAGCCAGCTCGAAGGCTCACATCCAGCCGGCTCCATGGAATTAAATACATATATCAATTTAGAGCAAAACTATCGAGCAATGCTGAATGTGTGGACGAAAGCCCGAGCCGTGGTTTTTACTCTACGTGATTGCTCGACCGAGCAAAACCGTACGTGAGTACTTAGCATTCCGAATACTAATCCGTAAAACGTGTGTATGCGGCCAGCCTTTAAACTTTTTCATTGATAACGCTACTCACCAATAAAGCTGAGCATGACGGGCAGGAATATGAGGCCGTGAGCGGCGCCGAACAGCACGATGCCGAGGTACATACGGAAGTAGAACACCTGTAATCATACGGACAATGTATGAACATTTTGCGTACGCCTTTAGCCCGGCCGCACATTGTCCGAATTCTGATCAGAAACATTTGAATTCCGCCGGATCGCCACCCCGCACATTATCCGAAATATCCTTCCGGCAAGTTCGAGCTCACTCGGCTCAGTACAACACGTAAGAGACAGCGCGGACGTTCAACTGTTTCTGATGTCGTACAATGTGCGGCCGGGCTTAACCAGCTACGTAAATCTTAATAAATCTTCTATACGTGTGTTTGTAATTGAACTCCAAGGAGGTTTGAAGATGGTTTAAATTACAATCCGGCTTAAAATAATCCGTGGATAATTAGAAAATTTAAGAATTCCTTACCACCGTATAGAATTATGTCATTACACTATTGACAATTTCAACTTCATAGATATGACAGGACGTCGTCCGTCGGGCCCGCTAGTAACAAAAGTAAGAATTGACGTGCCCGCCCAACGTTTACACCTTTTGGCGAAAACGTACCAAGCTACGATGATAATTGGTTCTCAACAGGAAGTAGCGTACGCGTACACGTTACTCGTACGCAGTACGCACACATGCACGCACTTGGATTATCTGACTTTAAAGTGCGTTCTTACCTGGAAGATCTGACTATTAGCGGTTCCTAGCACAATGATACCGCCGAACTTAGTAAGGGTAATCCCCGACAACACGGAACTGTCCATACGAGTGAGCGCGGTCGCCGCTACACACACGCACACGCCACTCGTACGCAGTACCTACGCACACATGCACGCAGTACCTACGCACACATGCACGCAATTGGTGCGTTCTTACCTGGAAGATCTGACTATTAGCGGTGCCCAGCACAATGATACCGCCGAACTTAGTAAGAGTAATCCCCGACAACACGGAACTGCCCATACGAGTGAGCGCAGTCGCCGCACGATCTACACGCGAGTCACCGCCGCAGACGCTGAAGCAGTGGACGAGATGAGAGCAGAATTCTACTGCTATTCCCACTGCCATCACCTAAAACAAAAATATAATAGTCAGTAGACAGTACTTATTTAATGTTGCAGCGTTTAGATTGCATAAAAGAAGTGGGTTGCAAAATTGATTTCGCATTTTTTTAAAGAATATCGAATTGTTAGTCGCCTTTTAGATTAAAAGTTTCCGAATAAACTTTATCTTCGTGTGACTACTGTAAGAAATAATATAAAAGGCAGAGCATTGTGAGCCGCAAAGACAAATCAAACTTCCAAAGTTACAAACACAATACTGAAATTTAAGCCATTGCTTCTGTCGTATAAAACACTTTAAATATTACTTACTATAGTTTGTGCGTTATAAGATGATATGGGTGACACTTCTCATATTTCTTGCTACGGAAATTTTTACAAGAAAACAAAAAAATAAAAATGTAATAAATTATATTCCATCTACAAAAACAAATGTTTTCTATAATTGTAAATGAATAAAAATGAAAAGTTGCTAAATGCTAACTTATTAATATAAAATTATAAATATTAACTGTGAAATAGGAGTATAAAATTATTGATACGAAAATATTTGAAAAATGTCAGATGCATGAAACGGAATTTATGCCGATAGAGATTGACACTGTAGAATCGAAATCAAATCGATAAAAAGGACGGCCATCTTAAATCGCCGGCGCCTCTCTGAAACGCCAGTACGAAATCGATAATTTCGATTGCAATTCCTTTACGAAGTGATTAGATATTTTTAAATAATTCGATTAATTTTTTTGGGTAACTTCCCTACTATTGTCAATTTTAATGTGTCACGCATATCATCTTAGAACGCACAAGGTATAGTCTTACAAGTATTACGTAACTTAACTTACCAAATTAACTAACGACACAGCGTTAAGACTGATGCCCCACCAGTACATTAGACCGCCGATATTCACCACAATCATCGTTATCGTGATCACCACAACCTGAAAAAGAAAAAAAACATTATTTAAGAAATAATAACGGTTTTTAGAAGTCCATTTAGATATGCCCATCGACTTCAGCGTATCTGGCCACATGGTGAGGTACTGCTCGTAGAACACGTAGAACACACTGTGCGAGCGAGAACACTATAGTGCGAAAGAGACAACACTCACCAGGGCCGAAAACAGATCGAAGCCCATGAGCAGGAACGTGACGATGAATATAGACAGCACGGATATGCCCATCGACTTCAGCGTATCTGGCCACATGGTGAGGTACTGCTCGTAGAACACGTAGAACACGCTGTAGGGGAACACGCTGACAGAACTATCGCCCGTACGTGAGCGGATCATGCCCGTGAGATTCGCAGCTACGGAGCGAGCCGCGCGCATGGCGGAATAGTAGTCGCGACTGGATTTCAGCACCGTGTGGTAACCTGAAAGAAACAATACATACATATTTTGTTTTGCGAAGTAGCTTTGAATATTAATTCAAAACTAATATTCATTATTCACGTTTTCAATCTCACGTCAAATGTTAAATGTTCTGATCATTTGAGTTAAGAGCTATGGACTTAGGAGAATATTTTAGATAATCGTGTATTTAAAACACCGCTAGACAACACCTAGCGATAGCGTGGTGACAACTATAATTTAAAATGTAAATTTTTGACCAATCGAAATGCGTCAAAGAAACTTATTACAAAAATCATTAAAAAGTAATTCATTATCTTAATTACCAATTATTATTTAATCATACTCACCCTGATAGAACGTAGCTTTGATATCAGCTCGCGTGCGGTTATACAGTTTGTAGTTGACGGCCTGCGCATACGCCGCGTGCCCGCCCTTCACACACGTGCTCTGGTCGGGGTTGTCTTGCAGGAAGTAGGGCACGTAGCGTTCGAAGTCGCTCTCTGACGGCCGCTGTTCCGGCCCAACGAGAGGTATGTTGCATTTCTTGCAAGCTGTGAAATAATAGACATTAATTTACTTGTTTTTTTTTTAATATTGAACGCACACAAGCACGCACTCACGTACGTATTATTCTACGCACACGCACTCACGTGCGTACGCATTGCGTATACTCGCTCATAGATTTATTTCGTTTTTTTATTGCACGCATTCTCGTACGCATTATTGCACGGACGTGTACACGTGTGCGCATCTCTCGTCAATCTGTGTATCAAGTCATTTAATAAAATAAGGCATTGTCATTGTAAAGAGAGAACTAAATAACTTGTAATTTAGCAGAGTATGTATTCAAACAACACTAACATTAGTCATTACTCATTTCATTACAATAATATTCAAGATATTGTTAATACCACCTAAAAATATAATCTTAATTTATGAATACTCACATGATCCAGTATTTGGACAGAAGCTGGAGTTGCTTTCGAAGTATTTGCAGCATTCGCGATTGCCGGACCAGTCGAAGAAGTCGTCGAGCCACGAATTAGGCGGCTGAGCTAGGTACGATACGTTTGGCATTCTTGACGCTGAAAAAGAAATAATCATATAGATTTATTTTATTATTTGTAGCACAAAAATGAATTTGAAATTAGTATTTTTATGTTTTATTTGCGTTATCTAATGGCTAGATGACCTTAATGGTAAATGAGCGATTTGTCACCATAGACAATATTTAACGCGGCCTATCCATATTTGCTCAAGATGGACCAATACAGACGATTACAAACGTCAAGTGTATATTCGTCTATGATTGCTCACGATCAACAACGACTGTATAGTTCGGCATGATTAGTCGTCATGGCCCAAGAAGAGAAAGTCACAAGTCACACTTACCAGAATAAAGTTGCATGGTCAAACTGTCATCATTACAGTACCGCGTGCCGCATATCATATTCTGCGTGTCAGTATGCGAGTAGTTCAGTCCTTCTGTCACCACGAAGTAAACAGGTGGGCCGATGTTGAGGTATTTGTTCAGGTATTGGAAGTATTTCAGTTGGAAGCTGTCTTGAGGCATCGATAGCTCCTGGTCTAAGCCTATGTCTATGTGTGGGGCCACCTGAAATTAATAAATGCATTTCACGTTTTGTTCAAAAGATATAGAATTGTAACCACGCAAATTTAGTTGCTTAATGCATATCCTGTTATAATGCTGTTGGCTTGTAAATAACACATTACCATAGATAATGTATAATATTATATAGGTGTTGCGTGGCCATGTTACTGGTATGCTCTGGTATCGCTTATGTATAAAAGCGACAGACGATATTCGAAAATTGACTATTACGGAAATTCATTAAATTTCATTTTTCACCGTTATAGAACATTTTTTAGGGTTCCGTATTTCTTTTTAACAACTGTCTTTTAACCACTGATTCGAGAACTCAACTAAGTCTGAGGATCATTTTATACAAACTAATCGTGTGAAACATTAAAATAGTAAGAAATATAATATATAATAAAGTGGAATAAGTGGAACTAAAGTGTATGATTACTACTGCGGGAGTGATTCAAAAATCAAAATATTTATTTCTAAATAGAATAACAAAGTTAACACTTTTAGAACATCTACATGAGGCCTACCACCGGTTCGCGAACTACACCGGCGAGAAGAACCGACGTAAGAAACTCGCACGGGGCCACGTTTTACCAAAAAGATGGAAAATAACAATAATAGATTTAAGAGGCAAACCAACAACTCACCGCAACAGACGAACAGAGCCAGGCGAAGAATATGATCATGACCGCGGCTCTGACTTCGCGTTTCATCAGGAATGGCACGTAGAGGTGACGGAACAGCCCGTATAACGCGCCCTCGCCGCCGCCCGCTTCCGTCTTTGTGCCACCGATGCAGCAGAGCACGTCGAATCTGGGATGGATGGACGTTTTATTTAAAGCTCCATTAGGTATTTGAAATTGATACTTTGTATTGTTTTATTTATTACAGAGTCCACATTGTTGTGAACCAAAAATTTACTGTAAATAGAACTCTGCCTTAACACGATAGAACTACAAATAAAGGCACGAAGGTTGAATTGTTTGTCTCATTAAGTTCGAACATCTGTCAACTCTTTATTTCTTCTAATTTTTTCTATCTTCTTGTAGTCTTATTATGTAGGTATGCATGCAGTACATATAAAGCAGAACTTACCAAATTAACCTGCTGTATATTTTACACTGTCATGTACCTGTTGGCGTTCTGCCTGTGCGTGTCTATGGCGAGCAGCGCGACGAAGCACGTCAGCTGCAGCAGGAAGTCGACGAGCAGCGCGACGCCGGCGTAGAGCGCGAACGCGCGCACCGCGGGCATGTCGCTTAGTGCACCGAGGAAGAAGCAAGTGCACTCAGATGCGGACGTCAGGAACATCGAGGGACCGACTTGACCCAGCCTGGAGAAAGAAAAAGATGTTATGAAGCCAAATGCTTATATTCAATGCAATTGAATATTTAATTATTAGGTGGCACGCAAACAATGTAAAATAAACGTCCTCAATGTACACACTACACAGCACGTTTGAAACGCGTGTAGGACGTACAGACGACGCACTATTTAAGAATTTCAAATTCGATTTTTAAAAATTTTACTACTTAAATACAGCCCCAAAATATTTTACGGTAAAGTCCGGTCGTGGAGAACGTACAATTTCGTACTTAGACCCATCCACGACCAGAATATTACGTTACTTACTTGAGTCCGGGCTGATTGCTAGATTTATGAGAAAAAAACTTACGTGCGTCCTATATGCTCAGCTACGGTCTCGTTAGGCCGTCTCGGCTCCCGCTGTCCCGTCTGCACCAGAATGAAGATATTGTCCACACCGACAGCCAATACCAAGAACGGTATCACCTCCACTATGATCAACGTCGCAGGGACACCAGCGTAGCCGAATATACCGATAGAACATACGACGGACGCTAACACGATCAACACACCTGGAAATAAATTTTATTGTTAGGCAATATGACACGATGAACTTCATATTACTTCCCTCCTTATATAAATATTCCCTGGACTTCCATGAATATTTCAAGACTAAAATAAGTCAAATCGGTTTAGACATTCTCGAGTTTTAGTGAGATACAAAATTTAAAATTAATTAATCAGCAACAGAATTTCTAGAAAGCTGTTAAGAAACTATTGCTTCTTTGTTACGCGCCTACTAAAATGTTGCTACTACGAGAGAGCTGATGTAGATTAATTTCTAGTTTATGTTGTCGAAACAAAACGTATTTATGCGCGATTCAAAGTTTGGTGTCAATACTCAATAGACAAATTATTTTAACATTCTTACTTTTCTGTACTTTTGAGGTGTTTGCAACCATTTAGATTCGTGTGTCAAAAACTAGATAATCACGTACTTTATACTGTATTAAGTGTGTACTATTTTTTTTAATATATTAGGAAATCTTTATTAATCAAAAGTTCACTTCTGTTTATTGCTCATAAAAACTCACCTCCTAATCCCAGAGTGACTTTGCTGTCAATAAGCAGTCTTGAGCAAGTCGTGTAGCGGCCGAGCGAAATCGCAACATACGCGAACATAATAAAGTATGACACTAGTATAGTATACACGTCCGACTTAGACGTCTTCTCTAGTTCATCCTCAATGGACCTCTCAGATGTGTACGCGATGTCCATATACGGTGGCATCTCGTTGGCGGTATAGTTCGTCATGAATTTGATGTATTCTTCTTCCCATTCGAGCGCCGGTTTCAACTGTAAGAGATATTATAAGTGAGACACGGTATAATAACTGCAGTAAATTTTAGATTTAACATAATAAAATTCTAGCTTACAAAGGAGCAAATTGGAGGAATAATCTCTTTTTTTTATGTCATTCGATCAGAGGAAGTATAATTAAATATTACAAAATAATAAACAATTTTATGATTCCGAATAAATAATGTTCGGTCCCATCCAAGTCTGTATAAGTACCTATTAAATGTGTGTGCGTGCATGCGTGCATTCGCACATTTGCATGCGTGTAGTATATTCTCCTCACCTTGTCCTTATCATAGTGGTTGTTGACAATAAAGGTGAGAATAAGCGCGTTGGCCTCGTGGAAGCGCGATGTGGAGGCGAGGGGCTCTCCTGGCGCGAGAAAGCCGCCCAACGCCACTCCCGGCAGGACGGGCCCGCCCCACGGAGCGAGGCACGTATACGGGTTCCTGTTACATTGTGTCACATTAACTTAGGACAGTGTTCCCCCCCGATGGTTTTAATACATCCTTTAACAAGCTGCAACTATAGTTGATGAACTATCTAGGATCTAGATAATATTAAGACGTATAATATTTTATTTCAGCGAAGGTATAGTATCCAATGTCTATTATTTTTCACTTATCACTTATTTTTTGACATCTTACTCGAAAGACAACTTGTCTGGTAAAAACAATAGACGACGGATCATCACTTACTTGGTACACTCCAGTATCCTCCTTAAATACTCATTATCGTCAAGGCTGTCCAGCACCTCATCCGGGTCGTTGCCGTACCACCCCCATAGGGACTGTATGGCGCAGTCGCCGGCGGTGACGGGACCACGGAACGGCGACGTTAGCGGCGCGAAGCAGATGTCTTCTATGCGCGAGTTGTTGCCGAGCGCTGGGAAATAAGTATATTATTAAAATCCTTATAAAAACTTGCTGTCTTGCTGTGAAATAATGTATTGCTTAGGTACTTTCGTATTGCGACACCAAACATACTTAATAATTATTAACAAAATGATAATAATAATTAAACGACTAGAAACAGGATTTCTCCATCATGAAATATTATATTCTTTCCAACGAAATACATCCCTCACAAATAAAGATAATATTAACGCAGTATTTAACTTTGATGCCTGCAGGCTTAGCATGGCCACAGTAGAAATGCTAAAGAACAGAAACACTGACAGTTTTTGCAGACAAACTGACAGATTTCCTTTGTTAATCTATCACTTTGTCTACTTTTCCGTAAGAATCTTTCTATGGTGGCCATGCTAAGCCTGCTGACAGAGACAAGCAGACGTCTTGGTATAGTTAGCAGACGTCTTGGTAAAGTTATTTATTGTGTAAATATTTTTATTTGCAAGTATATATCTCGTCTTATACGATGTGTATAGTGTAGGTAATTCAAAATTTTGGTATATAAAAAACACACACGGTCATCATACATACCCATAATTTTATTCTGCAGATTCAACACATCCAGGAGGAAAGTTGAGTTGTACACCGGGCCAAACAGCATCTGCTTCCCGTCATCATCCGTATACTCAATCTTGGGGAGACCCTTGGAGGTGATGATGATCATCTCGGTACGGTAGAAGGGCTCGAAGTGGGAGTCGAAGTAGTTGCGCTCGTACCGCGAGCGGGAGGTGGGGGACGCCCACAGCTCCACCGGATTGGTGGTGACCTGCATGTGGCGGATCCCGAAACCGAGGCCCACGATCGCGCATAGACCTGGGATAAAAGAGTTGTTAGACTTTCAAAATGAAATTTCTTAATAGGCGGTGTAGCACCAAAGTATTGGCCTTGTTTTAACAAATAAATAACACAGATACTGGAGTTGCTACCAGCGTATCAGTAGAAATGAAGCCAGCGTGTGAAAATATAATAGTTTTCAACACATCCTTGGTTCCAAAGTTAGAGTAGGGGGCCGTTCATAAATACGTCACACTAAAATTAATTTTTTTTGAAAAATTTTTTTTTCTTTATTTATAATATATTAAAGTTATTATTTAACTGGTTTATTGTAATGTTGTACTAAAATATCATGCCTTCTCTCTTTTCTTCATATTTTGCTTACAAAGAACGAGATGACATGACATTGACAATCAATTGGCACAAGTATGATTTAGCCCGGCCACACATTGTACGACATTTCTGATCAGAAACAGTTGAACGTCCGCGCTGTCTCGTACATTTTGTACTGAGCCGAGTGAGCTCGAACTCGCTGGAAGGATATTTCGGATAATGTACGGGGTGGCGATCCGGCGCAATTCAAATGTTTCTGATCAGAATTCGGACAATGTGCGGCTGGGCTAAAATTGGAACAGAAACTTACCAACAAACAGTACGATCCAGGGTCTAGACGCCATCAAACATCCCCACCATTGGAAGAAGTCCTCCAACTTGGTTTCCGTTTCCGCACCCAACCTCTCGAAGAAAGTGGCTCCTGTGGCCCCGTCAGGTTGGTCAACCGACCACCCAGCAGACGTAGGGTTAGTTGTCATCTCCTGATTGCCTTCCGACACAACACCTAAATTAAAAAAAATGTTATAGTGACCATAAAATATGTGGGACATAATATTATAAAAATACTACCACATAATATTATCATGCTGTTAATACCCAATGCATGCAACACATTAGTGCGTATAGTAGCTGTGGTGATAATTGAAGATGAAATAATAGAGAAAAGAGATACAAAAAGCTCTGCTCTTTTTAATCTGGAATCTACGGAAATAATAAAAAAGTATTTTCTATTTTTGATTAAATTGGAAACAATTACAGTTGCTCTTATGTCTTGTTAACATAATATTATATTCGAGCAACTTTTCTGTTTTGATATTTTAAAAAATCCTTTCTGTATTATACAGCAAAATTGTATTTACACATTTTATTTTATCTATATCCACAAACTACAAAAAAAGGTAAGAACTAGCTGTCATGTTCATACAACAAGCTGGACGGACGCACACAAACATTCACTTCATGAAGACTAGCGACATCTGTTGTTATTATACATACCATACATGCCGTGTATAAGTTACAGCATTTCAAGATGTAAATACCAGTTTCATGATTATTAAATTGCTATATTTTAAGGCCAATCTCAAGATATCATGTACAATATACAGTATAGTTGATAATCTAATTGAGACATATTTAATTTAAACTTTGATTAAATAATTTTCATAAAGCAAAATATTGTTATTTTTATTAATATAGCAAGACAAAAAATTATACCTTTTTTGAATTAAATGTTATTTTATTACTGTTTTGCAATTTATTGTTACAAAAAATCTTTTCTATTGAATATTTAAGGAAAAATCAACAACGTGCAAGTGTACGAGCCGTTATCATGGTCACCGTACTTCGTGCGTGCAATGCAAATGGCGGATACGTACTGCTGCGGTGGCTGTGCAGGGGGCTGGTCTCCGGCCCGCCGCCACGCCGCTCGCCCGCCCGCGCCCACCCGTCTGTCCCGCACCGCTCATTAGTCAACCCGCACCGTGTGTACTCGATATTCATCATTATTGTTATCATCATCATCGTCATATTCATCATCATCTTTATCATCTCTCATCCCTCTTACTAACAACCATATTTATGTTATGCAGTGTAATAAAAGGTAGGCTTGTCTTAGGGTTCATTCAGACCGCAACGTGATGCATTTCTAAATTTGTACTAAATTGACAGATTTCAATTGCGTGAGACGTCTTGCAAATCTGTCAAATCCATACAAATTTAGAGATAGATAATATAATAATAATAATAATAATAATAAAGCTTTATTTCATTCCATACAAGTTAATACATTTTTTAAATTACAACATAAAGAATTCAAATTTAGGCTTGTACGGACCCCCTTCGGGTAAAAGCCTCCTCCAAAGAATGCCACTCATCCCTGTCCATGGCGGTTGTTAACCATCTTGGTCCAGCTGTCGTGACTATTTCGTCTGCCCATCTAGCACATGGGCGGCCTCTGGCTCTTTTACCTTGCGGTCCAGTCCACTCTATTACCCTTTTGGTCCACCTGTCATCCGTGTATCTAGCAATGTGGCCGGCCCAAGTAAATTTTTGTCTCAGAGAAAATAGTAGAGCGTCATTAATTTTTGTTCTGTTACGGATATCGCTATTTTTCACTTTGTCTTTTATTTTTATTCCTAAAAGGCTCCTCTCCATACGTCTTTGAGTGGTCTCGATTCTGTTACGTGTTTTAAAGTCAAAAGTCCACGTTTGGCAAGCGTAAGTGAGGCATGGGAGTATTTCTGAATCCATAAGGATTTTCTTTGTAGGTATTGGCAGTTGTGATTTGAAAATCTCTTTGCGGGACCAGTATTTGTTCCAAGTAATCGCTATCCTCCTGTTCACTTCCTCTGTATTTCTTTCCTTTCTAAACGAGATCTGTTTGCCAAGATATACGTATTTTTGCACATAATCAATGGAGATGTTATTTACCAAAATAGGAATGTTTTGTGCATTAGTCATAACTTTGGTTTTCCTAAAGTTAATTTCTAATCCTGCTTGTTTGCTAACTTGATGCAGGTCGTTGATCATGTCGTTCAGCTGTTTTGGTGATTCTGAGAACAGGACGATGTCATCCGCGAACCTAAGGTTACTTAAAAAATGTCCATTAATCCTAATACCTTTTTTTGTCCAATTTAGGTTATTCATTAAATGTTGTAGCACGGCTATGAATAGCTTGGGCGAGATAGGGTCGCCCTGTCTCACGCCTCTTTTTATCTCTATTTTTGTTCCTGCTCTATCTAACCTGACTCTACTTGAGCTATTTGCATAGATGTTCTTCAAGATGTTTATGTATTTTTTATTTATATTTTGGCTATGTAGAGCGTCCCAGATACTATTGTGAGAGATAGAGTCAAAAGCTTTTTTATAATCTATAAACGCTATATACAATGGTTTGCGGAACTCTTGATATTTCTCAATTACCAGCTCTACTACCTGTATGTGATCTACGGTGCTGAAACCACTCCTAAATCCTGCTTGCTCGATTGGCTGGTATTTATCTATGTCTGTATTTATTCTTTCTAAGAGACAGGAAGCGAAAAGTTTATAGAGACATGGCATAAGACTTATCGGGCGATAGTTCGCTATATCTGCTGGGTCACCTTTTTTGTACAGTAAAATAATTTCTGACTCGGTCCATATATGTGGTACGGCTTCTTCATCGAGTATTTTATTCCACAGTAGAGTGATAGGCGTTAGAAGTAGAGCTTTTGCAGATTTTATACACTCGTTTGTCACTCTATCAGGTCCAGGGCTCTTATCAGATTTCAATTTCATTATTTGTTTCAGAATTTCAGACTCTGTAAAAGTTTGTACTGGAAGGGTGTTCTTTGATTTATAGTAGAGACTATTGCCTGTTTGTGAGACTTCTGGTAGCCGATATAGTTCTGTATAAAAATTAGTAGCTGCGTTTATAATCTCCAAACGGGACTTAGTTTTTGTAGAGTCCAATTGTAGTGAATAGTGAGATAGATAATATGCATCTCTAAATTTGTCGTCTTGCAAATCTCTCAAATCCATACAAATTTAGAGATAGATGCATCTCAAAATTTGTATGGATGACACGTAGATACGCGTCACGTTGCGGTCTGAATTGACGCTTAGGGTCTGTTTCTCTTTCTGATAAGTGCCGGATAGGCTATCCACATTTTTACGACACATATTCCATACTTCATCTGTCAGATAAGTTGTGGATAGCCTATCCGACAATTATCAGGAAGTGGAGAAACTGGCGCTTAGACTGCCATATTGTTACATGACAAACAAGCACAGCATACCTTGCATACTAAATACGCTATGCGAATATTTTTGTTAGTCAGGGGGATAACGTTTTGTCTTCTGATACGAGTGCGTTGGACGGATAAGTTTTGTCTATTTCTAACTTGAGGTAAATTGAAGGACACAAAATTAACAAAGAGATAAATTAACAAAATGAATATCGAGTACACAGTTTCAACAAAATACAAAAAAAATTAAAATAACTGTTAGTTTCTAAATAAGTAGACACAAATCATCTTCATTTTATACATGTAAACTAAAGATGATTTTAGTCCCTGAAAGCACTTTTCTACCCATAATAATATTTGGAGCCTTCACCAAATAATAGACATTTTGACATGAAAATAGGAAAGTATACATGCTTGTTGTTTTATAACTACATCATGCTTGTTATTCTTATTACATACATTAGAGTTTAGACGATATAAAATGTAGTGTTTTGTCTTTGTGGTGGAATATATTGTGTATGAAAAAACACTGCAAAATAAATAATTATGTCAAACTTTGTATGACGTTGTTTGCTATGAATGTAGCGGGTGTTTCTTCAAAACCGAATCATGCATAAAATATGCGATAGGCTTGAAAAAGTATGTAGCAGTGTGTCCAAACAGGGTGTCTTAAAAGAGTGTCATTATAATATTATGTTGTTTATTTTCAGGATTTGTTCATTACTGAATAGCCCTTTAAAAATGCATCGCAACGCCTTGTCACGCTGTAATGTGACCTGTATAAAACTTTATTGGTTATGGTCACAATTTTGACGTTTAGACTTTTTAAAACAAATTTTAAATAATGTCATTATCGTAACATTTTCAACCTCCGACGACAAAAGGTTAGATTTAGCTTTGACATGTCTGTCTGTGTGTTTGTCCGTGACATCATAGCATTCAAACAGGTGGACCGATTTTGATGAAATTTTTTAGTTGAAAGCTGACATGAGCGATGTCTCGCTTATGTCAGCTCTTAGCAAAACTCTATCATCATCACCCAGTGCTGGTTTTCGGTTTATATATTTCATGAAAGCTGCAAGCAACTTCAAGCGCTTTGATCGGTGCAACTGCATTCTTATTTCTGACATAAGCTTTGAACTTGAGTTGTTTTTAAATGTTTCATTTAACATTCTATTTAAAAAAAGTTCAAACGTCAAACATCGCGACCACAGACTATAGACAGTATACAGTTCATCATCCCCACTGACTACACCCCACTGGTCACTCACCGACAATATTCTCCGGCGTGTTACAACAGTAGACCCCGCTGAGGAAGAGCGTGGTGAATATGACGAAGACTATCGCCATGATGACCGCGTAGCCGTCCGCGCCGGCAATGCTGAAAGGGCGGTGTGGGGGCGGCGGCGCGGGGGGCGCGGGGCACGATGCCGCGCAGTCCATGCACGAGCAGCCCGGCTGACCCTGTTCAATATAGAAGATTTTTGAGATCTTTTAGTTGTCCGATTCGATATATTATATCATAGTTGTCGATGTATCATTTGCCACCAGAGGGACGGTCTTTCGTGGCAAATGTCGTGTTAGGCAGACAGCTATGCAGACAGTATCCCTACGTTCCACTTGGCGTTGAAAACGATCAAAACGCTAAAAATAGGAGGCATTTTCAGCGTTTTGATCGTTTTCAACGCCAGGTGACAATGAACAATGACAATTAACACGACAATGACAATTAACACGATAGACCCGGCTACATGGCGCCCCGCGCCAAACAACCCTCATTCTGATGTCGGACCGGTAATGTAGAAAAGTTTTATACATTTTGATCGGATAAAGGGCCTTATCATACTAGCGTCAGGCCATCCTCCGTGCCATTCTTGTAGTTGATCTAAAAATGGCACTTGTAGCACACGCTTTAAACAAGAGAAATCATCAACACAATGTTGTGTTTATCCCCTCATTACACGGCCTAATTTTCGAGTCCACTGGCGTCAGGCCATCCTCTGTGCCATTCTTGTAGTTGATCTAAAAATGATACTTGTGTCACATGCTTGAAACAAAAGAAATCATCAACATACCTTAATCCCCTTATTACATGGCCTGGTTTTCAGGTCCACCGGCGTCAGGCCATCCTCCGTGCCATTCTTGTAGTTGATCTGGAATGGCACTTGTGGCACGGTGACGTCGCCCATGAAGTCGAACCAGCGCTGCGGCGTGCAGGACGCGGAACCCCACTGCCCGCACATCAGGTCCATGGCGGACTGACCGGTTGAGGGCATTTGGACCTAAAAAAAAAAGCAAGTGATCGAGGGGCATGTTTCAAAATGTCTTCACGTTCGGTGACGAAAATTTAGTTTTTCAGCCTTTACACTTTCAAACCTTTGATCTAAACGCAAAAATACCTATTATGCTATCCCTTTGCTTTATTAAATGTAAAAAGCGTTAGCATTGGTCCATGGCGTTAGCAATATTTTGGTGGTTTTCAACCCGTTTTCAACCCCTACATTTTTAACCCGTGTTCTAATAATAATTTATTATGGGCCAAAACTGAACATTTAGGGATAAACGCGTAAGAATTGAAGCTGCTTACAAAGTCAGCAGGCCTTAGTTTTTCATGCAGTATTAACATAAATAGAAACAAAAACTTACATTAGCACACGAGGTAAATGTCCCTTCCATGTACGCGGCGCTGAGGTGGTAGTCAATCTCCAATATCCTGTTGGTTTCTGAAATACACAAAAAGTAATATTATTAACACATTAAATACCTTTTAATAACAACCCAAAATGTAATTTATCACCCAAAACCTTTTATTTATATTAAACTGAGATTATTCTCAGGGAGATCTCAAAACCCATGTCGAGTTTTTTGTCTTGCCTTAGGACCCACAAAGATACAACAGACTCAGAAGAAAGAATAACTTACCATTATTAAACGGCTCAGTTTTTACCACCTTCAGGAATTCACTATGGTTGGGAGCGCACGTCATAGCGCATATATGCCGCTTGAAGTTGTCCGAACACGAGGGACATCTGTCGAGGATGTTCAGTGCGATCTGGATGTTGGACTTGAGCACGTCCGTCTGGGAGGAGTCGCAGCAGACGGGCCCGTTCGCGTACTCCGGACATAGCTGCTCGATCACCGCCTAGAAATAAGATAAAAGTCATAAAGTGGCCATTTTAACATGCGATGATGCGCGTACGCACTACGCAGACAATCAAGACTCTCTGCGTGATTATTGTGATAGCATTTTTTTGGATTGGGGAAATGAGTTTACGCATCCCCGGCTGTCTGAGAAGGGCCACCGGGGTATATGGGACACCCTAAGGGCGGACTCCCTAGGGGCCGCGCCCGGACAAACCTACTAAAACCCCAACGGCCAATTACGGTGTTCCTGCTTTTTCGCTTAAGGCAGAGCCACGTGATACGCGGAATTATACACAACCGCGCATCTGCCTTCATAAGAATAATTTTAGGCGAACTTAGGTCAACAGAAAATTCTACCACCGATTCAACATTAACATTCAACACCAAGATCTCAAGCAACTCCCAAAACAAACCGCATTTTAGGGCAATTTCATTAGTTTCTTCCCTAATTACGTCTTTGAGACCTTCAACATATTGAAGGTTCTTTGAAAAAACTACACCTAAAAGGTATTTTTTACCAAATTTTTATTATTTTGTACATTTATATAGCCCTGAATTAAAAGACCTTGTATTAAGTGGCTTTTCATAGCAATATGGTGATCATTTTATCATTTTCACGCGAAAAACTATCAGTACTTAGGAGGACTCTCGATAAACCAGTTTTACTCAGACAGCAGATAATATAATATCTTATCTATTTAGGTGGACACAACTTAAACAAAACTAGCCAATGACACTCATAATATCCTGGTAAAATGGTCATTCCAGGCTGAGTAACAATGGATGTTCTAAAACAAAGATCTGGCTTTTACTTGATGACTCATTTTGTTTTGGTTTTAGGGCAAGCCGTACTTGTACTATTATCTATCCTGTGGTTAGGGATAATCTTTTAGAACGGAAACAAAGCCCAAAACACTGATATGAAATGAGTAAATATACATATCTTTTGGACAATTTGAGGAAGTTTTAAGTTTTTAGTGATTTTTTAACACAAGCAAGCAATATTAGAAAAAAGATCATCAGAATATTTAAATTTATTTTGATCTAGTGAACAAAAAGTAATTAAAACTTAAAAGGACCGAATGAAAGTGGAAGTGCCACTGAATTATTGCGCGGTTAATAAGTGACATTTAAATTAGCACAGAATATAATATATTAGTTGAAATTTGTAGCATTAACGCCATTCTGAGCTTTATTTACATTTAGACCAAATTGAAACGGATATTCCGTAGCTTAACTGCGCTAACCTTGACCTTAGATGTAGATTTAATTTTAGCACTGCATAAAATATCGACGGTTAGCCAGAAAATCGCCATTTGGACGTACATTGTAAGCATTACTAAGTAATTTTGGTATGTACTATCAGAGAAGTTGATTCATAAGCAGATTACGGACCTGCGTAATTTGGTCGCTTTATGTCAAAATCAGCCGACAGATCACGAATTACATTGAACTGACATAATTGATAATTCGACCAAATAACGTAGGTCCCCCATCTGCATATGAATCAACTTCTCTGATAGTACCTTTGTTGGTTTCCATAAAAAACTTGCGACAGCAATCGCCTGACAGTTGCCGAACAGGCGACTACAGACATATTATATTGTACGCTTTTGGCCTGTTAAATTGATGTCGCAAGAAACAAAGTCACCCTTCAAGTGGGTTGCAACTTGCACTTCTTCGGTAGTTTCATTTTCAACAGAGCAGGCAATACAAGTGTATTGCCTGCTCTGTTTTTTCGCGTTTAACATTTTTCCTCATCCTAAAAAAGTGTACAATGCCTTTAAAGTTTTCAATTCAATAACAAAATAACGAATATCTACAATCTACATACAGCATAACAACTGTTAAATACCTAAAGCGATATTTAACAATGTAATAATGTTGTAAATTGAAATATTGTAATAAATTAACAATAAAGTGTTATCACTTATCAGTCAGTTCTACGAGCGTCATTCATTTTGATCGTTAGGCGGGTACGGGCCACGGGGTACCACAGGGGCGCATCTTAGCCACATGTGATACTATTTCAATATAAGAGACGATGTTTCTTCGAAGCTATCCTACTAATATTATAAATGCGGAGGTGTGTCTATCTGTATGTCTGTCTGTTATATTATAACATTACAAACTACTGAACAGATTTTGCTGAGATCATGTATGGAGATACTTTGAGTACCGGGAAAGTACATAGAATACTTTCCGTCCCGGATTTAAATGTACGGCTCCCGCGCGATAATTGGAATTTGGCGTACAGCGTAAGGGAGTGGCGGGCATGTAGTGAGTTCATTAAAGGAAGTTTCTTCGAAGACTCGTCGTAAAGTGAGATGGAGCATATGCAAGGCGGGATGAGCGAAAGAGACAGAATCAAGATGAATCAATGTGTTATCGTGTTTTGTTGACGTTGAGTGTAGACGTGAGTAATGACCGCAGGGTCAGACTGTATCGGACGATTTGATATCTTATATCTCAACCATACAAGGTGTCAGAGGACAAAGAACAAAATGAACTACCTACGTTACGTTATGAAACAAAAAAACTGCATTTTCTGTTTATTTTCGTAGTTTCTATTAATATTCTGTACCTCCGCATTGTATAAAGCCAGTTATGGTTTCTTTCTACGAAATAATAGACTCAATAACAGAAATATGACCCGGTGAACTTCGTATGACTTCCTTTCCAACACAATCCCCTACAAACCTTCCCTGGACCTCCACGAATATTTCAAGACCAAAATAAGCCAAATCAGTTCAGCAGTTCTCGAACTTTAACGAGACTAACAAAATTGAAAATTAAATTTTATTTATATAGTATTATACAGATTACAGAATACAGATTGAAGAAATTTTAACTTGAGAAGCTGTTGAGCAAGATGCACGCATCATATTGTAACACTTCAAAAGCCAAGTACCATTAAATAGTAGACCGATAACACAAAACTAGGTGAAACAAACGGTAATGATATCTAATGTTCTTCGAAATAAGAACCAACAGACGTAAAAATATAGTCAATAAGGGCACAAGAAACTAAATGAAATGTAACTAGTGGGGGAACAGAACCTAATAATAATAAAATATCTTTACATACTCCAACTGTTTCACAGTAAAATCAAGATTGTTAAGATAACCTTAGTCTTGACTCATTTAAAAAAATGCAAATCTGATTATGAAGCGATACTTCATGATCATGACTGACAATCTCACGACCAAAACGAAATAGAAGCACTTTTTATAAATAATCCTGTTGTCTTACTGCTAAACAAAGGCCTCTACATTCTACAATCCCTTATCAAACGAACGAAGACCTACGGAAAAGAATATTACACACACATCTGTATTAGGACCAGAGTGCGTAGTGCGAGTTTTATTCGATCACACTCATCGAGAACGTTAACGCGAATTTGTATGGGATCAAAGCGGTATCCACGTAAGCCAGTAGTTGGCGCTGCTTTGATCCCATACAAATTCGCGTTAACGTGTTCGATGCGTATGATCGAATAAAACTCGCACTACACCCCCTGATGTGAAAACAATTCCTACACTATAGGCCCGTATAAATAGTACTCAAGATGCATCTCGGTCTCAACTCTCAAGACACGGTTCAGGCTCTGTGATTGGTTGGCTATCAAAATTTAGACCATTCACAGAGCCGAACCGCGTCTTGAGACCGAGTCGCATCATAAGTACTGACTATTTATATACGGGCCTTAAACTTAAGACCTTTGTTTATTAACAAATCTGAAATCATGAACAAGGATACGGTTTCGGTCGTTTAGAACCGTTGTATTCATCATCAATATTAATGCCGCCTAGAATTGCGAATAACATATTCCTTATGTATTCAGAAATGTTGAATTCAAAGAGATTTCTATCAGTATTTGCAAGTTCTTGCGCTGGTTCTAAGAATTCCTTATACTAGTTCTTACGTCGGTTCTTTTGAATTTCTTACTTCAGTTCTGTGACTTAGTTACACTGCACAGTGCACTGGTTCCTCTTCTCAAATCAGTCTCCATACCGGTGGTAGACAAGACCACTCAGAAAAAATATTTTGAATTTTTTTCATCAGCTCTACAAAAATATTTCAACAGTCTCCGGGAAATCTAGTTGCAAATACGAAACGTATTGAATGATCTTTATCATTGTGGTTTTAAGAATTTTATCGTTGTACAATTATATGACTAAACGTTGAACGCTGATAAGGCCTATAAAATTTCTCTTTGTTACGTTAAAATTATGCCTAAAACACGTGCGCCTGTAGTTTTATCTCTTAATAAAACCTACGAGAAGCTTTAAAAACTATTTTCTTGATTCGTTTAATCTACTAATTTTGCCACTATTCTATGCCAAATGATGGGAATCTTAGTAATCAGAAGTTTGTGTACGTATATTTTGCTGCAGCTACCGTTTTAACAATAGACATAGCGGATTTTCCATTAACATAAGGGGGTGTTGGGTATTCCCTTCAATTTCTATGGCGCGGGCGTGTCATGCAAGGCCAGTCTGGCTTGGCGCCATAGCCCATATCCATAACCAAGGGCGTTGGCGCCACGCCTATTTTTTCTCGATATCAATAACGGAAAACAATAGGCACTTGAAATATTCAAGAAATACTCAATATTATTAGCACTTTAATAATTTATAATAAAATTTAAATAAATAAAATAATTAAAAATACCAACATTCATTAAAATCGATTGAATATTTTACGCGCAAATCATAAAAGTATATTGTGCAGTAACCGTACATTTTTCCGGGACAACTTTAGTCTTCGCCCTTCGGGACTCAAAGTATCTCTATGGACATTGGACTATGCCAAATTTCAGCGAAATCGGTCCAGCCGTTCAGGCGTGATGTCGTGACCACGCGAATATGGATTTATTTTTATATATAGAAGATAACATTTGGTATAAATGGTATACTATTCATATCACAAGAATCACAATAAATGCTACAAGCTTAGAGCTAGTTAATTAAAGTCACTGTACGAAGACTTAGAAAATCTTTCCACGCGCCGTCAAAGTAATTAGCCAAGTAATATAACTTCAACGAGTTATTTCGCTACATAATATTTAGCTTTGAGCTATGTTTAGACTTAGCGTTTGATAGAGACATTCAAATATGTATGCACTATGGAGCACTTGCAGTCAAAAAGTTATTAAATTCCACCTTGAGTCTTCAAGCTCTCAACTCTAGAAAGCTTAATTCCAACAAAAACTCTATTTAATAATAATAAAAAATATAATTAAATATTAAATTACTCCGAGTAGCACATAACGAAAAAATTTAACAAAAATGTTTCCTTTCGCTCCTGTGCATGTATCTATCCAATATCTATCTATGTTAATAAATCACAGTAAGAGTAAATTTTTTTAACCTCAAGGTAAAAAAATTCAGCGCTGCAACTTTCACAGCGAACTCTACATTTACATACACGGGTGACGGGAGTCGGGACTCATCACTCATAGGCATCCATTATACGCTCATGCAAGCGTCAGTCAATTCCGTCAATCATTAATTATGTTTGACTGATGGTGACTGATGGACTGACGAATGTATCCAGATTTTCGTCAATCAGCTTCATGCAACCGTCAGTCACGCTCTTATGGCCGTTCCCTATATTCAATCTATCTCTAGTTTGACATACAACCATAAAAATAAATTGACATAAAATATATGGAGCTAATGTCTAATGTGAGCTATTCCTATCTCAAGTAAGAGATAGATCAAATATTGGGAACGGCCGTTACACGGTACGTTACCCATCTGTCACAGTCATGACTGTGGTAAAACTGACAGCAAAACCTACCGTCTAATGGATGCCATACACATTACACGCTCTAAAGTATTATCACTTAGTTTTGTTACACCCTGTATAGTGAATATTGTGTATTTAGATTTTAGACTAATACGTAATACTATATAGTTTGTCATGTTATTATTTTGCTTAATTAATTTTGCCAGTGCGAGTCACACGGTTTAGACTTGTCACTTGGCGTCTTTAAACAATTAACGTATTGAGGAATATTATAAGTTAAAACTTATTAAACCCTTGCGCGCTTCGCTTGGCTCATCTTGGCGGGGGCACTCCCGTGCCCCCAGATTATGCAGTTTAGTGACATCACCTTTGCGTTATCAAGGAGTTATCACATACATAACATGTCGTATAAATAATATTATTATGACAATAAATTCACGATTCCTTACTACAATTACAATTAACGATATTATTATAAATTATATTGCATATCAAACCGAGTTCCCATCATAAATTGCAAGGTTATTCAAGATTTAAATATTTTGGAATATAAAATGAAATAGTTTCTTAAATATTTACGGTCTTACCACAAAAGATCTAAACATCTATTGAACAGTTGTTTTGGCACCATCATGTACTGAATTTTTCTCTAATCAACTGTTCAACAGGTGTTTAAATCTTTTGTGGTAAGACCATTAGTTTCTTAAACTGCACCTAAATTCTGTATTTTAAGGTACTTCGTGTCAAAGTTTACAATACAAAGTCTTTGGTTTTTGTTCAAAGGGGTAACCGGTAACCACACAGTCCCAACAAAGTACAAACCACGAAAACACTTTGATCTTAGTAGTGACTAGTGTCTGAAGGGCAAGCAAAGTCTGACTTGGTACCTCAACGAAATTAATCAGAATTCAGAAATAAGCTAGGAAACCTTCCAAAAACTCAAGCTTTTTAGGGTTCCGTACCCAAAGAGTAAAAACGGGACCCTATTACTAAGACTTCGTTGTCTGTCCGTCTGTCCGTCTGTCTCTGTCTGTCTGGCTGTAACTCAAGAACGGTAATAGCTAGAGATTTGATATTTTCACAGATTATGTATATCTGTTGCCGCTATAACAACAAATACTAAAAGTAAAATAAAATGAATGATTAAGGGGGGCTCCCAATGCTCCCATACAACAAACGTGATTTTTTTGGCCTTTTTTGCTCTATATTAAAAATGGCAACAGGTAGGTACTTGAATTTTTCACAAAATCCTTAGTTATATGTGTACTTTAATATTTAATAATAATATTAAAATAAAATAAAAAAATAAGGTGGCTCCCATACAAAAAACACTGTCCTAATTGTGCTCTATAATGGTACGGAACCCTTCGCGCACGATTCCGACTCGCACTTGGCCGATTATTCTTGATTTTATGCAGAAAACATAATGCATGCTAATATTATAAATGCAAAAGTGTGTCTGTCTGTCCGTTACCACTTCACTCTGAAACCGCTGCACCGATTTAAGAGTGTTATGGAGATTCTTTAACGTCCGGGAAAGGACATACTATGATAGTTTTTATCGCGGCAAAATGGTTCCCGTGCGATAAACATCAGCTAGTAACAAGAATCTAGTTAGTATAATATGAGTAAGCTAGTTTGCGCCGCGCTGATACCAGGAAGCAATAGTAAGTATACTGTTTGACCTAAGAGGTAAAACTAAACAAATGTTGTCACATCTACTGCTAACTACTCGGTGTAGGTACACGGAAAATATTCCAACACAACAACCGGAACAGACAAGAGGTTGTATGAAATGTCAATAAATTGATGGTATCGTGACTAGCCAACATCACCGCTGCATTACTAATTCATAGCAAATACCGATGGGTGGAAAAGAAATCGATTCTGAACGTCAACAACGTAGATAATTTGGTGATTTCTGTGTACTCTACAGAATTTTTATCTTTAACAAAATCTAGTTTGTACGACCCTGCAGCCCTTATCGTGCAAGTATCGTCCATTTTCCAGCGACGGAAATCATCATAATAGGGAATACTAATTCCCTTTCCCCGGCCGCAGAGTAACTGAAACCAAACTATAATAATAATATTATAAATGCCAAAGATTGTATGTCTGTCTGTCTACTACCTCTTCACAAAAAAACCGCAGAACCGATTTTGATATTTATGGGGATACTTTGAGTTCCAGCATCCGTAGCATGGCGACAGTAGTAATACGAAAGTATAGACAAAAAAGCGGAGATAAACTGAAGGTGCCGTTCCGCGTTCCGATCTTTACCGCGTCTAGCCGCGTTCGACAAAAATTCAATTAAAACGCCACTTTATGACATAGATATAGACTATAGTCTACGTCACAAAGTATATAGGGTTTTATTTGAATTTTTAGGAGCATAGTCTATGTCAGTGTTTCTCAACCTTTTTTCGCCACGGAAAACATCGGAACAGCCGCGGCACCTTCAGTTTATCTCCGCTGTTTGTCTTTACTTTCGTATTTCTACTGTAGCCATGCTACGGGTGCTGGAAAGAACATAGGATATTCTCTTTAACCTGAAAAATGTAAGGTTTCCGTGCGAAAAACGAACTTCTGCGCAAAGGAGTTGCGGGCGTCAACTAGTCACCTTACAAAAGGTTTATAAATATGAAATACCTACTCATAATAACGATACCACATCTCAACAGTTTCATAATACCGGCCTTTTAATGCAGTTCTTGCTTGAGTTGGTAGATTAAATTGTTGCCGTCGTCATGCATAAATGAACACATAACAAAGGTAGAGAAGTAATAAGTAGAGTCGAGATTTTAATTATCACGATGAAACGAGCATAAATGGAGAAAAAAACGGCGAGATTATAGGGGACAATTCACTTGGTTAATGATACAGCTGATACCATCACAGAATACAGAGTGCTTAGTGCGAGTTCAACAATTCATGTCAAATTACTTCACGATTTCGTATAACGAATAAACTCTACTAGGAGTGTGCGCCACATTACAGCGAGTGTGAGTTGCAATCGAGTATGTCCATTCGATTGACGTTTCCTCATTGCAAATAGTGAGACACAGGCGATCAATTTTTACTGTAAGTTGGTAGTTCCGTAGCGTCCAACATTAACCGACCAAATTGATGTCCTTGGTAACAATCGCCTTTTCAGTGGATAGAGGTGTCTTTCAAATTTGAATGGATAATAGGGCAGAGCGACGACACTGCCACAAGTGGCGAATAGCCGAAACTTTTACCAACTCCGCTAGGAGTAAATGTGTTATTTATGTTTACGAAAATTTTACTGTCAAGCTTTATTCAAGCTACGGAAAATTATAAGATTTCTTGAAATTGAATTTTAGTATTTTCAAGAATTGAAATGCATTGTTGTATTCCCGGAAAGGCAAATCGAACGATGTAAAATTTTACTATTTTTCTGCCAAAGTATTCACATGCCTTTGCTTATTGAAAAACGAAAGCAATGGATAAAAGGCAGTAAAAACATACGTAAGTATTTAAAAAGTTCCTTGAATGTTATGTGTAGACTCGTAAAACACTGAATTTTGTAGATTATAACCGTAAATTCATTTTTTATGAACACAATATGAACATAACCTATAACCGTTGCTTCTTTCAGTAAACATCCAAACTGGCTTCCATCTAAATTGATATACATAGGTACATAGGCACCGCTCATTTAATTGGCATAAAGTAAGGATAATTTGGAGAAGTCCTGCCAGGAATTCAACACTGAGGATACCTAGTATTGAACTTGAACCATCTTGTCAAAGTGTTGGTTCTCAAAAGGATGATTCTTCAAGTAGGAAAAAGATTAGTAGTGCAGTCTTCGTGTGTTATTTAAGAATACATAAATGGTGTTTGCACTGATGAGGTCCAGACTGAAATTAGTTAAAAATAGTGACAGACAAAATTTGTGAAGATGGTATCGATCGAATCGCAGAAGGCTTATGAAATAAAAGCATTTATTTTAGTGAACTTGTTTTATTTTATTAATCCACAAGCATTTTCAGTAAGATTATAGGTATTTTTGCATAGCTTCATTATTTTATTGCAATATTTATCAAGTTTTTACTTTCTATGCTGATGGATGCTATTAATTTTTCAGATATTTTCTCTTAGTTATCTAGAATTAAATACCTATACTTTGACTTTTGTCGGAAATACAAAAGAGTGACGTTGTGTTTTTGTATCTTTTTCTTAAAATTGTGTTATTTCGGTCTTGTGTAATATTGGTAGAATATTAACCACAATAAATATTCGATGTCATGCACAAGTGTGGGCTAATAGATACAACTTCAAGAAACGTGCTATATTTTGTGTTTCTTCCAAAACTCCACCGAAAGTTTTAGTAAAGGGTCTACCACTTTACTAAAACATCTGACTTGACTCGTTGACTTTGCTGACTACTTTTTTAGACTTTTACTAGACTTTCGACTTGACGACAATCTGTAAAAACGACTTTTAAACTCGGTTTCCGTCAACCGGGTTTCCCCGGGTTTGTCCTAGTTTAGAAGGCATCCGGGGAGCGTCCGGGGAAGGTTTCATTTGTAGACCGAGTTTCAAAAAATTAATTTATGAAGGACGGATCAAAGCAGCGCCATCTACTGGCTAAATTTGGAAACTACTGTCATCTTGTACGGCTTTCGCGAACATGTTCCAAGCGAAAAAATAATAATATGCCGCCATCATAATATAGAATGCTATTTTAGGTATTTTAGTCACCTATAATCTCAGATTAAGGTATATATTTAGATAGATATCTTTAAATTCAAAGATAAAACCCTTCTCTCACCATAAAATTTTAGGTGAAAACTTTACTTTAGAATGCCGAGAAGTTTACGTAATGTTTGTCGTTGAACTGTCAAAAATGTGTCAAACGACAGTCTCGCACTCGCAAAATGGCGTTTACGTCCGAAAAAGTGTTAACAAGTCGATCGCCGCCATTTTCAATACTACTCGATCGCATAAAAGTTAACTTTGTAAAACTCCCACTCACAAATTTTAGTATCCACATTAGCCAGTAGATGGCGCTGCTTTGATCCCATATAAATTCGCGTTTACGCTCTCGATGTGTATGATCGAATAAAACTCGCACTAAGCACTCAGATAGGGTTGCCAGGCGTCCATACTCAGGATTTTTAAATGCGTCTCAGGCGTCCGGATAAAGCCGGACATACCCATGGTTTTTTACTGTGTGTCCGGCCAGAATTTAAGAGAGTGCGTGTGCGGCTTTAGTAGCACCTACAATTTTATACGAAAATCCCACTAATGTTAGTTTAACTACGATGCCGAACCTATTGACATGCTGAGAAATATTATATCCTCAATAGCGGGGCGTCTTCGACCTTTTTATGCAATTTCCGTCTAAGCCCGGCCGCACATTGTCCGAATTCTGATCAGAAACATTTGAATTCCACCGGATCGCTACCCCGCATTGTCCGAAATATCCGGACAGCGCGGCGTTCAACTGTTTCTGATCAGAAATGTCGTACAATGTGCGGCCGGGCTTAGCCGCAGATACTTGGCAACCCTAATCACAGAGCGTGCTGATGTTACTTCGGCACAACGATTTGTCATAAAAAAGCAAATATCACTTCACAACAATGTTTAAAGCTGTGACTATGATAATGACTCAAGGTTCAAGTTTAAAGCTTCTTGAGATTAATAAGACATCCATAATTTTTGAGATATGCCCACAAAAGAGCTTGAATTGTATACTATTTGCAGCAATTTTAGGAGATGCCTGGACAAACTGTTTAGTGTAAAATTTAGATGATGTTTGGATAAAATCTACTTCACTAATCAAACAACCACCGTACTCTGTACTCTGTACTCTCTAGACATAGCTAGGAGCCTCTATCCATACTAACATTATAAATGCGAAAGTGTCTGTCTGTTACCACTTACCAGCTCTTTACGCCAAAACAGCTGAATAAATTTTGCTCAGAGGTATTATTAGAGAGTTCAGGGCCCCCGCTACCATATATGCAATGTGTGCAATGCACACAGGCGCCATATTCTAGGGGCACCAAATTTCCATCTTTAGAGGCGCCAAAACCAAGATCCTAAAAATTTGCCTTAGAAAGGGGCACCAAAATCCTTTTTTGCACACAGGCGCCAGTAGCCCTTACGGGGGCCCTGACTGAGAGTTAGAGACACTGAGTGCGACCGCACACCTGAGACACGACTGTAGTTAGACAGACTATCGCATAGCAAAATGCACTAGATGCGCACATCTGAGACAAGACGTCTAATAGACAGAGTTGACTAATGCGAATCGCGACAAGTCTGACTAACGACTGTCGGCTTCTCTTTGAAATGTATGCAAGCGCGCACATCTACGACAAAACTGTCTAACCACAATAGACATAACTACCAGTAGTTCAACTGCAAAGCAAAGAGACGGACGGGACAGGTTTCAATATATTATATCAAATTCGTCGGGTTTCACTAAGATTATGAATGGAATGTGCCTCGAGCTGGCTGACATAATTAATTTTTAAATACTTCTAGATTTCAAAATTAGATTCTGACAATTTTAATCACATGTGTCAAAACATAAACAATAATACGACCAAAAAGAGGAACTCGACCAGCGATCCAAGTACTATACTATACTATATTTCCCGTTGAGTCTTTCCCGTTTATTTTTGAAGTTATTTTTATCCAAATGAGAACTTTTCTATCTATATCTATAAAATCTTTCAGAACTGCTCGCAATAGACGCAAAATATATTTTTCAGTAAGTATTACGTGATACAACATTTTTTGTGCTTTTTAACAAACTTAAAAAAAGATTTCACGTCAATGCTAGTCGTTCAGAAGCCGGTATAGCTTTGCGAAAATGAGTGTCTTGATAAGTAATGTAAGGTTGCAACAATTTCAACAAATTATCAAAGGTAGACACATTCATTCGAAAGTACTTGAAAAACTTTCGGGGATAAAGCCTTAGTTGATCAAACAATAAATAGAACTTTCCTTTTAACAGTCTTTGACTGTATATGGGGTGTACCCAATATTTCCGTTGTCTGCGCCGTTTTGCACGAACTGCTAGGATACTTATCACAGCAGCTTCTGTGAACTCCATTTTGCTACTGAATGAATTTATTGTATGCATTGCGTCATCATAGTCAAGACAGTCTTGACTTAGGTGTGCGCCACATGCTAGACACAACTGTCTTTAGACTGCAGTTAGACAGACTTGTCTATGTGAAACAAGATTGTCTAACTTCAGTCGTGTCTAAGATGTGCGCTCTCTCTGAGTCTCGGGAAAGGACAAATTATTATTTCTCCCCAAAAATATGCGGTTCCCGAAACGTATTATGGCGTAGCAGGGTTGCGGGTGTCATCAGAGAAGCCAAACGAGCGTAATTTGTGATTTATGAGTCGCAGAATTTCTGCCGAGCAGAATTTCTTTTCATACAAATCATGACTCACAAAATTACGCTCATGCGAATCAAACAGGACTTTTGTATGAAACTGAATGCAGCAGAATTCTGCCCGGCAGAAATTCTGCGACTCACAACCCACAAATTACTCTCGTTTGGCTTCGCTCTTAGGCCGGTATAAATAGTCAGTACTCAAGATGCATCTCGGTCTCAAGACACGGTTCAGGCTCTGTGATTGGTTGGCTGTCAAAATTTGGACCAATCACAGAGCCGAACCGCGTCTTGAGAGCGGGTCGCATCTTAAGTACTGACTATTTATACCGGCCTTAGTGTAACATATATTTTATATGTAACGCGTATTGTATGACGTCTAGACGTTACACATAATTATTGCATGAAAGCACCGAAGCAGAATACCAAGTGACAGGTTACAAGTTACAACAGCGGTTCCAATGCAAATCACGCCCTTCCGACAACCGTCCTCCGACTAAGGTCGATCGATCCGTATGGACAAAAGGAAAACACACTTGTTTCTAACTTTGTAAATTATACAACATTACCCAGATTTTGCTGTTTTAATCCGTCAATAGCATCGTTTCTAGTTCGATCTAGTTCGGAACAGCAAAATTGTATCTCACCAAAAACATACCTGTTAAAACGGGGCCAAGTTCCTATTCACTAATTGTTCGCCTTAAAAAAGAGTTGAAATCCAATTCAATGCCAAGTTTAGATGCACTTCCAAATCGATCATAATCATCTTCATCAACAGCCTGATCCTAAATACTTCTAAATTTGAACTTGGCAGGTTAATTTAATCACATAGATATCTTATATTTAAATTTAAAAATTATACATTATCAAGTGCTACTAGCATGAATACCTGCCAAGTTCAAATTTAGAAGTATTTAGGATCAGGCTGTTGATGAAGATGATTATGATCGATTTGGAAGTGCATCTAAACTTGGCATTGAATTGGATTTCAACTCTTTTTTAAGGCGAACAATTAGTGAATAGGAACTTGGCCCCGTTTTAACAGGTATGTTTTTGGTGAGATTTCAATACTTTTTTTAAGGAATCATACCAATTTGTTTCTTTCCTCCTCATCTTATTTCAGTGTATTTACTTGTACATATTAATTTTTATCTCAAATTCATAGATGAGCCGACTCACGCTTGACCAATTACTCAAATTTCTTAATTTTTTGTTAATCTACATATAACAAACAACCTGTGTGCCAAATTTCATAACGCTACGACAACTGGAAGTGGCCTAGAGGTTTTGATTACCGATTTTTATCTCAAATTCATAGATGAGCATACTCACGCTTGACCAATTTCTCGAATTTCTTAATTTTTTGTTAATCTACATATAACAAACAACCTGTGTGCCAAATTTCATAACGCTACGACAACTGGAAGTGGCCTAGAGGTTTTGAAGCCGACTCACGCTTGACCAATTTCTCAAATTTCTTAATTTTTTGTTAATCTACATATAACAAACAACCTGTGTGCCAAATTTCATAACGCTACGACAACTGGAAGTGGCCTAGAGGTTTTGATTACCGATTTTTATCTCAAATTCATAGATGAGCATACTCACGCTTGACCAATTTCTCGAATTTCTTAATTTTTTGTTAATCTACATATAACAAACAACCTGTGTGCCAAATTTCATAACGCTACGACAACTGGAAGTGGCCTAGAGGTTTTGAAGCCGACTCACGCTTGACCAATTTCTCAAATTTCTTAATTTTTTGTTAATCTACATATAACAAACAACCTGTGTGCCAAATTTCATAACGCTACGACAACTGGAAGTGGCCTAGAGGTTTTGATTACCGATTTTTATCTCAAATTCATAGATGAGCTGGCTCACGCTTGACCAATTTCTCGAATTTCTTAATTTTTTGTTAATCTACATATAACAAACAACCTGTGTGCCAAATTTCATAACGCTACGACAACTGGAAGTGGCCTAGAGGTTTTGAAGCCGACTCACGCTTGACCAATTTCTCAAATTTCTTAATTTTTTGTTAATCTACATATAACAAACAACCTGTGTGCCAAATTTCATAACGCTACGACAACTGGAAGTGGCCTAGAGGTTTTGATTACCGATTTTTATCTCAAATTCATAGATGAGCCGACTCACGCTTGACCAATTTCTCAAATTTCTTAATTTTTTGTTAATCTACATATAACAAACAACCTGTGTGCCAAATTTCATAACGCTACGACAACTGGAAGTGGCCTAGGAATTTTGATTATCGGTCAGTGAGTCAGTGCCAAAATTAGCTATTTTTACAAGGAAATATTTCAGGATCTAACAAATCTATATGTATGAAATTTGGTATATTGCGTAAGTACTAGTATATAATTAGGTAGGTAAAATTTTATCTTTGCTCTCGCAATAGGCACTGAGATACAAGGGGGTCAAAAGTGCGTCGAAACCGTTCGTGTAAATAGTGCACGGCATGCGCGCGGCCTGCTGGAACTTGGCCGCGCACTCCGTGCGCTTTGATTATCATAATAATATCATACAGTACATGAAACAAAAGTCAAACGACTGCTTTTTCGAGTTTTGACCAATTAGAACGCGTGTTTTAAAAATTAAGAACTAGCATGTCATACCAACGTCAAGTTGCTTTGACATTCTATGATGACACTATTTTGTAGTTTGATCAGAAACAGACTGAACAAGGAAAATACATTAATGTTGCATTAACATTAAACTCGGTCTGATAAACATAATCATTAAAGCGGATTATATCCGAAAATTCCTTTATACCCACTTTTAGAGATTTTTTGACAGTTTTATCTGTTCAGCGTTGCCGATGAGTAACATTTTGGTGTTAGCCAATCAAAAGCGCTAGTAAATAACATATATAAACTCCATTAAGGTGACGCCATGTTAAAGTAAAAAACTGTGTTGGATGTGTTTTAGATTGCTTGTTTTCTATGCGAGGCAGGCCCGGGCTCTCATAGAAAACAAGCAATGGAACAGCAAATAAGTAATAGTTAAAAAAACTAAAAACACGCTTTTTATATAAAGGGTTACAAACCAAACAAACATACAAATTGAAAAATGGAATAATTATATCAAATTAGTGTATTGTCATTGGTCCTCGATAAACGTTAAAGTTTGAACGAAATCTGGCCGTTTAAAGTGGGTCAAAATCGCGCCCAAAGAAGTCGGTTACAAACATGTTACAAACAAATATACAGGTGAAGCTAATAAAAAGCGTATAAAAATGGAATAATTATATCAAATTAGTGTATTGTCATCGGTCCTCGATAAATCTACAAAGTTTGAACGAAATCTGGCCGTTTAAAGTGGGTCAAAATCGCGCCCAAAGAAGTCGGTTACAAACATGTTACAAACAAATATACAGGTGAAGCTAATAAAAAGCGTATAAAAATGGAAAGGGCGTAGCACAGTATAGCAATATAATATCCCTACAGTAGTGAAACGAATGTACTTGCGCAGAGCAACGGAGGGGTACCCGCGGGGAAGCGGGCGGCGCGGGCCCAGTCCGCCAAACTCAGCGAGTTTGAACGACTTCGCGCGCAGGTGTGACGTTGGCGCGTTTTGTGTTTTGTGTTGTAAAACGATAGCCTGTAACATCTTATTTTATAAACAATGGGATATAACAAGTGTTCAGTGTACAGAATATTATGTAAATCTGATTCAAAAAACAAAAAGGATTTAATTGTTATAAAATATAATATCGACTCACAGTTCACACTAAATTGTGTTGGCCTTGGTAGCATTTATTTGCAATTTGCATCTCTGTTTTATTGTTTACGTTGTAAGAAGTGTAACAAGGAGAGAAACAATTTATAGAATAAAAATAAAAAAAACTGTCAAATACCCTGTTACATACTAATTAGTACCTACCTAGCTAGGTACACAGGGCCACACATCAAGTGTAACATTTTGACCTTTGGACCGCCCTTACCGCGCACGTAATAAGAGCGAGTTTTGAAGTGCTTCTGTTACACCTGACGTGTGGCCTACCGTACCTACCAATTGTTATAATATGATAATTAATTATTGTTGGATATTTTATATATCCGAATGCGTCTTCATTATTTTAATCCTTCGATCGTGGGTTCTTGGAAATTTATTGTTATTCTATTGTGTCTTGCTCACCGGTGAGCTTATGGGGCTTGATAGGTTAATAAATTTTTTAAATCCATACTAATTAGTAATTACTAATATTATAAATGCGAAAGTGTGTCTGTCTGTCTGTCTGTCTGTTACCTCTTCACGCCCAAACCGCTGGACAGATTTTGCTGAAATTTGGCATGGAGATACTTTGAGTCCCGGGAAAAAACAAAGGATACTTTTTGTCCTGGAAAAATGTACGGTTCCCGTGCGATTAACGAGTTTTGGCACAACGGAGTTGCGCGCATCATCTAGTAAAGAACTCAAATCATCTAAAAATAAAGTTTCACGTAAATATCTGGCAGTACGACATAATATGTAAATATAACACGCTGATTAATTACAAGCACAATATTTTATTTTTATTTTATTTCCCGTTTCGTGGCAAGTGGCAACCCTGGCATATCTGCTTGGTACTTACACCGGTGGCGGCATCGTGCGACATCAAAGGCGTTTCGTTACTGTAGGGATATTATATTGCTATACTGTGGGGCGTAGCGACAAGATGGTTTTTGTCGCGTAATTTTAAAAGCATAAATACATTTCATATTCTTCGTTGTAACTCCAAAGACACTTTACCATTTCAAAATCGTCAACATTGAGAAATAATCGCCGGTTGTTTTATCTTAACACAAGTTTAACGCAATATGTTATGCAAATAGAAAGTGTCCAGTGTAAAACACCGATTTCCACTATTCTTGGACTATACCAAACCCGTCGACTATGCGCTTCAAGAGATCGAACATTGGCGCGCGCTCCTGCCGCGCGAAATGGATACCACTTTTAGGCCTGGAGATACTGACACAAATTTCTTGGTCATTTGTACCAGTATGGCGGTTCTACAGGGGTATAATTACGTAAAGGCAAAAAAGAAAATGATGGTCATAGCGCTCGCACTGACAGCCCAAACGCATGGGCGTTAATCGAACGTGTCGGATAAATAACGAGAATCGAACGATTTGTTCCACAAAAATGCTTGTATTTTCAGATAATCGAAAAAAAAAAATAAGTAGGCGAAACCGTAGTGCCATACTTGTTACTTGTTACTTCTTGGCTTTGTTACTTCGAAGACGCAGCTTCCCTGGGGGCGGAGAGCCGCGCCCGGGCATACCCAACACCAACCCCACAACCCCAACGGTGTTCCTGCTCTTCCGCTTTAGGCAGAGCCACGGGATACGCGGAATACACAACACAACCGCGACGCGTTACGTAATGCCTGAACGCTCTCTATCAGTATGCTGTATGACGAACTTCTAAAAATCGCAGCCTCAGGTGAAGGCCGCCAGGTGTTTTTGCCGAAGTAAATCCATATACACACGTTACACGTAAGAGCTTCTTATCATATCAAAAGAGACTTTGGAATTATTTCTTGAGACCAAAAACTGATTAAAATATCGAGTCTGGATGTAGACTGTAGTTGAAGTTTTTGAGCCGAAATTATATATACAGTATTGAAAAAGCGACGATTTATATAATTACGAGATGACGCCCGCAATTCTGTTGCGCCAAAATTCGTTTATCTCGCGGGAACCGTACATTTTAGGAGATAAATAAATCCTTGATATCAAAGTATCTTTATACCAAATATCAGCATAATTAAATAAATAAACATAAACAAAAACCGCTCAAGGTTAGGACGTGAAGATGTAAGTTGTAACAGACAGACAGACACACTTTCGCATTAATAATAATAGTACAGGTTATTACTTTTTTTTTGGGCATTTACTATTTTAACATTCACAGACCAACGCAACGTTATGCAGCCGCATCATACTATCTTGTCTTAGATCTTACTTTCAAAATAATAATTTCTACAGTACTTCAGAGTTCAGAAGGCGCAAGTTTAAACAACTTTATGGTTTCTTTATCGACAAGATAATTATTTCAATGTCATTTTATTTCAAGCGCAATACATCCTATCATTACAGCATCAAACGCAGATATAGTTCACAAAAAAGTATCAAAATTGTTCGCATCAGAAAAACATCCGATGCAATTTTCTTAATTATAAAGATTAAATCAACAGCAAACTACAAAATAATGTACAGAACGGCCTTGGTGTCTCAGCAACGTCATTACAATAATATGTACGCCTATTTCAGCATTCGGGTAATCGATGCTAAATCGACACGGCATGGGCATAATATTTTGATTTTCATCCCACAACTTCAGGATCATTGTCCAAAATTCATGTCAATCCCCTGACGCGTTCCAACTTCCACCTCAAGAAATATAGGGAGATCGAGTAGTTTTCTGAAGTACCTACCTACGGTTACCTATAACGGTTCTTGAATCTTGATAATAATTCTTTATACAACGTGAAATTTTAGTGGTTGTTTTCCCGCAGCAGAACGATTTACCTATAGTAGTACTATCGAACCGTGCATGTTATTTTTTGAAAATACAAAATATTTTTTATGACGAACTATGGAAACTTTATGCCGATAGGCGCGAGTTACTATGGACCCGACCAATTTTTTTTTTGATTTGAACAAAAAAACTTTACAAATCTATTGTACTACTAAGATAGAATCATTTTACTGCGGGAAAACAACCATTAAAATTTCAAACTGTATAATAAAGGAACCCACAGTATAGTTTAACTAGATGAACCGGTGAACTTCGCTACCACTTTCCTTCAAATATAAACCTTTCCTGGGCTCTTACGAATATTTAAATACTTAAACCAGCCAAATCGGTTCTGGCGATCTCGAGTTTTAGTAAGACTAACAAAATTAAAAATTCGTGTTTATATTTATAGACAGATGTTATATAGGATTATATTCCTGTCTATCAGACTAAACGTAGGCTTCTAATCGCCGATGCGCTGATAACTTTGAAAGCTGTTTATTATGAATATTTAACCACAGAAAAACATAATATCTGCACCCTCTGCACCTAATTTTGGCGAGTCTGCAATATCTTTTGGGGCAATAAAACAAAAAGTGTAACTAATTTTAGTCGTGCCGTCAAAACCTGTCTCTCGGTTACAAGAACTCGACGTATCCACAGTTTGGGACGCTCTTTTTGGGAAGCTTGCAGCTTGCTTTGGTTTGTTTGCGTTGTGCTTGAATAATGAATATACAGGGGAGTATCGAAACAAGTGATATAATTTTTCTTGTGATTTCAATGAACATGCGTCCCAGGCCCCAGCTACGGAGTACTATTATTTATTCTGTGCCCCAGCGATATAAAGTCCATTAAAGCTTCGCGCCCACTGAGTCGGCGCGGGTCGCCTCGTGCCGCCTCCATACAAATTGTATGGAGGCGGATTTATGCGATGAGCCCCAGCACGCTGAGCCCCGGCAAGGCCCGTCTCAGTGTGCTCAGTCCTTTAAAAGTAAAAAAAGTTACTCTTTCAGCTGTGATACTTTCACAGTGAATTCTATACAGGGGATTTATACACAGCCTAAAGTATTATCACTTTGTTTTGTTACATTCTGTATTATAGCTTCCTTCCTTGGTTGATTTAGTTTGTTTTCCATTATGGCTGGTTTACACGTATTAAGTTGATAACTAGTTAACTAAATTTTAACTTAATTTTAAGTTGTTAATTGCATGTAAACACAAAATTTAGTAGCGAGTAGCAAGTTAAAATTTAGTAAGTAGGTACTAAACTAGATGACAATTAGAATTTAATTACTACTTATCTACTTAATACGTGTAAACCGGCCACTAAACACCAGAGTATATTAATTTACGTCGAAAAGACGTCAAATGACTGATTTTTGGAGTTTTAACCATCACAAGTCAGAACGTGAATGGGCAGCTGGGCGCTAGCTAACGTCATTGTCATAGCTCCATAAAAGTTTATTAGCGCAATACCATCTTTACGAATATATCCGATCAAAGTCAAAAAGTTATTGGTCATTAAACCCCAAAAAAAAGCGGCCAAGTGCGAGTTGGACTCGCCCATGGAGGGTTCCGCAGCAGCAATAAGGTTAATTTTTATGAAATTATATTATTTTTGATTTATTTTTATATTTCAGTCGATTTAATGAAATTTAGATTAAGGTTTACTATTTATGACGTATAAAAAAAACTACTGGCTAGATCTCGTTCAAACCAATTTTCGTTGGTAGTTTTTATAGTAATATACATCATATATTTTTTTTAGAATTATCATGCCTCTACTTTAGAAATTAGAGGGGGGGGGACACACATTTTTCCACTTTGGAAGAGTCTCTCTCGCAAACTATTCAGGTTAGAAAAAAATGATATGAGAAACCTAAATATGATTTTTGGAGACCTATCCATAGATACCACACACGCATAGGTTAGATGAAAAAAATTTTTTTTTGTTTCATTAAGGTTTACTATTTATGACGTATAAAAAAAAACTACTGGCTAGATCTCGTTCAAACCAATTTTCGTTGGTAGTTTTTATAGTAATATACATCATATATTTTTTTTAGAATTATCATGCCTCTACTTTAGAAATTAGAGGGGGGGGACACACATTTTTCCACTTTGGAAGAGTCTCTCTCGCAAACTATTCAGGTTAGAAAAAAATGATATGAGAAACCTCAATATGATTTTTGGAGACCTATCCATAGATACCACACACGCATAGGTTAGATGAAAAAAAAATTTTTTTGTTTCAGTTGTACCTATGGGGACCCCTAATATTTTAAATATTTTTTCCATTTTTGCATCAAAATCTTAATGCGGTTCACAGACTACATCTACTTACCAAGTTTCAATAGTATAGCTCTAATAGTTTCGGAGAAAAGTGGCTGTGACATACGGACGGACGGACAGACAGACAGACAGACAGACAGACAGACATGACGAATCTATAAGGGTTCCTTTTTTGCCATTTTGGCTACGGAACCCTAAAAACAAGTGATGTACTTAACATACTCGTTCATCCTTATATGGATTAGATACACAGCTTTATTGAATACTTGCTGACGCTCACAATACTGTTGCGCCAAAATTAGTTTATCGTGGCAGAAACGTACATTTTACCGGGACAAAAAGTATTATATATCCTTTCTCGGGTCTCAAAGTATCCTCACACCAAATTTCATCAAAATCGGATAAGCTATTTGGTCGTGAAGAGGTAACAGACAGACAGACAGACAGACAGACACACTTTCGCATTTATAATATTAGTATGGATGGAAGGAGAAAAATTCATCGCTTTTTCAGAAGAACAATAGTTTTGATAATAATCATCAATAGCAACAGGTCTTCAACACGAGACCTAGGGCCCAATTCTCATATACTGCGTGACTGGTGAGATATGTTCACTACTCGAGGACGATATTTGGCTATTATATTAGTTGAAAAAAAAATAAAAAATAATAATCGGCCAAGTGCGAGTCGGAATCGCGCACGAAGGGTTCCGTACCATTATAGAGCAAAATTAGGCCATAAATTGTGGTTTTTGTATGGGAGCCCCCCTTATTACTCCAGACAGACAGACAGACGGACAACGAAGTCTTAGTAATAGGGTCCCGTTTTTACCCTTTAGGTACGAACCCTAATAATATCAATTGATCACTGAGTAAATGTAGCTTAAAGTTAAATAATTATTTACCCAACGCATGGACACCGCGCGCGGGTGGGGTAGTTGTGTGGTGTTTCTACTCTCTTTGGTAGCGCACGCCTCTGCACCGTACCGGCCGCATAGTATGCCTATTGCCTACTTGCCTAGCCGCGTAATTTACTTAGTATCCATGATTGTTTATTTTTGGGAAATTCGGAAAAAAATTAGGTACCTAATTTTATTACATAATAATTATAATGAGAATCGAGTACACAGTACTCTCCATAAGACGTATCGGTAATGTCTCACCAGTCATGTTGTATATTATACTCTTCTCATACTAGGGATGTCCTTTCGATCTCAGACTAGATACTCGCACTTGAAAGTGATAGAGTAAGGCCCGTATAAGTCAGTACTCAAGATGCAACGGTTCAGGCTCTGTGATTGGTTGGCTGTCAAAATTTGGACCACTCACAGAGCCGAACCGCGTCTTGTCGCATCTTAAGACGCTATATTGATAGTAATTTTACCGCAAGGGCAATTTTATACTTAATTTGTATGACTATAAAGTCGTGAATACGCTGCGGCCAGAAGCTATCGGCTCGCTCGGAAAACATGCGAAAAAACGTAATTTTGTTTATTTAAACAATAACTAGGAGCATTTACGCAAAATGCTTCTATACGATTTTCGGTTGCAAAGGTGTCTATTAATTAGACTAATTTCCTACAATACATCTATTCTCGTTTAAAAATAATCTTCAAATTTCGTATTTTTAAGAGGTCATTTCGATCGAGAAATGTATCGAGGCAAAATACATTAATCGTGTTTCTGGTTCTTCTCAAACCTAGATAAGGCTATGAAGATATGCATATCTCATTACTAGATTTGTAACATTTCTGAGGGTCCTAAAGTATTAATTCAAAAAGGACGTTATTATCAATATAGCGTCTTAAGTACTGACTATATGTATTTTATACGGGCCTAAAACAACCTGGGATTGAAGCGACTATCAAGGTGTGAGATGATATAGAGAATAGCGCCCAGAGTCCGGATTATATCTTTTACATTTTATATTAGGAAGTTTGGAAGATCATTTCCTATTCTGAGGGTCAAGGTAGTGCTAGTGACACGCTACAATGTCATATGCTGCGTCAACCTTGTGTACGCCTTGGTTTTTATAAGGAAACTGAGCCTCTGTAGTCAGTACATTTGACAGCTGTTGTAAGGTAAACCAAAGCTGCAAAGGAAGCAGGGTACTTCATATCAGAATTCAGAAATATTAGCAACAAATGAGTTTCGGTAACTTTTTTAATATCGTCTTGAAAGTCATGACAAGAAAAGGGATTTCAGTTTAAAACGTCATGGTCGAGGTTTATAAACAAGGCACCTCGGTCTAAATAAACTCTATGGATGCCATGGACGCCGGCAGTGGGGTGCCAGGTGGTGCACTTACACCTCTTGGGAATCTTGGGATCGACACGAATTATTGAAATAAAAAACCGTCTACAGTGAAGTTAGTTATAAGTTTATAGGTGGTGTTGGGTTTATTCTATGAAGAGTGTTATGTGCCTCTTTGTTACGGTAACTCTATTGGAAATCATTTTTTATTCACATCACAATGTATTCTGTTGACGTAAATAGACAGTCACTGTAGTTCGTAAAAAGTAAAAAGAAAAGAAAAGAAAGAAAACTAAAATCTGCACCCCTTGGAAATTATTTTTGCCGGCGCGGCGGCGCCTATTATGGATGCAGCTGCTAAATTAATTTCTGCGTGTCAGCTAAGTTACTAGTTACTACGCAAAATGAACATCATCATTCAGATATTTCAACAACTGAAACCAAATATAACAATTGCAGAAAGCTTTGTGTACGAGATTTTGAACAAAATATTGATTCGCATCTAGCTGCCAACACTAATACACTAATAATAGTTACATGATTGAGTTGTTGTGGATAAACAGATCTTTGTTGAAGCATTTAATTTGCATAAGAAGCTTCGGTAAAAAATAGAGCTAACCGAGTAGCAATTAATAGCAATACAAAAAACTGGCTAAAGACTCTGTACCCTTGAGGGTAAGAATGCAATTATTACTATTTAGGGTACCATATTAGTTTCATCAATAATCGGCCAAGTGCGAGTCGGTATCGCGCACGAAGGGTTCCGTACCATTATAGAGCAAAATTAGGCCATAAATTGTGTTTTTTGTATGGGAGCCCTCCTTATTTTTTATTTTATTTTAATATTATTATTAAATATACACATATAACTAAGGATTTTGTGAAAAATTCAAGTACCTGCCTGTTGCCATTTTGATATAGAGCAAAAAAGGCCAAAAAAATCACGTTTGTTGTATGGGAGCCCCCCTTAAATATTCATTTTATTTTTAGTATTTGTTGTTATAGCGTCAACAGATATACATAATCTGTGAAAATATCAAATCTCTAGCTATTACCGTTCTTGAGTTACAGCCTGGAGACAGACAGACAGACGGACAGACGGACAGACAACGAAGTCTTAGTAATAGGGTCCCGTTTTTATCTTTTGGGTACGGAACCCTAAAAATTGAGATAGTCTTATTGGCTATATTACAGTGTGTGTGTAAACACCGTTATCCTAGAAACCATCAAATGAGCCCGTCAAAATGAATAACTTTTTCTATGAGAACAATGCTGGGAACTCAAAAAAAATGCCGTCTTCATACCCATACGGATGCTCGGATCGGCAATTTGTATGGGTATGAAGACGGATTTTTTTGAGTTCCCAGCATTGTTCTCATAGAAAAAGTTGTTCATTTTGACGGGCTCATTTGATGGTTTCAAAGATAACGGTGTTTACACTAACATCTTGTATAATATGGATAGAAGCTAAAGATTCTAATGTTAAGAACACCAAAGCAGAAGCAGTACCAGCGCAAGCGCCGTAAGTTACAGCAAAACTTGAGCTAGTAGTTAGTACGAAGTCAAGAAACGACAAAAAGGGTAAGGATTTTAACATCAATAGCACCAGCGATATGGATGCAACTGTGCCAATTACTGAAATGTGACTAGTGGGCAGTGGCTTTACCAAACGGCAGTAGCGCCACTGATTGCAACGATTCGGGAGGTCCCAACTCCCGACTCCCGAAAGTGTCAGCTTCTCACCAATTGACACCGTCCATAGCGTTGGTGATGGTGACGTATTCTAACGAGACCTCGCGTCAAAGTCACCAAGGCATTAACAACTAACAAGTAATAAAGTTTGCGAAATCTATATGCGTTTATGACGGAACCATATTTCTGCTTTATTAACCTCAGCTGGACCGATGCCAACCACACTCCTGAACAACAACATTTAATAAAAGATGATTTATTTGTGCCTTTAGAAAGCCAATTTAAATTGTCAACTGTTTTTTCCGTTGGCCTATGATGGACAAATACAGGCGATTTTGAACGTGTAGTCTGTAGAGGGGTATATTTGTCTATGATTAGAAATTATTATTAATGTCATTTATTTAATGTACCTGGGGGGCTCTTATATCCAGCCAGTTTACTGGCCGTTGCATAGACACGGCTTGTGTTTCTGGCTGGAAACTGGCTGGATATAAGAGGTCGTAATAGCCCCCCAGGTAAATACAAAAGGTTATAAAGAGCATTGCAATTAGCAGAATCGACCTACAGTTGATAGTCGACAACTTGACTGTAAATTGTCTTGTCCTTCGCAACGTGAAGAGTATTTATTGTGCCCAAGTGTGTGCGCAGTACAATAGAGCACTCTCTATCTTTTTACATGCACTGCTGACGCATGGATCATCTTACTTGTCAGACAATCAGGTGATCAGTCTGCATTGTCCTAACCAAACTTGGAAATAACATATTTCCAACGCGAGAATCGAACCCACGACCTCCGAGTCAAGAGCCGCGCTCTATACCACTAGACCACGGAGGCATGACAATCCAGCCCGTCTGATGGTCCTTTTAGGGCTAAAATCCAGACGGCCCAAACAAACAAGGCGATGTTTCCGATTTACGTCATATTAGCATGCACACGATAAAAATAGGATCAAAGTAGCCTCGTCCGATGACCTAGTTCACTTTATGTCCTTGGGGGCTATGGAAAAACAATTCTCCCCCTAATTCATCACAACATGAGAATAAAACGTGACTGTGGTCAATTAAAACTTGAAAATTAAAAAATACAACAGTTAGATACCTATCGAAGGTTTTTATCTGAAAAGTTTGAATTTAGAAAGGACGATTAAGAAATGTTTAAGTTTGGAAAGGAGTACAATTTGGGTCTGGTAAACACAAAAAGTTACAACATTAGATGATAATGAGAAAATAATTAATTAACGACCGTAACAGTTCTAACTTCTAGTTAAAATGAAACAGCTAAGCCTCATAATATATATTTAGAACCTTAGGCAGTTATAGCTTGTAGAGTTAGGGTACGTAAGGTCAGAAGTTTAGCTCTACATAAGATTTAAAGCTTATTAACTTTAAAAGCGCCTTGGCTTTCTTGAGACTGGTTTGACCACGATGGCCTACGAAGCTAAACATGGACAATCGACATCGAATATGAACAATCATAGACGGATATCCCCCTCTCCATGTTATTTAACGCTCGAGGGCCATCCATCCATCCATCATAGGCCATCATGGCTATGTTGCAGTTGGTCCTATCGTACCCACAACTGCTCTGGAGTGGAGCGCCATGGCGGTTATAGTGGGTAGACCCTACTAAGGAATCCCACATACCCCAGTTGATATCCCTAATCCTCCGGGGATGCGTAAAGCATTCCCCATATATGAAAAAAACCAATATGGCCATTCATGAAGAAGGTTCTAGGTTGGATAATTTTGGTCTTAGTTCTAACTCTCTTTCTTATAAAGCCCTTACGGAATAAGAGCTTATTTTGGTCATTCGCTTAAATTGATTACTATTAACACTAAAATCAATTTCGTTCTGTTATAATCACGATCCTAACAGTCTGATTTAGGTCAATGCCAGACCTGCAATGTAATTTCGAGAACATTTGTTTTGAATCACGAAATTTCTTCGTATTCATACACACTGTATATATATGTATTACAAAATACATATCCTTGATGTTTCATGTTTGAAGGATGCAAATTATAGACAAGGGCAGTGTTGCTTTCTGCCACCAATGTATGTATGCCTTCTTAGTCCTTATTAATGGACAATTTAGCCCAGGCATTTGCTGAACCATGTTGCTGTTAGGCTTAGTTTCCACCAGAGCTAAGCTAAGCTGCGTTGCGAGGAAAGGCCGTCACAGACTTAGCTATAATATAATATATTAATATGTTTATAGCTAGGCATATTACTATATATTTTCTATACAATTTTCGCGTGACCACACACTCACCTATAATATATATTTCTGGTCTCAGTGTGTTTAGTACGGTATCTTAATTATATATTATAGCTAAGTCTCTGACGGCCTGAATGTGTTTTAAGAACCAATAGAAACGATTCATTTACCTGAACCACGTTCAGCTAAACGATTTTATTGGTTCTTGTATGTAAAACACATTTCTCGCAGCCTTACTCTGTCAAGTTGCTTTCTCAACATATCATTAATTTTCCTAATAAGTTACCACTTTTCGAGAGAAAACATACAGAGTAATTAGGAAAACAATTAAAAATTAATTAGGTGAAAATTCTATGGCCTCAAACGCACGTACAACTAAACCACAGAATATATAATAGTACTCCGACTAAACATAATACGTACACTGTCTAGAGATGCAGTAGAGTAACTCAGCTGTGTAATTTAAATCAAAGTATCTCAACACAGCGACAAGTTTCAACTTTCACGCGACATAGTTTTGTTTTGCTACTTCAATTTATCTGAAATAGAATGAATGCACAATTCAACTGGTCTAGAATGAGTAATGACTCATGAGTCATGAGTCATGACGATGGTCTACTGTGTTTATATTATTGTGTGCTTCTTATGTAAGTCATACACGCTACCTAACCGGTCTACCGGAGAGATCCATCTGTGCATATGCCTGCAGTTGCACAGGTAGAACGAATGTGTGTGGGAATAGACCTGTGCAGTTTTTTGCACAGCAGGCGACCGGCGCAAAATCGAAAATCAATTCCTTCGACTGACACCTGCGCAGGCATACCTGAACAGGTGGACCTCTCCGGTAGACCGTAGCGTGTATGGCAGCCATTACTCATAAACCAGGCGAAAAACTGGTCTAGAGTGAATCATGACGATGGTCTACTGTGTGTATACTGTATGTACTTCGCACTCATAAAACCAGGAGAAAAACAAGTAAAATGTCGGCAGCGTAATTACGCATTCATTATAAACATCATTAGTTCGCGTCGAGATATACACAAAGCTAAAACTGCAAATGGGTTGCAACAAACACGTATTCAACCTAGAGTGGCATTAGGTCCAGGTTTTGCTACCCCTAGTGGTATTTTCAGCCATAAAGAGTAGCGGATGCATCAGTAGAACTTAAAACTGCTTCCAGAATCCTTACAGCTTACAGGCTATTTTACGGACAAAATATACAGTTCCCTTTTTTGTAATTTATTTTATAAAGAACACTTACCCGCGACGCTTCTTGTATTGGCTTCGGTGGTCCGTCGTACTGGCAATATGTATTCTTCCCCTGGGCCGGTGTGCACGTACCGTACCAGATGCAGTGCCCCTCTGACGTCACCGAAGGTACCTGAAAAATTTTAAAAAATATATCTTTCAGGGGTTCCCAAACTGTCGACTATGGTACCCTAGGGGTCTCCTTCTTATATCGTTGCAAATTACACAAAACAGTAAGTAGATTTATGGGAATATTAACTATTTCTATCTTAGATATTCTATGTTTGTTTATGTTTGTTTTTCTAAAACAAGACACAACTGGTGAAATACACAAGTTTCTTCAAATAATTATTTTATTTTGAGTTGAGACTAATGTTGTTAGCTGTACAAAATATGTTTTGTTATGTTTTACTTTCATAAATATGGCGAATTAGCTTTAAATTGGTCTTTAAACAAAAATAAAAAGAATAAGTGCATATCAAAAGTGACTTAACGCAATCTTATTGCTACAAGAAACCGTGATGAAAATCTGGGGCAAAATAACTCTTAAGGGAATACATAATACAATACAATATAATACAATACATAATATATCCTCCCTTAAATATTAGGGTCATCCCAGAACATAGTTGCAATGCGGTTTTTGACCTATATTCCTTGAAATAAGTCTAACTACGCAGACCTTATATTATGAAGCATACTTTCGTCGTAAAAAAATGGTATTTAAATGGCGGACGCTACTTTGTTTGCTACTAGGGAAGAGGGGTCGACTGGACAGGATTGAGGGGATCGCCGACTAGCTATTGATGACGTAGACCCCTTGACAAATGTAATGACTGATATTACTAATATTATTAATAAATATAATACCGTATTAGCTAGATCCTAGTTAGTGCTGGTAGATTTAATAGGTTATTCTTATGTCTCTAGCATTATTTCAGGTAGCCTTAAGATATCGAAGGGTATAAAAACTTTGTACCTATATCATAAGAGAACCACTAGTTTATCACATACTAGTTACCACTAACCATTTTGACCGAGCTAGAGTCGCATTGGACTAAATCTAAGTGAGGGAGAGTAATTATTGTCCTATGTAGGAATTGTTTTGTTAGGAATTCTGTCCTATGTTTCATAACACGCTCATTAGTCATTACCTCAGTCATTACTGTCATTTGCGAACCGTAGAAGATTCCTCAATGCCCTCGTACAACAGTCTTAACTTCATTGCAGTTAGGTCGCATTTGCAATAGCTCCAAAACAGCAGTGTCCTTAACGTCTTATTATAACGTTTATAATTTAGCACAATGTCAAAGCAAGGAAGTGATACGCATAAACAAACACTTATTTTACCTCTTCAATTAAACAGTATACTGAGCAGTGAGTAATTAATAATTATATTTTATTTTCTTAAGAACTACAGTAAAATTGGTTTGATTGTATGTACCTACTTAGGTATTGATTTTTTCGAACTGCCGAACCCGCAACAGGATCACTTGTTTTAAATAGTTTTTTTTCTAAATCGTTATCGGTTTTGACGTGTTTACTGCGTACTCTGTTATAAATTATAATCATTTGAACAACTCCAAAAAACAGACGTGAAATCATCGTACCTCTGTTGTTTTGAACAAAAACTTAGAAGAGATTATGATTTACAAGCCCCAACGTAATTTATATTGGAAATAAATTAATAAATTCCTGCTTCAACGTTACCTATTGCCTATTATCTTTATGAAGATAATAATAAACACGTGAATTATGATCTTCACTTCACATTGATATCTCTTTGAGTTTCAAATATTTATTTTTCGTAGGTTGGCAAAATTTTAGTGCTAACAGGAAACTTTTTGATGGAAACTACAAATAAATAATAGAGCTGAAGTGAATTCCAAACACAAATATCTGAATACATAAATATTCGACCATTTTCGTCAAGTTTGCTATTTTGAAAGTCAATCATAATATGACGTCCATGGAAAACTACCGACCCAGAATCCTGAAGATACATAATTCATACAAACATCCAACATCCCATTTCTTCACTAACGTCCAGTAGTGACCGACAATGACCCTGATATAATATATTCGCGACTCATGTTGCCACTGTATGTCAAAAACATACATTCATCAGCTTAACATGATCAGTGATCACCGTTATAGAAATAAATTTTGCTATATTATTCACAACGATGTCAATATTTACAGGTCGCAGAGACAAAATAACGTGTTATTTTGTTACATATCTTTATCAATTTGTAATTTTCATTCGATTCTATGAATGAACTTTTGTGATAAGTATTTCTATTTTCTGGCTTCTATTGAAAGAGACTATTCCTATAATGTTTATTGGTCATTTATATTATCCTCCTGAGGCCCAAGTAAAATTCACGTGTTTTCTAATAATGACACATTGTACTTGTTCAAGTACAAAATATTTATAGTGCTAAAAGCCCAGCACAAAAAATATGTGTAAAAACCTGCTGAGAGGAGATATTTGAATGGGACCTTTTTTCTAGTATTATTGATATGACAGAGAATAGATTTCCACTTATTATTACCTGAAATATTTTGTTCTTTTTGGAGAACAATGGGCTTATATCATAAAAGTAGATGCGTTTTGTATGTTCTCTGTGTAGAACAGTGGAGTGTTGAGTAAATAAAATTATTAATGTATTTCTTTCTATTTAATTATTAAAAATAATAAACAGTTTACTAACAATGCCTATTAATATATTTAATTGGTCTCAATAATAGTTTTGTTTTTTGTTGGACCATAAAAACGTAAAAATAACAAAAAATAAATAATACTTCTATCACAAAATAAATATTTTTATAGTAATTACTACTACGGTAATTACCATTAATCAGTCTCAATCATAATTTTAACTTTCCTTAATTATAATGACAACAAATAAATAAAAATAATGAAAGTATACATCTTATCTTTATAAAAACGATATTTTCTCTTCTTGTCACAGAATAAAATGTCGTATCGTTGGCATCCATAGTAAAAAAAACTGAAATAAATCCCTAATTTAGAAAGTAATTTGCCCATAAGGCTTATTCTATTAGGATTGACATATAGCAAAACAATGTATCAATATCATCTATGTACTGTTGAAAGTGTGTGGTATACGGGCTATACCTCCCAGTACCACAAAGCAAGTGCTCAAGGAATGGGATCACAGACTAATCGGGAAGCAATGGGCTGAGACCCCTGGCCTTGAATACTCTAAGGCACTAATTCCTAGCTTCAACAAGAAACTATCAGAATTAGCGCTCACCTTGGGTAGGAACCAATCAAGAATCCTTACCAGAAGCCTAACTGGGCACTGCAACTTGCAAGCTCAACAAACACCTAAACAGATCGGGTATTTGTAGCATAATGACTTGCAGATTCTGTGAGGAGGAGGATAAGACACATATTCACCTTCTTCTCGACTGTCCTGCTCTACTACAGAGCAGGAACAGGCATCTTGGTCGCCACGAATACTCATCCACAGAGGATATTCGTGGTATCAACCCAACCATATCGTTCAATTTATGAGCAGTATTGGGTTGGGGATGATACTCTAGTGCAAAAGATTCACAATAGATCCTCATGGGTCGCAGTGACGTCAGGGCACAGTGACTTGCCTTCTTTAAAGAAAACTGTTGAAAGTAATTATTTATTTCAAAGCCTCTCTATCAATCAACAAGTAAGATGGTTGAGAGAGCAGAAGCTCTTTTGGAGGATATCTGATATTACTTCAAATATATTATGTTGAACCACGTAGAAGCTTGGGTACCATCGTCTTGAGTAGATCTATTGCTTGTGCCCGAGTTGCGAATGCCATGACCACGGGATCTGCATCCACCACGGCTGTTACGGCCACCATGATAGCTTCTCTGACGTGGTGCTGCTTAAATATTATGGACATCTTCACTCGAGCTTGTCGGTAAAATATCAGACGTTAAAACAAATGGTGGGTCACCTATGTTTAGGTAAAAAGTCTTCTATTTCTGAATTATTCAGCAAATCCTCAATATCCTGGCTCCGAAATCCTATTTAATTAAGCATGTGTTAAAACCCAGTGTCATTTTCAAAGAACATTAAATTACATGCAACTTTTATAGATAAAACCAACTGTCCTCACAAAAGAACAAAATAAAAAACTCAGTTTAAAATGTAGTTTAGCAAGTATTTATTTTATAAATAATATTTTACTAACTTAATTCAATGCTTAGATATTAAATTCCTTTACTTTTTGAAGTTGTAAACTAACTGATTACCATAATAATTTAAGATCAAACTTACTGTGTTCATGTGTGCGCTCCATCTTCCACCAACAAACATAACTTTTTTTTGTGATTTCTTATTGGTTGCTGTCTGCCAATCCAGTAATATGTCAAAAATATATCGCCGAATCAGATAACAGAAACAAAAATGACTGAATGGCGCTCAAATTCAAATAATCAGGTGATTTCTGTTATGTCCTTGTGTGAGAACACTATGCCACTAGGAGAAGAAATTATATTTTGGAGTTGGGCCTTAGTCAGTTCATGAAAAAGTCCATGTGTGAGAACATTGGGCCTCAGGAGGTTATAACTAGGCATACGGGTACATATCAGTCGACAGTCGTTTTGTTACAAAAGCAGCTAATAAATTCTAGGAAACACTAGAGGACCTGAGAGAGAATAAAAAAAAAAATGTTAGTTTTGAAGAATGATTTTCAGAGCAGAATTTCAAGTTTCGAGTTTTTATGTGAGAAAGAGAGTCCTAACTCCTAGCATTAGTTTGTCCTCCTTGATGTTAATTATGATGATGATGATCATCACGTACGCTTATCTCTTTAGTATATATATGTAGCATAGTTATTAATTAATCACTACATATTATATAATACATATTATATAATATTTAAAACTCGCTTAACGAGAAGACCACCGAGTCACACACATCTAGTTTGGAAGTACTTTGGATATTATGCTCAATTCCAACATTGTATAAATTGATATAAAAGATAAGTTTCGAGATTTACGACATATTGATGGGGTGGTTATTTAATATGTAAATAGTAACTACTAAGTATCCAATATATATACAGGACCCCGGATGCGAATGATCATTATGTTATTTCGAAATATCATATACATTACACTATTCAAACTGTGCTAAAATGTCGCAAAATGCGTACACAATAGTAAACTGTATTTTACGAATAATGTTGCCGATTCTTCCCTAACCGTAACCACGAATTGTGGGTCACTGTGGGCACAGAATATATATTATGCTGTGGGCTGGTTGATGAAAAACTGCTTTTTCTTCATCATTGACGTAAGACGTCAAAAAATCCATTACAAGAATGCAATAATAAGAAACAACAGATTTCCAGTATCATTAATACGATGTAAACGTCCCCTGAGGGAAAAGGGCAAGGAAAGTTAGTAACTTATCAGTTATCACAGTTTAGTCAATAACAGTGATAAAAACTAGGATTGTAGTCTGTATAGTGTGGTATGTGTGTATTACATAGATATCCAATTCTTATTATTTATTAATATAAAATCAGTACAATAAACGTTGTTTCTGCAACGAATAATGTTTGTGAAGCCCAGTAAGTGTATCGATCGGTACACCGCCGTCTGACTACGCTCAGTCTTTACTATGATGACCTTTAATATTCACGAAATAAAGTCCACTCTCGCAGAAGCTCCAATGTAAAATAACTACGAACGGACTAATACGCTACAGTCTCTGCACATAAACATTCGTGACTTTGAACCCCCCAACCTTGGATAGCCAGTAATATTGTTTGCACTTTACAATTTCGCCAAACCATCATCAGCAAACCCAATTTTAGCACAAAGTCGGGTTGGCGCCTAATAGCAGCGAAAAACACAATAAAACACCTTCACTTTCTAGTAAACTTTAATACTTTTAAGAGGTTCGCCAAGCTGAGTATGTATAGTATTGTCATAGGTCTACCAGAATCTCATGGCAAAGGATGGGAGATTTTCAAAAAATATCCGTGATCCATAATTTACGTTTGCATGTATCACACACAGAATCAGCCGCAGCAATAAGGAAAAAAAGTATCGTACGTTTTGCTTCAATTTCCCCAATATTGGTAGCGTCAGTTTCTTTTTTTCATTTTTTGCCATTAGATTCTGGTAGACATAATTATGCTAAGTTGATATACTTTAATGCTACAGACTATACTACATAATATTATTATTTTACTAAAATGACAAGTTTTTCTAATCCCAAAGTCCAAACATCATGAAAGGGATTTATTGGTTATTTTTTTGTTTCATTTTTCTACAAAACAAAATGTACTTTAAAAGAAAATATATTGGGGGGTCACGAAATGTTACAGAATACAAAAGGGGGGTCAAGCAAAAAAAGTTTGAAAAACACTGACATCGGTTTATGTAAGAAATGGCACACTAAGTTAATTTTGAAGTTAATACAATCCATACTTCCATCATCCATGTACTCTTCACGTCCTAGCCGCTGAACTTTGGTATCGAGATACTTTGAGTTCCGGGAAAGGACATAATATTATGATACTTTACCTGAAAAATGTACGGTTTGCCTGCGATAAACGACTTTTGGCGCAACGGAGTTGCGGGCTTATAATAACCAAAAAGCCAAAAACAACAACTGTTATAAAAATAAATGTAAAAAGTTAAATTATTTAAATTATTTCAAGTTACTTGATGGGTGTATCCCATCAAGTAACTTGAAATAATTTAAATAATTTGGTTATCATCATAGCACGGTAACTATAGGTATGGAAATGATAATAGTGTTTATTATAGACTATGATTGATATATATCTAGCTCTACTAGTACAGGGAAACATGACTGTTACATAATATAGCTCTGATAGACAAATGGTAAACAATCTAAACATGTTTTCTTGATAAACACTAAACAGGGTGCAAACATAATATTTTGTTATGCTTGCCAAAACTTTTAGCTACTATAGTTATATTTTTAGATTTACTACTTTGTGCTACTCTGTAGCCAAGTGCTCTATCATTTGGCTACATGTTGACTGCAACTTCGTACATTTTAAATTAATTTACGGCGTGTATGGTGATCATTTAGCTGGAATGAAATCTATCCTTTGTCCTTTCCTGGGACTCACAAACACACGTTTACAAGTTGATAGCAATAAATAAATATGGTCTAGTATGGATTTGTATAAAAATTTATACAGGTCTATAATAACACTAGTCTAACAGTTTTGTTGCCTGAAAGCTAAAAGCTCTTCCTGTAAAAACTTTGTGCCCTTATCACATGTTTAACTAAGAAATTTTCTTTTTATCAGCTCAGGTTTTTTGGCTTAAATTTCATTGGTAAGTTTCAAAAATCTCGCATTTTAGTCTATTTTGGAATCATCTTATAACTGCTGGAATTATTTATTTCCACGTGTTTTGGTAAAATATGTTTAGTAAATATACACATCTCTTATTTGGGTAATTCTCATTTTTGGTACAAATTTTTTTTATAAAATCCTAAACGACTTTTTGAGCAATTTGATGGTTGATTCTACTAGTTTGAGTCTTGTTCTAGATTGGAAAAATGTTCTCCGAGCTTGCAGCCCTCTATATATAGAGAAATAAGGGGTTTTAAAAAAGTGCCCTCCATGGTAGTGACCTAACTTCCATGGAAATGACATTCCATATAAAAAGTCAATACATAGCTGTGACATAAAACAAAGAGGTGACTTTTCTTAAAAGTAAAATGCAATTTTTATTTAAAAAATCAGCTTTATTGTCATTAGTTGACTAAAATATGTGAACTAATATCACAAATTTACTTTTATAAATGAATTTGTATAATAACTTAAAAAAGCGGCCAAGTGCGAGTTGGACTCGCCCATGAAGGGTTCCGCAGCAGCAATAAGGTTTATTTTTATGAAATTAAAAGGTTTTTGATTTATTTTTATATTTCAGTCGATTTAATGAAATTTATATTAAGGTTTACTATTTATGACGTATAAAAAAAACTACTGGATAGATCTCGTTCAAACCAATTTTCGTTGGTAGATTTTTTTGTAATCTACATCATATATTTTTTTTAGAATTATCATGCCCCTACTTTAGAAATTAGAGGGGGGGGGACACACATTTTACCACTTTGGAAGAGTCTCTCTCGCAAACTATTCAGGGTAGAAAAAAATGATATGAGAAACCTCAATATGATTTTTGGAGACCTATTCATAGATACCCCACACGCATAGATTAGATGAAAAAAATTTTTTTTGTTTCAGTTGTATCTACGGGGACCCCTAAGATTTTTAACAATTTTTCCATTTTTGCATCAAAATCTTAATGCGGTTCACAGACTACATCTACTCACCAAGTTTCAATAGTATAGCTTTAATAGTTTCGGAGAAAAGTGGCTGTGACATACGGAAGGACGGACAGACAGACAGACGGACAGACATGACGAATCTATAAGGGTTCCTTTTTTGCCATTTTGGCTACGGAACCCTAAAAAGAAACATTTATTTTCATAAAATTTACTTATACATAGTAGGTTTTGTTTTCACAAAAGTAAAGAATGCTTGATAGACAAACTGATTTGTTATTTAAGCTCGGGCTGAAGCCAAAAAAATTTAATTTTATGTTATTTTGTTTTTTTAGTGTAAGGCTACTTTGTTATTGAAACCAGTAAGACTTTTTTGAGACTGTGATAATTTTAAGAGATCTTAAGATTAAATTTTTTTGGCTTCAGCCCGAGCTTAAATAACAAATCAGTTTGTCTATCAAGCATTCTTTACTTTTGTGAAAACATTTGCACAGCTTAGTTTAGCTTTTATTAGACCTTTTGTATTGCTATTATTGTACGAGTATGTCATCATTTGACTTTATTAATCTGAGCCTATCGCAGGAATTGTGTCTAAAATAATAAAGTCAATATTTTGATAAAAGAATATCAATAGAAATTATTAGAAAAGCGTTGTTATAATTTAATATTTTTATTTGAGGTCGAATTTCGACCATTGGGCGATTACTAGTAATAATAACAATGCAAAATACCAGCCATTCGTAAGTAAAACTCACTTCCCTGGATCCATGGTCACTTCCATGGGTGATTTTTTATCCACGGATCCATGGATGTGACGCCCATGGAAGCGACTTTTCGTTACTTAAATGTTCAAACATAACTTCCAAATCAAGCATGGTTATACAAATTTTGCCAAGCGTTTTTCCATACAAAAACGCGTTCGAAACACAAAACTAAAGTTTATAATTTAACTGCACATACCTTTGATAGTAACCACAGTAGTGACTACTTATGCTCGACGAGTTGTGAGAATAACAACAGAAAATACATTTTCTGGTAACGCTTACGTCGCCGGTAAAATCTGACAACTGAAGTAAAATGGTGCGGATGTTTTTTTTTGAAGCCGTGCGACGTTCGTTTCTACGCAAATTGTTTGTCGTTTAAAAAACAATCGTGACATCATCCATGGAGGTGACTAAAAAAATCGATCACAATGTTTTAAAAGTAATTACAATATGAGTGTTTTAAGGTTTTGGCCGTAGTTTTTTTTTATTTATATAGTTTATTTAACTTGGTTTATGATGGCATTCAGAAAATATTGTTATTCTAATGATATATTTAGTTATGAATTTAAAACCGTATAAAAATGGAGTGATCACACACATGGAAGGGACATTTTTGACTATTTCATGTTAAAAAACAATATAACGCTACTGTAAATTGAAAATGCTTTTTTATGGAATATGTAGTATTTTATTAATATTTAAGGAAAACAAAAATAAAAGTTGATACTTATGTACCATCACTGGGAAAAACGATGATCACACGCTTTTTTTGGAAAAATGAGAATTACCCATTTAGATCTCAATTTAAATTGTATGTTATATTTATTTTTTTTATGAGAGTTGAAAACTATTTCTTTTTTCATACAAAAATTATTACTCTACAATCTATACAGTATGAGCATTTAAAAAACCGTCATAACTTTGGGGAAATCAGTCATAACTCATTGAAACAAGTTACATTCTCAAAAAGAAATTTCTCTCTATGGCACACATTTATCAAAACTAATGAATATTAATACTTTTAACTGCAATGTGATTCTGAAATGGAAACTTGGAAATGAAATATCTTAAAAACCAGAGCTGATAGAAAGAAAACTTCTTAGGAACATAGGTAATGATATATTGTGCACACAAAACTCTTAAAGAATCTGACATTAGTTTGCACTTTGCAGGCAATTTCCTTTCTCTTGTAAACTAGTGTAATCAAAGACGGATTGAATGCATAAGTAACAATTTGAAAAACTTCGCTTTTGCATATTTGGAGGCTTCAGAACCGCGAAAATGCTTTAAAATCAATTTTTTTTTTAGTATTTAAATATTTTGTAAAAAAAATTTGTTCAGGACCCTAGGTAATTACTATCTTAAGCTGAAAAATAACTCAAATGTGGCTTTATCAATAGATATTTTAATTATAGCTTCATTTCCTTTAATGTTGAACACCTGTATTCTTTAGATAAAGCAAACAACATGTAATGATAACTGATAAAAATACACAAGTCTAATGAAAAAAGCACAAACAGTGTGTAAAGTGGTTTTTGAATTGAAATGTTTGGAAACACTGTCCTTGCATGAACATAAACTATAACATGCCTTATTAAAAAAAAACAAGATCTGTTAAAGGAAAAACCAAGGAATAATAATAATAATAATAATAATAATCTTTATTTCTCTCAACAATCTAACTTAACCACTAATTTACAAATTATTATGCTGTGTACATTAGTTACATTAGAAAGTGAGGAGCTGGTGTCTGAATTAGGCAGTAGCCTGTGTTACAGATCACCAGGACCCCAATACCGCGGACACATTAGCGACCACAGAACAATAAATTAGCTACCGTTTATTTTATATAATACAATTGTAATGAAAAAAAAAAAATAGTACTTATGGGTTACAGTTTCGGGTTAAATAAATCGGGAATAAAACTGTGTAGAGGCGAGTGGGTAGTGAAAAGTAAAAAACTAAAAATAAATAAATAAATTTAAATAAACAATTGTATATTATGTTATGATTAATTACTATTGATGAGACTTTCTGTAGATTTGTAATTTAATTTTTGTAGCCAGTCTGAAGTTAAACGCTTGCATTTGTTTTTATTTAAGGGGTATATTGTTAAACTCTTGTTGATTTTATTATATAAGTTAGGACCCAGGTAAGTAAAAAATCGGTGAGCAAAGGTTGTTCTGCATAATGGCACCGTGCATACTTTACTCCTTATGCGTTTTTTCTTATTTTTGTCTGGTTCATAAGCCGTAAGAGTATGTTGCTTAAGAACCGTTTTTAGGATGAAAATTTGTCGCACTGTTAGTAACTCCCATTTCAGATAAAGGTCAGTAGTGGGATGATAGTAAGGTAAGAATAATCCAACCTTTAGAAGTGCTCTCTGTGCTCTTTCCAGTTTTAAGAGATTGGTTTTACATGTACCGCCCCAAGACGTAACACAATATTCAAGTTGCGATTGACATAATGCATAATAAATTGTTTTTAGAGTTGACTTAGGTGCTGAATGTCTTAAAGGGTGGAAAATGGCTATTAGTCTGCGTACTCTAGTAACAAGAAGGTTAATGTGATCGTGGAACTTAAGTTTGTCATCAATGATCACACCCAGGTACTTAGTAGATGTAGTATTTTTTAGCCTTGGACAAAGACAGTCAGTAGATGAATCAGGACACGCATGCGAGACAATAGATAGCTCAGCATTTGGTTTGTCATTATTTCTGATGGAGAACGTCATGTAATTAGTTTTTTCGACATTAAGGGTAAGTATGTTACAATTTAACCATTTGTTAACTGTGTTCATCCCATTCTGAGCACTTAAAAAAACTTCTCGCCATGAGGTTCCACTAAAAAGTAGGGCCGTATCATCAGCAAAAGCGATTATTTTTGCATTAATAAGTTTAGTCTGACAAAGGTCATTTATATACACTAGGAATAGTGTTGGTCCCAGGATACTGCCCTGTGGCACACCATAATATACAGTAACTTCCTCACTAATTAAATTTCTGATTTTTACACACTGTGTTCTATCTGTCAGGTAATCTCGAAGTAGTCGTAGCTGAATATCTCGGATGCCCAAGTATTCCAGCTTATTCAAGAGGATGGGAACAGAGACCGTGTCGAAGGCCTTAGCAAGGTCTAAAAACACACCTAGCACTTTCTTTTTTGCATCTAGATTCGAAACAATATGGTTTGTTAACTCAAGTACAGCGTCTGAAGTGGATCTATTTGTCCTGAAACCAAATTGCGACTCTGATAAAAGATTTTTACTCTCTAGATAATTAACAAGTCGTTTATTGATTAAACGTTCTAAAATTTTCGATATAGCGGGAAGAATGGAAATAGGTCTATAATTGCTAGCAGAGTCTCTGTCACCATTTTTATAAACCGGATGTATTCTTGATTTCTTATAAATTTTTGGAAATACTCCCGTTGAGAAGGACAAATTGCATATATGTGTTATAGGTGGTGCCAGAGTATCTTTATGCGTCTTTAGTAACTCACTGGGTATCATATCAAGACCCACGGAGCTCTCGCTTTTTAGTCCCAAGATTAGGGATCCCACTTCAGTGTTATCAGTTGGAAGAAGAGTGAAGGAGTGACTACATTGGTTAGTTGTTAGGGGTGATTTTTGCGTCTTATTATTAAGATTTCTTTCCGCAAGCCTTCTTCCCACGTCAGCAAAGTATCGATTTGTATTATTGACCGAACCTTGAGGGTCTTCGGGTCTGATTAATTCTGTGGGATATTCTTTCGGTTTATTTAAGTAAGTGGTCTCTTTGATAATTTTCCAAATTTTTTTACTGTTTTTTCCTGCGTTTTGAAATTGCGCTGCCTCAAAATCTCTTTTTTGTTTTTTAATTAAAGTGGAGCAGAAGTTTCGGTACCTTTTATATGTTACACGCAGTACGTGATTTTCAGGATTTTTTTTAAGTTTCTTGTATAAGTTGTCACGGTTTTTTATGCATTTTAGGATACCAGGGGTTATCCATGGCTTAAATATTGTCTTTCTGTTAGATATTTTACTTTCCTTGGAGTTATTTTGTATTATAGAGTACAAGGCATTATGGAGAAATTCTGCAGCCTCATTTGCGTCATTCATCAGATACAGGGGACCAAAATCTAGGTCTGTTATTTCTTTATTTACTAGGTCATAGTCGATGCGTGTTGTAAGTTTTGGAGGTTTTATTTTTGGCATACCGACCATAAACAGAGCAATACTGTAATGATCCGTGAGAGTTGTTTGGAGGATTAGACTACGAGCTGTTTTATTAGTCTTGAGGAAAGTGTGGTCTAAGCATGTTTTATTGTGGGTAGGTGATGTGTATGCAGGCATCATACCATGGAATGCAAGTAAATCTAGATAAGCACAAAGGTTTATGTCACTGCTTTGTTCTGCGATATTAATGTTTATATCCCCTACTAGTAAAAGATTCTGTTTGCACGAGTATTTTGTCAAAATTTTGTCTACAGAATGTAAAAAAAAATAAATGAATAGTAAAAAAAAGGAATATGCTATTAATGAATCAATAATAGTGCGGGAGCCAGATAATTTAAACCTAGCAACAAACAATTAAGACAGACTCAAAAGACGATTCCAGACCCACTTGTTCTGACCAATTGTACCAATTAAGACCCACATGCATCAATCATTTCAATTGATATAATGAATCAACATTTGAACATTCATTGCTGATGTATTATGGAGAAGCCATTATAATATAAATCTGTTTTTTTTTTATATTCCTATATTCTATAACACAAGAATGCTCAAACAATTACATAAAAATTTAGACATAATATATTATGTATCTACACTAATATAATCGGATTCGGAAGTCTGTCTGTTACCTCTTCACGGCTAAACCACTGAATGGAGTTTTCTCAAATTTAGTATGAAGATACTTTGAATCCCGAAAATGACAATAGGATACTTTTCATTCTCAAAAAATTTATGGTTCCCAGGTGATGTAAGTACCTAATATAATTCATAGCTTAACTATGATAGTCAGTCATAGTAAAGTTATGAGTAGCAACTAGCATGTACTAGAAGAATACAATATTCACTCATTTAATATAGAAAAAACAAAGTATGATGTCATTTTCAAGTATTTTCACACATAAAATAGATGATTTATGTTTTGTATGTGTGTTAAGTTTAAGATTAATAAAAATAAATTCAGTACTGTATAGGTATATTATACACATATACACAGTATACACATTTACAAACCTTTCAAGCCCCAAGCGGTCGCATTAACAATAGAATAACAATAGATTTCCAAGAATATGCGATCAAGGGTTTACTAATCAAAATTTAACTCTTTTAGAGTGGGTTGCACCGGCTTACTTTAACTATAACTTTAACCATAATAACAAAATGTGAAATGAACTGTCAAATCCCTTGCAAGTCGCCATATTTGACGATAACCTTAACCTTAACTTTAACTATGCTTCTAGTGCAATTCACCCTTAGGCCCACTTGAGCAGATGTGAGTTAAAGTTAACTCTGAGTTAAACATCATGTCATGTGTATCACTCACAAATCACAATCTTTATTATCAACATAAAATAACTGAATACACAAGATAACACATAGTGTAATAGTTAATAATTAAGCAAGTTTACCTTCATCAAAAGAACATAATATAAATATCTACTTCTACCCTCCAAGGGTAATTTATTTACATTTTTAATTAAATTAGGAACAATAAACTTCAAATTACAATGTCATGATTAATTAATGGATTTCTCTACCACCTCCAAGACATTTTTTGTTACTTTTTAATAATTAAAACTGTAGTACGATTTATGAAGTTTATTGTCTTGGTAAGGTGAAACAATTCTCAAGTTATACAAGGTGAACGGCGATGTAAAATGGTTCAACTTTTAGTGTTAATTTTTCAGAAATTTGTACACACCTTACACCTACCAAGCTAACGAAAACGTAGTTTTTATTTAAGTTTACACAAAATATGATAAGTAATCGGTAAAACATTGCACTAAGCGACTTTCTGAGCAATATTTTTCGAGTTAATTATTGGGGCGAAACAATAAAATGAAATCATGACACTTACGTATTCCGACAGGAGGAGCAAAACCAAACACACGGAAATGCTTGAAGAAGATAGCCGGAGTGTTTTTATGTTGCCCCCAGCCATTTTGATCACAAATATACACTTTTTTGCGATTAAATGTCTATATCATATCATATTAACTAATTCCAGTTCCATTAATTTGAACAACTAATGACGCACTTACAATCGCGGTCCAAGTTCGATTGACTAATGACTTCTTTTGTCTGTCAAAATTTGACAGAATTATTCGTCACACGATTTGACAATTGACATGAATTTGACAATAGAAAATTTTTTTTTCTTATTATGGCACTACGGCTATAAAACCATTTTTTTTAATGCGCAGGGAATTGGGAAACCCATCATGATTCATGGGTCCCCCGGGTTGGGTACACCGTACAGCACCCCGGGGGTATGTCACTTGTGAGACTCCTACTCACTAAAACCACCTGCGGTTCGCCTTCAGCCGTAGGAGGGATATCCCGGATCTAACAAACACGGGACTCCCTCCACGACTGGCGGGTCTACCTCAAAAGGGACCGGACTTCCACCAAGGTAAGGGACGCTTAGGCAAACTGAAGCGTTCCCCTCGGCGCCGGGACTGGTTAGCCGGGGAGGTTCCCATCCTCTCCCGGAGCTCCGTCAGACGAGAGTTAGGAGGTTCGCATAGCGTCGCCTCCGCACTCCCGTCCTACGCCGGCGGAGCGGCAGAGAGGTGGAATCGTCCTCTCTGTCCCGCTCCGCGGCCTCTTTCTGCGACATAGGGACCGTGCAGAGCGACGACACTGCCACAAGTGGCGAATAGCCGAAACTTTTACGAAAATTTTACTGTCAAGCTCTAGTGAAGCTACGGAAAATTAGAGGATTTCTTAACAAATTCTGAGTATTTTCAAGAATTGAAATGTATTGTTGTATTCCCGGATATTCTAATACATACAAGAACTATAAAGGCAAATCGAACGATGTAAAATTTTACTATTTTTCTGTCAAAATATTCACATGGCTTTGCTTATTGAAAAACTAAAGAAATGGATAAAAGGCGGTAAAAATATACGTAAGTATTTAAAAAGTTCCATGAGTGTTATGTGTAGACTAGTAAAAACACTAAATTTTGTAGATTATAACCGTAAATTCATTTTTTATGAACACAATATGAACATAACCTATAACCATTGCTTTCTTTCAGTAAACATCCAAACTGGCTTCCATCATACATAGGCACCGCTCATTTAAGGCATAAAGTTGCATCAAAAGTAAGGATAATTTGGAGAAGTCCTGCCAGGAATTCAACACTGAGGATAGTATTGAACTTGAACCATCTTGTCAAAGTGTTGGTTCTCAAAAGGATGATTCTTCAAGTAAGAAAAAGATTAGTAGTGCAGTCTTTGTGTGTTATTTAAAGAATACATACCTACCTAAATGGTGTTTACACTTATGAGATCCAGACTGAAATTAGTTAAAAATAGTGACAGACAAAAGTTGTGAAGATGGTATCGATCGAATCGCAGAAGGTTGAAATAAAAGCATTTATTTTAGTGAACTTGTTTTATTTTATTAATCCACAAGCATTTTCAGTAATTAATATAAGTATTTTTGCATAGCTTCATTATTTTATTGCAATATTTATCAAGTTTTTACTTTCTATGCTGATGGATGCTATTAATTACTTTTTCAGATATTTTCTTAGTTAACTAGATAAGCTTTATACATTTTTATTCACTCTTCCATTCTTTGTTTACGGGTAGAAAGTAGAAACCTTTAATATTATATTTAATATTATACAAATATACTTAATATTATAAATGTGAAAGTGTGTCTGTCTGTTAGCACTTCACGCCCAAACCGCTAAACCAATTTTGCTGAAATTTGGTATGGATTTACTTCAAGCCCCGGGAAAGGACATAGGATACTTTTTATCCCGGGAAAATGTACGGTTCTCGCGCGATAAATGATTTTTGGCGCAACGGAGTTGCGGGCGTCATCTAGTCTTTAACTTTAATATTTCGATCGCGGATTCTTGGAAATCTGTCATTGTTCTCGCGGCCGCATGTGGCCACTTGGGAGTGTAAGTATTATATCATTTTATAGTGTAAAACATAAAAAAAACACTCATAAACTAGCCAGGGTCAAGGAGAATGCGAAGTCAAAGTCACTCACAAGTTACGTCTTTTACTCGCATCGTGGCGCTGCTGTCGAATTACGACGCCCTCTATAGTTTCTGCACGGTCCCTATAACAATTTCGCAGAAAGAGACCGCTACGGCCTACGGCTAAGGGCCCCCGAGACGATCAAACGGTTTGATTCAAACACGTAAATTTTGGTTTGACTCAAACCATTTTGATCGTTTACAAAGCTTGTTTGAACGGTTTGTCAAACATTTACGTGTTTGAAGCTTGTTTGATGAAATTTCATATTTTTGTTTTGTTTGACGCGCCGTTTGATCGTGTTCCGACGCGTTTGATCAAACTTGGAAGAAAAAAAAGAAAGAAACTGTAGTTTCTAGCACTTTCTGTAGATTTTTTTAGAGGACATTGACGTTATAAACATAAGAAAATCGCTGTCCTCGTTCTAGAATCTAGATTCTAGACTCTAGAGCATCTTGTCTGCATCACAAGACGTGTACTCGACAGCGCGTATTGAATTAAACTGCGCAGTGTCGTTTGACAAACCGTTCAAACCATAAACCTATAATGCATAGACGAACAAAGAGTGCGAGAGAGAAGAAAATCCTTTATGGAATTATAACAAGATGAAAAGAGAGAGGCAGTTTAATGTGAACTGTAACCACTTTTATTTGACAGGTCGTCACAAGTCGACACGCGTTTTTGTGCCCTTTCAGTATTTGAAATTTATTGTTTAAATCGTTTGTTATTTTTAACAAATACTATTATATATAGCAATGATAACTTGTTCTGTGAGTGATTGCAGTGTAAATCATAGGAATAATCCTGAAAAATATACATTTCACAGGTAATTAATCTTCATGTCCTAATTGCTACGATGTGTTTATTTTTGCTATATTCTGTCTTTAGTTCTGTATTTCAAATAAAATAATATCAATCCTCCCTTTTACTTTCATATTTTGCGTAACTAAAGGTACTATTGTTCTTAAATTACACAATTTTTGAAGAAAAATTTTTCATAAAAATTTTTTACATATACGCTAGTGCTTGAATCAAATTTATCGATATACTTATCGGTATTTAACAATAACATAAAACCAATCTTAATACTAAGTGTGTTGTTTACTTTCAACATTATATTTGCATTTCTAATAATGTAAGGCCTGATTTTTCAGATAGCTTTTACCTGAGTAATAAATAAGTAACTTTATAATGTGTATATTATTTACCCTTATAAGAACCTCATGTCATAACATAACATATCCGACGATTGAAAAATCACCCCAAACGACAATGTGTGTCTTAGATACTTTTCAATCGTCACCTTTTTTTCTGCCAAATAAAATATATGGTACCTAATTTGAAGTAGAAAATCTGGCAAAGTTGTGTATTATTTATTTCTCATAGAAACTCAGGTAAACTAACTCGAACGCACAGTGTATTTTTTGTCCAAAAAATTGGCCATGCCATTTTTATTACTTAATTTTAAAGGATTTGTGATTATAAATGCAGGACGAGAGTACCTGACTGCCCAATTCCTATAGAACAATGCAAATTAGTACTTGAAAAAAAAATCTATGATTTCCAAAAAAAACATGGAAACAGCTATAGCTCAAAAGTTTGATATTCTTTTAAGAATTTATTAATTGGTCTAAATAGTGTCTTAAAAGCCCTACGATAGCGAAAAACATCCAGGCTTTATTTGTTCAAGATAACGTATTTATGACTGACTTTATAAATTTATGTTTTAATTTTTTTAACGTCATGTCTTTTCATATTTGGATTTGAAACTAAGACTGAAATATTCTTTTTATTGATACTTATAACCCAAAAAAAATGGGATCCAAATGAGGCGGGGCATTGGAGTTATTCAATTTTGTATAATTTTGGATAGGGTTGTCACCGCATAGTTCACATAGTTTAATAATATTTGAAGTTGGTTTTTATATGCTCAAAAAAAACAAAGTTCAAATGAGTAAAAAATGTTGGTACAGAAATATTGACAACCCTAAAACCATAGTTACCAAGAAAACTTTAGAAGCCTTTAACTTCGGTGCCCTTTATTATTTGGATCTAAATTTTTTTACACGAATTTTTGTACATTTAAGTAGCAATTCTGTAAAATCCAAATAATTAGAAATACGTTCATAATAAATTAAAGAAAAAAAAAACATAAATCGTAAGTAAATCTTTAAACACTTATTTAAGAAATATGTAAATCAGGTTAAATTGTGAGTTTTTTTTATTATTGTCGATCAGAATAATCAAGAAGACAATTAAGTAAATATTTAAAAAGTTATGGCAGTTTTTAATTTTATTGAAAAAAAAATTAAAAGTGTTTTTTTATTGTTCATAATAAGAAATTAACACATGTAAATACTAATAAATTACTTACATAACATTTCTGTTCAAGATTTCCAAAAATAAAGGCATGGCCAATTTTTTGGACCGAAAATACACTGTGGAACGGACTATACTATCGATAGTAAAAGATACATCACTAGCACACGCACACATTGACAGATCGAAAATCGTCACGCATTTTCGGGTTGTCAGGTGGTCTTTACGTCAGTATATTATAAGTCTATGGTTCAAACCGACATCAAACGGTTGCATCAAACACGTAAGGTTTGAATCAAACCGTTTGACCGTCTCGGGGGCCCTTTAAAGCATGCCAGTGTCAAGTAATGGGCTATCATACAAAAACGTCATTTTTGACATGTGTTTGACAATTCTCCTTTACCAGCAGCGCCTATTGCTCCTTGTGAGTATAGTATTCGTTGGCCTATTGACACATTTGACACAGCGCTGTCGGACTATAGGGACCGTGCAGAAACTATAGAGGGCGTCGTAATTCGACAGCAGCGCCACGATGCGAGTAAAAGACGTAACTTGTGAGTGACTTTGACTTTGCATTCTCCTTGACCCTGGCTAGTTTATGAGTGTTTTTTTATGTTTTACAATATAAAATGATATAATACTTACACTCCCAAGTGGCCACATGCGGCCGCGAGAACAACGACAGATTTCCAAGAATCCGCGATCGAAATATTAAAGTTAAAGACTAGATGACGCCCGCAACTCCGTTGCGCCAAAAATCATTTATCGCGCGAGAACCGTACATTTTCCCGGGATAAAAAGTATCCTATGTCCTTTCCCGGGGCTCAAAGTAAATCCGTACAGAATTTCAGCAAAATTGGTTTAGCGGTTTGGGCGTGAAGTACTAACAGACAGACACACTTTCGCATTTATAATATTAAGTATATTTTTATAATATTAAATATAATATTAAGGGTTTCTACTTTCTACCCGTAAACAAAGAATGGAAGAGTGAATAAAAATGTATAAAGCTTATCTAGTTAACTAAGAAAATATCTGAAAAAGTAATTAATAGCATCCGTCAGCATAGAAAGTAAAAACTTGATAAATATTGCAATAAAATAATGAAGCTATGCAAAAATACTTATATTAATTACTGAAAATGCTTGTGGATTAATAAAATAAAACAAGTTCACTAAAATAAATGCTTTTATTTCAACCTTCTGCGATTCGATCGATACCATCTTCACAACTTTTGTCTGTCACTATTTTTAACTAATTTCAGTCTGGATCTCATAAGTGTAAACACCATTTAGGTATGTATTCTTTAAATAACACACAAAGACTGCACTACTAATCTTTTTCTTACTTGAAGAATCATCCTTTTGAGAACCAACACTTTGACAAGATGGTTCAAGTTCAATACTATCCTCAGTGTTGAATTCCTGGCAGGACTTCTCCAAATTATCCTTACTTTTGATGCAACTTTATGCCAATTAAATGAGCGGTGCCTATGTATGTATATCAATTAAGATGGAAGCCAGTTTGGATGTTTACTGAAAGAAAGCAATGGTTATAGGTTATGTTCATATTGTGTTCATAAAAAATGAATTTACGGTTATAATCTACAAAATTTAGTGTTTTTATTAATCTACACTTAACACTCATGGAACTTTTTAAATACTTACGTATATTTTTACCGCCTTTTATCCATTTCTTTCGTTTTTCAATAAGCAAAGCCATGTGAATATTTTGGCAGAAAAATAGTAAAATTTTACATCGTTCGATTTGCCTTTATATTTCTTTTACATCCGGGAATACAACAATACATTTCAATTCTTGAAAATACTCAGAATTTGAAGAAATCTTCTAATTTTCCGTAGCTTCACTAGAGCTTGACAGTAAAATTTTAGTAAAAGTTTCGGCTATTCGCCACTTGTGGCAGTGTCGTCGCTCTGCACGGTCCCTATAAGATAAAGGGCCCATTCACGGCAGTCCGCACTCCGCTCAGGCGCTCACACATTAAGTATGAAATACACGGTCGTCAACGGCGGTTAACGACCATGCAAAATCTGTATTGAAAAATTGACAACACGTTAGCAACCGTGTGGCTGGCAATGCGCATAGGTACTATTTTTTGCTGTTGACGACCGCCGTAATTGGCGACCGTGTATTTCATACTTACTGCAAGTCCATTGCACATTTTTATGGGACAAGTTCCCTTAAAAAAAAGTCCCATTAATTTGACAATAATTAACATTGACATAGGTTTGTTTGTTTACTTCAATTTTTCACAAAATTTGGATTGCATATAGGGACCGTGCAGAAACTATAGAGGGCGTCGTAATTCGACAGCAGCGCCACGATGCGAGTAAAAGACGTAACTTGTGAGTGACTTTGACTTCGCATTCTCCTTGACCCTGGATAGTTTATGAGTGTTTTTTACGTTTTACACTATAAAATGATATAATACTTACACTCCCAAGTGGCCACATGCGGCCGCGAGAACAACGACAGATTTCCAAGAATCCGCGATCGAAATATTAAAGTTAAAGACTAGATGACGCCCGCAACTCCGTTGCGCCAAAAATCATTTATCGCGCGAGAACCGTACATTTTCCCGGGATAAAAAGTATCCTATGTCCTTTCCCGGGGCTCAAAGTAAATCCATACCAAATTTCAGCAAAATTGGTTTAGCGGTTTGGGCCTGAAGTGCTAACAGACAGACACACTTTCGCATTTATAATATTAAGTATATTTTTATAATATTAAATATAATATTAAGGGTTTCTACTTTCTACCCGTAAACAAAGAATGGAAGAGTGAATAAAAATGTCTATAGCTTATCTAGTTAACTAAGAAAATATCTGAAAAAGTAATTAATAGCATCCATCAGCATAGAAAGTAAAAACTTGATAAATATTGCAATAAAATAATGAAGCTATGCAAAAATACTTATATTACTGAAAATGCTTGTGGATTAATAAAATAAAACAAGTTCACTAAAATAAATGCTTTTATTTCAACCTTCTGCGATTCGATCGATACCATCTTCACAACTTTTGTCTGTCACTATTTTTAACTAATTTCAGTCTGGATCTCATAAGTGTAAACACCATTTAGGTATGTATTCTTTAAATAACACACAAAGACTGCACTACTAATCTTTTTCTTACTTGAAGAATCATCCTTTTGAGAACCAGCACTTTGACAAGATGGTTCAAGTTCAATACTATCCTCAGTGTTGAATTCCTGGCAGGACTTCTCCAAATTATCCTTACTTTTGATGCAACTTTATGCCAATTAAATGAGCGGTGCCTATGTATGTATATCAATTAAGATGGAAGCCAGTTTGGATGTTTACTGAAAGAAAGCAATGGTTATAGGTTATGTTCATATTGTGTTCATAAAAAATGAATTTACGGTTATAATCTACAAAATTTAGTGTTTTTACTAGTCTACACATAACACTCATAGAACTTTTTAAATACTTACGTATATTTTTACCGCCTTTTATCCATTTCTTTCGTTTTTCAATAAGCAAAGCCATGTGAATATTTTGGCAGAAAAATAGTAAAATTTTACATCGTTCGATTTGCCTTTATATTTCTTGTATGTATTAGAACAACAATACATTTCAATTCTTGAAAATACTCAGAATTTGTTAAGAAATCTCCTAATTTTCCGTAGCTTCACTAGAGCTTGACAGTAAAATTTTCGTAAAAGTTTCGGCTATTCGCCACTTGTGGCAGTGTCGTCGCTCTGCACGGTCCCTATAACATTTTTGTTTTTGTTTTGGAATTTTGAACCACGTAGTGATTATATCCATAGATAATACAGTATATAAACATATCCTCTTTGTTTTGAACAATGAAGTGGTCTGTGGTTTTAAACTTTCGAGTTTACAAAATTTTCTAAACACACAAAGACGCAAATTTTGTGCTTATTATCTGAACTCTATTATACAGCCAATGGAAGAAAAGAAGAGACAAAGATGTACGTATGTTACAGCCCGTCAAAAGAAGAAACTTATCGAGTTGATGGCTAAACATCCTGAATTAATAACTTGTAAAGTAACTCAGGATTTCAGTTACAAAGATTCGCAAAAACTGTGGCAGGATATTGCTAACGAATGTAACGCCTTACCAGGTGCAAGGAAAACTTGGAAGCAATGGAGGAAAGTAAGTCCCTTATTTTAAGTGTATTAGCATTCAGCATCCCCAACACAGATAAGAGGTCCCTAAGTTACAATAATTAATAAGATACTCAATTAATGTTTTATAACAACACATAAATGAAATGTATCCTAATGCATTTATTTGTTTGACAGACATGGCATGATATACGCTCAAAATCTAAGAAGAAGCAAGCTCTAACAAATGGGGACCTGCAAATAGAGACAGCATTGACACCTGCAGAACAAGAGGCATTAGGCTTAAAAACCATATCACCGAGTTTTGAATATCAAGAAGCTACAGAATTTGTTATGATGCCCGATGGTAATCATGAATTACCAATTGAACAACAATCAACTGCCTCTCTAAGTGAACCAGATTCTCTGGTAGATTCAAAGGTTTTTGAACTTTCTAAGCACAAAAAAAGAAAAGTCAAAATGAAAAATGGACAAAGAAGTAAACATAATGATTGTGCCATAAATTGTGAATTAATAGCTGTTCAAGAACAAAGAAAAATCCAGATCAAAGAAGATTACTTGACATTCAAAAAGGACTATCTACGACAAAAACTTTCACTGTTAAAAGAACAGACGGAAGCTCTTAAAAGTATTGCTCAGGAATTGTGCAAATGAAAAGTTCTTATCGAAATTTAAAAAATAGTGTCTTAATAATTATTTTATACGCCACAAATACCGTAAGCTAGCTGTGTGTTTGTGATGTTTCTCATTAGAAGGTACATTATTTTCTTTAAATTTAATAATGAAACATTTAAAACCAAATAATGTTGTAGGGCTGGCATGTCATATATGGCAAAAGCCCTATATTTAAATAAAGATTAAAAAAAAATGTAACTTGTACCTACGTACCTATGCGTAAAACGGAATAGCGTGTATACTTAAGGGCCCGGGTTACCCTCGAAATTTTCATACATTCTTAATACCAAAATCATTTTCTCATGCGAAAATATTTAACATGTTTGAGTTATTTTTCGGCTTAAGATAGTAATTACCTAGGGTCCTGAACAAATTTTTTTTACAAAATATTTAAATACTAAAAAAATAGTAAATTTACTACTAAATATTTAACCACCAAAAAATAGACAAAAACACTAAAAAATATATAAATAAATAGTAAATTTACTACAAAATATTTAAACTAAAAAATATTTTTTATTATTTAAATATTTTGTAGTAAATTTACAATTTATTTATATATTTTTAGTGTTTTTGTCTATTTTTTGGTGTTTAAATATTTAGTAGTAAATTTACTAAAAAATATTCAAACACAAAAATTTTTTTTTTTAGTATTTAAATATTTTGTAAAAAAAATTGTTCAGGACCCTAGGTAATTACTATCTTAAGCTGAAAAATAACTCAAACATGTTAAATATTTTCGTATGAGAAAATGATTTTGGTATTAAGAATGTATGAAAATTTCGAGGGTAACCCGGGCCCTTAATCTGTGATCCTTTGCTTCTATTTTTGACATGTGTTTGACAATTATTCTCCTTTACCAGACGCTGGATAGCTGATACAGACCTGCTTTTTGTGCCTATTTGAAGCGGAAACTGCGCCCCCATTATTCGGGTAGAGAACTAAATTTGACGTAACCACAACCAATAACAACAGTTGTCATCACTAGTATTAGTTCCAAATACTCTCACTACTGCTATCAACGCCAATATGGCGGCTTTCAAACGTCATTTTTACGTCAAATTTAGTTCTCTACCCGAATAATGGGGGCGCTGATTCTGCTTCAAATAGGCACAAAAAATAGCTGTCATTTCAAAGGCTATCAGCTATCCAGCGTACTGGTACTTGTATAATAGAGATCAGTGCGTATATTATAAGTCTATGGTGCATAGTATCTCTTATTAGTCAGTGGATCAGTGTTTACCACACTGATGTCTATTATACTGGCTGTATGGGCCACAGATTATAGTATTATAGAGTAGACAACGCTCCCTTTGCCTGTCCCGACCGGGACGAATTATAAAAAAAAAAATGTCTATTAAACAAGTAGAAATGTTTTGTTGGGAATGTGAGAGAGTGATGATGTGTTTTTGTATTATTTTCCTAAAATTGTGTTATCTGGGTTTTTAATGTGTAATATTGGTAGGATATTAACCATTAGATATTCGTTATTGTGCACAAGTGTAGGAAAGTGATGCAATATTCAGAAACGTGCTATTTTGTGTTCCCGCCAAAACTCCACCGAAAGTTTCAGTAAAGCGTCTACCACTTTTACTGAATCAACCGACTTGACTCATTGACTGCATTGACTTTTATTTAAACTCTGACTAGACTTTGGACGTGACGAATGACGATGAAGAAAAACGATGCTGTGAAAATTGTGACAAGAAGAATATAGTTTTCCCGCCATTTATATATACTCGACACTGGCCATGGTTCAATAGCCGTAGTGCCATAATAAGAAAAAAAAAAAAAAAAAAAACAAGTAGAAGTAGGTACATAAACATAATAGACATCAGTGTATTTCACATTTTTCGTTTTCTGTATCCTTAATCCATTTATAATTTAGAGCATTCCGGACGCATAGTTTTGAAACAATTCAAGTATCGGAATTAACAAGTATATATAAAAAAATTAAAACAGTAAGTTATGAGTCACCAACCATATTGTGGATTTGTGCGTCCTCAGTCGCAAATTCAAGAGATTCAAATAGCTGAGCAGAACCGTATTAATGGAGACGAAGCCCGAAGACTATACCTAGAAGAAATAAATACTGTTTCTGAAAGAAATCTTGTAAAAAATTTAAATCACAAGACTCACATAGCCCCAAGTAAAACGAAACGAAGGTTGTCTGAAGTAGAAATATCAAATAACAAATTGTTTTCATTTGCACAGAATAATAATATAGAATCGCTTCGTGAAGCTTTAAATTATAATCCGGACAAAATAAACATATTAGATGATTACGGTTGGAGTTTACTCATGATTGCTTGCCAAGCGGGTTCACAAGATTGTGTCAAAGAACTTCTTAGTCGTGGAATTGATACTGATATCAGGGACAAAGCAGGAAACTCTGCAAGGAGCTTAGTTATAAAAAACAACAATGTTACTCTGGCTACTCTATTGTTAGAACACACAAATGTTACTAAAAACAAAGCAAAAACTCACACCCAAGATAGTAGACCAAAGGTGAAGTGCAAAGAAAAATATGAGTGTAGTGTATGTAAAGAAACATTTCCAGATAAACATGAACATTTATCATCAACGGTTCACAATATAAATGCAAGCAAAGGCAAGAAGATACCAGCGAACTATGTGATACCAACATCAAACAAAGGCTATCAAATACTTCTCAAAGGTGGTTGGGACCGAGATAAAGGGTTAGGTCCTAATGGTACAGGAAAAAAGTGTCCCATAAAAGCCATTCAAAAATATGATAGGAGAGGCCTTGGCCATGAGGATGTAAAAACCTCTGACACAAATAAGAAAATATCAGATTATAAGCATTTTAAGAAAATACAAGCAAACAATTATAGAAGAAACAAAAAGTTTGAAATAGATTTCAGAAGAGAATTTTATTAAGTGTTAAAACATATGAAGGGTGTTTTGGAAAAACAACCATTGTCATAATCATATCATTTTGTGTTAGAAGCCAAAAATGGTTTTCATAATAACGCCATTATCAAATCTTCCAATAATTACTGTATGTTCTGGGTTTGAATAACCCCTTTGCATTATGCATAGATTTAGTCCAATTTTGGCCCGTATAATAGAAATATCCCTGAAAATTAGTTTGACAAAGGCAGTTTTTCAACAAATCTATATGAGAAATTGAGACATAGGTTGTTTTTCCAAAAAAAAATTAAGAAAATTATTTCTTCAGGTACTAGGTAAATGAAATAAAAGAAAATTTATTAGGATAGATATTTTATTTCTCAATATTTTACTTATAAACTATAATTTTACATAACTTAAATACTATACATTTCATTATTGTTCTTCACACCCATCACTGTTGTCATCATCATCCACCTCCACATTATTATCATGGGACTCCACATTATCATTAGAGCATAAATTCCTATAATAGTCTCGGTTCTCAGGAGTACTTAAGTATTTACTAAGAGCTATCAAATTAGCCTTTTTACCAGCAGTCATTTCTATAAAAGAAACATATAAGGGATCCATGACAAACTCATTTGGTAAGCTTATACGCTTACGTATTTCACTCTTGAATGAAGGCCCTGAGAATGTATTCTTCAACTTTATATACTGGTACTTATCACTGATCTTGATAATTCGTGCTTGTCGCAACTTGAGAGCTGGTTTTGGGGTCTTCAAGAAGTATGGCATAAGTGCCTCCTTCATGTTAAAAAAATAATCTTGTGTGGCACATACAAGTTTAAATGGTGTGGGATATTTTCTGGCCTCACAAATTATCTTGTCCCAATCTGAAGGAACCTCTGCAGAATGTATTTTTTTCTTCTTGCCTATAAGGGCAAAGTCTGCATCATTAGGCAGGTAAGAATGTCCTCTTACAGGAAAAATGTGTGTAACTGTTTTAAAAAGCTTCAAGACGTGGACCAAAAAGTACTGGAAATAAACCATGATGTGGTTTTTATTTTGCCCACTGCATCCATCACTCAATAGTACAAGATATTCAGATGTTATCTCTCTGTTAGTTAAATAATGTAATAACAGGGACGTCACATCTGATGCACCTTTCTTGGCAGTTGTTTCTGTATAACAGTACATAGAAACAGCATCGGTAGCTAAATCATGTATACCGAATAAGTAGTACCACATTTGGCGAGAGTAAAATACATCGCTAGTCTGTATGTGCGGCAATGGCAAGTTTTGCATGTAATCGAAGGAAAGCAACATGCATTCTCCTCTTTGTGCCTTTTCTTTGTAAGTTTTTTTTAAGGATCTGAACTTTTTAGCCTTGTTTAAATGCAAGTGTTTCTGAGTGATGAGTCCAGACTTTGCTACTGGATCAGAGGCACATTTGATTTTTAAATTGAGTTCATCGCAGACACTACATGTATCTGATCGTGGGAAACCAAACTTGATATTAAAATTTGTCTTGAAAACATTGTAATATACTTTGTAAGGTATATTTACTTGCACTTCCTTTAAGAATAACTCATGCATTCTAGATACAGACAACTCTTCAGGTAAGTAGCTTAAGTTAGGATTATCCCGTAAGGAATAGTGGGACTGACGAGCTTTAAAGCTTTTAATATGGACCTTAATTAATTCCGTTATCTCAGCAGGTACTTTGTGGGGCCTGGATTCATGTTTGCCTCGTTGGTCTTTAGGTAACTGCCCAGATAATAATTTGGTCTGAATGGTGCGCAGTCGTCCACGTGTAATACCATGAAAGCTTATAAAAGCTTTAGCACATATAGGTACTTCTTCACCATTAATTATTCTTACTTTATATGAATATGCCAACTCATGTTGAAAGAAACAATCACTATCATCTCGTTCTGTACGAGGTCTTCGTTGTTTTATGTTTTGATAGCTCATCAGAGCTGAGAGATGTGCATCTTGGTCATTCTTGCAAGGATATTTATAAAACAGTTTAAGTATCTCCTGCCTCTGTTCTGGTGTTATTTTAGAGAAGCACTGCAGACGCGAACATCTGTAAAATAGAAAACAACATACTTTTAATAGGCAGGTAAGTATTTTAGAGCTACTTAAAGTCAAGGCGGAGTTTAGGTAAATAACATTAACTTCAGCCTGGCTAAATAAGTTCGAGTATTTCGTCATAATTACCGGCAATCGGGTCCTGTACTAGCGCCACTTATTGAATTTCCGACGTGATTAATATGCGGTTCACCAGCAACTTTCCGTCTCTTTATAGATTCACGCATTGGAATCTTTTTCACTCTCTTTGTGGCCCACTGCACATTTGAGTGGCTGTCTCTTTGGATATTGTCCATATTTACTTTAAAAATAATTAAAACGCTGTAACTTATTCACGCCAAAAACAAATAAATTTTATTGAAAACAAGTTACCGCGAAAAAATACGAAATCTAGGTAACCTCAAAGTCAAACTGACAGATTGTCATGGAAAAACCGCCAAAGTCAAAACAGACATTTGTGACAATGGTTCTTTTTCCAAGCAGCGAGTGACAAAGGTTGTTTTTTTTTTTTTTTTTTTTTTAATTATTTGGCACTGACACCGGGGTGTACTTTGCCATAAACAAAGGTAGGGAAATAGGCGGTGGAAAAACAAAGTAAGTACGGAATTTAGGATTTTGGATCTAGTTAGAAAGTTTCATAAGATATATAGATTTAAATATTAATTAAATTGTGACGTAAATATTGAGATAAAAAATAATAAACTAATTTATTACATGAATTTAATAATATTGGAACGGAAGTAGGAAAGGGTATAGATATAGAGGAAAGGTTATCATATAGACAGGAGTGATCATACAGAGGACAGGAAAGAATAATATGATTTAAATCACCAACTTCCAAACCGCAATCGCAAGCATCATCGTTGCGAATCCGAATTCTTTTCAAATGCGCCGGTGTGATGACATGTCCCAACCTCATTCTAATTATAGATGAAGTTGTACTTTTTGATAACTTTATTTTGAAGAACCAAGGCTTAAACTGAATCTCAGGTTGTATAAACTTATAATGAACACCTTTTCTTTGACTACTTACTGCCCAGTCCTTACTCCAATCCTGTTGGAGAAAGTTCTTGGCAAGAGACGGCAAGTCGTGACAATAATTTACGTACGGAAACACATCTCCACATGAAACCGCATCTTTGGCCAGTCTATCTGCTTCCTCGTTTCCAAGAATGCCGCAATGACTTGGAATCCAAACAAATGTAACAGACAAATTACTGACAATACATCTGTGCAAAAGGTTTCTGATTTGTATGATTATGGGAAAACATTTTGATCTAAACGTAAATCTATTCAATGCTTGCAGGGCGCTCAAAGAGTCAGTAAAAATTACGGTATTTTTAAGCTTTGCTAGTAAGATGTAGTCAACTGCTTTAAAAAGACCAAAGCATTCACCAGTAAATACTGAAGTTTGTGGAGGAAATTTGACTTTTTGGACTATATTGTATTGGAGATGGTAAATACCTACTCCAACACAATTATTATTATTATCTACTGACATTTTAGAGGCATCCGTGTAGATGTGATGCCAACCTTGCCAATTATTCGTTGTTAGATAATTGAAAAAAGGCTTTGCATAATATTTATCAGATTTTTTAATACCTATGTCATAGCGGATATCAGGTTCTAAAACAAGAGATTCAAAGGATGAGTTAAAAAGCGGAAAAACAGGTAATCTATGTGTAGGGGCATCAAGCGACAAATATCGGATATAACTATTAACTAAGCAAGGGCGAGATTTGTGCAACCAAAATTGATTATTATTTATTAAGTTTAACAGTTTTTTTAATTTTGGAATAAGGGGATGGTTTGAAAATTGCAAACAGCGAATAAAAAACTTGTCGGCCAGATATTGCCGCCTCAGATAGAGTGGCGGTTCGCCGCATTCTACCTGCAATGCATTTATTGGCGATGATGCCATGGCTCCACAAATTATCCTCATAGCTTTTGCCTGTATCTTATCCAACTGTTTAAAACCAGCTACATTACAAGGTTCTAATAGGAACGTACCATAGTCTAAAACACTTCTTATTAAAGCATTATAAAGCAGTTTTAGGTTAAACGGGTGAGATCCCCACCACACTCCTGATAAACATCTTATAATGTTTAACGTCCGTTCACACTTCGACGCAATATACTCGTTATGCGCATTACCATTAAGTTTCGAATCTAAAATTACGCCTAAAAATTTGGCCTCATTGTCAACTGGAATTCGTAATCCATTATATTTTACCACCACTGGAGGAGGCAAGCGCATACGGGTAAAAAGAACAGCCGAACTTTTATTAACAGAAAGATCTAATCCATTTGCATCTAACCAAACCTTTAGACGCGCTAGGGCTCGCGATAGTCTAAAGGAGGCTCTTTCAATAGATTGATCTATTACATAAATTGCTAAATCGTCGGCGTATTGCAAAAGATACAATTCTGCATCATCTATGTTCTCTATGTTCTCTGTCTCATCTACTATACTAAATGATTCCAAATCTGAAGTCACGCCAATTACTACATCCTCTATATCTGACGAATAAATATTATACAAAGGTGGACTTATTACGGAGCCTTGGGGCAGCCCTTTATCAACAACCCGCACTTCCGTCGAAGTTTCATCTTGCAAAGGCAGAGCAATAAATCTTTCCAATAATACGTTTATAATGAAATTAATTAAAATTACCGGAACACCTAATAAATGTAACTTTCTTTTGAGTATATCTATCCTTACATTATCATATGCTGCGTTTATATCTAAAAAAGCTGCTAAAACTGATTTATTTTCAGTAAAAGCAATGCGGACATCTGTTGTAAAAAGAGCTATATTGTCTATTGTACCTTTTCCTTTTCGGAATCCATATTGACTTTTGGCTAGGAGGCTATGTTTTTCAATATACCATTCCAAACGATTCTTTACGAGATGCTCTGCAATCTTTAATAACACTGATGAAAGAACTATGGGACGATAGGAGGAAGCAGAAGAAGGAGGTTTACCCGGTTTTAGAATGGGAATAACTTTCTGTGTTTTCCATGAATTTGGAATATTGCCCGATATTAACATTGAATTAACCAACTCCAAATAGTAAGTTAAAACTTCATCTGAAGCATGTTTAAAAAAAGAGTATGGAATTCCATCAATGCCCGGAGCCGAGTCGTTTAAGTTTGCGACAACTCCTTTTAACTCTTGAAGGGTAAAAAGCGAGTTAAGGTCTTTAAGGCTAACTTCACCTAAAGGAGATGGACGGAGAAATGACACAGAAGGAGGTGCTAATCTCTTTAAAAAATCGTTGGCTAAAGAATCTGGCATAGGATGAAAAGGAGGTTTATATGCAGACCTATACCTTCTAATATTATTCCAAACTATGGAAGCATGAGTGTCCGGACTAATAGATTCACAAAACTTTTTCCAGCTTGCAGACTTCTTTTTCTTAAATAATTTTTTTGCATCGTTAACAGACTTACAATAAATATCGTAGTTTTCAAAGGTAGAATTATTATTATATTCTCTTTCAGCCTGTTTTCTTTTATTTATCGCGACTGAACAGTCATTGTCCCACCAAGGAGGTGATGGAATGTAATGTTTAGGTGTTTTCTTAATAGGAAGAGTTTCATCTGCTGATTCAATCAAGGCCGATGCTAGAGCATCAGCACAAACAGATTCATTACCTGGAGATATACTAGGAAGATGTGATAGTTTATTTTCTAGTGCATGATAAAACTTTTCCCATTCTGCATTTTTTAAGTTATATTTTAATGATGATGAAATAGAAGAATGATTTTGCTTTTTATTTTTACAGGGGAAAGACAGGAGAATAGGGAAGTGATCACTACCATGACTAGATGATAGAACTGACCAGTGTAAAAGAGAAGATATATTTGAAGTACAAATAGACAAATCAGGGGCACTATAACCCTCATTAGGTGCAGTTTGCCGTGTTGGAAACCCTGTGTTTAGAATACATAACTTATGGTAATCTAATAAATCTAATACTTCAAAACCCCACTGATTGTTATTACTACTACCCCAAGACAAATGTTGGGCATTAAAATCCCCAAGTATTACAAAAGGTTTTGGCAAAAGGTTAATTATATTCTTAATTTCTAAAAATATTGAATAGGATGGATGTGGAATGTACAATGAGACAAAACAGATGTTATTTACAGATGCTGCTATTATAGAAATATTTGGATTATGTGATGGAAGTGAAATATGTACAAATGAATGACGATGATTGATGAGTAAGGCAGCACCGCCATACCCATCAGATCTATCCTCTCTTAAACAAGCATAGCCAGGAATCTTAAAAAGAGATTCTGGCTTAAGCCATGTTTCTTGGAGAGCAAAGACAAGAGGGTGATGTTTGTTTATTAAATAAATGATTTCATTTTTTTTGCTGACTGCACTGCGACAATTCCACTGGATCAGATAATCCATTGTGGGAGTTAGTTAGAGGTGTGTTACTTACTGAGGCTACGTTGGACGGTGAAACTGATGACGGTAGAATATTGGATTGAGTTAGATAATTAATTATAGCTGTAATTAATTCGGGCACTGAAATATTACAGTCACCATTAGTAGGCAAAGCAGTGCCATTTGAACCCAAAGGGGGATTGTAATCTTTAATTAAGTTTAAATGAGCAGTTTTATCATACCCGCCTACTGACTTTGGTGGTGTTCTGGGTTGTCGGAAGACTGTTTTTTTATATGACTCTGTGGTTGTCCTCTTTGCAGAATTTTTGATGACTGATGAGAAATTTTGTTTTTGTGAGTCTATAAAAGAAGAGGATGGACTAGAAGAGGTTAAAACTGTAGAGTATAGTTTAGAAATAGGAGGGTGGAGTTTTGATGCTTCGGCATAGGACAAGTTTTTGTGAGCCATGGACTCTTTAATTAATTTTTGTCGTTGGAACTCAGGGCAATTCTTACTTGTGGCTATATGGGAAGCTTGGCACAGACAACAGAAAACAGAATCTTCATCTACAGAACATTTCTCACCAGAATGACCCTGACCACAACGGAAACATCTGGGAGTTGATCTGCACTGTGACTTCACATGCCCATACCTGCAGCAATTATAACACTGTATGGTAGGATAAATGTACAAGTCAACAGGCAAGGAGTTGTAGCACATAAAAATTCTTTTAGGTAATACTTGGCCGTCAAACGTAAAAACAACTGACTCTGTATTTACAAACTGTACAGTATTATTTACAGTGTTTTTTTTCTTTAAGCGTCTTACTTTCAAAATGTCCCCACAACCATACGGTAAAGTAATATTGGCCAAAATGTCTTCATCAGACCAGTCGGCTGGAATACCTCTAACCAAGCCAACACGACAAACTTGAAAAGATGGAAGAAAAACTTTGTAGTTGTTCTGTTTTAGATTCTCATTAGTAATAAAATTATTTGCATCAGAAAATACAGAGAAAGATAATGACAATCTATTCCTGCCAATTCTCTTAAGGCTACCGTTTTCTATATTCTTAATATTATGATTTTTAAGGAAGCGACCAAATTCAACGGGATGTAAAGTGCAGTTTCCATTAGGAGATGATATTTCTTTTTGTACATGTACTACATAAGGTGTAGAGTCAGTGTCAGTGTACAGCAAACGACTAACACGAGGATTCACCAAGCCCTGATGTTTCTCCATGATACTAGCTGTATGTGCTTCTTGGATATTATTCAGGCTTTCTTTATTTTCCGTATCACTCAAGCACATACAGTTGATATCAGGTTTTGATTTGTCGGGATTTTTCTTAATCTTTTTATTGCATTTTCTGCATACTCGCCTAGAAGCTGCAGGGCGTTTGCGGTTTGTAGATCTATTATTAACGGACGAATCTGTGTCCATACTTGAGTCATTTACATTTTCGGAAGTACGTATAGTAATAAATTGGCCAACAGGGGGGCCTTCCAGCCCCCCTGGGTCCTCATCCATATTTACACAATAATATACAAGAAACTTACCAAATAGTATGCACAAATAAAATAAAAACTAAAAGAAACTAAAAATAAGATAAAAAGAAAACTAACTAACGAAGATATTAACAATAATTAAAACAAAAATTAAAAATTTCCAGAAAACACGACCGCCCTTTTCGAAGATTCCCGCGCTTTTCCACAAAGGTTGTTATTCCAAACAATCATACAAACATTTTTAGGGAATATCTTGTGACTAAGGCTGCTTTTCAAAAATCCAATGATAAGGTCTCTTTGCGTTTCTTTCATTACATCCATAGACATCAAAATGTCATTCTCGTTTTTTTCTGACAAAGGTTGTTTTTCCAAAACACCCTTCATATTGTTATAAAGGAACAATGGAACTATTAAGGACAATAATTATTAATAATAATACAAATGGCAAGAATTATTTGAAGTTGCTTTGTGCTTATGTGAAGTGTGAAGATATAATCATATTTTATACTTTTTGTTCAGTTAATACTTGAAAAAATACAAAATATCTGTTTCTGTAATTATTAATGTATATTTCATAACACTTTCCAAATTGTGATTGTCACAAATTTTGAATGGTACAATAATTTTAGATAAATGGAGATAACAATATTCTGAAATCTTGAACATTTTCATTTCCTATACTTTGACTCTCTTCTGAAGAATTGATTATTGCCTCAGAACATTTTTAAAGTAATTGCTGGCATTACCATGTTTGAACAATAGTAAGAATCCCATATGCAGTAACAGGTTTTCCTCATAGACAAAGTATAAAATAATTGACTCTTATAACAAAAACATACTATGTAATAATTATTTGGACATGATATATTTTTAATAACATTATGAAGTATATCACAACATGATTCAATATCAACAACTATTATTATTGGCATGAACACAGGGCACAATAAGAACATTTAGTTACATAATATTGTAAAAGTTCTTGTATTGTCAAATATAGAAAAATAATAATTTGTACCTAACAATTATTAACAGTATTTATTACATATTTCTTTAATTTCTTACTTTATAGAGTTTCTACTTATAATTACTTTATACATTGTGCTTATATACAATTTAGGTATCTAAAGTATCAAAGGTTTGGTGCTACCCAGTTGAGGAAGTTAATAGCTAATTCAAAACCGACAAAGCAAGCTGCATTTGCTGGGAACGCTCGAATCATAACTGGGGTTACACCTTTGTAGAGAGCCAGGGGACCTTCTCGCTCCATTAATTGTTTGAACACATCTCTCATGCCATTGGGATATGTGCCTTCTGGAGCCGTTTGTAGCCTACTTTTGAGGACATCAGCTGGCATTCCTACGAGCCAGTTAGCTATGCCTGCACAACCGCCAGCAACAATAGTCGCAACCATCTTCATTTTTGCACTAGCTTCCTCCGGCACTAGTACCTCTTTAACCCATTCATATGTCATGAAATACATTCCACTGGCAGGCACATCTCTTAAAATAGTAGCCACACTACCTTTGTATATGCTCCTCATTCCACCCTCGGCATACAGCTGTTTGGCACAGTCGACCATGCCGCTATACTTTTGTGGTGCATTACCACCCTGTTGAATCTGAAGTAGACACTTTATTCTCTCACCTGGTGCCATTATAGAAGTTGTGAATATACCTGAAAATGCGCCCGCCGCGAACAGTTCCGGTTTCGTCAAAACTTGATTCTCGTCTGATTTAATTAACTTTTTACCTAGTCCGAAACCGAAGAAGCTGATAGCGAAGATAGGCGCTACGCCTGTCAACGGTGCGGACATTCCTTTGTAAAGTCCTCTAAAACCTTCCTTTTGAATTGTTTTCTTGAAGCAATCCCATGTTCCCGCATACAAGGCCGATTCTCCAGGTTTGGGCAGCGGCATAGTTTGTAATCTCACTTTTATTGTGTCCATTGGATGACCTGCCAAAACAGTGCACACTCCCCCAAAACCACCACTTAGAAAATATTTCACAGGGCTGCTGTTTTCAGACATTTTTGGTTTATTTTATTTATCAGGAAGAGAAAGTACCTAGGTAATCACGGCAGCTTACTTTTAAAAATTATCAAATAATGACTAATGTCAAAGTCCAACTTGCCAGTTGCTTGCCCGAGAAATGTCAATTTGATTTAATTTGATTGGTTTTGATTTGGTTTTGATTGAACTATCAACGAGATAAGGCGTAGAATACACGATCAGCTGTCATTTTGTGGTGGCTGTGACGTCTTGGTAACAGGGCCAGGGCTTCATAACGTTATCGAATAGCAGAAAAAATATCGTTACGTACCTTTATTTTCATAATAGCCAGATAACGGTAATTTTTTTAACGTTATCTAGTAACGACGAAAAAATATCGTTATAATATAATATTTACCGTTATTAATATCAAATTACCATTATTAATATCAAATTTTACCGTTATTTCTCGTTCGGTTAAATTTTCATAACGTTATTTTTGCCCTTGAAGTAGTAACGTTATTAAAAAATGACGATATTTTAAGCCCTGAACATGGCTTCATAACGTTATCGAATAGCAGAAATAATATCGTTACGTACCGTTATTTTCATAATGGTAGCCAAATAACGGTAATTTTTTTAACGTTATCTAGTAATAATAACGAAAAAATATCGTTACAATATAACATAAATGCTATATCATAACGATATTTATATTATAACGGTAATTATTATAATATACACGGTTATATTATAACGGTAAACCGTTATTAAAATCAAATTTTACCGTTATTTATAGTATAGTATCGGGTAAATTTTCATAACGTTATCTTTGCCCTTCAAGAAGTAACGTTAAGAAAAAATAACGATATTTGAAGCCCTGCTTGGTAAGCTGTAGCTGTTATAAATTAAGGGGGTAATAGTGTAAAATGTTTCCCAAATAGTCCCACTTTGCCGGTACGTCAAAATGTCAAGCTTCTATCCAGCTATCCAGTGTGTGAACTGTGCCTAAAAAATTGTCTATGCACGAAAAGTAGGAGAAGAAGGAAAGTTATCTGACGTAAAAATTTAAATGCGTGAATTGGAAAAATAAATCAAAAAACTTTTAAATTTTATAAGTCTGCAAAGTGCAATGTTTTGATAAATGGCTTGCTCAAAGGAAGAAATTGAAAAGAAGCGGTTAGCCGCATTACAAAAACGACAAAACGTGATAACAAAACAAGTCAACATTGAAAATTCTTACACCAAAACAACCCAAAACAAATCTACATTTTCAAATAAATTATCCAGTCCCATTAATTACCATCCATATGCGAAAACTAAAAGTCCTAATGTGAATACTAGTACGCCAGTTACAAAAGTAGTGAGTGGAACTGTGTATTTAATATCAGAAAATCGTTTTGAGGTGAACCCTTCGGAGTTTTGTCCACCACTTATAAACATATTCAAGACTATACGTTCTAAGAGTTACGGTAAACGATTCAATAACAATGTTTCTTTATTTTACTTGGAAAATTATACTTTAAATTGTTTTTTGTTTTCCAGACCCTAATTCAAAATTATGGAATTTTTCTGTTGATGACTACGAGGAGCTGATGTCTAAAATAACTCCACTTGCTCCTCACATTGTTTTAGGGCAAATTCCTCAATATGTTATCAAGGTTTGTAAATAACTAGCTTTTGCCTGAGCTGCGGCTTTGCTTAAGAGGGAACGCTAACACTTTTTTCCATACAAACGTATTCCACAATTTCCTTCCTGGATAATGCGTCTAGACAAATGATTTTTTAATACAATATTGGAATCTGTGAAAGCTATGCCTCTACGTTCGACTTTTTTAAATTTACGATTAGATTAAAAAATATGACCCTTCAAAAATCGCAAAAAAAAATGAATGTTCCGTATCCCACCAATCAACCGACCATAAACCAAATTTGAAAGATCTTTAAGGGAAAATAAAAACGTAGAGGCAACTCACCCTTTCTGAAGATATTTAAAAAAAAATTAATCAGATAGGCTCTATTTTGAAGGCGGAATCAGAGGAATACGTAACCTCCATTTACTATATCTGTCTCTATCGCAATAGACATGCTAGCGAAGGGTGAAGCGTGATGGCAATAGTTTCTTCGTTCAAATTTGACTGTGTTAGTGTTCCCTCTTAAGTGTATTATTATTATTAATTAGGTATCAAAGTCTCAGCCCAATCGGTTTAAAATTGACAAAGTTTCATCCCTGGGGGATAGAATGATCAAAATTCTTTCTTAGTGGATGCCTAGTGCCTACGGCATAACATCTACCTGCATGCCAATTTTCAGACCTATCGGTCACTGACGCGAGCCGAGTAAGTTCGCGAACTTAAAACTTGCGTACTTTAGGTTCGTATGTCTGTCAGGCACTTTAAAATATTTATTTATTATATTTAATTTGAATTAATTTTAGATACTCAGAGAGAATATGGTGGATCCCCAGTCAATAGATTTGTCACCAATAGAAAATACAATTAGAAACAAACTGCTGCCCTTTCAGGAAGAAGGTGTCAGGTGAGATACTTGTGTTCATTATAATGGGAGAGTTTATTTAGGAGGAGAATTTACCGTGGGAGAGCCATGCTTCGGCACGAATGGGCCGGCTCGACCGGAGAAATACCACAGACTCACAGAAAACCTGCGTGAAATAGCGCTTGCGCTGTGTTTCGCCGAGTGAGTGAGTTTACCGGAGGCCCTACTCTTTTCCCTTCCCTACCCTCCCTTATTTGCTACCCTACCCTCCCCTACTCTATTACCCTATTCCCTCGTAAAAGGCCGGCAACGCACATGCAGCTCTTCTGATGCTGCGAGTGTTCATGGGCGACGGAAGTTGCTTTCCATCGGTGGCCTGTTTGCTCTTTGACTCCTATATAAAAAAAAAATTATAGCTTTTTCCGAAAAAAACATTGTCTAGATTTAACCCATCAAGCCCCAAGTGGCCACCAGCGGCCACGTAACAATTGAATATCTATTGTGTCTCGATTTACCACGATCGAGGTAATTGTTTTAAAAAATTTTAAAATCTGTTTCTTAAGGTCAGTGTTTCCCAACCTTTTTCAGTCACGGTCCACGGACCACTTGAAAATAAAGCACAGGTTTCACGGACCCCCACAGTAAAGTAAAGAGCAAAAAAATCGGATTCGCCGTGCTAAGCATAAACATAGCGATTACGAAATATTTGCATTTAAATGTTTGATTCAGAGATGACACCGCGGACCCCCATACGTCTTATGCTCGCAGACCCTCAGGGGTCCGCGGACCACAGGTTGGGAAACACTGCTTTAGGTTAAAGCCTCCTTCAATCCTCACTAATTCTTTTTATCTCCTACAAAGTTTTACCAACTAATTTCCTCTCTCCCAGATGCTCTATCTGCATTAATTATTTGAAAAACAGTATCTGATGTTTTCATGACAAATCTTTTTGTAACTGCTTGGATAGTGATTAGTGAATACCCCAAACCTAAGAATAGGTACGCTGTACGACAAACCTTAAAACACAGCTATCATTTTTTTGTTAATGTTTGTAAAATGTAACTTACAAAATGTAATTATAATTTAAACTTTTTATTAGGTTTGGCATAGCGAGACATGGTCGGTGTTTGATAGCTGATGACATGGGCCTAGGGAAGACGTTCCAAGCTCTGGCCATCGTCAGCTACTACAGACACAATTGGCCCTTGCTTATTGTCACCACATCTTCAATGAGGTAAGGAACTGAAATATTTATAAAGAAAAATTGCTGAGCAACAACTATAAACTAGATGTTGACTACAACTACATTATCTCATATTGCGAGTGTCGCGCCGCGCGCGTGTTTGCCTGTCTTATTATAATATATTTATACCTATGTCTTAACAAAATTAAATTGCAAACAACAAGCAGCTAGGACAGACAGTTACATTTTCGCATTTATAATATTAGTTATTAGTCGGTATCTAAAACTTACCACAGAGTGTGTCTCACACAAGTGTGATTCAGTATCACACTCACAGACCGAGGCCGGTATAAATAGTCAGTACTCAAGATGCATCTCGGTCTCAAGACACGGTTCAGGCTCTGTGATTGGTTGGCTATCAAAATTTGGACCAATCACAAAGCCGAACCGCGTCTTGAGACCGAGATGACTTGAATACTGACTATTTATACGGGCCCTAGTGTCAGTCTTGGTTAAAATTTTGTTCTTGCTCGAATTATCATGTTATCTCTCTAGCTTTTGCATCTAATATGAAAGAGAAAGCATGATATTATACAGGATGAAGGCGAGACACGCGACACTCCACTTTCATAGAACTGTCATTTTACAAACGCGAATCTGACGTTTCACAAGCGTCGGTTCTGTGAAGTGTCGTGTAAGTTTAGTGCGGTCACGCCTTTAGTAATAGTATCAGTAGCCAGCCCAAGAAAGGGCCATTGCTTGAAGTAATGTCATACTTCAGCTGTAGCTACAGTTTTAACATTTTCATACACCCTACAGAGACACGTGGCAGAGTAAGATCCATGAGTTGCTGCCGTCGGTGCCCATGATGAATGTGGTCACCCTCACTACCGGCAAAGACACAGAGCTGGTTGCTGATAGACAGGTAAACTTACAGTTACTTAAAGTGTAAATGTATGTAAATATCAAGTAGTTTGGATAACACTAGTATTATATTACCACATAGTTCAATAGAAGTGGAATTGTAAAGGTGGCTTTCCGATCCTCGCGGCACGTGACCGCTACCGACAAAAATTAAAATAAAGTGCCACTTCATAACACGGTCTAATTAACTTGACGCATCGCTGGAATGCAATAACCTGCCCGCTCCACAATGACGTCATCAAACCATGTAACCGTGATAAATTATTAATGAACTAGGTTTAATTTTGCTTTACGCTATTACAAAGCAGTATCGGCATGAGTGGCCAGACCAATGTCGGTAGAAAATTAAGCCTATAGCCTAGTTCATAAAGTGGAATTTTTTAATATTTTAATTTTTGTCAATTGCGGTCGCAAGGATCGGAAAGTCATCTTAAAGCGCAATATTTATTTTCTTCTTGTTTTGTCGTCATTTATTTGCTTCTTAAAAACATGTATTACTTAATACTTATAATTTTAAACATTGTTTCAGACAGAGGTAGTCATTGTAAGTTTCAAAATTACAAGCATGCATTCTGATCTTCTTAAAACTAAGAAGTTTGGCGCAGTCATCATAGTAAGTATGAAAACATAATATATTATAATAATGTTATATTTCTGTTAACTCACATAATGTAACTGCTAAGTATTAACCATAAAGTTAATATACCTAGCGGAATAGAGCAACAAACTCGAGCTGTCAAACGTAACCGAAAGGTTTTCATCTGTGTGAAAAATATGTGTACGAATACACTTACACAAGCATGATTGGACATGAATTCTATGAGATTAAATTGTCAACGGTAAGCCCAATCCAAGCCAATATCATGTTTTGTTAGGAAATTAGCGCTGCGGACCTGGCTTTACTTGCAATAACATTATTTTCAAAGTTATATTGTCTATGTTTGCAGGGTAACTTTTGTAGAAGGTCTGACATAAATCGGGAATCGGTATATTTTCAGGACGAGTCCCACAATCTCAAATCCCACAAGGCTCAATGCACGAGCGCTCTAGTCAGCATCTGTCGTCACGCGGCCCGAGTTGTGCTGCTGAGTGGAACACCAGCACTTAGCAGACCGGCAGAACTCTATTCACAGCTGGCACTGATTGAACCGAGCTTCTTCAAGTCTTATACGGAATATGGTAACAATATTACTTGGAATGTATGCATGGCTTTAAGATTACTCTAATATGGAGGGGCAATCAGCTGGCACTAATAGAGCCGCCGCCGAGATTTTCTAAATCTTATACAGAATATGGTAACTTTATTTGTGATATTGCATAATAAAATTGATCGTCTAGCCGCTAGCGGCCCACTTAGAAACACATAAACAGAATGATTACGAATTGTAATCATGTTTATGTGTGCGTGTGGCTAAATATTTATTTACTATTAAGAAACTACTGTAATATAATTTATACTGTAACAAGCTGTTCCGGCAAACGTTGTTTTGCCATATAAAGTATTTCGCCCATATTATTTTATTGAAGTGACTAAATAAGTATGTCTCCATGGCAATGTCCATCGCTATCCCGTCGCACAAACAATGGTCGCCGTCAGTCTCGACTCTCGAGTTGTAATAATTTACTATTATTATTCAACATATTATGCACTTATCAATATAAAAAGTATTATTTTGTTGTCCAATTCTCAACCCTAGCCGATATGCTCGCTAAGATTCACGAAAATCGGTCGAGCCGTTTCAGAGGAGTTCAATTACGCACACCGTGACACGAGAATTTTATATATTAGATGTAATTTAAATATAATTTCAGGTAAGAGATACTGCGCGGGCAAACAGACAGCGTTCGGTTGGGACATGAGCGGCCAGTCTAACTTGACGGAGTTACAGATTATACTCAACAGGAGATTCCTTATAAGACGGACTAAGGAACAGGTGTTGGAGTTAGAGGAGAAGACTAGGTAAATAATAAATATAAATATAATAAATAATTATTATAAATCTGATATTTTGGAAATGCTTAATTTTTACCGTTATATTATCTTTATTTTATTAAAAAAAAATGCTAATCTTTGACCTTGTCAACATACGTAATTATGGCGGTACCAACAACTCGCCTAACAATCCTGCATCGCGCTATCAAAGTTTCGGAGAACCGCAAGATATAAACGTCGAACGACAACGTCAACGTCTGAAATGACATCAGTGGGCTTCGGCCTGACCGAGCTTGTTATTCGCTCGGTCGGAAGATCTACCTTTTCGGCCGCCACGCACATCGTTAAAGATTTTTCCCACTAACTATCTACTATGCACTATTTCCAGAGAATCGGTGTTACTAGATGAGACCCTCCTTGACTACTCTGCGCAGACGCAGCTCACGCAAATGGCGGAGGCGTGTCGCACCGCCTCCACAGAGAAGCACGCGGCGCTCATCACATACTTCAGCGAGTCCGCCAGATTCAAGATACCACCTGTTTGGTATGTACTGTACACTCGTACAAGTCTTTTTAACCAATATAAATAATATCAGCAATGACGGTTGTCGATATATCATTTGCCACCAGAGGGACGGTAAGATTTTTCGTGTCATATTGACATGGTGTAGCGCCATTCGTCCCTCATTAATTCACGGGCAGATGGCGGACTGAATTTAGTGGGCTTATGACAAGCCTATAGTAATTATTTCAAGACATTCACTTGACATAACCTAACCAAATTACGCGAGAGTTCAGAAATGTAACCCAGTATACTGGCCAGTGCTTATGACGTCTTGAATCCAATGCCATATTTCTTGTGAGACAAGTATGACGTATTAGTGGTATAATACTAGGCACTGGCAATAATGAAATCCCAACAAAGTCATATACGTCACTACATACTGGCTAGCGTATGACATCAATCATCATACATTAGCCAGTATAGTGGGATATATTTCGGAACATACTCTACGTAAGTCTGTCATGAAATATCCTAGCGGGACTTACAAAAACATAGTGCTTATCTTTAACTTTATCATATTCCAGTAAATACATAAAACAAACTCTTCAGGAGACAGACGAAAAGTTTTTAGTGTTCGCTCACCATCGCAACATGATAGAGGCGATATGCGACACACTGGACGAGGCCGGCGCACACTATATATGTATAGTGGGCTCCACGCCGCCGCAAACTAGAGCCGTAAGTAATATACACCTAAATTAATTATCTATACTCTATAGTAGTGTTGGTAAAAATAGCATTAGCAATAATAATTAATTGTGAAATGCAATAATTAAATTAATTGTACTTGCTGAAAAATACGATTGCTATATTATTATCGTAAGTAGCAACAGTCTGCGATCACGATAAAAATCACGTCCGCGCAGTTTCACAGCGTGGTGCTAACTTGTTATTTTTCACCCGATGCGAAATAATACTCGACGCGAGCGGTGCGATGCGAACCGATAATTCACAATGCCGCGTTTTTAGCAAATAGCAAAGCAATAATACTTAGCATGCCGTGACATCAAAATTAGCATGTTAATGAAATTATTAGAAAATAGCATTATTTCCCATTACTACTCTATAGTATGCCATATGGATAATTTTCCGTCCATATAACTGTATCTAAAATTATACAGTACAAGTTGTTGCTCGCGACTAAAAGCCTCCGCGTTCTATATATTTTTATAGCACCAAAGCGAAAGAGTACTCTTTCGCCCCGTAAGGGCTACTGGCGCCTGTGTGCAAAAAAAGGATTTTGGCGCTCCTCTAGGCAATTTTTTGGGTCCTTGGTTTTGGCGCCCCTAAAGATGGCGATTTGGCGCCCCTAGAGATGGTGATTTGGCGCCCCTAGAGGATGGCGCCCGTGTGCATTGCACACATTGCACATATGGTAGCGGGGGCCCTGTTCGCAAACAGCAAACACGACGGTTAAGACGAGACCGCATTGCACATATGGTAGCGGGGGCCCTGTTCGCAAACAGCAAACACGACGGTTAAGACGAGACCGCACTAGGCGCAACTACACTTTTCACGGCTAGAAGTTCTTTGTATCATATATTATATTGTTAAAGTGCCATCTGGTGTCAACCAGTGGAATAATTCGTAGAACAAAGACAACGTGAATCCTCCTACTCGATACTAGATGGCGTTAGGCGTAACATTCCACACTTGTTTACGTGAATCGGTACGTTCTAGAAAGGAACTTTCTGGAACTCGTCTCGTCCATATAAATAGCCGCAGGTAGACGAGCCGGACAATCAGTTCAGTTTGAGCTGTCTTCGAAATATTATATTAGCGTGACGTTATCCTTTCACATGTCTTTCTGTATTTTTAGGAGCTGGTGAACAAGTTCCAGGAGTCGGGGTCGTGTCGCTGCGGCGTGCTGTCTGTGACGGCGGCGGGCGCGGGCCTGACGCTCACCGCCGCCGGCCTCGTGCTCTTCGCCGAGCTGCACTGGAACCCCGGGGTACGTCGCACGCACACTGACAGATGAGACTGACAGCTGACAGTGACAGGAGGCGGGGTCGTGTCGCTGCGGCGTGCTGTCGGCGATGGCGGCGGGCGCGGGCGGTTGGCGGGAAACTAATTTATTACGGGATTGCCAAGTAGTACACGCTCAATATTGACCATAGATAATTATAGACGGACACAGACAATATTAACTTCCCAAACAAATGGCAGGTGCTGACGCAGGCGGAGGCGCGCGCGCACCGGCTGGGGCGGCGCGGCGGTGTGCGCGTGCGGTACCTGCTCGCGCGACGCACCGCGGACGACGTCATGTGGCCGTTACTGCAGGGGAAGCTCGATGTACGTACACCTCTACTAGTAACAAACAAAGTGATAATACTATCAGAGAAATTGATCCTGGATAGGCAAATGGCGGACCTATGTAATTTGGTTGCCTTATGTCAAACCCAGCCAGATCACGACCATAAAGTTAATATATACCTAGCGGAATAGAGCAACAAACTTGAGCTGTCAAACGTAACCGAAATTGGTTTTCATCTGTGTGAAAACTATATTGTGTACGTATACACTCACACAAGCATGATTGAACATGAATTCTATGAGATTAAATTGTCAACGGGCTGATCCGGGCTGACTGGACGTCAAAAAAGAGTGATGCTGTCATGTATCACACATCTCTTTTTTCCACGCAGTGTTACTGATAGTGACATCTCGCTTGCTCAGGCCTTTGTTTCTCTATTCTGCTAGGTATATTAACTTTATGATCACGACTTACATTGAATTGACATAATTCGACCAAATGACGTAGGTCCGTCAACTGCCTCTGAATCAATTTCTATGATGGTACTTTAGGGAGTGTGTCCCTTAGGCTGAAGTCTCGAAACCAGCCGCGGGCGGCGGGACGGGAGCGGCGCGGTGCGTGACAATATTATATAGATTTATATGGATAAGCCGTCTAGTATGCCGCACGCCGCGCGTCGCTTGGTTTTCGGGGCCTATAATCAATGCACTCTGTAATCTGTGTAAGGGTATATCCTTACACAGATTACAGAGTGCATTGTCAAAGTAGCAGCGGTGAAAGAGCTTTTTGTGATTTGTATGGCCCCAACTTTGTAAATCTGCAGTGCAAGACTGTCAACCGAAACATTACTGAAACCACAGATTAAGGATATATAGGTAGATGTAGTCTTAGCCCGTCATCGCGTGGCCATTTTGTGCTTATTTTCATACAAGTAGTGTGCGTTTATTTTCTTGAATATTTCTATTTGTCGATCATTTCGAAGCACATTTAAATCCAGAAAAGAAAGTCATTTAGTTCATGATATCGATAAACTATAGTTCAAGTAATGAGAATCCGTAAACACACGTAAAAAGCTATGCAACTTTTGTAGTCAAATTAGTAATTAATGTGACATTTTTAGCACTAATGCCTTACATAGCACGAATAAGGGATTATTAAACTTAAATATTATCCTTTTTAGCTTACAAAAATACCAATTGAAAAGTCCAAAAAACGTTGTTCAAAACTTACGTATTTAATGTTAAATCCACGTGTTTGAGGCATTCTTTGGCCATTCTTATGGTTTATAATTTAGCGGAACCATAGAACTCAACAATATCTAGCATAAAATGTTCAATAAAAACCTTTATTATCACTTTTATTACATGAAATATGCATACCGACTCCTTTGTTATGTCCTAGTAAGTAGGACATAACATTACACGCTTTTGACGCTTGTACACTGATATAAGTCTCTCCTGCTATAGTATCTCAATGACTGAAACTGTCTTTAAGCGCTATAGCGCACGTCATACTATAGGCGTAATCTGTCGGCTGATCTTAATGTAATGTGGTCGTTCCATTGGTCTGGGATATGCCTATGCATAAAATCTCTGATGAAACTTTTTTTGGATAACCAGTTTGGAAGTTGATTGTTTATTTTCATTTCAGGTTTTAAATAGCGTCGGTTTGAGCGAAGATACATTTCAAAATACAACTATGAAGCACCAGGTAGGATGTTTAAACATGGTAGTTTATTAATATATAATTATTTTACCAATCCAATTTATTTATTTCTTTATATTTTATTTTACAGGAAAGCAAGAATAATATCACACAATACTTGTCTCCGGTTTCATTGCCAAAGAACAAAAACGAATACATACCTGGAACAAATATAAGAAAATCTACACAGCAAAAACTATGCTTTAACAATATGAATTACAACAGCAATGAGACAGCGCAACAGAAATACAACAGCAACGAGATAGCACAACATAAATACAAGATCAATGAGACCGCGCAACAGAAATACAACAGCAACATAACAATAGAAAATTTTTGCAACATCGAAGCGGGTCCCTCAACACAAAAGTCATTCATGGAGGATGATGAAGATGATGAATTGCTGGCCAATTTGGATTTATGACCGCTGCTAAGTATAGGGTAAACTAATAGCATATCAGTATTCTCTATTTAGGGTAGGTTCCGAAATATAGCCCAGTATACTGGCTTGTGCTCATGGGCCATGGCGTATACAATAGACGTATGTAACTTGTGATTCGTTCATATAATATTATATACTTGTGCAATGACTATATGAATTCGTTGGGATTGATTATAATACTTTACAATTGTCTTGCCAGTGGATCACAAATCACAATAAAGAGTCAGATTCAAGACGTCGCATTGTGAACTTTGGTCAGTATAGTGGGCTAAATTTCGAAACACACGCATACTTTACTAATTACGTAAATTACTTACTTACTTACTTACTAATCATTATATTGCGTCTCGCTCTATCGTTTTTCTGCGATTCGCCCTGGTGGTGTAACGGGGAGCGAACGATGGTACAAAGATTCTCGCCTAATTTAATTTACTTGTTAAAAATGATGGTAGGAAAGATCTTACCGATTTCGCTGTGATATTACAGAGAGAATGCAAGTTGACAACATTAGCAGCTTTTTCTCTTAGGATCAGCCACATTGCAAACTGGCTGATCGACTGGTTTGGAACGCAGTCCAATACGCGACCCGAACAGCTTCCTTACTCCCGACAGAATCAGAATCGAATCTTTTCTCTCTACATCTTTTGCTGCTTCCGACATAATATTATATTATACTAGCGCAAAATCGTGCTGCGGCTCAATTTGGAACTAATTCGATCACAACGCGAACGGCTTTTCCCACTCCTGAGTCCTGACTCCTGGCAGCTACACTAGCGCACGATCGTGCGGTGGCTCAAATTGAAACGAATTAAATTGGATCAGGGCGTAAGGTTGCTGTTTACTGTTTGCAAAGTTTGATGTGCATTCTTTGTGGTCTTTTTGTAATATAGTTTGTTGCGTTTTCCTTAATTTATTATAGTCATTGTTTTAGTAGTAGAAAAAGTTGTAAATATACTGATTTGTAATATAAAATTTATGTAACAATTTATTTTTCCCAAACTACTAATGTTTAAATGCTTGTTTAAATCGTTACTAATATTGTCATTGTAAAAGTGTGTCTATCTGTCTGTATGTTACATCTTCACGCCGAAAACGCTAAACCGATTTTGCTGAAATTTCGTATGGATATACTTTAGAGTCCCGGGAAAGGACGTAAAATACTTTTATCCCGGAAAAATATACGATTCCCGCGCGATAAACGAAATTTGTAGCAATTTGTCTTTGTATGATAATATGTGAGAACAGTGGCTAGACTACAGACATAGATCAAGATAGATACCGCATGTGTATGTACTTCGCGTGCCATATCGCGCTCCCAAACGACGAGCAATGCTCGTCTTTCGAAAGTCTGTTCTTTAGTCTGCGCTTCACCGTTATTGTCAATCGGAATTTTAAAAATGCCTAAATGCCTAATTGTGCCGAATACGGCACAATTAGGCAATTTCGAATTTCTACAGCTCAATAGAGCTGTAGAAATTCGAAATAGAAACGTTGGCCTAGATAATGGACACGTTTCTTATCATCGGTACGTCACGGTAGGTAGGAAAAAAGTGGCACGCTCGTTTTCACGTATGTCTGTGGGCTAGACAGACGAGGACAGAACATTTTTTAACTGCATTCTGCAACATCTTTATACAGCGTAGATCTTACTAGTTCAATAATCTCCAAGGTCATTTTGATAATGACGCTTTGATTTGTTATGAAAAATGGCGGAGATGATAACATAATTACTACAATTATTATTAATGTAAAACGAGATGATTAATATGTCTTGGCGAGTGGCGACATAGTTCTGAATATGATATTGAATTGTACTTAACTACTTACTGTAACTTCTTGTTGGCAATTCATGTTTAATACAATAATTACTTATATTACATTTTTCTTGCACCATTCCACTTTATTATATAATTAGATTTCTTACAAAGTTATTATTTTACACGACCGGTTTCGAAAAAAACCTGATGATGATTTTGTCGAAACCGGTTGTGTAAAATAATAACTTTGTAATGCCGCGGCCGCATATGCGTGGTGTTTCGCGCTAAAACCGATACTATTGGACGATCTGCGTGTATCGTCCAATAGTATCGTCTCCTAGCACGAAGCTTCGGACGATAGACGCAGATGCGGCCGGGCCGTAAGAAATCTATTATAATAAAGTGTAATAAGTATATAATATAATTGTTGAATTACGACGTAGTTCTATCTTTGAACATTTTTTTACGTGGGAAAAGCTGTGACATCCCCGGCGGATTGGGGACATCGGCCGGGGTATGTGGGACTCCCCGTAGGATCTACCCACTGAAATCCCATGGTGTTCTACTTCCCGCTTAGGCATTTCCCCGCGCCCCTGCGACGAAGTAAGTACGAAGTACGAACACATCGCAGGACCTACTCTACCAACCAGTCTATGCTACCAACGGTGCAGTGTGCCTACGGACACGCTCCAAAGTATAATAATAAATTATTATAATATTTTTACTGTGAATAGAAAAAAATACATGTACCTCCTCGTCGATTAAAATCGGTGCGTATACATATTATATCGTCGATTGGACAAGACGTAAGATGGATAGTGATGGGGGGGGGGGTCCGGACCCCCAGGACCCCCCCCCCCTTATATACGCCCATGCACTACCTAATTACGTAGGTACAATCTTACGAGTTTCCTATTGCTATATTATGATCATTGATCACACTTAGGGCCGATTTCACCACTGACCACTTCTTGATAAAGTGCCGGATAGGCTATCCACAACTTTTTTGACAGATACTCCATACTCTATCTGTCAAGTTCAGTGGTGGATAGCCTTTCCGGCACTTATCAGGAAGTGGTGAAACAAGCCCTTACAGAGTACTTCAAAGAAGGTGGTTGCTTTACAAGGCGGTAACATCTGTTAAAAAATCACCGCACCCCAAAAGAAGGTCTAATGGTAAACAATCAAAAGCAAATTGAAAACGGTATGCCAGTAAAAACGTTTATTGCATCATTACACGCCTATAGAGGAGTTGTCTTCCACGACCACCTGTTGAGGTACTCCATCGCAGGGTCCCTGGTGAGCCAACTGCGCGCCGGCGCATTGCAGGCGACATTCGTTGGGGAAAGTCTCACCGCTGTTCGAGCAGACCGGATCAAAATTCCTTTTGCAGACACACGGATCATGCTTCGTTGGAATATCCTCCACTCTCTCGACAGTCTCGCAGCTGCCTCCGTGCTGGATTTCCAGATCTGACTTCGCCTGCTTCGCGCATCTCAGCAAACAAGGGTTGGAGTACGTGTGACCGTCAGTTCCGCAAACCGGCTTCTTCTCTTTGGTACAAACGCAGGGGTCGAGCTGGGCCACTTTGACGGTGTCCCTCTTAGATCTACATTCCCCGTCGTGGACTTTCTCGAGCTGTATGCTTTTTGCGCGCGCCTCGCAATCCATGGCACAACGGTTGGGGTAGGAGTTTCCGTCGGACGCACAGACTGGCCTGTAATCCATCGTGCATATGCAGTCGTTTGGGATATCTCGCCTCTTTCCACACTCGCCGTCGTAGACCTTCACGATGTCAACTTTGCTGCCGCGCGCCTGGCACTCCATGGCGCACTGGTTAGGGTAGGATTTGCCGTCGGAGGCGCAAAGCGGCATGAGCTCCATGGTGCACATGCACGGGTAGTCCGGAAGGGTTACTTCCCGCTTCTGTCTGCATTCGCCGTCGTGGGTTTTGACGATTTCGACCCCCCTTGCCCGGGCCTGGCAGTTCATTGCGCAGCTGTTGGGGTAGGTCTGGCCGTCGGACCCGCATACGGGCTTGAGCTCGAGGGTGCATATGCAGGAGTTGGGGTCACCTTGGATGCCGGGGAAGTCGCATCGCCCGCGTCTCTCGACTGCGAGGTCGGACTTGCCGCGAGTGCGTGCGCAATCCAGCAGGCACTCGTTGTTGTAGGTGGTGCCGTCGGTGCCGCAGACCGGTTTGAGGTCGCGGGTGCAGACGCAGGGCGGCAGAGCGGCGGATGCCGATATGTATGTGGCGAGAACGAGTGCGCCTGTAGAGAAAAAAAATACAGACGTGAATGTTTTATGTTGACAGAATATTGCCATCAGTATTTGGATAGGTGCGGCCTAACCTAAGGGTAGTATTGATGAAATGCTCTTAGTAATAAACGCTTTAAACTGCATCATATAAATTATCTGGAGAAGGTGCTTGATTAAGCGCCTCTTTTACGGTTGTGGGTTAAAGTAAACTCTGGGTTAAATATTATTTTAGCTCTTATAAGAATACAAAGAACTATATATAAGTACGATAATCATCGCCTGGAAACTTAAAATTTATGCAGATCTGCCTCCTGCGCAAGCGCAAGTTGACTGTACACTCTACCACAGAATATATATAATAGTACTGACTCTACCACAGAATATATATAATAGACTCTACAATCAACACATTACACATCACACAAATAACAGGTTAAATACAAGTTACAACTGGACATGTTATTTAATTTTTTTTAATTAAAGTAGGTAATTGGAATAATGTATATTAAGTTCTGTTGTTATAGGTCTTGGCCAGTTGGTGCGCCGCTTGCCCTATCCAGTATCCTCTGCGGCCGAGGACGGATCGCGGGGGGGGGAGAGGCATGTTTGAACGGCAATGGTGGGGCCGCAGAGGAAGAGGCAAGTAGGTATTGCGGTGCGCCGCTTGCCCTATCCTCTGCGGCCGAGGTGTGGTCGGTGGCAGAGCCACAGACCTGATCTGCCACATGGCCTCCAAGTAGCAGACTCGGGGGGCGTCTGCTACAGCCCTGGTGGGGGCCGAGGAGGAGGGCGCACGTGTCGTGCGCCCATCGTGGAGGCTTCGGACCGCTGGCGGGGTCGCGGATGTGTGTATCGTTCCCGTGGCCCCGTCAAAAGGCGGCGTGGCGGAAGATGGGGGGGGGTTTTAGTGGGTATACCGTGGTCTCATCAGCTACGGGAGTCCCACATCACCGCTCGGGTCGCCCCCTGCGCCTGGGTGGTATGCGTAATGCATTTCCCCCTCCGGAAAAAAAAAAAAAAAAAAAAAAAAGGTCTTGGCCAGTTAGTTTGATAAATCAGTGTGCTAGTAATAGTGTTATAAGTTGTTACTTGTTGCCCAGTATAGGTAGATAGCACGTAGATAGCTGCAATGAATGTTTTTTTTTTCATAATTCATAAAAAATCGGCCAAGTGCGAGTCGGACTCGCGCATGAAGGTTCCGTACCGTTATAGAGTTAATTATATATTTTATTTTATGACCACATTTTAATTTTATTGTTTAATATTAAAGTACACATAATATAATTGAGGATTTTGTGGAAATTTCAAGTGTCTATAATATTATGTTGCCATTATGGTAGTATGGGAGCCCCCTTTAAATATTATCTTTATTTTGTTTTTAGTATTTGTTGTTACGGCACCAGAAATACGGTAATCTGTGAAAATTTCAGAAGCCTAGCTAAGTATATTAATTACAACGGTTCTTGAGTTACAGCTTGGAGACAGACAGACAGACAGACGTACAGACAGACATCGAAGTCTCAGTAATAGGGTCCCGTTTTTACCCTTTGGGTACGGAACCCTAAAAATAAAGTTCATAATTGAAAACTCTACTGATTGTTTAAGATACTTAATAGTTTTCTATGATGTTAAAAACAACTTTCCTAAAAATTTAACAAGGGTTCGATGATCTCGCACATATTTTTCGGCATCGATTTATATGTCTATTATATAAGTCTATGTTTTTCGGTATTACCTTTCACACTCTTTTTCATTTTCCTACCAATATTATTATACTTTATTGCCTAGGTACCTAAAAATTTAACAAGGGTTCAATGATCCTGCACATTTTTTTCGGTATTTCGTTCACCCTCTTTTTCCATTTCCTACCAATTCAGAGGTTTGATTAAATTGTATCAAAATTAAAAACACTTACCTAAATAAATAATCATGATGGTAATGTATCTCTTCGAATGAACTGAGAAGACTGATAGCGGCGGGCAGATGAGGTGTTTATATACTTATTATACATTATATACTAACGGTGGTATGAATAAAAAAATCTTAGTGAAGGTTTTAACAGTTTTCTAGCTAAACTGTTCGCTAAAGTTAAAAACCGTCTTATAACACTCCATATGAATAAACGCTTGCTAAGCCTTCGCTAGCTTGAATACTGTTAGATGACGTTTTATAGTATTCTTTTTTTGGTAATGTTGGTAGTGTGCCAATTTATTGTGTTCAATCATCAATATTGTGTCAAATTCAATGAAATTCAATGAGTATTTTGTAGAAAAAAATACTTCAAAGGACACCCGAAAGGAATAGAGTTATTTCATGAGTTAAAAAATCTACTCAAAAAAAAATATTTAAAAAACACCATCTATTGACCAACAGGAATACTATCAACGCGCAGCGCCCTCTGCCCCTAACATGCAGGTACTAATAAAAATATTTTAAGTCGTCAAATGGATTTATTATTATCTTATTATATGTATACTTTTTGTCGACGAGGGCGGCTAGAAATTCCTTCAAAAATTGCAATAATGTCAGAAATCGCGATAATACTCGATATTTCGTCCATTTCAATCTCTTAAAATGGTCTTAAAGTAGGTCCGAGGCTTCACTAAAGTTAGCGAACTCCTATTTGACGTTTCGAGCCTAAACAACTGTTAGCAAACGTTTATTCATAACGATTATGCTTAAAATAGGTTTATATCAGGCTTATTAAACATGCGCTAATTTTTGACAGCTGTCACCTTAAAAAGGTGTTAGAGCACTGTTAAAGAACGTTTATTCATATTAAATTTTACAACAGGCTGATAAAGCTGTTGTAAACCTTCGCTAAGTTTTTATTCATACGACCGTTAGTATGTAAATATAAGTATATGGTCGTTGGAAAACGTCTGTGAATCCCCAAGTGCGTGAACAAACAGTTGTCTGTTGTTCTCGCGTTAGGAAAAGATAGAAAGTGCGTTTCCAATAAATGTTGTTTATAATAATTCTACTTACATTATACAGGGTGTAACAAAATTAGTAAGTTATAATACATACTTTAGAATGTATATGGGACACATACACACAATAAGTAGGACATATTGTGATGGCCCATGAGTCATCAAATGGCGCCGACACATTGTGTGCGGACCAAACATTTTCGAAGATGAACTTCGTTAAAAAAAATTCGGTCTCGACTTACCGATGAGCATCTCCAGGATTAAATTATAAATATAATACTAATCTCAAATATATAAAACTCAAAGGTGACTGACTGACATAGTGATCTATCAACGCACAGCCCAAACCACTGGACGGATCGAGCTGAAATTTGGCATGCAGGTAGATGTTATGACGTAGGCATCCGCTAAGAAAGGATTTTGATCAATTCCACCCCCAAGGGGTTAAAATAGGGGATGAAAGTTTGTATAAAATATTAATGTACCTACTTAGTTTGCTAATAAAATCTTTGAATCTACTTTTTAACGCGAGCGAAGCCGAAGGCAAAAGCTCGTAATAATATATTATAATAATAAAATAGCTTTATTAATTCCACAATGTAAGTAACTACGAAACAGTCTTGTACTTAATATTTAGATAGATGTGGACTCCCTCACCTGAGCCTCAGGGTAAAAGCCTCCTCCAAATTGTTCTACAGGTAGTTCTCTATCTTTTGCAGAGATAAACCTCAATTAATCCTGCGCTGGCCGCAATCTCGCCCTGGCAGGGCGAGATTGGCGCACGGGCGTCGGGCGGCCTCTCTTTCTCACGCCATGCGGACTGCGGTCACTTCCATTCCATAATAATCCATTTTGTGGCGTTGATAATCCATCGATTATAAATTATCGTCGTATCTGACGAGATGACCAGCCCACTTCCATTTGAGTCTTTGAGCGTACTGCAGAGCGTCTTTTATTTTTGTTCTTTTACGTATTTCTAATTCACGGTCGTCAACGGCGGTTGACGACCACGCAAAATCTATAATGAAAAACTGGTTGGCAATTATAAAGGCAAGACATTAGAGAACAGTAGAGAATGTTATTACAACCTCACAACCGGCCTAAATTTTTCGCCTTTTTTACCGAGTCTCCTGATTATTTCGAAGTGAAATCTGTCGTGTGAGAGACTAAACTCTAAAGTAAGCATTTAAGTTGATTATTTATAGTATTCTCTAATTCGTGGAAGGTATGGTTTTTCATTTTATTGCACTCCAAACATGACCAAATTTTTATTTCTAATGTGCCTTAATCTAGACTACAAATTTTTGCATTTTGTTCTTAATTTTTTTTATCTAAAATATTAAATTTCTTGTTTTATATTGTTGTTTTATGGTGTCTTTTATATCCTCCATGTTTAGAATGTCTTGTTTTTGTTGTGCGACTAGGTACATAATATCTTAATATCTTGTTGCATTTTAATAACATCTGCTCTATATTTTCGTCCATGATTCGATAACACAATGACCTCTATACAGGTGCAATTAAACCTACCGGCTACCGGCTAATTTTTTTCCAGGGCTTAGGTATCATTAGGAGAGTCCATATAACCAAAAAAATTGGGTGTTAAGTATTTTTTTATGACATATTTTATCCCATTTAAAATCGTTTCAGAACGGTCACTTTGAGGCGGTCGATATAGGCGGATCGCGGGGGTGACGCGGGGGGAGGCGCGCGCGCGGGGGCACGTCCGCGTCACGCGCCGCGCGGGCGACATGCGGGCGAAGAGCAGTGTCTATTACTTGTGGTATTTTTAGGATAACTTTCGGAAGCTATTTCTTAACATTTTAGTACTGAGTGATTATCAAAGAAAAAAATACGTTGGTAAGTTTATTTTTATTTTTAACAAGGATCATATTATTATAAAAATTTTGCAGGAAGGTTTAATTGCACCTGTATATTTCCACTGACGTTATTATTATGTTCGCCACCTCCTTGACACAGAAGTTTAGTTAGGTGTATGTTAATAGATGGCGTTGTTTTCTAACCACGACTCTACATTTTAGAAATATACGACAAAAACATTCTTCGCTTATTTTGGTCTTCACATTTGCATTGCAACGTAGAGAAGCTCGGCGGTTTGCGAAAATTGCGATGCACCTTTTAACATAACACCACGGGTGGTAGGTCTATCAATTCAATGTGTATCTTCTTATCAAATAAATAAAGTTCAGTATTAATGGGCCATTAAAAATGCATCGCATCGCCGCGTCACGTTGCAATGTGAGTTGACCCTAACCCTGATCTTCATATTGTAGTGACGAGGCTAACTTATATTGTGATGTTAATTATGAAGATTCAAGGCTCTACAAACTTACGGCTTACCTCACCAGTCACCTGTTGAAGACCGGTTGACCCCGCAACATGCAGTCACAGTATTCAAATATACCTATACAGTAGAGTAAATCAACCGGAGGGGTTAGTGCGAGTTTTATTCGATCATACGCATCGAGCACGTAACACGTTAACGCGAATTTGTATGGGATCAAAGCGGTATCCACGTTAGCCAGTAGATGGCGCTGCTTTGCTCTCATACGAATTCGCGTTAACGCGCTCGATGCGTATGATCGAATAAAACTCGCACTAACCCCTCTGTTGACCCCGAAACATGCAGTCACACTTCACAGTATTCAAATATACCTATACACTATACAGTAGAGTAAATCAACCATATCCTTAAAATCTAACACGCTCAACAGTCAACACTGACATTACTGATTACAGTGATCTCACTAACAATAATATCAACATTGTGTATTTATTATGTTATGAGTGACGTGCGTTAGGACGACTTGGTCGGTCACTCGCTCTACCTCTAGTTAGTAGTAGGTACGAAGATCTACTGTATAGAGTATAGACTATACAGTGTATTTATGCTGTGGTATATCCTATTGTTCTTTTATTGCGACTTATAGATAAAATAGATCTATTTTATATTAAAAGAATTGATTTCTAAAAACGCATAACTAACTTAATTACTACTACCACAGTCCACACCCATCAACTTCAAGTCACACCAGTAAGCAGTTTTTGCGTGACAAATATCAATTAGAGTTTAACGCAGGAACAAAAGTATTTATGAGTGTAATAAATTAGCTAGGCGCAAATCTTGTCACGTATTGTCGCCATCATTTCCTTGTAAGCAGGGGGTGTCCCTGCGCACTTGAAAAGAGAATGCACCTCTGACTGAAGCATAAGTAAAAATATTCTACTACTTTTTTATAAAATAAGGGAGCAAACCGTGGGTCTGGGTCACCTGATGGAAATTCGCCTATGGACACGCGCAACATCAGTAGGTAGGTAAGGGAAGCCCATGTTTAACATAATAAATTAAGATATTCAATAAATTAAAGTTTATATTCATTTATTAATTATATATTTGTAATTAAAATTATTATTATAAATGTTTAAGTTTACCTATTCTTATCTTTTATCAACACGATCTTTGTTGTCAATCGGCCGAACCCAATATACGATCCTAATCCGTTTTTACCAATCCAAGATCGATATTTCAATCCATATTTGTGTTTGAGTGTGCCAATAATGTATCCACAGATTGAAATTACAATCTGTGGTTGCAAGCCATCCATGGGAGGTTCGCTCTATGATTTCGGATAGCCCTCCGTTTGAAAATGACAGTTCGAGTGTATTCATAACCTATCTCACAATTTTGACGTTTCTTTCGATCGGTTTTATGATCCAAATCTGCAATCTTAGGAATTTCTCGGTTTTACTGTTTAAAATATGGATTTGTCTATACTCTCAAGCAGTGATAGTAGTGATTTTGAGGATCTCATACTGATCGTGCGCGAGTCCGACTCGTACTTGGCCGATTATTTTTTATTAGTTATAATTACCAGTATTGGACAAGCAACAAAAAAGCGGCCAAGTGCGAGTTGGACTCGCCCATGAAGGGTTCCGCAGCAGCAATAAGGTTTATTTTTATGAAATTAAAAGGTTTTTGATTTATTTTATGTTTCAGTCGATTTAATGAAATTTTGATTAAGGTTTACCATTTTTATGACGTATAAAAAAAACTACTGGCTAGATCTCGTTCAAACCAATTTTCGTTGGTAGTTTTTATAGTAATCTACATCATATATTTTTTTTAGAATTATCATGCCCCTACTTTAGAAATTAGAGGGGGGGGGACACATTTTCCCACTTTGGAAGAGTCTCTCTCGCAAACTATTCAGGTTGGAAAAAAATGATATAAGAAACCTCAATATGATTTTTAGAGACCTATCTATACATACCCCACACGCATAGGTTAGATGAAAAAAAATTTTTTTATTTCAGTTGTACCTATACCCCTAAAATTTTTAATAATTTTTCCATTTTTGCATCAAAATCTTAATGCGGTTCACAGAATACATCTACTTACCAAGTTTCAATAATCTAGCTCTAATAGTTTCGGAGAAAAGTGGCTGTGACATACGGACGGACGGACAGACAGACAGACAGACAGACAGACAGATAGACAGACAGACAGACAGACATGACGAATCTATAAGGGTTCCTTTTTTGCCATTTTGGCTACGGAACCCTAAAAAAGGGTGCGCTCGGTGCGCCATGATGACTGCCCGCTGCCGGCAGGTAGAAAATGAGCAATGGCATGTGTCAACTGTCAGCTTATAGCAAGATAGCGCGTGAAGTTTGTTTGTCAATTGTCAGTGCCATTAGAATTTAACGAAATACTCCTAAATCCGAATTTTGCGGATATATGTTGTCGACTCGAAATCAATATTTTTTTATTTTCTATTATTCACATAAGGTTTCGATCGAGTCTATCGTACCCCTGGACAGAGGGAAAAGATCGCAGGCAATCCGGCCAGAAAAAAGATTGCAGATTTCAATTTTTATTATTGAAACGTGGATTGGAGATCGATCTAAGGATTGGGATCGATCCGAGATTGAGTTCAATCTATGCATAAGGATCGAATATTGGGTTCGGGCGAATAGCTATAACTTGTGCAATCTACGAGCGCGCGGCGCTTTTAGTTGTGTGAGTGACCATATCTATACACGCGTACACGGCTCGCTCGCTACTGACTGCTCCGTCGGGTACGCACACTAACGAAAATGTCTATTAACAATTACAACTACAAATAAGAGCTACGCGCGCTCGTAGATTGCAAGAACTGTAGCTTTATAGAAATAACTAACAAGCAAACACTCGTTTACTACAAGTGTTGGAAAATCCATGAACTCTATAAACAACACAAATGCATACTTACATCTTACATTAAATAAATACCTATTACCTATTGATAAATATAATAAATGCGAAAGTGTGTCTGGTTGTCTTGTTCCTGCTGCCTTCACGCCTACGGGCCCTACCTAATGGCACTGACCGTGCATCATGCTGTATGCATACCCTTTCCTCGGTCGGCTTCACTCATAAGTCATAGTTTACACACTAGCACGGAAATAATTAGTACCTTACGACACTACTCAAAGCCACATGTTTCAAGGCCAGGGCCCGATCTAGTTAATTAGCAGCGGCGGCGCACAGTGTGATAAAAACCTCAATTTTGTTTCATCTCGTTTTTCTTTCAAAATACTATAGTTAATAGCTATACAAACATTAGAGTAGAACACCGAGATCGATATTATTTGTAGTTTTTTTGTTAAAGAGTGTCAAAGTTGGCCTTTTTCCGGGTCAAAAATTTGCATAAAAATTGAATTAAAAAAAAACTAATCAAGTAACATTAATTTTGTTTATACCAATTGAATAAGCACCTAATAATATACTTTTTCTCCAAATTTGGTTAACCTACTGTGATCAAGTAAGGAGGTATTAATTTGTTTATTAATTTTAGTTTTTAATTTTTAATTTCCCCATTAGATCGAATTAGAAAAAGTTTTAAGCATGACACGTTAGTGTGAGTAATCCTTTATCAATGTTATTAAAAATCACATTCTAATAACGTCTGTGTCAGAAGTTATATCAAATTCAATTTATATCCGGATTTTTAGTGACCTAGGGTTGTCACTAAAAGTCTCTTGTTTGATTTATCCGGTTGATAATTTATTTTCCCCGACTACTTCAGAAGGCGATTAGATACTGTTTGAGCGTATAAATTAATTGGTGTACGTTATATTTTTTTCACTTTTTAGATTATTTTTTTATTAGACCTGGATAAACGTGATCTTGATAATTTGCATATAGGGGCGATTCCATTATCGCGGGTGCAACAGTTTGACACACTTAAAGCTTCCTACAGGCAAAATGAGGCATATTTATTAATAAAATATCCCTTGAAGGGATACATTTTAACTAGTTTAACAATGACTTAGAAATGAAAACCTTCATCAAATGTTTGAAAGGCCACAAACAGGTCTGAAGTGCCATAGCCGGTGCAACCAATTTGACCCACCATTAAAAACTGTGATGAGTTCATATGTGAATACTGGTTATTGCGAAACTTTTACAAAATAACTTGCCTATATTTCAAAATAGCATAAAACAAAGAAACTATGTAACTAGATAAAAGTAATTATAATAATAAGTACTAGAAATTATTAACTATTTTACGATCGCGGGTGCAACAAAAAAATTCTCAAATCTCTTAAAGGGGAATTAAATCGTAATTCTCTAACAAATTTTAAAATTCTCGATATGGAATATATAACTATACTAATAAGTTTGTAATAAAACTGCACCAAATTGTAGTTTTTTTTTTATTTTCAGTTGTTTATTGGCCTGACAAAATTAATTGTCTAAATCACTAAAAACGATTGAATAGTGTAATTTATACAAAACATTTCGATGTATTGCTGTATAACTATACTACAACTAAATATTAATTTGAAATATATGCTATTTTAATTTAAGAATATGGGAAAAAACATCGCGTCCCTTAGATGATATTGCTTAAAAAGCGCTAAATTATTCGAATTTCATTTTTAACCGATAAAAGTTGTTTTGTTAGTTAATGCACATCTTCTTACGTATATTCCAATTGATAAATGTAATTAATGTCTCATTTTAAAAATTCTCGTTAAGGGCCGTCTGTAGCGGAATGGCCCATAGGCTACTTTCGTACACTATGTTTAGAATAATTAGGATTGTTAGCGTCCTCTGCCTCATGAGGCTATAAAACTTTTAAAGAACGTTGATTTTCCTCAAAAATCAGGAGGAAAATCAGGAGGACAATGAGGAGGAAAATTTAATATTAGCCAATGAGGATTGATAAACTGGAAACATCCAACCAACCATCCATTCATATTTATTGAATAATAAATTATTATTAATCAATATTTATTCTAAATAAATTAATAATCAATTATTATTAATTATATTATAGTGATAAACATTCCCTTTAATAAAGCGCGTGTAAGAAAAGGCATTAATTTGCAAAATAAAAGTATTGTATAAATCATAAACACCAGTAAGTTAAACATAATTTATTACACTTTTTAATACAAGCACTTCAATACTTTACAAGTACAATTCACTTACCTTTTTCTCATTTTCATAAATAACTTTGTGTTATTTATGAAAATGAGAAAACTTCTGAAATACTGGTAAAACTAATTAAAAACTTAACTTATAACGATATTTATTCGAAGAAGTACATTTACATTCGATTTGAAATTAATATCTATACTTTTTGTAACAAAAGTATCAATAACCGTAATATTATTGTCTATTTAAAGATAAATTGTTATAATATTATATTTTCTGTCAAAATATCATGAATTAATTAATAATAAGTTTAACTCACATAAATTATTGAAATATGTACTTCTCATAAAAAATTAAAATGTACAATGTTGAATAACAAAACAAGACCATAATTGTTACCATAAATCATCATTTTATTTACGACTATTATTGAAATAATAGTAATTTATATTCATCAATATAAATGACTTTTATTATTTTACCAAAACAGATAATATCTCACACGCGCATGAAAAAAGGTTTACATCCGGATATAAAAAGTGGCAACCCTGAACAAAAATTTTAATTACTCTGTAACTTTTGATTTAGACGTCATTAGAATATGATTTTTATTAATATTGATAAAGGATTACTCACTCTATCGTGTCATGCTTAAAACTTTTTCTAATTCGATCTAATGGGGAAATTAAAAATGAAAAACTAAAATTAATAAACAAATTAATATCTCCCTACTTGATCACAGTAGGTTAACCAATTTTGGAGAAAAAGTATATTATTAAGTGCTTATTCAATCGGTATAAACAAAATTAATGTTACTTGATTAGTTTTTTTTATAATTCAATTTTTATGCAAATTTATGACCCGGATAAAGGCCAACTTTGACACTCTTTAACAAAAAAACTACAAATAATATCGATCTCGGAGTTCTACTCTAATATTTGTATAGCTATTAACTATAGTATTTTGAAAGAAAAACGAGATGAAACAAATTTGAGGTTTTTATCACACTGTGCGGCGTGGTGAATTAGCAGAGGAGTGAGCTTAGCGGAGGACCAACTGCTTGCTGCACCCTATACCTTATTCCCTTAGCCCATTATTTCATAAAAAGGCCTGAAACGCACTTGCAACGGTTATTTTATAGTAGGAAATATTACCCCGAAAGTTAAACGGCTACATCAAACATCTTCGCGTCAACGATTAAGGGCCCGGGTTACCCTCGAAATTTTCATACATTCTTAATACCAAAATCATTTTCTCATGCGAAAATATTTAACATGTTTGAGTTATTTTTCAGCTTAAGATAGTAATTACCTAGGGTCCTGAACAAATTTTTTTTACAAAATATTTAAATAAGTACTAAAAAAAAATTTTTGTGTTTAAATATTTTTTTAGTAAATTTACTACTAAATATTTAAACACCAAAAAATAGCCAAAAACACTAAAAAATATATAAATAAATAGTAAATTTACTACAAAATATTTAAACTAAAAAATATTTTTTATTATTATTATGTTACATTAACTATAAATTAAAATTTTCTACGACATGTTCAATATGAGCTGAATGTAAAATTGCTTTCGCTTTACAGTTTCGTTGTTTCAAGCTCAAAAATGCGTCTGACAGGTATGATAAGTTTTTGTGTAGATTGTAGATTAGATGGTGTCTTAAGTTTTAGATATACTTATCAGTGTTTTTCAACGTGGAGGTTGATAATAATACATAAAAGAAAAATATTTTATCATACGAGGGGGGGGGTAAAAAAAGGTTGAAAAACACTGCTTTTATGCAGCTATCAATAAATAATCAGCCTAAATATTAGATTGGTCCATGATATTAGGTACCTAATATTTAACTAGTGAGATAATAATATGAGTAATCAGTAATTAGACATAATAATAATATTAATTTTTATAATAATATCTATGGACGCTTCACACCACGTCAGTCCGGCCCCATGCTAAGTACCTGAAGGACTTGTGTTACGGGTACCAGACAACGGAAATAATATATTTAATACTTTTATGCTATACATATATTTAAGATTTTTATCATATTATACCATTATACATATTATATTTAATACACATCCAAGACCCAGGAATATTGAAAACTTTTTTGTTCCGTTGGCGGGATTCGAACCCGCGACCCCCGGCTTGAGCTACGAAGTCGCCCACCAAAAGAGCCACAGAGGTGGTTTATTTACTTACGATTATTTTTTACCACGCATAAAAATATAAGGTCTTAATTTTTACCCTTTTAGTTTTCTTTGTCATATTCCTGGTAATGGTAGTATCATGTCATAGTCTACCTCAAGACAATACGAATAGAAAATCGTGTGTATGTCATAAGATGTACTTACCAGTATGTGGATCTAACGGACAGACATACGGTAATATCTGCGAGTTCCAGTGTCATGCTGACGAGTTATTGTTGAAGGAAAATATAAAACTACTAATTGTTAACGAAGATAGCTGCGAAGCACCATACCATACAGATTTCAGTGAAGTAAGTTACAAAATCCTTATTCCTTACTAATATTTTAAACTAGCTGTTGCCCGCGACTCCGCGCTTAGCGCGCGGTGGTTCCTATTTTCATGATGAAGGTACTTGTACTATTATCTATTCTGTGATGAAGGCTACATTAATACTGCAACATTTCCACGACAGTTGTACCTAAGTGTCTCAACTCTCAAGACACGCCGACGTAAAGTACGCCGCGTTTTAAACCTATACAAAATACGGGCGGAACGCGAGGGACGACACACTGACCCAATTCGGACCACGCCTGTAACAGAGAGAGAACAGAGACTACCTATATTATACACTTTCGCATCTATACTAATATTATAATAATTCTGAAGCTAGTTCGCGCTAATCTCAAGAACTACTGGTCCGATTTCAAAAATTCTATTTTATAATCGGTTGTAATATAATAATATAATATAATAGCTCCCACACCGGTTTCGGTGACGGTGGCCGGTTTCATTGAAACCAGGCCAGCTACGCAGGAGTATTTTTATAGTGCCCAAGTGTGTGCGCAGTACACAAGAGCACTCTCTATTCCTTTACTCTCATAACCCAGTGGGACGGACGGACACGACCGGCGAGAGATCAGGCGCAGGACCGACTTTTTACATGCCCATCCGACGCATGGATCATCTTACTTGTCAGACAATCAGGTGATCAGCCTGCATTGTCCTAACCAAACTTGGAAATAACATGTTTCCAACGCGGGAATCGAACCCACGACCTCCGAGTCAAGAGCCGCGCTCTGTACCACTAGACCACGGAGGCGTCTAAGTCGTCGGTTGTAATTTTCTGTGGTGCTACTGAGTAATGAATACTGCATAGCTTTTATTGCGGGCTTTGATCGTGGCGACCGAATCAAGAAATTCCGTAACAAAAAACCTAACACCTCATAACCTCTTCTACTTATCGAGTTTTGCATTACCTGAATGATGTCTCACAATATTATGTAGGTAATAGGTAGGTTATAGGTATGTTACTTACCGAAATATACCTATAGGGTGTAACAAAACAAAGTGATAATACTTTAGAGTTTAGAGTTTAGGGTGTGTATGCGTCCCGTGTTTGGTTCACTGTAAAAATAGCAGTGCTGAAAAAGCAAAAAAAAAAATTTCACAAAAAGTTACATACTGTATAAAAAATATATAAAAAGACGACTCTGTTGCACCTCAAGTACATCAGTAATGACAATGTTAGCACTTCAGAAAATGCTAAGACATTAATTGATCTATAAAAAGATAGTAGCACTTGTAAAATACATAAGATATGAACTTAATTTATTTTAACTGCACTCCAAAATTGAGGACAAACAAACTTTAGTAACATTTTATCGTATTTATTGTAATTTTATCACAAAGAAATTATATATAAGTAAAACTCAGGTACACTAGATTCATTGTCGTAGTCTTTAAAAACAACAGTGTTTTGTATAAAAATGAACGGAAAAGTGATTGGTAAGGGGATTAATTACGGTATCAAATTTTTTTGAAGTATTATAATTTTTGAGCTATCTTAATATTTTATTTTCCATTTCAGTCCTTCTTGTTGCATTGATGGCAGTATCATGTTATAGCACACCATACAAACGTGTTTCAAACAAAAAATCCTGCCCATGTTTTAAAATATACCTCCCAGTGTGTGCATCTAACGGTGAGAGCTACGACAATTTGTGCGAGTTCCAATGCGATGCAGACTATTTATTGTTCACACAAAATATTAAACTGGAAATCATTAAGAAGGACCGCTGTGACTCCTTAGACTTCAGTGATGTAAGTTACAAATAGAAAATTCTGGAGAGTATTTTATTCTAGGGGTAACCATGAACATAGAAAGAAGGCGGACGGAGTCTTATTATACACAGAACTGTGTCTTCACAGTCGGCCACGCACACATTCTTACGCCTGTCAAATGGTATGGATTAGCGTAAGAATGTGTGCATGCGGACCGTGTACATGCAGTCATCCTGGCCGCTCTGAAGACACAGTTCTGTGTATAATAAGACTCAATCCGCCTTTTTTTTCTACGTTCATGGGGGTAACTACATGTTGACATGTGATTCATGCAGTTTGTATATTTATTGCAAAGTACTCAGACGATTATTTGGCAGGATTTTTTTTAAGTATTGTTGATCAATATATTTTGATACTAGCCACACAAAAGTAGTAGTGAATAGATCACTAAAAAAGCTTAGAATCTGAACATAAATCTTGTTTGTTTTTCAAAGGGTAAAATGTTTAGTACCTTTAATAAAGTCAAGCATCTTGTATTTTATTAAAAGGAAAATAAAATATAAATATTTTAAAAATAAATATATTTACCAATACTTATATCACATATTCAATAATTTATCACAATATAATGCATTGTGGAACATTGTAATGTAAAATTATTATTTTTATTTACAGGGCTATGGCCAATAGTGCAATTGCAAATTTAAGTAAGAACAAGCTACGAAGCAGCAATTATATTTATTGTAAATATAAAGTTTAAAATGTACTATGTATTTTATTGTCTTCTAAGACACTACCATAAAAATTTTAAAGTATTTCTCTAACAGTGAACCTTACCACTAAAATAATTAATATAAACTAAGTACTACTTTCTACATTTAAAAATCATAGCTTTTTAATACTTTTTAACCCCATATAGCCCATAATATTAACTAGGTTTAATGTTATATATAGATATTATATAGCTCTCATATTTTTGACGGTTGAAGTTCTTCTAACTTATACTGTTTTCTAGTGAAGTTAGGATGGTATATATCGGGTAAAAATGCTTGGAGAAACAAATGAGTGATGAAACCAGTTATCCCCCAAATCTTGTGTTTCCCAGAGTAGTATATTGGTGCTATAACATCCTCGTCTATCACATACGCGTGGTTGTTAACATCGCACAGGGCTTGCATGGACACTGTGAATATTTCCTCCACCTCATCTATGTTTGCAGTCAAGTTATTCATGTCAAAGTTTTTTAACACCCCTACTACTGGTGTTAGGCACATTTCTTTCTTATTATTAGTATAAAACGATGACATTTTGTACCATACCTCCACATCGCTCCGCGGGAACCCTATTTCTTCCTCGGTCTCCCGTAACGCTGTGTCCGTTGTCGTCTCGTTTCCTTCCATTTTACCACCGGGAAAAGACACTTGACCACTGTGTTTTCTCAGATTGGACGACCTCATGTATACAGCAAATGGACTTCGTTATTTTGTATGCAAAGGGGTACCAATACCGCAGCGTTTAGTTTAGGTTTCTCGTCTTCTGATGTAAATACAGGTAGAATTTTTAAATTCTCTATACATTTTTCCCGACCTTCTGCTGTTAATAATTCTTGTGGCAATAAAGACATGATAAAGTTAGTATTTAGATTTAATTTGTGAATATTTTCAACTGATTTACACAAAATTAAAATAAAAATAAACTGCAAAAGCTTTGACATGTTAACTGACGGTTTTTTTTCTTATTATGGCACTTCGGCCTTGGCCAGTGTCGAGTATAATCTTTCACATTTCACTCTTTCACTGTTCACATTCCCGGCAAAACTCCGAGTTTTTCTTATCAGCTGAGAACTGTCAGTGACTGTCAGTTCGCAGTTGTCAGTGTCACCATCACACGCAGAAATTCTAAAAATTATTGTTTTGATCAAAAGGTGCGCGAATTATCATTTAACTAGCCAAATACCAAAAGCAGTCATGCGGAAGTGTTCAAAGTTCAGTATTACATGTTGTATTTCCTCAAATAAACATATTATGTAAGAAAAAGAATGGCGTCTACAGCTTTTAAGGTTCAGAACATTTTTTCGGCCGCATCTCGAGAACGGTGCTTAAAAAACTTTAAGAATATACGTGTTCCTACAATATCTAGATCAAATATCGATTTAAAGTCACTGCCCACCGCCGCTGTATTAGTACCACTGTGTAGTATAGACGGTTATCCCTCATTACTATATACTGTGAGGTCATCAAATCTGAAGAGCCACAGCGGACAGGTTTCTTTCCCGGGAGGCAAGACAGACAAAGGCGAAACACCTATCGAAACTGCCTTAAGAGAGACTGAAGAAGAAATCGGATTACATCGAGAAAATGTCGACATTTGGGGCTTCGGACCGTCATTTCCGGGGAGGAACAATAAAATCATGATCACTCCAGTTATAGGCAGCATTATGGATTTAAAAGAAGAAAACTTAAATATTAACAGAAACGAAGTGTCTGTAGTGTTTGCAGTTTCATTAGAAACATTGTGCAACCCAAAAAATCAGTTTTATACCCAATTTCAAAACGGATATATCTTACCTGTGTTTATGGCTAATGGTTATAAAATTTGGGGAATCACTGCAATAATAACACATGTGTTTCTTACCACATTGTTACCAAAAGATATTTATTTAAATGATTGGAGCTCGAAAAAGATTCAATAAGAAAATTTTACCAATGACTAATTAAAACAGATTTTTTTATTACAAAAGTACATTTTTTAATTTATTAAATTTTTTCTATTCATACGTATATTGCTCTGTTGTAATTATAAAAATTTATGGATATATAAGTAAATTAAACAAATAAGAAAAAGAAAGTATGAAAATTTTATTAAAAGTACAAAGCTATATATTATCACAAAAGCTAAAGCTATAATAATTATTTCATTCAAATTTCAATATTATAATCAAATCAAAATCACATTTACAATTATGGCCACTTTATGAAAATAATAAATATATATAAATTCAACAAAATCGCAGTAAGCCCGAGTGGTGAGTAACAATAATTATTTTTCTTCTTGATGAAAACTATGACAACCTCACTATCAAGATGCAACAAAAATTATTTGGGCCCTTTTCCATACATTTTTACCTGTGTGATCTCTCTTAAAAATATGGAAAATAAAGCTTAACGTAATAATGTGCAGGCACATTTTGGTACAAATTATGCCTAACATTTTAATGATTTCTGACTGTACTTATGCTGCGGCCGCATATGTGTAGTGCTTGCTAAAATCGATACTATTGGACGATCTGCATGTATCGTCCAATAGTATCGTCTCATTGCACAAAGCTTCGGACGATACACGCAGATGCGGCCGGGCCGTTACAGTATGAGAGTTTATGTAATATGTCTGTTTGAAGTTTAATTTTACTCTCATTGTTTGATGTTTCTATCTCAAGGTATGCAAGGTTGTGTATTTTTAATTTTAAATTATTATAAATTAATACCTACCTGAGAAAATTACCGATTGTTATCATAATAATTAACAACTTAATTACCTCAGAGACATTCTTTGCATGTATTTTTAATCTCAAACATAGTGTTATTATTTTATTAATTCATCAAGCCCCAAGAGGCCACATGCGACCTCGATAACACAAGATAAGCTATTGTGTCTCGTTTTTCCACGATCAATGTATGATCTGTTTAAAATCTTTATTAAATAAATGGGTTTGTTAGGTGATAGGTGATTTTTTAAACAAGTCCTTTAAAGTTGTGTCTATTTGTTTCTATTGTTACTTAATCCCCGTCGATCGTGGAAAAACGAGACACAATAGCTTATCTATTGTTCTCGCGGTTGCATGCGACCGCTTGGGGCTTGATGAATTAAGACATAATAATTATTGTAAACTAAAAGAAGAACAAGTGCAAAAATCAAAACATACACAACCCAAAAGAAACAGCAGGATTAAAAAAATAAAACTCAAATAAAAAATAATATTTATCCAGGTTTATTTCTTAACATAACATTAACACCTAGTATTAATATTAAATTTTTATACATTATCCAAAAACGAGGTGATATTTTGCCATTCCTATTGTATATGTACTAAAACTGTTTCACCATACAATAATGTAAATTATATTTAACAAATAAAATACCTTTCAGATATTTGTCGTTTAGGTGGTTTAATTTAAAGCCTCTCTTACTAACTTATGATAAAACAAAGCAATGGTGGGTAAAGTAAAATTAGTGCACAATCATTTTTTATATAAAGTAACGTAAATGAACGCAGATCTAGCCGCAGCATTCGTGCCGATGCGCGCGTATGACAAGTATACTTCACAACAAGATTACATAATATATCAAGATAGCATATGCATTGCGGAACGAATTTGATTCCACTTTTTCAGATTTTAAAGGAGATTTCCAAATACTGTCCTATTATCCGTCAAGAGCTTTCGTGTCTAGACATTTGTGGTTTCATAGTATATCGAAAAAATATGCTGTCATTTTTTAGAACACAATAAAAACTTTACAAGATGAACAGACAACATCGGTGGGCACTTGGTAAAGAATTTTCTTAACCATCACCAATTCCAATTTTTTTTGCGACTTAATCCTACTTTGACTACACCATTGTAAAGAAGCAGTAATATTATTTTCCAGTGCTAGGAAATATATGCAAATAACGGCAAAACAGTTTAACGTTTAAGTTTATACCGGCACTGGCAAGCAAAATATTATACTAAGTAAATATATATTTTATACCTTTGCAAGGTAAGATAATATTTTAAGAGGCAGGCAAGAGATTATAATATAAACAGCGATAACAATTTTACTTTAACCATTCAAGAAGGCAGAGGGTGATACAAAATTGTGGGGAAAAATAACTACAGGACTAAAATAAAGTGGTCAAAAAATACTGTAAACCAATCTTAAATTCTAAATTGTGAATATATTACAAAAATATTTCAATATCCTTATTCGTTGTGTCTATTCTAATCCTAAAAAAACTAATTAAGTGTACGTTTTTATAAAAAAAAATGTTTCGTACCTCTGCCATTGAAAAAAGTTCAGGCAAAGAAAAATTTTCTCATGGAAACCAACATAATGGCCACAAACACCCCCGTGAAGAGGTTTCAAGTAAATACTTATGAATACGAAAACATCCAGTCGATAAATAATCGTCTAAGTGTAGAAATAATTTAGAATATATTATACGAATCCAACTTTGTACGAATCTATTGAAATATCAGTCAATCGTAAAAACTTTTGCGATCAATTTGAATATATGTAGAACTTGAATGTCCGGACTCTAGTCAAAAGTATGTCATGTAAAAAAATTTAAAATTGCAATTGGCATTTTAAGTAGCAATATTTTTATGTTGGCAACACTGTGCCGTGTGTTGCCGCGTTACTGCTCGGAGTTATTTAAGTCGTTTACGTCGATTGGAATGGAAGTCGTGAACGTTGGCGTTTCGAGCTCTTCATGTTTCTTCATTTTCAGTGCCTGGAAGTTAAAAAAAAATTGTATTTATGTAACAAATAAAGCATTTTCACCCGACTGCACCAAAAGGAGAGTTATTTTTCAACTGTACAATGTACATTGTATTTATGCATATTTTTAGCGAACTCTAGTTGGTTTTTAACAATTGAGTTTAAGGGGCAAAGCAGTTGGGTCATATTTTTTTTAATGGTTAGGTTATTTATTAAAGATGTCGACGAATATAAAATTTTTGTCATAGTGTATTTTTAATACAGTAAAAGGCTCGTGCAACATAAACGTTAAAACATATTCATTTCATTGGAAAGTTAAAACTGTGGGGGCCGAGAGGTGTTAAGTCAAGACCAAACCTGTCATTAGCAAATAATTCTGTAAATTAAGTTTTATTTCAAGCATTGTATTATTACCATAACCTAAACCACGGTTATGAATGAGTGACGTCACAGGAAGCGAATTTTTTTGTAAATAAGCCATGAAATTATTTGTGAAAATCCATTTTAGCTGATGAGTCAAATGCGTGTCAAATTGATAAATCAAGATAGAACAATTAATAATGTGGACAATAGGCAATTTTCATGTTATAACATAAGAATGTAAAATAACTTTAATTATATACTTTTTGTCATGAGGAATGCAAAAATAATGTTATTTTTTTATAAAATCGTACGATTAATTTTATATATCTAATTTAAAATTTAAGTTTTATTATCTGTATATCACGTGACCCAAAACGCCGACCGCCATGATTTTCTGTATGACGTCATTTGTACTAAAGCAAGTTTTTGTTTGTGAACAACGCGTCACGTCGAAATTAACAGTATTTAAAACTATTTTGAGCAAATTTTGAGACCCTTAATTTATACGTAGTATTTCATAATGTTATTTGCAATACGAGATTTAACATGGACGCTCGATTTGAAAGCCGAAACTACAAATCTACCGAAAATACATGCGGTAATGATTGCAAAGTTCTTTTTATACAATACCGATTTTATTTCTGCAGAATGCAGAAATATCAAAACGGCTATGTAAGTATAGTGTATTTAATTTTCTAAAACTATGTTACGACAAAATTATATTGTGTACTTTCGGTCTTATGGTGGTTTTATGGTCGGTATAACTTTGGTCTTTGACATAACAGTTTGACATTTCTTTATTATGGTACTTTTGACGTCACAAATATGTGGAATATGGCGGTCGGCATTTTGGCGCCTATAATTTTCGACAATATTTTGAACTTTTTTCCCTGCTTACAGGATAAATATTTCGCAAAAATAAAAATTACACTTGACTGTCACATGGTAAACGAACATTTTAAAAAATATTTGAAAAAATAGTGGAATAGCCTATTCTTTCAAGAATCAAAATTTTATGGCACAAACTTTATCCGCCTTACCAGAAAAACTTTCAAAAGTAATTAAGATATATTATTGGTACAGTTAACAGTAAATCTTATATTACGTTTTCTTTTTATAATGGTACAATTTAAATTTCGAAAACTAAAAATCCGTTGTGCAAAGTCTATGGTTGAAACTTCAACTCAAGCAGCGCAGGAGACGTTTTTATCTATGAGACAGCCGTATGATATGGTTATTTCCCTCTCTTTCACCCACATGATTGTGACGTGATTCACAACACACAACGTACCGGTGTCGTTTCGTCTTTGCGTTGTCGCGACAGCGTCGGCGACATGATCAAACCTTTTGACGATTGCTGTGGTATTAAGATACATGATAGAAAGAAAGAAGACAAAAGTTTAAAACATATTGAAACCAGAGAGTATTTTTTTACACAGCAAAGAAGAGAGTAATTGTACATAGAAGATAGACAATTACGAATATAATACTAGTAGTTGCATTTTAGCACTTTCTTAACTTATTTTTTTTGTCACTAGTGTTAGCTAGTTTTATTGCTATAAAAAGCTAGCATTATTAGTTGACAGCTAAAAGCCATAGAGAAAAAAAACTGAATATAGAAAACTTTGACACGTCCTGTCATTTTGACGTAACATAAAAGGAGGTTTACCTGTTGGAGTTTGTAGTGGTTGATGATGTCTTGGTCTGCGGGACAGCTTTGCGTGAATGCGTCCAACTGGTACATGTGGTACATGTAACGCCAGAGCGCGCGGAAACTCGTCTGGAAAGATTTTTTTATTTTACAAAAAATGCACTGCGTAAAGGTTGGTAGAAATGAAGAATGGGTCACGTTGTACACATAATAAAAGGCCTAAAACTTTTCGTCCACTTATGGAACGTTAACCACACAACATACAAGGCACAACATATTAATTTTTAAGTATTCGCCATTTTGCAATTTTTTTTTTACTACCCGCAATTTTTTTTCCAATATTTTTTTTTGTAATAAAGGTACGTAATTATTAGTTTATAGTTATAGTTATTCTTACCGGTATTTCGAAGTCAACAAAGTATTTCCCCGCCACGCGGATATGCTGTAGGCGCGGCATCAGCTCGCAGTCAAAACAGCACATCGTGTCGCCCGTTAGGAACCTGAAAGTGACACAATGTTTCTAATAAGATTTCTCTTTATAACAAAAAACTTAAATATTGATTGCTCGGCAAAAATGGAAGTGGGAGGCAGTGTTCGATTTTCAGGTCTTTAGATGTGGATACGCTATTGGTTGATCGCGTTCAGACAATGACACTGTTGGTTGCTATTGTAAGGTATTGCATAAACTATATAGGACATGACCTACATAATTTGGTCTCGTTATGTCCAACCCATCCGTTGCAGATCACAGCCACTGATTTGACATAATCCGACCAGTTGACGTAGGTCCGTGAACTGATTATGAATAAATTTCTTCGATGGTATTATACGTATAAGTATTGCCGAATGATCGTTAAGCGCGGTCGATCTCAATATTTAATTTAGGCATGTCATTGGCAAACTCCTCCGGAATTACATTAAAAAACCGGCCAAGTGCGTGTCGGGCCACGCGCAATACAGGGTTCCGTAGTACCGCTAGTTTTTGAAATTTTTTGTATGGTCAATAAATGTACATTTATAACATGTTTGACACTACTAACAACATCATCTCAGTTACTTTCAAAGGAATTTGAACGAAAAGTTCCTTTATACTTCGCCGAATACATTTTTTTTAGTTGATCGACTATTACTCAACAACTTATGAAGTCTTCTTAGCCGTGATCGTTTTGCTTTTAAATTCAGCATATTTCCTACTCCCGTGAATTTTTTCACATTTCCAGAAGCAACCGTTTAGCTGGTAGAAGGGGGGGACACTGGACTCTAACGATTTTTTCCACTTTAAAACTTAATATTTCACAAATGGATCCCTAAATCGGAAAATGATCTATGAATACTCATAATATTTTTAAAAAACCTATCCAACGACACCCCACACGATGGGGTGGGCGCGAAAAAAAAATTCAATCCTGCTTGATGTGTAGGGGAGGTACCATAATAAAAATTATTTTTTAAATATTTTGTGTACCATTTTGTCGGCATTATTAATATGCCAAATAACAGCTTTGTAGGTCCTATAGTCTCTGAGCAAAACCGCGGACAGACAGACAGACGGACAGACCGAAACTATAAGGGTTCCTTGTTGACTACGAAACCCTAAAAAGAAGAGGCGCAGTACCTGGTCCCTCTGCGCTCGAGCAGCCCGTCGATCCTGGAGAGGTGAGCTCGCAGCGCCGCAGATTTCTGTTCGTCCTTGCGTACCAGCACCAATTTCAATTTCGAGTACAGGTTCTCGATCAGTGACGCTACTTCTTTGTCCTGGAAACAAAATGGCGGCATTTTTAGTATTTGGCATTTATTGTGACGGGATTGTTGCAAGTACACTTAAAAGAAGATCTCCTTTAAGCACATTTGCAGGAATCCCGTGTTGTCATACCTTATCTGCATTAGGGGATATAGTTTTAGAGCGTTGTCAAAATTTAGCACACTTTGACCTACTAGCACCACTCTGGATTATTGTTAAACCTGTGGTAAAAAATCAGGCCTTCCAATTAATTTGTAAACTTTGCTTAAATAAGCACATCTCGATAGAAAGTCTTAGTTGAAATGATGGAAACATTTCAACTAAGACTTAAATTTACAACGAATCCGAAACGGCTGTTGGCTTATACCAAGTGTATAAGCTTCTACATACTTACCTACTAAACTTTATTCTTCCTACGCCAAGTTTCTGCACAATACTTTTCCTCGATTCTGAATACTCTCAAACCATCGTCCCACGCGAAAAAGATACAATCCTCATCACCTTTATGAGTGGCAGTCTTCCACTGTGCGTTTTTCGCGTAACTTTCTGCCGCGCACTGTAAAACTCTGGAATTAACTGTCACCGGCAGTATTACCGGACCAATACGACCTGCAAACCTCCAAGAGAGCGTATTCCCTCTTAAAAGGCAACGCACCTGTAGCTCTTCTTATGTTGCGAGTGTCCATGGGCGACGGTAGTTGCTTTCCATCAGGTGACCCGTTTGGTCGTTTGCCCCCTTATTTTATAAAAGAAACCAACCTGTACAAATAGATTGTGTCCCCCTGGCACCGACTTCATGATGTGTCGTTCAATCTTCTCGTTCTCGAGGATAGCCAGGCCGTTGTCTATGAGTATGGGCGGGTGCGTCGCCTCGAAGTTGGTGCGGAAGTCGGGCGGGGGCTTCTGCATGTCGACTGTCGTCACCTGCAAGTTTAAAAAAAATATCTGTCAGTACTGACATTTGGCAAATCACTACGGATGCCATTTTTTAAGTAGAAGAAGCAGAAGTTGAATGTTCCAAATTAATTGCACTACCAGTGGATGTTGCTCATAACATAGGCTCATAACATCATTGCGCCTAAATTAGTTTGCCAGTTGCCACGCAAAATCCATTTCTTTTTGCAATAAAAGCGTATGGTCTGTCTGTCTGGTCTTTTAATCCTCGCAGAGTATTTTCACGTGCTTTTTCATTTCGCCTTTTCTTTCCATGATTTCACATCCACAATTGCATTAGTAGCCAAAACTCAATACGCAGAACAAAATCATGTAATGGGAATGCTTTCTATCACCAATTAGACTTACTTTTAGACTGATGGTTTTCAATTCTGCCAATAGGTAGAGGTCCATGAAGTACTCCTGACAGAACAGGCACGCTCCTTTTCGCCTGCCATCGATCGTCGATGCCTGAAAAAAAAACAAACGCTGTTTTAAACATTGCAATTTTATTTAAAGTCATCTAGAAAATATGTTTGTTGTGGTTTGTGGATAGTAGTCGAGATCAAACTTTGATCTCGACCACTAACCACAGCAAAAAATAGAAACACATTCTTTAGGGTACGGTAGTTCTACTCTTTATTAGATTGGTATCCAAAGGGCAGACAGTCATAGATCGTTGAGAGTTGAGACTAAAAGGGCGCGTTCCACCTGGCGTTGAAAACGATCAAAACGCTAAAAATAGGAGGCATTTTCAGCGTTTTGATCGTTTTTAACGCCAGGTGGAACGCGGGGTAAATGTGACCCCATCAGATTTGGCCCTGTTACGCTCCATGGTACCGCTTGTGAGAAATAGCTGTAACCTATTAGCGGTTGCTGGCTTGCTGGTGATTGTCGAATCAACAGAACAACATCTTTTCACTATAAGATTTTTCACTATATATTTAAGACATAACATTATGTATTACCAACTTGGCTTGTATTATACACTTGGCTGATAGATAATGTTTTTTTCACGCCGTCCACTTAAAATAGATGAAGACCTTCATTGTACGTTCACAACTCTATAGTCTATAATTCTCTACTCTATAGCTATTGTACTATCACTACCCCGTGACTTATGTTGCCATTCAACATGGTCCACACTAATGAACCTCTTGTCTGTACTCTGTACACAGTTCATTCTGAAAGACCGACGCATAAATTGAACGAAATGTTAATAATTTATAATCCATGTAGCTTCATTGTTCGTACATTAATTATTATTTTATTGCAAATTGCAAAAGAGCAATTGAGGTTTTCCCTCTGAAATAAAAATAAATGAATCTTCTTCAGCAAAACGTATGTTCCTTTCAATGAAAGACCGCACTCACAAAGAATCATAATTAAGGCCGTCACAGACTTAGCTATAATATATATTAATATGTTTATAGCTAGGCATATTACTATATATTTTCTATACAATTTTCGCGTGACCACACACTCAGCTAGCTCTAATATATATTTCTGGTCTCAGTGTGTTTAGTACGGTATATATAATATATTATAGCTAAGTCTGTGACGGCCTTTAATGTATATTTTGAATTATTTTGACATAAGCTCCATACATTTTCTATCAAACTCTTCATTATATTAAAGTTGAGTAATTGTAAAAGTCTTCGAGTACGGCCGTTAGCCGTACGTATAACATTATGGCCGGCTTACCTTATTCCAAAATCCAATCCAGTGATCCAATCCAGCGCTTTTTAGCAAAATTACATTCCAGTACACGCTAATACATTATTCCAATAGTAATCCAGCAGAAATCCAGCATTAGATTGGAATAAAGTTAATTGGCCATTATGTAATACTATACTAGATGAAACCCGCAACTCCGATGCGCCAAAATTCGATTATCAAGTGGTAACCGTACATTTTTCGGCATAAAAAGTATCCTATGTCCTTTCCCGGGACTCGGAGTATCTCCATACCCAGCAAAATCGGTTCAGCGCATCTTTTGCATTTATAATATTAAGTATGGAAGTATGGACAGTATTACATATTTAACGTTTTTTAAGCAGCAGGTATGCAATACAAGCAGCAACGTGTGAAGATTAGAAAGTAACATATAAGCCCTTTGACCTAAAATCGGCAGGGCCAATGAATCATGAACTAACAAAGAGCATTAACTATACAATAGAGCTTCATTTGCATCAAAATTGTGGTTTTAACTTTGTATGGGTTAAAAAGTAATACTACGCTGTACTTGTTAAAATGTTATTAGTTTTTGCAGTCTGACTGAAATCCAATTTCACGGTCTAGTAGTCTAGATTAAAGTTATTTGACCGTCAATGAAACGTCTAGAGCTAGAGACTAGTAAATGGGACTTAAAAATAAATAACATACTATCCATTCAATCTATTTCTAAGTTGGCTCAATAATACTACAAAACTCCAACTCCACTATTTTAAATCCAATACCGTATCAAGACAGCTATGATGCAATCTCATACTATCAGACAATTATCACAAATAACGCTTTTTTACTACAAAACAATCGTTAAATGCAGAAGTGAATATTGATGCTAACAAAAGTGTATCAGAACTTGACTGTAAGATAATCGAACCACATTTTGATACTCTTTAAAAATTGGTTAAAAACATTGACTGAAAATCGGTATTCTGATTTCTGATACAGAAAAATCGGTACTCTGTAAGTAATAGGATTATTTAATCGACTTAATATTTCCAGAACTGCCCAGTTTTTGTGTATGTTAGTCTATTTCAGTGTCTGAACAAATGTGCCAAATTTCAAAAGTGTATGTATGTATGTACTATGTAAGTATGTAACGTATATGTATGTTTTTATGTTTGTGTTCGCATATCTCCGGAAATACAAGTCCGATTTAAGTGATTCTTTTTTTCTTGTACTAGGTATTGTTCAACTTCAGGAATACTTCAAGTTTCATCAAAATCGGTTCAGTAGTTTTTGAGATAAGGCAATTTTAATTATTCTCAATTACGTACAATTTTGAAGTCGGTTTTATCTTTTTAATATAATATTTTTTATCACAATATGTAAGGTTCGATATGTTTCGATTTATATGCGTCCGCCCAAACGCGCGGTATGGCGGCTACACCGCAGCCTCCGCAGGCATATAAATCCAGCCTAAGCTGCGTTTCCACCAGAGATGTGTTGCGAGGAATATGTTTTTGAGAACCAATAGAATCGCTGCGCTGAGCGAGGTCACGTCAATGAAGCGATTCTATTGGTTCTCAAAAACATATCTCAGGTGGAAACGCCGAACGCGGCTTAAGAGCAAAGCACCGGATGAATATTTGACTGCAAGCTGAACCTACAATGGACATGGTGTCACCACGACGACGTACGGAATAGAAAACCAATAGCGATGGTGCGTAACGCGGAGCACCACAATACGATTAGAAAACTCAATAGCACATTGTCGACACTCGACACTGAATACGCTGAATAAGTGAATAACGTTAAACTGCACGTGATGGAGTTACATCATGACTCATTATGACCATGAGAAAATTGAGGATAGGTCATAGGATAAAACATGGAAATAATACTAAAAACAATAGTACGCAGCACCCGTAAGCGAAACGGATAAAAAAAAACAACCATGAGAAAATTAATGATGGTCATAGAATAAAAGGATGGAAATAATATCAAAAGCTGAAGAAGGCAGCAAGGGCAAATACCTATTAGTCAAAGAGATTAAAAAAACAATGACCTCTCCAGGATTGCCGACTAAAATGAAACCGAAACGGCATGTGCAAGAAGGCTACATTTTCATCTGTAAAAGAGTGCACAACGCAGCCAAAAGATTAAAGATTTACTGTACATAAAAGTTACTTGTAGGAACCATAAAAACAAGCACTATTATAATATAGCCGTTGTAGTTAAAATAAGACAAGAAATGGTTCTCTATAAGTTAAGACCAAAACTCTGCCCAACACTAAACATGTTTAGTGACTGGGTTAGCCTCGCATGCCCTCACCACTGTTTTAGTTGCAGTAATGCAATATGAAATTTGTATAAAAATAAAGTAAATACAGTATACATTATTTATAGCATCACCCATGCGCGGCAAACATTTAGACTTTCCTTTTTGTACTTGTTTCATATAACATCGGTATATTTTAGTTTAATAATGATGTAAATTAAAACAGCATTACAATTTCCGACTCAATAGTGTCAAAATGTAATTCAGCAAGTTAAATTAAAAACAAAGGATTAACCGTAGAGTATAAGAAGGAATTTTGTTTAAATCAATAGGAGCTAAAGACGTGGATGAGATAACCAAGAATGCTTCGTATTACGTATAACCTTAAGTAACTATTAATTGGTACATACGAATTTTCAATACAGTAACAAATATTTTAGGAACCAGTACTCAGTAGCCGATGTTATGATCTAAACGTAATGAAAAATTTCTTGACCTTCGGGTCATAATCTGCACTTGACCTACGACCAACTTCGGCAGTCTTGGAAGCATAATATTATACCTACTGAGTGGGAAATATAAATGTGATAAACGCTAAAGTAACCCAACATAATATTGTAACCCAGAGACAAATGCGACATTGGAATTGCGAGAAACACAATTTGGAAATATTTTTTTCCAAAGTGGGGATCTAACCTACCTACCCATAAATAAGATCTAGTGAACTCGTCATTTGAACTAATAATGCAAAAATATGTGAAATTAATAATGCAAAAAGCAATAAAGTATGTGAGTATGACGCTGAAGGGAAGCATGACGCAATAGACCTCGTGGTTAGTTGGCTACTAAAAGCATATGAGGACGACAAAGCTCAATCCACAAAAACAATCATCACAATTAATCAGAATTCAGAGCAGATTCAAACGCGTCACGGTCGTTGGCTTGTGCCACACAAACAAAACACACAAAATGGCAGCACGATAGGATACGACCATCCAGGCGTGGCAAACAAACATTCGAGTCAACGACACAGCCGAACATCGCCACTTTCAGTTTCATGAAAACGAAAGCGGCACACACATCTCCGGCGCGTTTTCGCAAAGCCGATGAAAAGACGATAATCCGTCACGGAGCTGCCCGAACGCATCGGCCAAAACTATTTGTCAAACGCACGACCATTTCTTTTGCGATACTATTCCGAACGGGTAAATCCTTCATCGCTTACATGCAACTAGCATAAAGGAAAACTTTGCCAATTTTAGAGTCTTTTAACTTCCAAGTTGTTGCTGTAGCATCATCATGTAGCATCAAAGTTAGAAGTCAAATTGGTGCCCATGTGGCATCCTTCTGTAAAAATCCATATGGATGGCATATTGTTTGATTTAAAAATCATAGATAACTGAGTCATAAAAACAATTCTATGAGGTGGTCCATTCGCCTTTGTATAATGATTCTCTAAGCCAGTGGGTATGTTTAAGTTTCCTAATAATATTATGTCCAATAGTAAACTAGTATATTTTTACGTCGATAAAACGTGAAGGTAGCACAAAAAGAAGTTTACTTAGAAAAAAAAATATATAACATAGAGTCTATGTCATAGACTATATTATTATAATATAAATACATAGTACATTTCTCCAGCCAGCATCAGTGCAGTGACCTGTAACGGGGGAACTGACTCAACTGACCACGTACCGGGCCCATTTGAGAAAGTGTCTCCTATCACCACTCGCCTTTCAAGGCGCCGATGAAAATAATTGAAAAACTGCTAGGAAACTTGCAATTTCTTTTAACCTTTACGACTTTCGATTTCGAGCGATTGACGCTTTTACAGCATGAGGTGACTGAGCAAAGATGAATTATAGAATTTCTGAAGAGGTTAAGTGACTAATATTTCTAAACCTTTTAAGGCAGGTATTTACCTATTAAGCTAACCATTATTAGAGTTTATATTATATAGAGGACTGATTCAACTTTTCCAGTAACAGTTACTTTGTGTACGCAGCCTTACTATAAATCGCTCAGTAATTGTAAATAAACTATGTTTTTGCGTGATCCGGGTTGATCGCGAACAAAACTGTCTTCGGGCGCACGTTGGCTCTGATTAATCGCTCCCAAGATTGAATGATTGTAAGAACTCATCGCGTGCACATTAGTTTTGGTGAAGTGAAATTTGATATAAAACGTGCTGTCTCGCTTCCGCATGCTTCTTGCCAAAGTGCAGTGATGTAACTGCAAACTGCACTTGCAACTTCTAAAATTGTAAATGTTACGTTACGTGAAACACTATTTTCATGGCTCAAATACTGAGCAATAAAAAGTGTAAAACCTAATAAGTAATAAGGAATTCCGGAGTTGTTCCGTACTTTAGTGATATCAATTTTAAATATTTCGTGTAAGTACATTCGTGGAGGTCCAAGAGGAGGTTTATATTACGAAGGAAGTGATACGAAGCTCGACGGGTCATTTAGTTGAAAATAATTTTATTTTAGGCAACGGAAATGGGAAAGGAAGAGTTTAGAAAAGCAAGCTGGGAGAAAATTCAAAGCCAAGTTTAATAAGATAGAAAGTCAAATACTATATTCTAATCTCTATGATTGGCAGTCCAGTGACAGTACCGATAACTTTCAAACAATTAACACTAATTGAACGGAAAGCTAACAGAATATTATATACTAAAAGATGCTTTTCTGCACAAATGACTTGTACCTGGTTTCCGTGGCTTTATCTTTTAAGTGTGATTATTGTTTACATTTATCACCTGAAGCGCCGTATATAGATGACCTTTCAAAGAAACCCAGAAACTAGGCTCAAAACAGGCACATCATCCAACGATAAGAGTGAAAATACGTAGATTCGAGTAAATATTTAACATCATCTACTTATCTCTTGAATTCAAGTAGAGTAGCCAGGTATACGGTATATTATAAAGATATCATGTCCATACTCCATGAGTCATTTGTCTCTAGCGTTTGGTACTACTTATATATTATATTCTGTGCTAGCGTGGGTTTCGCAATGTTGAGGCTACACTTTATGTCCGTGAAACCTTGACATGCTCATTGTTCACAGGGGAAATACATGACAGAAATATTAAGAGCAATTCTTAAAATGGAGAAATAGAGGCCGCCCTTTAAGGATGCAGAACCTTAAAGTTTTAGGTCAACACTCAACACTGGTCAAGAGCTAGAATTGCTTAAAACTATAAAGCTACTGATTCACAATGGGAAAAATTATTAAAAAATAAGAGCTATTCTGATCATAGAAACATGGGGATAGCATTTAAGGAATAATGGCAAAGATTGCAGATCCTTAAAATTTTAGGTAAACACTGATCAGGGTTGCTTAAAACAATAAGTCTAAGTTGTAACACCACACAAGAACTTATAAAAAGGTTAGATAGAACATAAACAATCACATTTCGATGGACGAGACAATTATGCCGAGGTATGCTCCTCAACGCCATAAATCAATGCTTATCCTAGATATGGCACAGGATATGGCGAAGGAATCCAGGAACGAAGCAAGTAAGTACACGACATAGGAATTTTTAATAGCTCTATCGGAATGGTCATCTATTATAAATAGAACATTTTCTAGATTGAGAACTGTTTTTGTTGGTGATGCTATTTTAAGATTCTATTAATAAGTTTCCTGGTTATTCTCTATTTATTCTGTAACTAAACATACGATTAGACCAAGACAAGTGTTAACCTTGTGATATATTTATTATGAATAGTTTAATTGTATGGCTTGTTTATTGAATTCCGATTTTATCATGCTCTCATAACTTTAATTTTGGTTGTCGCTTTAAAGCTTTCTTTGGAAATACGCTTACGTAAATACGCTACTTTACGCTTTATGACATAGCTTAGGTTATTCGTTTCGTTAGCTTCATCATATGGATTATTAAACAAAAAATAATTTCGCCTGTTCAATTCAGCAAATTCTGCATTCAGCTTCCGTTTACATCAAAACATACAACCCATATTCATCAAATCACAAGAACGTCTGCTAGTGTGTTTTCAGTGAAAATATCACTGATTGCAATTCAAATAGAGCACGCAACGTCGCTTGTCGACACGACGGACAGACTTCCCTAATGCCTCCTCTAGATATCGGCGGACGCGTCGGCAGATGCATCCGCAACCATATCTGCGGATAAATTGCGATCCGTCCACACATCTGTGAGTTAATCAGTCTGTGCTCAATCGTGAAAGATGTAACTCGTGCCGCAAAAAATGGATATATAAAGACTCTAGCACCTATAATTATTATTACCTAAGAGTGCACCGCAGTCCACAGTAGAGTTATAAAAAAAATGGACCAAAAGAAGGTGGTGGATGCTGTCTATACACAAAAACGAAAATATATTCGAAATAAATATTTTGGCAATATTAACTTATATACCTAACTAGCTGTCCCGGTGAACTTCATGTCACTTGAAAACTTCCCTGGACTTCTACGAATATTTTAAGGCTATAATCAGACCAATCCGTTCAGCCGTTTACGAGTTTTAGCGCGACTAATACATTTGAAAATCCATTTTTATTTAACTAAGATAATAACATTTATTTAATTTTGATTAGGGGGCGAGCATGGAAAAGCAGCTTGCATGTTACTAGCAGCCATTTCGACGACAAAACTGAGCACATACATGTCCACTCTCACTAAATTTCCGTCGAATACTGATGCATCGGCAGACGTGTGGACAGGCGCCGTGCGTCCGCACTCGATCCCTTTGATCTGTGTCGAAAAACCGACACCAAACGGATACGCGGCAGATGCATCGGCCGACGTCAAATATCTACCACAGACGAGCAAAACCCGCCGTCTACACATCGGCGGACGCATCCGCAGATACAATCTGCCAACGCGTCCGCCGATATGTAGAGGGGACTTAAACGGGGAAATACTGGCATTATTAATATAGGATGTATTGTACTTCGTTACCCATTTTAATTAACACTATTAGTGTTAACAAAACTTAAGTGTCGACAGGAATCGTTTAACAGTCATTATTTGTTAATGATGATTAAGATTGACAGCTTAAACGGGTATAGGAGTGCAAAAACTAAATCGTTTAACCAGGGTGATTTCTATATCCTTTAGATATTTAACTTGCTGGTAAACTTTCACAAATCATTTTTAACAAGATCTACCAAATTAAATTTTCTGTTTTTTTTCCTACATTTTTAAATGTGTTGTTAAATTCTTTTAAATTGACCAGTAGAAAAGTCTAGCTAATCAAATCTCGTAACATTGCACTAGCCAGGATGCTGTTGAAGTATCACATCCACGACCCGTGGTTTCAGAAGAGTCACTCTTCGTGCGATTCAAGGTCTTAAGAATAAAATAATTTAATGGAATTTTTAACATTTTTCAACTACATTCAGCCCGTTTTACGATCATCCTGATAATGTAACACATTATACGTTATATAGGATTACCATACGAATTTTATCACCAAACAGATATTATATCACAATAATTTTATCTTATCATCTCAATAATAACTTTATCAAAACGAAACATCAATTTTTAAAGAAACAGAAATGTTTGAAATGCAAATATAAAATTGTCAAAGAATGCAAAGGACATTGACCATTTTAGTATGGACGTTGGACCAAGTGCTGCCCAGCATTGAAACCTACTGCATAATGTTCTTTACTATAATACTAGTCCGTAACCCAGAGCGCTTCAAAATCTATCCGAGGAGTATCGAGAAAAAAATTATTTATTTTATAGTTTTTACATTGACAAAATCATTATAATCTACTGGTGATTTATTAAAAAAAAGACGGCAGGGATTATAAACAATGGATTTAATTATTACCAATCAAACATATTATTAATCTTTCATTTATTCGCTATCTATGAACTATGATATAAATAATATTTATCGACAATGATGTGGATGACGATTGATTATTTTGTTGAATGATGTCATATCATATGACAAACATTTATTCCCTATGACATGGCATACATTATTATGTTTATCATATCAAAGGGGATATATTATTTTTGTCATAATATGATTGACATCAATCAACAAAATAATCAATCATTATCCACATCATTGTCGATAGTAATTGTAGATATATAGTATTTATAATATCATAGTATTTAACAACATAATTATACAATACAGATATAACAATGTATGCCGTATCATAGGGGATCATTTATTATGTTTGTCATATTCATATGACATAAAACAACAAAACAATTAATCGTTATCCACATAATTATAGATATGATTCATATCATAGTTCATATGTCGTATGTATGTCTCCTGACGTATGTCTCCTGACTCGTTCCACAGAACGATTACAAAATAAGCACAGTCTGTGATGTGGTTGATACATCATAAAGTCCAAATGAATAGCCGGGTCAACAGGTGATGCAGATACGATAGTCCTAAATGAATAGCCGGGTCAAAAGTATTAAACAGAATAAGGATTAGAAAAGCGCACAGTACACAACGGTTCACGTCAAGGGTGATGTTAGACTGCGTGCGATGCGATACAAACATAGGGGCGCGCGCGCAGGCAGGTAAAGACAAGCCCAACGTGTGTGAAAGAGATAGACACATACCCATGAATATGAGCAAGCGAGACTTTTTATTTCTCGCAACTCTCGCTGTGATTTTGTTGTGCAGCCGACAACTCCTAGTAAAAAAAACTGGTTATCGAGACTAGCGATGTCGGAACCGGGCCCAGGAATAGAATATGTCACAGAATAATATTTTTTTAACGTAAACATTAAAGAAATATATTAAATATCAACACTTAAAACACTAAAATGCCATAATATAAGTTTGTAGGTATTTTGTAATTCCGTGGATGTTTTTTTTTTTTAATATTTTTTTTTAATGTCTATTAATGTAAGGATAAAAATAGAAGTAAAACCATAACTGGGCAGCACTTGGTCCAAAACGGTCAATCTCCTTTGTAATAATTATTGGTTTGTAAACATTGTAATAGACTGCTCCAATATGATTTTTAGATTCTACAAGATACCTTATAATTTATATATTTTGAATAATGCAAATCTTTAGTTTAAGATGACGCCTTGATAATTTGGCTGTAGCGATGTCCATTTTTCTCAGCAATGACTAAAGCTAAGAAATTAAAGTTCATTGTCAGTATTCATCATGTCTTTGTCTTTGAATTACCCATAGCATAACACGATTGGTCAACTTTTATAACACAGAATAATCAATCAAAAAGACCTCTGTAAAAAAAGGGATTCCTATTTTGCCAACAGAGGAGAGTGATATAAGCTTCCAAAATTTGTACATAAATTGGTTCTAGTATACACTTTAATTTGTCCATAGCTTATATGAAATGTATTTATGGTTTTTAAATTACGCGACAAAAACCATTTTGTCGCTACGCCCTTTCAATTTTTTGCTGTTCCATTGCTTGTTTTCTATGAGAGGCCGGGCCAGCCTCGCATAGAAAACAAGCAATCTCAAACACATCCAACACGGTTTTTCACTTTAACATGGCGTCACCTAATATGACAGTTCCTAGTTGTTCAGAAAATTGCCACAAAAACACACACAAATCATCCTTTATTTCTCATTGTTCTTGTACAGAATTCGCATTACTTGGTTTGCCTTCGTTATGAACAGATTTATAGTAACTTATATTGCCAGCTAATATTAAACTCTGATGATCTCAACAAGTATGATGAGTGATGACAATGACGTAAACTTATACAGACGACATATCCATTTTAATTTTTACCACTTTTCGACCTTAATTATTGGTAATAAAATTCAAAAGCGGTCAGCTGGACCTGGTCTTCTACCGGTCATTTTATTATCGACTTCAAGATGTAGCCTTATTTTATTATTCATCCAGAAAATATGATACAAGTAATCAAAAACAAAAGGAGATCAAAAAGTGAAGATTGAACTTGACTTTGAAACGCCCTACAGGCTTAGCATAGAAGTAGAAATTGGAAGGAATAAAAATAGTAAAATACTACAGAATTTAAAGTGAAAATGACAGAATATGCCTATTGTATGATCTGAAATGACTAATAATATTACATATTGTGTTGATATCATAACAAGGATATTACCTTTATGTCATTTTCGTTTATGGTAAGTAGTAACCATTTTGGAATACTAAAACTTAAAAGGTTAATCATGGCTACCATAATTAAAATAAGGAAAAATACATACATATTATGAGTAATAACTGACATTGCTATTTCATTGTACGGAATGTGGCTAATACTACAAATCAAACGAGGCTAGTTAGTCATAAACTTTTGTCACTTAATATTACCTATAATTACTTACCTGAAATTAGATAATTATAAAAAAGTGACTACACTTCACTTAACCACTAAACCGCAAACGACGATAACAATCACAATTTCCATTTCCTAGAAAAACATCTAGGTCATTTTATAAAAACAAGTAAACGAAGTCTTTAAATTTCAGCACAATCGGTTCAGCGGTTTGGGCGTGAAGAGGTAATAGATAGACAGACATACAGACAGACAGACAAACAGACAGACGGATAGACAGACGGACAGACAAACAGACACACTTTCGCATTTATAATATTAGTATGGATATCCGCATAATATCAAGTAAAAAATAATAAAATAAATCATGATAATCACGAAGAGACAGTATTCAAAACTGCAAAAGAAATTGACTCAGTAAAAATCAACCGTCGATACTTTTCCTAACTAAATAAAGAAATTAGAGAGATAAAAGACGAGCACAAAAATGTAAATCACATGGTACGCGTACCGCGCGAGTGACCAGAGATGGCTAACATATAATTATGTGTAATGGCTCTTGACGAGAAACACCTGATATGAAAATAAATGCTTCAATAAAAGAAGAGCTACTTACTCCACATTGTAACAAGATAAATCTTGGAACTGATGACAACTCCTATTATATTGGAAAAGAAATAGAAATAGAGTGTGAATTATATATAGCTATTATTATTGTTGAAGCGTCTGCATGTATGAATTGGGATTAATGAGATCAAGGAATGTCGAACTAAGCCTGACGACGATGTTTGACGAATTAGTGATCTATTTAAAATTAAGATGCTGCCATAAAAGCTATACCATACCCGACTGCATCTCTTTGACTCTCAGAAGAGATGCTCTGACGTCTTTATCATCCTCAGAAGCTCACCTGAAACAATACAATAAAAACATTAACATTCAAATTATTTATTCAGTGTTATAACACCGTTAATTTTTGTAAGCGTATCAAATTTTCACGCTTTCTCTCTAATCATGCAACAGCAAAATTTACTTTCCCCAAATTAGCCGATTCGTGTAATAGTTAATACAAAGAAGTCATTGTCAATGATAAAAACACGAAATCAAATCTTTCATAGAACTAGAGCTTTTGTCAGAGTTAAGTGAAATGCTATTGAAAAAATACTTATAAAACCTTTTTTTGACTTTCTAAAAAGCATGCTCTAAATTCGTGTCAATTCAGTTTACTAGTTTATTGATGAAAATATCTTGATCTAGATTCTAAGTCCTCCATTTGTTTGGGAATCTGATCATGCGTAACGACTGAGGCAATATTACTTTGTCTGGTATTGGAGATGATCTTTTGACGCTTGATTGGTTTTGCTTGCGAAAAAAGTTGCAATTTTTGCAATGTCGACCGAAGAAACTTTGTGATGAAGATGTACAGAATAATCGTGTTGCTATCGCATGCATAATCCGACGATCTTGTTTTGCATTTTGCAACAGTTTCAGCTTTGTGATGTTTCAATTTTTATTCCACGGTTGTAACTCAGCATGTTGATTGTTGATGTGTAGACTACAATACTATTCTAACTGCTAAGTAACGCTAACAACTGTGAAAGAAAACATAGTAACTACAAACCTCTATCTCTCTTAGTTAAAAATTATAGAAATAGTTACATCAATAAAGTATTGCAAGCCAGATCATATTAATATGCTGCATTGTGGTTAGGGTTGCCAACCCTCCCGGATCGCCCGGGAGACTCCGGTAATAATGCTTAACCTCCCGTCCTCCGGAGAACGATAATTTCTCCGGTTTTTTTTTCAAAAACTAATAATTATATTACCTATTGCATAATAATATATAATATTCACTTAGTGAAAAATTGTAAGATGAAGTTGGAGGGGACAATCATAATATTATTATAAATCTGTTCGAAGACAATCGCTTGGATTAACGCTGGGCTTACTAACGACGACTTCTATACGAAATTGAAATGGTTTGCAGTACCCCCCCCCCCCTAGAATTCTCCCGGGTTGGTCCTTTCGAGAGTTGGCAACCCTAATTGTGGTGCTGCTTGTTCCTCCACAAGAATTTTACAATTCACATCAAAAATCACGAATGTATTTGCATAAGATATAAATAGGATTATTTATTATCTATCTTATGTCATAACATTTAGCTCACGATGTGTTATAAAGCTATTGCGACTAGTCACTCGTGAATCGTGACAATCAATATGACCTTGAAGCATCTTGATTTTTTCCGAGACCAATGTGAATTGTACTGCTAAACTATTATGTAAGTATACTTTGTAATAAACAATATATACAAATTACAATATATGCATAATTAGCAAAAAGTGACTTTTTTTAGTAAGTAGCTCACCATCCATTGTAATTTGTACCTTACTCAAAAAGTCATAGTAGAAAAACATTAAAACGTATTACGTAAGCACTTCGAGATCAAAAAGATAATATACTTTAGAACTTTGTATGAAGTTCGGCGACAGTTTTCACGTAAAAACTCATATTGTAGCACCTACCAGTCATAAAAAATAAACAGTAATCTTGTGAGTAATTGTGATTCAGTTGTACAGAATTACAAATGAATTTACCATCATACGTATATATAATGACAAAAATATTAGTTCGCACGAATAAGTCTCATTCGTATCACGTACTTGTATCCATGTGAAACGAGTTTACAATGAGATTACATAATCGTCCCATTGAGTAAAGGTTACGCAGCATTCTAGAAGAGTCTAACAACAGACATAATTCTTTAATGATAACTTTGGAGCGATCGTTGTAAATCAACGTGATTCAATAATCACAAGGGTGTACGGTACTGGCGTACTGCAGATGCAATTTATGATCCGACGGACAATCTAAATTCTAAACGAATTACGAAATAGCTCATGAAATCTAAAATTAAGGGAATTGTATTCTGGATAGTTCTCTTGCAGGAAAGCGAGTTTGTAACACAAGTTTAACATTATCATAGAATTAAATACCATTTTGTTGTCCGAATAAAATTTTAGGATCACTACTAAGTATATGATTCAATGGAAATTAGAAGAAGAACGACGAAACGAATTAGAAGAAGAGAAAATATAACTAGAGTTAAAATTTGAACTAGAGTAATATTTCCGAGAAAAATAATCAGCCTAGAATTTTAGACCCACATCCTAGTCAGACTCGTTGGTCCGACTATAAATAAAACAAGTTTATTGCACTTCCTAGTGAGTAGTGACAGTATTGCACAAGCTGTGAAAGTGAAGATAAAAAAGGTGTTTGTGCCATTAACCAGTTGATAAATGCTGTAAGCAATGCAGCAAATGAATTACAAGACATATTTAAAGCCACTTTTTTAACTTTCAGAAGCTTCGGTGGCAAAGGTAACCCCAGATGGAAAAAAGCCGTTACATAAAATGGAGATTCAAATTCTTCCCTGAACAAAAAGTTACATCCTAGTGATAAGTTAAAAAATATTTTAAATGTATGCTTCAGTCACGTCCTTGAATTTAAAGCAGTAAATTTTGTATGTGTACATTTAATACGACACAATATCAGTATACCAGTTATCTGGTTTTACCGGTAGATGCTAAATTTTAAACGAATGATAATATTCTAAGTTCAATTACGGTCAATGTAACTTTAAAACTATGATGGAGACATGTCTGTAAAGCTGTTTAAAAACATCACAAATCTCAATAATTTAATATCAGTTTCTTCAGCATGAAATGAAGCAAACACAGATTGGTGTGTTTGCTTACTGTGTAAGCTGCAAATCTTCAATTTATTATTAATATCATTGGCATCCAAGCTTAAAAGTCTTTGCATCTATCTATACAGATTACAGAAACACAAATATCATGTTGGCTTTGACTTATAACAATACAACTGAAAGTAGCACAGGTACAATTCGATAGCCTTTCTCCCCCAGATTCGTTGATCACTAATAACGTGAGGTACATATTTGTGAAGCTTGCTTACATCATAAGCGTATGAACTATGAAGATACAAGAAGAATATTTTCATTAAAGATTAACACCACAATCCTTGGAGGATATTCTTTTTGGCTAAATTACATGTCTGCATCAATGTCTTACACCCACCAAAATAAAACAGTCATAAGACAAAAAACTATATTGGGAAAACAGCTATGAATAAGAATCATTCGCAGATTATGATAAAAAAAGTTTCTATATGAGCTTCAAAGCCGGCCTCTAAGTCGAGCGAATCCGGTTTTGAGGTGAGTCATCCGCGACCTAAGCGCGACCTCTGCGCCAAACATCTCGATATCGAGAACAAGCTTGAAGACTTGCAAAGCTCATGTTATGTAAATAAATAGTTATCATAAAGGGGAATTAATGATGAAAAGACAAACTTGATATAAATACTTAATAGAAAGCAAAGACATGACTATTGTTAAATGTAAATTCAATACGCGCACAAAATCGTTGAAAATAGCAGAGTTTGCTTGATAGTAATCGATTTATTTTTACAATAACATCTCGGAGGTAGTAACAGTATTTCCAAATATGTAAGCGGAATCACATTTGTCTAGGCATATGCATAAATAAAATTGGCCCACATCAGATAAATCATTCAACCATTACAAAGACGTCCTGACTCCTGCTGACCCAATATGGAAATGGCGTTTTCTTTGAACCCTTAAAGGCAAATGATAAATGAAGCCATTACGGTAATAAGGCGTTCGACTCAAGCGATTTTACCTTAATGGACAAACATTTTAATAAGTGTGAAGTGCTAATAATAAGTGACATACATTTTACGCTTTATGATAAAGAGTCTTGCGGCACAATATCTAATCGCTATTCGCTGTGTTATCTAGTAGAAAGGCGAAAGGCTTGTAGCACTTGTCATATCCTGAGGTGTGGCCTGTGGGCAGTTTGGAGATAATATTCAGTAAGTACCCTAATAAGGGAAAATATATTTAAACTTTCATAAATATTCAGTTTAAAAAGTTTTGCATATAACGGAAAAGATTTAGCGAAAGATCCAAAGTTTTTCCCGGTAAATGGTAGTTTTCCAATTCCAAGGCATTAGGCTCGTTTTCTCCAATTTATTATGTATTCATAATATTATTACCTTCAAATTATCTTATCGCAAATAATTTTCTAATCGAAATCGCTATTAGTTTTAATTTATCAATTTACAATAATTATTGTGTCATACATAATCGTGATTTCCACATTGTATAGGTTCTAAGCGGAACAAGATGAAAAATATGTGACACTCCTTAAAAGGCTTGTGCCAAAACAATACATGAAACGTTACAGAAATAACAATTGAAAAACTTTTACGTTACTTATTTGTAAATTGTGCCGGTTGGTTTTTTGACATGACTAACTACTAATCTACGACTTCTAATCAACAGTGTCAACAACTCTATTGATTAGAATTTAGATCAACAATTGATTGTTTGCCGATCAAAAGTGCGATTGAATAGATAATTCAAAAATCTCAGAAACCGGGCATTACCCATTCGACCACGTGAAATGAATTCTTACAATTTTATACAGGACTTGCCTAAGCAAGAGAAGACATTATAGGTACAAGCTACTGAAGCATGTGGAAATAATTTTACAACCAGACGAGACTTTAACAACGCAATATTACACTGGACATAGCTAGCTACTAGCTAGCTGTTCTAACGCAAAACTTTCCATCAATGCACCACCTTCAACAATCTAACATGGGTTTTTAATTTGCCTTAACAAGCCGTATCCTATCTGATCTGACATTTAGATATAATTAGTACTAGTTACAATAAGCCGCGGGACGAATTTGAATGTGGGTAACGGGCAACAGCTGCCGCTCACGCCATCTGCGTCTGTCCTACAGGTTGCTCAGTGCTCCCCCTATACGAGTATGTAATTGGTTCCAAACATTACTGCAACCTGTTATTCAATGTTATATAGCAAGATGATTTGAAATCTCTCAAAGGTAAGTAATATAAACATCTAAGGCATAAGTATTATGTATACTTATTACTTAATACTTACTAATACTACCTCTTCACACCCAAACCGTTGAACCAACATCGATTTATATGTAAGGATATGCCTACTAGAAGATTTTGCTAATAGGTTTTTCATACAAGGAAATGGAGAGCCATCTATGAAAAATCGATTGAACTACGTAGTGCGACACAATATTCGGCCGCGTGCGAATGCTGTTTTACCGACGAACCACGCGTTCCACCTGGCGTTGAAAACGATCAAAACGCTGAAAATGCCTCCTATTTTTAGCAAGATCGTTTTCAACGCCAAGTGGAACGTAGGGGCTGCGTCATTACTCGGTAAAACAGTAGCCATGGCGGACATCGGTACGTAGTAAAATTATAAATTAATTATTTCTATTCTTAAACAGTTTGTGAATTTGTGATGCTTACCGATGATAAGATATTCCAATGTGATTTTTTAACTTTTTTGACATAATTTTTGCAGCTTTTTACCACACAACTAGGCATTTTTATGGCACTGAATAGACATACGATTTGTTCTGCGGACCACAGACGACTAAGTCACGTAGGAGTCAAACGGAGCGTTTTGACCCCTACGAATCTGCATCATTGCAAGGCGCGATTGACCCGGTCCTTAGTAATATATAAGTCTATGTGAACGAATTTTGCTGAAATATAGTATGGAAATAGGATACTTTTATCCCGGAAAAATGTACGGTTTTAGCGCAACGGATAATATCTAAATAATAATATTTTATATGACCAAAAGTATCTTAGATAATATAATAGGTGCCACATTCTGGTTTTGAGTTATCACTTATCCAATTGATTTATTGTAAAACAGGATATAAATAAATTAGTCACATTTTTGTGTACCTACTTTACTACCTGCTTTTGTTTTAATTATGACTTAATAATAATGAGTCATACCAACAACTACATGATCATAGAGGGCCATACACACGAAACTTTTCAGAAAGATGAGTCTAATGTCTATAGTCTATCTATAGTATATAAATTTAAAGGTCAATGTATACGCCTTTTCAATAAAATCCCAGAAAATGTTTAAAATCTTTCCATTAATAAATTTAAGAAAGTAGTCAAAGAGCGTTTGTGTGCCAAAGCCTATTATAAGGTCAATGATTTCATAAATGATGGCACATCTTGGGACTTGGGAGTAGGATGGCTGCTTGCAAGGCTACTTCTACACTATTGTATGACTTAAACAATTATGTATGTATCTTGACATTGTATATATTTTAAGTTACACCATTGTAAATTTTATTTTAAAAGATTAATTTTTTTCTCACTTTTTTTGGTAAAAAAGTGGGCCCCGTGCGAGTTTCTTACGCCGGTTCTTCTCGCCGGGCTAGTTCCCGAACCGGTGGTAGGCACCAGTAGTATCAACGTTCTGAAAGCATTTTTTTAAAATCTACTCAGAAATAAAATAATTTTATTATTTATTTATTTATTTATTTAAAAAAAAATATCTTTGTCCAGACTCCAGACTGACAGACAGACTGGACTCCAGAGGGATTAGTGAATGGTTCTTTTCTCTTCAAATCCTGTGACAGAATAATTCTGTAAGCAGTAAAACACCATGTCCATGACCACAAACCAAGAATTTCGATTTTAGATAGCTTTAGAGTCAGGTTATTCAACTTGTAGGCCTTGACCCATGATTATTAGAGAGAGCGCACATCTGAGACACGACTGAAGTTAGACAATCTTGTTTCACATAGACAAGTCAGTCTAACTACAGTCTAACTACAGTTGTGTCTATCATGTGCCGCACACCTAAGTCAAGACTGTCTTGACTACGATGACGCAATGCATACAATTGTATATTCATTCAGTAGCAGAATGGAGTTCACCGAAGCTGCTGTGATAAGCTTCCTAGTAATGCGTGCAAAACGGCGCAGACAACGGAAATATTGGGTACACCCCATATACAGTGAAAGATTGTTAAAAGGAAAGTTCTATTTATTGTTTGATCAACTAAGGCTTTATCTCCGAAAGTTTTTCAAGTACTTTCGAATGAATGTACCTTTGATAATTTGTTGAAATTGTTGCAACCTTACATTACTTAAGTATCACATCATACACTCATTTTCGCAAAGCTATACCGGCTTCTGAACGACTAGCATTGACGTGAAATCTTTTTTTAAGTTTGTTAAAAAGCACAAAAAATGTTGTATTCCGTAATACTTACTGAAAAATATATTTTGAGTCTATTGCGAGCAATTCTGAAAGATTTTATAGATATAGATAGAAAAGTTCTCATTTGGATAAAAATAACTTCAAAAATAAACGGGAAAGACTCGACGGGAAAGATAGTATAGTATAGTACTTGGATCGCTGATCGAGTTCCTCTTTTGGTCGTATTATTGTTTATGTTTTGACACATGTGATTAAAATTGTCAGAATCCAATTTTGAAATCTAGAAGTATTTAAAAATAAATTATGTCAGCCAGCGCGAGGCACATTCCATTCATAATCTTAGTGAAACCCGACGAATTTGATATAATATATTGAAACCTGTCCCGTCCGTCTCTTTGCTTTGCAGTTGAACTACTGGTAGTTATGTCTATTGTGGTTAGACAGTTTTGTCGTAGATGTGCGCGCTTGCATACATTTCAAAGGGAAGCCGACAGTCGTTAGTCAGACTTGTCGCGACTCTCATTAGTCAAATTTGTCTATTAGACGTCTTGTCTCAGATGTGCGCATCTAGTGCATTTTGCTATGCGATAGTCTGTCTAACTACAGTCGTGTCTCAGGTGTGCGGTCGCACTTATAGTTCGTAAGGTGACATATTGTGTCAACCTACTGAAGCCTTAAGATTCTAAAGAACATTAAAGCCAGCGAGCAGAGACGGCAAGACAAGACATTGTTAGCAATTAAACTTAATTGCTTTCTTTATATGGAAATATGGGGGATGCACGCGTACAAACTACAATGTACATTGCTAGCAGGTGACCGATCAACAATAATTAATTACTGTAAGTGTCCAATATTTAAGCTTAAGTGGAAAAAGATAATGATATTAACACAATTGAGATACGTGCCAAATATAATCACCAAGGAGTATCATTATAAGAAAATTGCATTGTTTTTCGCACGTCTTCGAGATGGATTCAAGGTCACGTCATATTTTGGGGCCCGCTCTTTTGAGCCACCTCGAAAACAGGATTTTTTAAAATTTGCCCGTTTTAATTTTTGACAGGAATCTATATTTTTTTCCTAGCTCTTTTGATTACCTAACATCAACCGTGTTAAACCAATAAACAAATAGTTGACAAAACTATTGAAAAAGTTAGGTTAGACTAATCATAACAAAAACATGCATTTATAATGCCTGACAAGAAATCCGTTACATCAAAGAGGACCAACCCTCGATATGCCGTCACGCATCATTTCCTCCATCCACACCTGTCCTCGTAAAAACTCGGCAGCACGCGCCAAGTACTTTGTCCCATTTCCGAGGGGGCCTTTATCTTGTCACACAGGAAACTACTGTCGTATCGTGACTGTTATTGGTCCCCCAACCTTTTAATAAGTAGTATAAATCAAAAACGACGTATAATATTTCCGAATTCCGTGATATACCGGAAACATGCGCTATCAATAATTATTATCTAGCATACGCATCAATTATGTCACAACTCACATCTAACATTTAATAACTACAATTCTACAGACTCTTGCCCGAAATCAGAACGAATACCGTCAAGTGTCACTCGATAGACAGCTGCTTCGCATCCACACTCCATGACAATGCCACCAAAGTTCTACAAGATCCTTGTATGTGTGATGTTAAAGCAAGACGTATTCAAATGTTGGCCACATACAAAGGATAAAGTCATATCGTCAAGTCAGTGTCGTCAAGGACAAGAGGTCAAAAAACTTACGCGAGATGAGGGCATGTTATAAGATTCAGGCTTAAATTCACTAATATGATACTTTTCAGTTATATTTTCACAAAAATAAAAACTAATTTAAACATGGCAATTATTGGCAAGACATCAATGAAATAAAATGTTACGATATCGAACCAGATGCCCACGTCGAGGAAAGTTAATTCCAGACCAGTTTGCATGTTTGGAAACGCTTGTCGAGGACGGAGGAATTGAAACGCGGCAGCTATTGAGATAATTCTAGAATACAAATAGTTTAGCTTATTGACCATAAATAAATAAAGAATTGTAAAAGAAAACTCAATGGAGTTATGCAAATTACTCTCAAAACAAAACAGAACAAAAAAGTGCCTCTATTAAAATATGTAAAAATGTGGTATTTTATTAGTTGTTAAACCAACAAAACAATTCAACAGCAAAACTCAAAGAAGAAACCAAACAATAGACAAGCATCTCCTATGCGATGTGAACCATGAATTTATGATCTTTATAAATTAAAGACGAAATAAAGTTACATTAATTTCAATTAGAACCTGTTAGAAAAGACGTGGGATGATTCTTTCGGTCATAAAATTTTAAACGACTAATCATAACCTTGGGAAGAATATGATATGTAGGCTCTGTTTTAAGTTGCTTCCTGCACAAGGTACTCAAGACAAGTGACAACTTTAATATGTCCCTTGGCCAACCCTGGGACCACGTCCAAAGGTTTTAAAGGTTTTCGTGGTTTAGTTACCAGTTGATCTTGGCTATACAAAAAAAATCTAGCTATCTCTAACTCCGCTCGGCATCAGGTGGATTACGACCCACTTAAATAGTGTTTCAGTAAGCCGTAATAGAGAGGTTCTAACCCAGATCCAATGAACTTTCAACGATGGAGAGCGTGCAACCTAATATCTAAGATATCATTCCTATCACGTATGGAGCAACCAGTTGACATTTGAAGAATTCACATTCAGTATTGACCCAACCGGGCGATTTGTAACATGTTTTGAGCAAGTTTTGCATAACATCAAGTTCAAACGGTGCTGAATCGTGACATCGAAATTTCACAACACCAAGGTCAGCAGCACATACCAAGAACTTTTAGCACTTATAACTTCAAACCTGGACAATAAAACGAATGCTAAATATTTAGATTCTACTCCTTCAGATTTCGTAATTTTTAGAATATTGTTCAATTTACTGACCTAGAGGAAATAGGATCAATAAATACGAATGGAATTTTAGACAATGTAGCAGAAATTGAAAACACGGAATTCTACAAAAAATCATTGCTGTTAATAGATTTAATGTTTCCTAAAGCATTAAAACGATGAAAGCGTACGCAGTACGAACTACGAATGAGACTGGAACTTTTTAAAGGTTATCATCACATCTAAAATTCTCTCTCAAATATTCAAAGGCGATTAACTGCTAAGTTTTAATTAAACATTTCTTTAATAGAAATAGCAAAGTAAAAACGTAAGCGTATCTCACACCATCGCATCGTACTTAAATGCTAGCTGTTTAGTAATTTGCACCTGCCTCATACATTTATCTTGGGACAAAATAGGAAAAGCTGGCGTGTGATGGACATTATTCATTAAAGTTTATCATCCACGGAAGGTCAAATTAAGTAATATTTTGTTAGTTCGATTAAAAACACATCAATTTGAAGGAAGGCACGTAAATATCTTTAAAAATGGTGTCACTAAAGGTTTGACAAAGAAACGATAAATTCATCATTAACTTTCCTTTAAAATGGAAACAAATAGCAGATTGATTACGACGAATAAGTGGCTGCAATGTTCTTTTGAAAATGGAATCACGGACCACGGTGCAGTAACATTTTCTGCATCAAGTTTCCATTTTTGAAAAGAAAGATACGGAATCTTATTAAGCAGTACAAGTATTTTAAAATCTTTTGAAAATGGAATCACGTTTCGAAACGAACGTTATTTTGAATGAATATGGATGCCAAACCATTTACTGCATCGTTTTTAGGCATTCATTAGACGGTAGGTTTTGCTGTCAGTTTTACCACAGTCATGACTGTGACTGATGAGTAACCTACCGTGTAAGAGCGTGACTGACGGTTACATGAAGCTGATTGACGAAAATCTGGATACATTCGTCAGTCCATCAGTCACCATCAGTCAAACATAATTCATGATTGGCGGAATTGTCTGACGCTTGCCTGGATGCCTTAGGGTTCCGTACCCAAAGGGTAAAAACGGGACCCGGATTACTAAGACTTCGTTGTCTGTCCGTCCGTCTGTCTGTCTGTCTGTCGCCAGGTTGTATCTCAAGAACCGCTATAGCTAGACTTCTGAAATTTTTACATATTATTGTGTATATCTGTTGCCGCTATAACAACAAATACAATCTTGATAAATTTAGATTTTACACTTTTGAGTTCGCCTTTAGAAGACTGCGTTATGACAGCGACTAGGACATTGTCGCAAGGTCGCAAGTATGATACAACATCCGCAATCTATACAAAACCTTTAAAAGACAAGACTATTCACCTTCATATTATTATGACTTATGAGCAAGAATCTAAATATTTGTTATTATGTCATGCACATAGTCATATATATCCGTATAATATTATCTACACTACTAAATAGTATTATAAAGAGAAAAGATTTGATTTTTTGTTTGTTTGTTTGAAATGAATAGGCTCCAAAACTACTGGACTGATTTGAAAAATTCTTTTATTATTGGAATCCTACATTATTTTTGCTGAACATAGGCTACATTTTATTTTGGAAAAAAATAGGGTTCTGTAAGAGGCTCCCTCTAACCCTCTCTGGGGACCAAAGAGGGGGTCAGATTTTGTATCCAACTTTTTTCTTTAGTGGACTTACTTCATTATATTAACTGTGTTTTCCAACTTAACATATTCTGGTGTATAACATTTTTCCCTCCACCTATCTTAGGGGACAAAAGAGGGGGGAAGATAATAGAATATGTATCAACTGATGAAGTAGAAATACTTTAAATGGCAAAACAGGAGTCATTTTGGTGTGGTCAGTGGTGTTATACGGATTTCTGCAGATATTTTGACCGGGTTGCATATACATATTCGGTTTCCTGACAATGTTTCCCTTAGCCGTTTGGGCAAGGCATGGTAGTGACATTTCAAAAATGGAAACTCAGAACAACAACAGAACAGCTGATATATAATCCGCTGCTTAGCAAAGGCTATCCAGATTCCCATCTTAAAAGAATAGAAAGAAAAGCAAATATTATATTGTAATGAGTATGATAATGGACGTGGACATGGTAATCGTTCGTGTCACCCGACTTCCAGTGTCGCGTGCAACATCACTTTCTCTAGTGAGGCGACCAAGTTTTCTGTTTCGAAGGCGCGCGAGCTCTCTCGCGTGGAATGTTCTCGAGGACTGGGGAATTTTCTAGTCCTGTCCATTGGCAAAATGTTGAATGGGGGTTTTTAATTTAATGACAAGAATTATACCGCTACTGTATAGCTCCACCAGCAAGCATAACATGGCCACCATAGAAAAGTTTATTCTTACGATAAAGGAGACAAAGTGATGATAAACGAAGGAAAACTGTCACTTTTTCCGCAAAAACTGTCAGCGTTTCTATTCTTTCGCATTTCTACTGTGGCCATGCTAAGCTTGCTGGTAGATTATTATAGGTAGAAAACTCTTGGAAAATTCTTATTGACAGTTCTTGAAAACTTGTGTCCATTAGGCGGTGCTCCGTTGCCTAAATTAAGGTGACGCCTTGATAATTTGGCTGTAGCGATGTCCATTTTTCTCAGCAATGACTAAAGCTAAGAAATTAAAGTTCACTGTCAGGTATTCATCATGTCTTTGTCTTTGAATTACCCATAGCATAACACGATTGGTCAACTTTTATAACACAGAATATTCAATCAAAAAGACCTCTGTGAAAAAAGGGATTCCTATTTTGCCAACAGAGGAGAGTGATTTAAGAGGCCGGGCCGACCTCTCATAGAAAAAATATATTATCCAACACGGTTTTTACTTCAACGCAGCGTCACCGATTCTTGGCTTGAATAAAAAGTATTTTGGACTCCTTGTCAATTTGTCGAGTAGGAAAGTCTAGCAAAGCTGCTCTGAAGTATCGTATTGTCTTTGTCGTTCTGCCGAGCACCCAACTAAGGAGTCCCAAACCTGCCTTAAGTAGCACTTAATTTAAGTTGTATTTCTTTTTCAGCTAGATATTTACTAAACAGATTAACACGCAACGGCGCGGATGCGTTCAAAATAAACATAGCTCAGAATGAACATAGCAAGATGAATGTTGCCAATTAATTTTATAACAGTAAACCACATACATAATCAACAACCAAAACAAACATTTTATGTAATAGTGCACAATTAAAAATTGTTCCGTAAAAAAGTTATTTGGAACATACTAATATTGGTCAGAGAATGTATTTTTACATATTTAATGATGAAGAAATTATGTTTAGAATGTTACCTCATATTTTGAAATTTTATTTTTTATTATTTATTCGTCATGCACAAGGTTACAAAGACACATTTAAAAGTTTGTAATAATGCATCTGGCGTACTTTAATCTCTTAAAAGAGATCTCTTCCAGCAAACCTTTAAATAATTTTGTGGATGTATTGTAATAGAGGAATTAATTTCTTGACTGGATTTTTTTTTAATAAAAAAAAATGTAAGACACTTTGTTTAAATCATATTGTTATTGTTCTCCTTATTTATTTTGAAGTTCCCCAATAGGCATGTAAAACTGTATTTAAATATTATGTAAGTATAGTTTTAAAAGGCAATAAGCAAAGAGAGACATTTTCTACTTTGTAAAGAACAGTATGAAAGCAGAGCAAGAATTATAGTTGTCCATTCATTATTTAGGAATATACAAGTAAATATTGTCACAAATTATCTAATTGTTAACAGATGTTCAACATTGACATAATTTCCAATTTTATTAGTATTACAGAAATTCTAAAAATAATTGCCACACTTTGCAATTTTACAGTCTGGCATACATCCAGCAGAACTTTTGTGAATGAAGCTTTAGATAAGAAAATAAACATTCATACAATAATATTATTCATTATGTAACAAAAAGGTGAAGTAGCAGGTGGTAACAGGAACAGGAAAAATACTGTAAGAGGGACAAAATCTATCTGTGCATAAAATGTAACAGAATTTGTACCCTTGAAACCCATGTTTTTGGCCGACTTAATCTTACGATGCATGGCCTATAAAAGAAAAAAAAACATCTCGTAAAAAAAAACAATAGAATGAGGGATAAAAAATCCTTCAAGTTAGAATTCAGTCTGTAAGGTAGTGTCAGTCCTTGTTTCAAGTTTATGCAACTATTTTAGACGTCGAGAATAAGTGTTCCCCAGCTAAATCCATAAGTGATTAAAAACTGATATAAAGTAAAGCAAATTGGTGTAAAGAAAAGGAGCAAAAACCTAATTTAACCAAATATTTAAAAACTTCAGTAAATGAAACCATTTTTGAATTATTTTAAAATCTTCTCAACAATGCATAGCTTATATTTGGAGCTTTCGTTTCTGCTTATGTTGACAATTCATGTTAAGTAATATAGATAGAACAGTCAAAGCCAATAAGCTAATCTAAATCTATATCTGTAGATTATATGAAATAGAACTGTTACAAAATAACAGATCAAATAAAAATTTAAATAAAGTAATAATATTGACCTTGGACCCTGGGGGAGGCCTTTGCCCAGCAGTGGGACAGCATAGGCTAAGAAAAAAAATATTGAATCAAAAAATTATGATTAATGATGAGTTGAGAAGACCAATATCCATCTTAAAACTAAAAACATACAGGGGCTACAATTCTAATAATAAAAATGTTATGTTTGCAATAAAACATTTTTATGACTATGAATGGAATACTAAACAGTAAACATACTCAAAATAATTTGATAACTTGGTCTTGAAGGTCTTGCCAGTTGCTTCTGACTGTATAACTTTAGATAGTATCAACCAAAGTAATTACTAATTAGTAATTACATTACAAATAATTACTTACAGTTTACACCACTAATTCTTCGATCGCGGATTCTTGGAAATCTATTGTTCTCGCGTATGTGGTTCAGGCGTATGTGGCCGCTTGGGAGTTGCAGATTTAACTTTTAACCTATCAAGCCCCAAGCGGTCGCATGCGACCTAGACCACAATAGAATACAATGGCAATTCCTAGAATCCGCAGATTAAGTTACTAGTTTATTAATAAATTAATTTACTTTTCATCCTAGAATAGTCTTTCTAGTTGTTTTGGATTGATAAGATCCCATCAAAGAGTTCTGAAAAATCTAAAAAATAAATGCTATGGATAGCTGTGAATGGCTGTATCTGTTACTACCAAAAGTATAAAAAACTAATGCTCTCTTTTCAATAGTGCCTTAATTTTATTGAAAATAATGTTGCATATAATAATTATGTAAACGGATCACATGGTTACCATAATAATATAATAATAATAATATCTATGGACGCTTCACACCACATCAGTCTGGCCCCGTGCTAATTACCTGAAGGACTTGTGTTACGGGTACCAGACAACGGAAATATATTTAATACTTTTATACTAAGATTTTTATTATATGATACACATATTTAATACACATCCATGACCCGGGAACTTTGAGAACTTTTTTTTGTTCCGTCGGCGGGATTCGAACCCGCAACCCCCGGCTAAAGCTACCAACAGCCAACCAATGAACTAATTGAGCCACAGAGGTCGTCAAATCGGATACCTACTGTGTATTATGATTATTATTTATTGTACATACCATCGAAAACTGTCAAAATTAAAAACTGAACATTCTACATAATTTTCCTGTTAACAAAGGTGATGTTCACATGTTGTATCCTTATTTTAATTATGATTCAGCGAGCGATTATTAATAGTATAAGTTATGATTAATAATTAGTATGACCTCATCCGTAAAACCGACGAAGCTACGCAATATTTACACCCCATGAAGATAAAATATGTAAGATCAACGAAACGCAGTCACAAATGACCCAATTATCTCGCATTATAAGTGCGGCAACAACACTTTCATGCATATGAAGTATGAAACGCGCAGAAATAACATCGTCACCTCCACGGTAAACTTACGAATCTGCCATTTTTTCAAAATCGAGTTTCTAGCAAAAAACTGTCACTTATGTGGTATTACACACCGTGGCAAATTTCCATATTTCTATCTTTAACGGTTACAGAGTTCAGATGGTTCGAATCTGCCTTTTTATGCTCATACACCCATGGCAAACTTACGAAATTGAAAATAGGATAACGTATGTTATAATTCGAGTGAATCTTGCCATTGTAAACTTACGAATCTGGCATATTCGTTAACTTAAACTGGGTGAAGTGAGTAGTGACCCACAGCCCACAGGCCACAGCAAACATACATATCTGCCACTTTCGTTAATTTACTATGGCTTCTGAGTTCTGGACCATTCTTTTATGTTCGGAAACTGGCGGTATATTATAATGTCAGAATGTCAGAATGTTGTCAGACAATTGCGGTAGCCAACAGAAAAACTTGTATGTTGCTGTGACAACTAGCGGGATAATAGACACGATAGATCAATGTCTTTTATGAATCCGGGCACAGTCACATGGAATGCGACTTGGTTCATTCTAAAATTGAAAGGTAAGAATTCAGCTGTTTACACACCAGAAGGATGGACACAAGTCATGAGAATGGCTAGGGTAAATCCTCGTCCATTTAGTGTAACCGTGTTGTCTCATGAGGAGTTTTTTTCCAAGACTGAAGAAGAAGACGAGGCTAAAATCGCATCTAATTGACGCTATCGACGCGATAAGTCAATTAGATGCCATGGCCCATGATGCGGTGACTATCGTAAAACTCATCCTATACTATTCAGAGTGGGTTTTGAGGATAAAAATTGTCACGGACAGAGCTGTAGGTATTAACCTACGGCTGCTGCATTAACTACTTGTCATTTTAACCTTTAACCGCGCAAATTGCATTTTCTGGGCCTCTCCCAAGTCCTTCCATTCATCCCGATCCAACGCCACTGTCGGCCAGCCTGGCTTGTATGTGTCAAGTTCATCGCGCCATTTTTTTCAAGTTCGGCCACGGCACTTACACGACAACAAAATTTCGAGTCCATCCCGCTTGATTTTAAATGCGTAGGTACGTCGATTATCGAAAAATGTAGTCCGCCAAAAAGTGAAGAAGTTAAAAAGTGGCAACATTGTAGTGTCATCTCTTTCAAATCAATCTAAGAAAAATGGGATGACACTACGATGTTGCCACTTTTTAATTTCTTCACTTCTTTGACAGACTATACCGTCGTATGAATCCGACTTGTGCGGTTTAAAGGTTAAAGAATATACGATTAATAACTCCCACACCGATTTCGGTGACGGTGGCCCGTTTCACTGAAAGCAGCCCAATTGCGCAGGAGTAATATTATAGTGTCCAAGTACAAACTTGGACACTATAGCACAGTGCACAAGAGCACTCTCTATTCCTTTACTCTCATAACCCAATAGCACGGCTGACCGACACGACTGGTGAGAGATCAGGTGCAGGACTGACTTTTTACATGCCCATCCGAAGCATGGATCATCTTACTTGTCAGACAATCAGGTGATTAGCCTGCATTGTCCTAACCAAACTTGGAAATGACATGTTTCCAACGTGGGAATCGAACCCACGACCTCCGAGTCAAGAGCCGCGCTCTAAACCACTGGACCACGGTTATACCATAATATACGATTATACGAAACCCCGGCCGTTTGTAGAGTGCAAACTACCAATTTTACAATTATGCACTTAGAATGACTTAAGTAAACATACGAAAGTACCACATTCGTAAGTTTACTACGGTAAAATTTTGACGAAATTTACGAAAGTACCACTTTGGTTAATTTACCATGGTATCAATAAATACCTTATTATGTATATGTATGAAAGTGCAAATTAACGAATGTGCATTATTTTGTGATTTAAATCCAATAATGAAAATTCATTGATTGTATCTAAAACATACAGCATTATGCAAAGCAAAAATATTAGAGTATTGATTTCAGAAGCGCAACAATTCTTTTAATTATTATTTTAAGGTTTTGAAACGCTCTCCTGTAAAATTTGTTTTTTGCAGATTCGTAAGTTTACCGTAGAGGTGACGACATGTTTGTGGTTTCATACGCATACGTACGTACGGTACCTTTTTACACACTATTGCGATGTGCAACTGGAATAAGAACTTGTATTTCTTCTGGAATACACTTTCGGTGATAGTTTTTAGGTTCTATTACAACTTTGAAGGTCATGTGTAGCAAGCGATGAGGTTGCCGTCGTTAGAACTTGAAACGGTTTAGCGGCAAATAAACGATAGTTACCTTTATTATCAGCTCGATTTCTGGAACGTCTCCGTTGGCCGTTCCGTTTTCTGCTATTTCATCCGACATTGTTATCTTTTGAGCACTTAGATTTGATCAAATTTAGTTCAAATATCGCACTGCACACCCGACACTGGTCCACAATTTTCAATGACTGGCTCACTCACAGAACAGATTTACTCCTAGCGGAGAAGAACATTGACTTAGTACAAAAAATTCTCGCGAATACTTCAACGCCATCTATTGGCTAGCCCCCATCAACTTCACGAACCCGCGAATTTTGAACGTATGTCAATTCATAGGGTTCTTATAAGGATTTTATTTATAACAAAAATTGGGTTTAGTTTTACACTAGCAAGAAACTTGTAGCAAATTAAGTTTCTTACTAATGTAAAACTAAGTTACAATAAAAACAACATAAAATGAAAGTCATTTATTTTCAAATATAAAATACCTATATACACAGTTTTTTTAATATTTTGTTCTTATTTCTTAATAATTATGTACCTGTAGACTCAAGGTGAATTTAAGCTTCTAAAGTTCTAACAGTGATTAGGGTTAAGACATTGGCGATTCACTAAGTAGCCAGTTTTAAAAAAAGAAGGTGAAGAAGATTAAAGAAGGAGAAGAAGAAAAATAGGTTATAAATTTATGGATTCGGAATCCTGAATATTAAGCTATGTCCTTTCCCGGGACTCAAAAGCATCTCCATACCAAATTATTGGTCTTACCCCTTTCAGTATTAAAACCTTATTTACACGAATTTATAACAAATGTTCACATCAAATGCAAAGTCACTATCACACAATTTTCACAGCACTAAAGCACGGAGAGAAGCACAAAACACGGAGGAACCGAATCCTAACTCAATGTTAATTGGCGAGCACAGTTTAGTTATCGGAATAATTACAAAAGAACGGAATTACAACAAAAAGCAAAGTCAATGGCAGACATTTTCCTTGTGACAAAATTACACAGAATATTCTACTATACTACGTACTCATTGGGGTGCCCAGTTGAAAAAATTATGATTTTTAAAATATTTTTACATTGGCATCCCAGGTCTGGCCCCCGTTTCATGATTGGTTATAGTAGGGAGCTGACCACCCCTGGGCTCACTTCACTTTAGTCTTGGCGGCAACATGGCGTGCTGCCTGCCGGCAAACTGTCATTTTCTGACATATGAACTGTGACTAACTTCTGGCAAGTCACAGATTATATATTTTAAAACTGTGACACCGCTGACCGCTGACACGTCGTCTTTATGCCGCGGCCACATATGCGTACAGCGTAGTGCTTCGCGCTACGATACACGCAGATGCGGCCGGGACGACAGATTTACTTGCGATTTACGAAGCTCACAAAATATCTGAAAGTGAAATCACTTGAAATGACAGCTATTTCTTGTGCCTATTTGAAGCGGAATCAGCGCCCCCATTATTCGGATAGAGAACTAAATCTGACGTCAAAATGACGTTTGAAAACTTTGAAAGCCGCCATATTGGCGCTGATAGCAGTAGTGAGAGGTGAGCAATGAGCATGAGGTGAGAGTATGTATGAGAGTACTATTTGGAACTAATACTAGTGATGACAACTGTTGTTATTGGTTGTGGTTACGTCAAATTTAGTTCTCTACCCGAAAAATGGGGGCGCTGATTCCGCTTCAAATAGGCACAAAAGCAGGTGTGTATCAGGAGTCAGGACTATCAGGCCAGTTGATAGGCCAAAAGACGACCATAGACAATAGAATTCATAATTGTCAGTTGTCACTTGTCAGCAAGTTGTCAGTTGTCACCAATGACATTGGTTGTCACTTGTCACTCATCAGTCATCACCCATTCATCACCCTACTGTCAAAAATAAAAACATTTAATTCTATTGCTCTGGCTATTCCTCAAGGGAGGCCATTTTTTATTTTTAAAAGAATTCTATTGCTAATACGTCAATCTGTGAATACGTCCTACTTCATCATAATAATTTTGCAATTTGCGTTTTATTGTAAAGTCCAATAGTTTGGTGTTGTAAAATAAACCCCTAAAATGAATGAGGCAAATGAATCAACAAACGCCCCCAAAGAACTTACATTTGCAGAAAAACAAGCAGAACGCATGAAAAGATTGCGATCGTTACACAGCGCCAGAAACGAAGCAAGGACACAGAATCACCAAGAAGTCGTAGCAGAAGAAGCAAGAAACAAGTTACCTGCAAACTATGAAGCTAAAAAACGGCAAGCTGAATGGGTTTTAGAGGACCAAGCTAAAAGAGAGGAGGCCTCAAAGCAGGGCAAAAACTACGACCGAGTTAAACTGCTTAACATTTCTGCGGTAGAAGCTGAACGATTGGAACGCAAAAAGAAGAAAAAAAATCCTGACCAAGGATTTTCGACATACGAGCAAGCGACAGTGCGGCAGTACTCGAGACTTGTGAAAAATATGCCAGCACCAGACATGGAGCAATATGAGAAGCAGAAACAAAAATATGGCGATGCATTTTACGGTGGGCCTAACGTAATTATACATGGGATGCACGAGGATCGTAAGGAAGCAGTTGACAAAATGGTGAACGATATTGAGGGACAGATAGCAAAGAGATCCAAATATTCAAGAAGGAGAATCCACAACGATGACGCTGATATTGACTACATCAATGAACGGAATGCTAAATTCAACAAAAAACTTGAGAGATTCTATGGGGAGCACACAGCTGAAATTAAACAGAATTTGGAGCGTGGAACAGCAATATAAAATATTATGTATTAGAGATATTGTAATTACAATTCATAAATTTAAGTTTATTTTCACCCATGTCACTGTACATAATTCCCATTTTATCACCTAATATTTTGTAAATTCATTCATTAAATTTACTTCATTTTCTTTGTTTTATAGGGTAAATGACTAATAGATTGGACAGTACCAGTCATTGGACAAAGCACAAAAACAATATTTATTAATGTTGCTTTAAAAAGAACGCCTAATTTTGAAGAAAAACAGGTAGTTTTTAAAGCAACCTTTAATAAATATAGTGTTTTTGTGTTCTCTCCAATGACTAGTACTCTCCAATCACTATTCACTAGTCATTTTCACTTTATATGAATTTAAGATATATAAATAACAAACTTACTTGTCTGGCTCTCCAATAAAATGAAAAAAAAGATTCAAGTGGTTTGTGGACTTTGGTATTTAATACATTTTCATTTAATAAAAATGTAGGAAACTCCCTTTGTGTTTAAATAACCATGACATACCTAAACTTTACTTTGGTTTTATGAATAATAATTAAAACAAAATAAGTTGAACAAGTTTGAATAACAAATTTATTTTTATAGAGATTAAGTACATTTCAAATTGATAAATACAAAATTCTAAATATTTTATATACTTCATAGCACTGAATATTATGTGAGTGCACTTAACTAAAGTGCCAATTTCACCATGGCCTTATTAAGTTTATTGCACACGAATATTGTCTTGGTATTAACATAAGAAAACGACATGATGAGAAAGGAGCATCATGGTGAAACTGAAACTTAGCTTAAATTATTGGCTGTAGCTTAAAAAGATTATTGACTATGGTTTAAGTTTCTTGTATAGTAGTAAAGTAACTACACACCTCGAAGTCAGGTATTTTTGTTTTTACTTTGCTGTAGTTATCACAATAAATAATCCATAGACTAGGGGTTCCCAAAGTGTGTGCCGTAGCGCCTTCATGCGCCGCAGCAACTACACTAGCGCCGTGAGTAGATCCTTCATGGACCATAATTATCCGAAACCACAAATATTATCATTCATTAAAGATGCCTATTTATTTTAACTGTAGAGTGTAGGTATCATTTTTAAATACTAGGGCGCGGGCGCCGCCGCGCCGTGATATACCTAATACAAAGTTACCGTGTCGTGGGCTGAAAAAGATTGGGAACCCCTGCCATAGACAATAAACAATTTAAAGGATACCTATTAAAAATCAAAGTCTAGTTGAGCACCTCTTTAATTAAATAAGTTCATAGAAATACATTTTTGATCAGCCAAACTACATCACCTTGTTTCTCAGTACAAAATAATATTGATTGATTTTGCAAAAAATAGAGCTCCATTATGTACTATTTATCAATTTATTACAAAAACTGTGTAAAATTAACATGATTTTAAGAGGCAGAATAGCACAGGTCATAGCTTTAAGCATGTACAAATCATATTACATTGTTTAACGTTTTTGATACTTAACTCAAAACACTTGAAAATATATACATAGTTAACAGACACTTGTTCAAGTAATTTTGATCTACATAAATGAAAACAAAAATCTGAAACTGGATCAAATTATTGTGACATTATAATTTTCTCTTGCAGTAAATGAGAATCATATTTATGTTTTAACTGGCCGTTATATTTTCCTCCCTTTATTTGATAAGGTCCTCACATGGGCACGACGGCAAGAAAGTATTTAATTAATATTATGTAACGTAAATGAATATTTTGTGGATTTTTTAGTGGCTTTGTTAAATTATTATTGGATCAAATGCTCTAGATCAGTGTTTCCCAACCTTATTCAGCCACGGACCCCTAGGAAGTCGAGCACAGTTTTCACGGACCCCCTTAATAGAATGTACAGCAAAATAAATAGGATTATGTATTGTCCAGAGATGACACCGCGGACCCCCATTCATATATTCGCGGACCCATAATATACAGGGTGCAATTATACCTTCCTGCCAAATTTTTTCCAGGGCTTAGGTATTATTAGGAGACTCCATTTAACCATTATATTATCGTGTTATATTTTTTTTATTGACATATTTTGTCCCATTTAAAATCGTTGCAGAATGGTTACTCGCGGCCGGGGGACTGACCGGGGGTAACGCGCGGGGGGGGGGGGGGGAGGCGCGCCCGCGGGGTCACATCACGCGCGGGCGACGCGTCGTGTTTTTTATTAGGATAACTTTCGGAAGCTATTTCTCGCGATTATAAAAGAAAAAATACGTGTATTTTTATTTTTAACAAGGATCAATATATTAAAATTTGGCAGGAAGGTATCCTGTATACAGGATGTAACAAAAACAAGTGATAATACTTTAGGGGTGTGTACGTGTTCCTTGTAGACAGTTTTCAGAAAAAATATTTATATTTTTGTTTGAAGAAGAAGATTTTCGTCTTTCTGCGCTGCTACTTTCACAGTGAACTCTCTACAAGGAACATGTACACACCCTAAAATATTGTGTCTTATTTTTGTTACACACTGTATACCTATATTAAAATCATAATATTATATGAGTTTATGGCACAAAACTGTATTACAAAATATTATTGTTATAATGTTTTGTAACATGTTATGTGCTGTTTGTAGTTTTAACAACTAAAATTGATTTGTGTATTTTGGTTCAGTTACAATGCGATATTTTAATTTTAAAGAACTTTGCCACCAATTTACCAATAACATTTTGTAATTTACATAAACTCTAAAACCTGTAACAATTTTGATATCACAATTTATTCACTGGCCAAAAAATATTTTAATTTGAATGAAGTTTCTGCTTTTCACATCGTCTATTCCGTAAAGCAAGTTTTTCTTAAAAACAGCGTCTTCTTAATAAACAAATAATCAAAATATAAATCAGAACATTCAACTACAAATATATAATAGGTAATATTTAAAAATTTAATAAAATATTAATTATGCAGCAGCTGCGCAGTCGAACAGTGTGTTCATCTACTCGCCGCTAGATGGCGTTGTACAATTTTTACTCTAAAATATCCGTGTCTGATATCATTATAAAAATTGCATGTTCTTGATGTTTATAATTTGTACGTTGTGAGCATAGTAAGACGTAAAAGAAATACTAGTTTACAATTTGAGCGTTACTTCGTTGAGAAATCGTTTCAATGTATCAGCATGTATCAGCTGTTAATCTTTAAATGTATGTAATATCCAGTGACTATAAGGTGTGTATTTGGTAATCACTAGATATTTTACAAAACATACCTTACATCGAAATATTTAATTATCTTTATTATTTTAGCCAATGCAATCCTCAAAGATTTCCATAAAACAATATCATCATCGAATGTTATTACAACTAGTAACATTGGATGATATTTTCCACTCCTCATACAAAATTGGCAATAAACATTTCAATTATTTTATATTATATAATATGCGTGACCACTTTGAAATTTTTAAAATGAGAACGTCTAAAGCCAGGCTTATTGCCAATAACTGATATCACTCGCGCTGATACCATGTCATAATAATAGCAACATATAGTCCGACAAGGCTTTATGTGAATGTGGCGAGAAAAGGAATTAATCGCTTTTAACACATTTTTAACATACAAAAACGTCATTCTTGACATGTGTTTGACAATTCTCCTTTACCAGCAGCGCCTATAGGGACCGTGCAGAGCGACGACACTGCCACAAGTGGCGAATAGCCGAAACTTTTACTAAAATTTTACTGTCAAGCTCTAGTGAAGCTACGGAAAATTAGAAGATTTCTTAACAAATTCCGAGTATTTTCAAGAATTGAAATGTATTGTTGTATTCCCGGACTTAAAAGAAATATAAAGGCAAATCGAACAATGTAAAATTTTATTATTTTTCTGCCAAAATATTCGCATGGTTTTGCTTATTGAAAAACGAAAGAAATGGATAAAAGGCGGTAAAAATATACGTAAGTATTTAAAAAGTTCCATGAGTGTTATGCGTAGACTAGTAAAAACACTAAATTTTGTAGATTATAACCGTAAATTCATTTTTTATGAACACAATATGAACATAACCTATAACCATTGCTTTCTTTCAGTAAACATCCAAACTGGCTTCCATCTTAATTGATATACATACATAGGCACGGCTCATTTAATTGGCATAAAGTTGCATCAAAAGTAAGGATAATTTGGAGAAGTCCTGCCAGGAATTCAACACTGAGGATAGTATTGAACTTGAACCATCTTGTCAAAGTGTTGGTTCTCAAAAGGATGATTCTTCAAGTAAGAAAAAGATTAGTAGTGCAGTCTTTGTGTGTTATTTGAAGAATACATACCTAAATGGTGTTTACACTTATGAGATCCAGACTGAAATTAGTTAAAAATAGTGACAGACAAAAGTTGTGAAGATGGTATCGATCGAATCGCAGAAGGTTGAAATAAAAGCATTTATTTTAGTGAACTTGTTTTATTTTATTAATCCACAAGCATTTTCAGTAATTAATATAAGTATTTTTGCATAGCTTCATTATTTTATTGCAATATTTATCAAGTTTTTACTTTCTATGCTGATGGATGCTATTAATTACTTTTTCAGATATTTTCTTAGTTAACTAGATAAGCTTTATACATTTTTATTCACTCTTCCATTCTTTGTTTACGGGTAGAAAGTAGAAACCCTTAATATTATATTTAATATTATAAAAATATACTTAATATTATAAATGCGAAAGTGTGTCTGTCTGTTAGTACTTCACGCCCAAACCGCTAAACCAATTTTGCTGAAATTTGGTATGGATTTACTTTGAGCCCCGGGAAAGGACATAGGATACTTTTTATCCCGGGAAAATGTACGGTTCTCGCGCGATAAATGATTTTTGGCGCAACGGAGTTGCGGGCGTCATCTAGTCCTTAACTTTAATATTTCGATCGCGGATTCTTGGAAATCTGTCGTTGTTCTCGCGGCCGCATGTGGCCACTTGGGAGTGTAAGTATTATATCATTTTATAGTGTAAAACATAAAAAAACACTCATAAACTAGCCAGGGTCAAGGAGAATGCGAAGTCAAAGTCACTCACAAGTTACGTCTTTTACTCGCATCGCGGCGCTGCTGTCGAATTACGACGCCCTCTATAGTTTCTGCACGGTCCCTATTGACACATTTGACACATTCACATAAAGCCTTGTCGGACCATAAGTTCAAATTCACCAACGGTTAATAAATTTTAAATATCATGCCTTAGCCTTCTCATTCATATAATATTATAGGTCTACCAGAATCTGTGTGCCGAGTGTGAGTTTTTGTTTCACATTCGATCGTGAACGCGTTTGGCGTTTACGATTTTGTATGGGATTTGTACAGCGCCACCTAGCGATGCTCACGGGAGTGAGCCCAGCCCAGTGAGTAATCGCATACAAAATCTGGCCGGTAGTCAGTACTAAGATGCGACCTGGTCTCAAGACGCGGTTCGGCTCTGTGATTGGTCCAAATTTTGACAGCCAACCAATCACAGAGCCTGAACCGTGTCTTGAGACCGAGATGCATCTTGAGTACTGACTATTTATACCGGCCTTAGTAAACGCCAAACGCGTTCACGATCGATTATGAAACAAAAAACTCACACTCGGCACACAGATTCTGGTAGACCTATACATATACGAAGTACGAAAAAAATAGATAATAATAATTATTATTATAAAGAAAATTAAGGGCCCGGGTTACCCTCGAAATTTTCATACATTCTTAATACCAAAATCATTTTCTCATACGAAAATATTTAACATGTTTGAGTTATTTTTCAGCTTAAGATAGTAATTACCTAGGGTCCTGAACAAATTTTTTTTACAAAATATTTAAATACTAAAAAAAAATTTTTTGTGTTTAAATATTTTTTAGTAAATTTACTACTAAATATTTAAACACCAAAAATAGACAAAAACACTAAAAAATATATAAATAAATAGTAAATTTACTACAAAATATTTAAACTTTAAAAAATAATTTTTATTATTTAAATATTTTGTAGTAAATTTACTATTTATTTATATATTTTTTAGTGTTTTTGTCTATTTTTTGGTGTTTAAATATTTAGTAGTAAATTTACTAAAAAATATTTAAACACAAAATTATTTTTTTTAGTATTTAAATATTTTGTAAAAAAAATTTGTTCAGGACCCTAGGTAATTACTATCTTAAGCTGAAAAATAACTCAAACATGTTAAATATTTTCGTATGAGAAAATGATTTTGGTATTAAGAATGTATGAAAATTTCGAGGGTAACCCGGGCCCTTAATGATTGAAGACACGAGTCGATTGGGTGGGTAACATAGACTTATGTGGGTAACAATTTGAAAACTGTGATTTTTGCAGAAATAGAGCTTTAAGACCGGGAAAATGATTAAAAAATGTAGATTCTGTCTAGATGATCAAATAGGTTAGTTACAAGGTTTTTTTAAATGGAAAAATGAGTACTTAATTAAAATTGCTTTTACATTGTAAAATGTTAGTTGTCCACTTCAACCACTCATAACCTAAATTGATATTTATCAGCCGTTGACCGAACTGGTACTAATATACCTAATAATTATGTAATTGAAATGCTCATACCAAACACTCCTTTAATATTCATAATTCATTCCTAATCCCAACTAAAAGTTTGATCGTGAATCATGTAGGAATCTGTACATTATCCCATGTTATTTGTCTCATGCGTGTACGATTATATTGGTAAACTTATCCACTCACCAATATAATCTAATGTAAGTACGTAATACCACAGAATATATAATAGTACTCCGTAGTAATACGTACCTATAGGGGCTATAGGAAACTGCCAAAACACAGTAAGATTTGCTAGGATTTTTTTTCATGGGAACATGATGGGAACCATACATTTTCCGGTATGAAAACATGAAAGGATTAAGGATGTACCTTTCCTGGGACTCAAAATATCCCATAGACCCCTGCACCTGGATAGTAGTGCAGTGACAGACAGAGAGAGATATTATACCTAAATATTGAATGAATAAAAGAAAGAGACATGTGTATTCTATTACTATTATAGATCAATGTATAAATTCCTACAATATCCACGTCTGGACATAATAATATGGCTAAAATAACATACGCCTGATAACTAATAGTCAGATCTGCCAAGTGCAAGTCGGACACGTGAACAATGGGTTCCGTACCGAAAAATGGCGATTTTTATATGGAAGGCATTAAGTAAATATTTATTTTAATTTTATTATTAATTATTAAAGTCGGAATACAACTAAGAATTTTGTGGAAATTTTAAGTCCTATGTTGAGTGTTGACATTATTCTGACCGAGCAAAAATGGATAAAAAAACAAGTTTGTTGTAGGAGAGCTCCCTTTAAAATTTAGATATTTCATATTTATTTTATTTTTAGTAGTTGCGGCTACAGACATACATAAACGATAGGTATAGCCAGATAGACACGACAGCGTAGTCTCAATAATAGGGTCACGTTTTTACCCTTTGGGTACGGAACCCTAAAAACGTTGTACAATATTGTGGAATAGATTTTATCTATGCTATTGTCGCCAGCTTATCGTAAGAAAACTATTTCGTTTTACTAAACACAAATAATATTGCATTTTCAGATTAATTTTTTTTAAATAAGGCAATCAAATTAAACTAATATCTTAACCTTTAAAAGAATATCAGAAAATGCGAATTAATGTTTTGGTTGTTGTTAGGTATAGGTACATCAGGTTTCAGAAAAATTCAACAAAACCTCAGGCATAATATGAATTTTTATCAGCTTCAAGTTTCAACTGAGTACATGAGTACAAACTGATTATAATACTGCACTGTAATCAGAATCTGTGTTCATAAGGACAGATAAGTATTTGTTTTAACTAACTGCAAAGCGCAAAGCATACGACCAAAAGTTAAAGAATGACTACAATATTCTTTTGAAGTCCTTTAATCTAAATATTTTTTTCTTTGTGAAATTGAAATTCATCCAACCAATTATTAGTTTTATCATTAGCTAATCTCAAATGATAATAAATGCTTATGCATTTTGAATTTCTGTTTAAGTACATTTCGAAATAAAAATAAATCTTCCCTATCCATCTTAAATGCAGCAGTTTTAAATGAAAATAACAGTCAGTTATTCGCATTTGGTAGAACAGAGCACTCAGACAGATCAGAGAAGATTTGTTGGCCACAGCAAAAATGTTTTTTTTTTTATTTAAGTAAATAATCAAGGAACTTAAAAGTCATTGGAATGTGTAAATCAAATTAAATCTAAACTAAAAAATTTAAAATACCAAATGCGAATATCACAGATATATGCTTATTTTTTTACTACTGCACTTAAGATAGATTACGTGATATATAATAAGAATATACCTCTCAAACACCTTATCATATAACCCATGACCGCACGATTTCTGAAAAAGAAAGAAAAATAAACTGTTAGAAAAGAACTGCACTACAGCACACTACAGGGTGTTTTTTCGTCTAGTTGTTTTAGACACAATATCTTTGTTGAGTAGATTTTAATATTGTATTCTTGCTATTGATTAGTAATGTCATAACTCATAAGAATTATTATGCTTCTTCTTTCTAAAAGGTCGAATCCTAACAGCATTTGAATCTGATAATAATACAATAAGGTTTAAGTTAATACGTACTTCGACGACCAGGCATTAAGCGAACTGTGATTCCATCTGGAGCCCGAACTGTATAACACAATAATATATTAAAATAAAAATTATTTAAATTAAATAGTTATAATGTTTCATTTTTAGTAAAATACTTAACAACACTCACAAACTAAATATAGGTTTAAAAAACAGTCTTACCTTAGTTATAACAGCAAAATGGAATGGGTTAGGTTAGATATTAGGTTTTGAATCTCAAAAACACAACATTCAATCAAAACTTTTATTCTAAATTCCTTTAAAATATTCATAAATTACAATCATTTGTATAATTACAATACTGAAGTAATCAGAAAATTTTGTTTCAATTTTAAAATCGTTCTTTAGTTGCTAATCATTTTAAAATTTCACAATATTCAAAACTGATGACGTGCACATTATTATTAATTATAAAAGTTTTGTGCAAATCTATTTTGCGCTTGACTATACATTATTTCTTATGTAGGTAATCTCAAAATTAAATACTTCTATGACCAGAAGCCTTACCCCTGAAACTGATATAGGTACGATTTTGATTTACGAGTCTGATTAGTTAGTTTCAAATTGAGCCTCAGAAAAATCGTGCGCTAGTATTGCTGCCGTGGGAAAAGCCGTTGTGATCGAATTAGTTCCAAATTGTGACGCAGCACAATCGTGCGCTAGTGTAGCTGTCAGGAATGGGAAAAGCCGTTGTGATCGAATTAGTTCCAAACTGAGCCGCAGCACAAAACCAAAAAAAAAGCACGATTTTGCGCTAGTACCTATATCGATCGAGATGATTCGATTTTGATTCGGTCGGGAGTAAGGCAGCTGCAAGATAACTTATAATCATTTTAGCATTGAACAGACTAACTTATTTAATCAAATTCGTCAAAGTCTCTTGTAAATATATTTTATACTAGCTGTCCCGGCAAACGTTGTTTTGCCATTTAAAGTATATTTTCTACATCATCAGTTGATACATGTTTTACCCCCTCTTTTGTCCCCTAAGAGGGTGTGGGGGGGGGAAGGTCATACACCAGATGTTAAGTTGAAAAACACAGTTAATACCTAATATGAAGTAAGTCCACTAAAGAAAAAAGTTGTATACAAAATCTGACCCCTCTTTGGTCCCCAGAGAGGGTTGAGAGGGGAGGGGGGGGAGGATTTTTATACACCAGATGTTGAGTTGGAAGAAGACAAATATAATATATCTGTGAAAACCGTATGCAAATCGGATCAGTAGTTTTCGTGTTAAAGAAAAAAGTTTGATACAAAATCTGACCCCCTCTTTTGTCCCCTTAGAGGGGTGGGGGGAAAAAATTTTATACACCAGATATTAAGTTGGAAGAAGATAAATATATCTGCGAAAACCACATTCAAATCGGATCAGTATTTTTCGTGTGATGCTGGAACAAACATACAGACAGACAGAAAGAGTGACAGACAGACAGACAGACAAAAAACTAACCACATTTTTGGCTTCTATAGCGATGTAGTGACAAAGGTGTAATTTCGGGTGTCATTTCATATCTTTTATGTACAGAATTTTCATTTCTACAACAGAATAATGTCTTCCTCCCGCACGCGCTTTGGTGACGCCCACTATCGTAATATTTTAATTTCGCCATAATTTCAAAACCAAACGTCCAATTTTAATCATTCAAAGACCAAATATTATCTACATAAACTGTACTTAGTGATAAAATAATTTATTTTGATAAGGATTAATAACGTGAGTAAAATATATCCGTTTAAATGTAGTCCAAAAAAAATTCAGGATTTTTAAATAAATAAATGGTTATTGTGCCTCACTCGACATAGATAGGTATAGTGTGTCGCGGACTTTTTTGTAGATATTTATAAGATCTACAATTACTTAGAACATTTTATGGTTCTATCTTTTATAGTTTAGGCAGCGTACGCAAAATAAGTAACTTTTCTAGCTGATTTTTTACACCTTGCGTCCGAAAAACTCAAATATCTTACGGAACCCTACTTTTTTCCAAAATAAAATGTAGCCTATGTTCAGCAGAAATAATGTAAGATTCCAATAGCAAAAGAATTTTTCAAATCGGTCCAGTAGTTTCGGAGCCTATTCGACTCAAACAAACAAACAAACAAACAAATCTTTCCTCTTTAAATAGTAGTATAGAAGATGCCTAGCTATTTTGTTAATATTTTTATGTATTACTATAGGTATGTTAGTTTTTATTGATATGTCGTACTAAATGTAAAAGGCATGTATATCACATTAAGTATATTAATAGGCATAACTTAATCTTATGAACTTATTAATAAGTTCATAAGATTAAAGTTTGTTTAGTATATCAAGGTGAATTTCTAAACCGGGCATGGTGAAATGCAAAACTAAAATAGGAATAATTATAATAGGAAAAACATTTTATTAAAAAAATGTATAATGCTTCAAAAAAAATGGGCCAAGTGCGAGTCGGACTCGCATACGAAGGGTTCCGTAACATTATCACAGAATAGATATAATAGTACAAATACCATTATAGAGCAAAAATAGGCCAAAAATTATGTTTTTGTATGGGAGCCCCCTTAATTTTTTATTTTATTTTAATATTATTATTAAATAATAAAGTACACATATAACTAAAGACTTTGAGAAAAATTAAAGTACCTACCTGTTGCCATTATTGATAATACTTAGAGCAAAAAAGGCCAAAAAAATCACGTTTATGTATGGGAGCCCCCTTAAATGTTCATTTTATTTTGTTTTTAGTATTTGTTGTTATAGCAGCAACAGAAATACATTATCAGCTGTGAAAATTTCAACTCTCTAGCTATTACCATTCTTTAAGTTACAGCCTGGAAACAGACAGACAGACATACATACAGACGGACAGACAACAAAGTCTTAGTAATAGGGTATCGTTTTTACCCTTTGGGTACGGAACCCTAAAAAAGAACATGAATTTTAATTGCTTGACTTGAAATTTCAAACTCTTTGCTCCTAGGGCTTTAGATTTTGCCTTTCACACCCATTTTAAAATTCATTCTGTATATTTTTCCATAAAGTGCAGTGCTGCTTTCAATAATAATTATTAATTAGATTATTTAAGCTCCATAATGGATTTTATTACTGCACTAAGGCAATAATGGTCTACCTATAAAATAATTTGTAAGATATTTAGGACTACAATAAGAATGTAAATATTGCTATAAATTATATTTTTGTATAATTTTAACCACCAACTTATTGTTGTAATGTTTTATAGGTATATTATACGTGAAAAGTACACCATTTTGTATGAATTCCTATTGAATTTTTTTTTACGTAGTGGTAGTCAAGTAGTTTATTTGTGAAGTTTTTATTATGGTTTACTCAAAACCTTACTGAGCAATTAATACGTTTGAGCAAAAATATAAGGTTGGCAAAAAAAATTCGAAACAAATATTTTTGGCAAGGTGCTTTGATAGTCTTTTTATGAGATCTTGTGATGTTATGACCAGACATACAGTGATGTAAAATTAGATCAGGCTCGTCTTTACAACTACAACAATAAATTATATGTAACATCACACCTAAATATAACTCGAAACTTAAATAACATCTTATACACAGAATAAGTCTTAAAATAACGGACAAGTAAATCGTAAACAACCTATATAAAGTCAAATATACAAATAACGATAAATTCAATCAATGACCATAAAATGGTAACAAATCTAAATATTTTCTTACAACTTTATAGTAACTTCTATACAACTATTGTTAATACACACTTAACACATGGAAACATGCAATAATTCAAAATATAACAAACAGGAATGAACAAATAGCAATATGCCGTATGACAACAACAAAAGTCCATGTTGCCAGTGGCCATTCCGCATGCTGGGTTAAGTTTCTCACAACGTATATAGTTCCACTTCAAACAAGCACTTGTAAGGCACTCATAAGGCATCAAACGTTGACAGCACGACAGTCACCACTCAGATTGGATATGGGGGCATCTGTTACGACTGTATTGCCACTGTTTTTGATGCCCCGTCTGTTTCTGTCACGGAAGGAGCCAAACCCGGAGTCATGAGTGGTAGCAGGGGACGTACCTACGAGTATCCGTGGCATGTCACACTCCTCGCACTTGTCCAGCAGTGGATGATTGCGGAAGGTGCACATGTGACACTGCCACGACGACGGCGGCCTCTGTCCCGTGTAGATGTTGCTGTAGAAATTCCCAACATCGGGTTCTGAAAAAAGTTGCACAGAGTTCAGTAACACATAATATCTAGATTGTATTATCATGTAGATAATTATTATGTAATCAAAGTAAACGTAAACACAAAAATGATAACTTATCAAAATTAACATAATAATCATTATTATTTGCACATTTAAGTTTAAAAAAAAGTGGTAGCATTGAAGTACACTTTGTATTTGGTAAAAATACTAGTTGTATGTTTACAATTTATACTATGAATCAAAAGATATCAGGACAATAGCTCTGGTTTTTCCTTCCATTTCATTTGTCAGCGAGATATTATCAATGCAAAATACTAGCATACTTACCAGTGCCTTGCATTTCCAGACGTTTTGATAAAGAATCACACTTATCCCTCAGCCACTCTACGTAATCTTTGAGCCTTTGAGTCATATTCGGTGTGGGAGGTGGTGCCGTCAAAATCTGTGTCTCCTGGTTTAACTGAGCTAGTCGTCCTTTTTCCTGTGCCAGGGCGCTAGCTAACCTAGAAAGACGCTCTTTTTGACGTTCAATGAGGGAACGATCTGAAAATCATATAAAAACAAAATTAACAAAACATATTTTTTGTAGCTGATTTGATTCCTGACTAGTAAAATCGATTTTACAAAATACTATTGTTTTTTAAATAAAAATCATGCTTGTAACTGTCTTCAGGCTTTTAGCATTATACTTTAGGAATACATCGGCCAAGAATAAAGAAAATGACCCTGTATAGCAATTTTACCACGGTGAGTTTTATTTAACTTAACCAATAATTATTATACATAACAACATATTTTGCAGTTTAGAAAACCTAACTTTAGTAGTTAAATAAAAAAATTCTGATAAGATTATTATGTTACTGATAATATTGTTTGTTTTATGTTTCCGAGAACTGTTTCCACAGATATCAACAAAATTTTTTGTTATCTTATCACTCAGACTAAATTATTTATTCAATAGTTTATTACACTATATCAACTCAGGCTAATGTTGCATTCATGTCATATTTTTTAATGACGGTATATATTAATATAACTAATGTCTATAAAACTTACCTATAGTTTGGTCGGGTGGTTCGGGGGCTGCTCTCGTGAATCTTGGAGACTCAAGTTGTGTAGCCTGTGATGGAGGTGGTGGTGCTCTTCTTCTTGGAGCTCTAGCCGTACTCGGACTCACAGTCACCGTAACATGACCCTCAAAGCCACTGTCATCCTCCCTGGTATCTCTCACCGGACTTGCCATGTTGGATGTTGGTGTACAGACCGTCAAATTAACAGATGTAATTGCTCTTGGACTATCGTAATCTTCTAACCATGGATCATATCCATGGCCCAAGTCCATATGACAGTTGACATTTACAGATAAATTGAGAGGGAAACCTCTTTCTCTTTCTTGTCTATGATTTCCAGGTTTCTGTTCTTTTGCTTCTTTATGCGGTGGCACAGGGGAGACTGTCCGACAGGGCTCCGAACTTGGCTGCTTCAAATTTTCTTGGAATCCCGCATCCGGATTTGCTTTAATAAAATTTAATGTGTTAGGACGTTGAGGCTTCTCCTGAGGTTTGATCTCCTCTTTTTTTATTGTTTTCTTTTCTTTTACAAACTCTAATTTTTCATTGAGGTTGGCTGTAATCTTATTGCTCTTATGTATTCTATAATTTGTATTCTCTTGCTCTTTTAGATTGCCATCCTGCTGATTTTTTACAATTTTCTTGGGAAATTCTACAGGTTCTTGGGCAGGCACCTGGTTGCTCTTATCTTCGTTGGTTAGCTCTAAATCACTTGGTGAATCTGAACAGTATTTTGCCTCACACTTGTCAATATTGACCGTAACAGGACTCGATACATTACATTCACCAGTTTTCTCCAACACAATGTTTTGATTATCATCAGTGTTTATGTTATCTTTGAGCTCCACTACCGAGCTAATGGTCGCTTTTTGAGGGCCTGGGCAAGTCGTCGCCTTTAGAGCTTCCGATCTGACAATGTCGTGTTTAACGATAGGCTGGTTTCGACATTTGACCGGGGGATTCGCTTTCAATTCGCTGAGCTGACGGGCCGCGGCTGACGAGGAGGCATGATAGGCGTGCGTTAGGGAGGCCTTGACTTCGCGATGGAGGTGGGTCTCGCAAGCTTTCTTGTCGTGGCAGTACAATTCGATTGTGTTGGACACAACATGATCAGGAACACCGGGGAACTTCTGTTTTAGCTCATGAAACAATTGCATAAGAGATATATTCGTGCACGCACATGGTGAAGAGCCTGGAGCGCTATCGGAGGGGGCAGACATCGCCGCCCATCCTCGCGGAACACCGACTCCGCACCCCGAACTTCCCACTCGACACGATTACACAAATATCTTCGCACTCACAGAAAAAGATAAGTAAACATCATACACTTGCACGAAAGTTATTATTTCTCTCAGTGACGTCACAAACCCTATAATCACTTTTTTCACAGTTACGTGTACATAACTACGACTGAGTCTCCTCGTTTAACATGACTCGCTAATATGTACTACAAACTGGCAAATAAAAAGAACATAATATATGGAGACGAGACGGGATTTTTATATCTTTTGTTATCATCGCACCAAATGTAGTTCTTATTCGAAAGTAAAACGAATTAAACAGGTTTTGAGCCACCGTCACAAACTTATAACATTCAATTTTACATTTAGCGTAACTAATAGCCTGTGCGTAAACGAATAAAAAACAGTTATTGGCCCAAAAATAAATCGAAATGTATAAAATGAAATTCACAAACTTGTCAATTCTAGTTTCTCCATTTTGCTCACAGATGACAGAAGTCACAGATGACAAAAGTCAAAAACATAGATAAGAAAGATGTCCTTCTCCCTTTCATGTATCAATTTAATCCTTATGCTGTTTGCCTATAAAGGTATCTACCTACACAAAAATCAAAATAGAATAGAGATTTGTATTTTGTTCTGAATTTTTATATATTTGCCACGGTCCATGGACGATACCTTATTATAAGTTACTACTATTATAAAGAGGAAAGATTTGATTTTTTGTTTGTTTGTTTGTTTGTTTGTTTGTTTGTTTGTTTGAGTCGAATAGGCTCCGAAACTACTGGACCGATTTGAAAAATTCTTTTGCTATTGGAATCTTACATTATTTCTGCTGAACATAGGCTACATTTTATTTTGGAAAAAAGTAGGGTTCCGTAAGATATTTGAGTTTTTCGGACGCAAGGTGTAAAAAATCAGCTAGAAAAGTTACTTATTTTGCGTACGCTGCCTAAACTATAAAAGATAGAACCATAAAATGTTCTAAGTAATTGTAGATCTTATAAATATCTACAAAAAAGTCCGCGACACACCATACCTATCTATGTCGAGTGAGGCACAATAACCATTTATTTATTTAAAAATTATGAATTTTTTTTGGACTACATTTAAACGGATATATTTTACTCACGCTATTAATCCTTATCAAAATAAATTATTTTATCACTAAGTACAGTTTATGTAGATAATATTTGGTCTTTGAATGATTAAAATTGGACGTTTGGTTTTGAAATTATGACGAAATTAAAATATTACGATAGTGGGCGTCAGTCGTCACCAAAGCGCGTGCGGGAGGAAGACAATATTCTATTGTAGAAATGAAAATTCTGTACATAAAAGATATGAAATGACACCCGAAATTACACCTTTGTCACTACATCGCTATAGAAGCCAAAAATGTGGTTAGTTTTTTGTCTGTCTGTCTGTCACTCTTTCTGTCTGTCTGTATGTTTGTTCCAGCATCACACGAAAAATACTGATCCGATTTGAATGTGGTTTTCGCAGATATATTTATCTTCTTCCAACTTAACATCTGGTGTATAAAAATTTTTCCCCCCACCCCTCTAAGGGGACAAAAGAGGGGGTCAGATTTTGTATACAACTTTTTTCTTTAGTGGACTTACTTCATATTAGGTATTAACTGTGTTTTTCAACTTAACATCTGGTGTATGACCTTGCCCTCCACCCCACCCCACCCCACCCTCTTAGGGGACAAAAGACAGAGGGGGTAAAACATGTATCAACTGATGATGTAGAATATATACTTTAAATGGCAAAACAACGTTTGCCGGGACAGCTAGTAAGTTATAAGTGGATAAGTTACTTATAACCATATCCACTATCCAGTATCCACTGCTTGACGAATGACGGCATTTTGTCGTTGCGACGTGGTGTGGTTCAGTTGTTGCCCCACACACAGTGGCTTAAAAAATCATCATATATGACAGTTGACACTTGACAGAGGTGAGATGTCAAAAGTAGGAAAAGTGAAAACCAATGGCAAATTATTGTGAATTCTGTGGTGATTCTGTGAATTGGATTTGTTTCGCATAAATAATTTGTTTGGATTCTGTTCCTTCCTAGCTAAACCCCAGGATTTTTACAGATCAAACTTTTCTTCATAACTAAATACTGCTAAATTAATAATGGTTGACGACTTACGGAAGCATTTAAATCATCTTTTAGAGAAGTGAGTTCATCATTCGTATTTACAACGTCAATTGTATGATTTATTTATTAATATTCGTTGTGTTTTATGTTCAGAGTTAACGGTCTTCATTGTATCCTTATCACTGATCGAGATGGAGTACCTGTGGTGCGGTCGGTCACTGAGAAAGCCCCACAACTTGCCTTGAGGCCAAACTTCATATCCACCTTCGGCATGGCGACGGACCAAACGAGTAAATTAGGCTTAGGAAGAAATAAAACGATAATCTCCATGTATTCCAGCTATCAGGTAACAATAAACCTTTAAAAAAAACATTGTTTTTTCTTAAAAGTAGTGAATGATTTCTTCAAATAATTTTTTAAATCACTTCCTTTATTGCAGGTTATCCAAATGAATAAGTTGCCACTTGTAATAACATTTATTGGCAGTGACAACTGTAACACGGGTCATATATTATCACTGGAGAGCCAAATCGAACCATTCCTAAAGGATTTAGAAGCAATTGTGGCCGATGCTCCTTAAGGCAATATACTTTTTTAAGCTTTTCACATTATAATGCATATTATCATGGATATTAAAAAACACAACAAATGTGTTTGCAGTTTTATATCAGGTACTGGTGCTGATAATGTGAAAAGGCTGTAATTACTAACTTTTATAAACATGGTATTCATATTTTATCATAGTAATATGATTATGTTCATAACATTGGTTACGAAGTGAAACAAAAGTGTTCTGTTGAACTAATTTGCTAATTATTGTTCATAATAGATTTTTAATGACAATAATATTGTATAAAAAACAATTTCTTCCAGCCATTGGTTGATCTGATAAAATGTGAATACTTGATTAGGTAGCCTATATAATATATTCAAGCCAAGCTACACTATGTAAATAATATTAATATTTCCTATTTTTAACCCCCGACCAAAAAGAGGGGTGTTATATAACTTTAATGTTAGCCATGTTAAATAAATTTTTTAAGTTATTTTTATTTGAACTTTTATTTTTTACCCAAACATTTGCTACCTTATTTTATTAAGAATAAATGCTTACCGTCTTTAGTCCAACCTAACTAATAAAAAGGTTACATATTGAATAAGCTAAATAAAGTTTTGTTTGTCTTTTAAGTGCCTTTTTTAAATGTATCAGACAGGGACATAATATTATCCACAAATATAATATTATGTAAACGGAGGTTAACTAACCAAACTTAAGTTACCTGTTACACATTAAAAGTGTTTAAAGAGCTCAAGCATTTATTCAGTTAAGATGATTATAAATTAATAATGATTATAGCTGTAAAGTTGTTAAGGTAAAACAGGTGTAATAAGCGGTTTTCCAGTAAACCATTGACAATGTTGTTTGCACCAAGAATGCCCATGTCGTCACGAGTACGAACAGTAGCACTTCCAATATGAGGCAGGACAACTGGAAAAAAGAGATCCACCTTATTTTTTTTAGATCAAACACTAGAAAACAAGGCATTTATGAATTTTACCAACTAATGCCTATTTTCCCAAGCGTTACATCATACATGATAGTCTGGTTAGCAAGTGCCACTTTCGTCGAAACCTGATCTCATGCACCGAAAATTATGATTTTGGTCTCATTCGATTCGGAATACCATCTAGAACATTCTATCAAAATTCCAAGAGGGGCTGAAAAAAGATGCAAAAGTTATAAACAATTAAGTAAACATAAAAAAAAGGGTTTGGTTTCTTTTTAATATTTCGAAAACTATTTAAGATAAAAATTTGAAAATTGATCCTTAAGGAGCAGGAAATTTCCTAATAAGTAATAGTTAAAAAAACTAAAAACACGCTTGTTATATAAGGCGTCGGTTACAAACAAACATACAAACATACAAATTGAAAAATGGAATAATTATATCAAATTAGTGTATAGTCATCGGTCCTCGATAAATCTACAAAGTTTGAACGAAATCTGGCCGTTTAAAGTGGGCCAAAATCGCGCCCAAAGAAGTCGGTTATAAACGTTACAAACAAATATACAGGTGAAGCTAATAAAAAGCGTATAAAAATCCTAGATCCTGTAACCTTACCAATAATCTTTATAGCTTTAATTGAGCGGCGAAAGTAACAGTAAAACCGCGTGGTTCGGATTTCGCGTGATTTGCCGCAATCTGCTACGTGAACTAAAAAAATATTTTAAGTGATTAAATATTAATGAATAAAAAAATTTGAGTACTAAGTAGACATATCAATATACTAGCTGTCCCGGCAAACGTTGTTTTGCCATTTAAAGTATATTTTCTACATCATCAGTTGATACATGTTTTACCCCCTCTTTTGTCCCCTAAGAGGGTGTGGGGGGGGAAGGTCATACACCAGCTGTTAAGTTGAAAAACACAGTTAATACCTAATATGAAGTAAGTCCACTAAAGAAAAAAGTTGTATACAAAATCTGACCCCTCTTTGGTCCCCAGAGAGGGTTGAGAGGGGAGGGGGGGAGGATTTTTATACACCAGATGTTGAGTTGGAAGAAGACAAATATAATACATCTGTGAAAACTGTGAAAAATCTGTGAAAACCGTATGCAAATCGGATCAGTAGTTTTCGTGTTAAAGAAAAAAGTTTGATACAAAATCTGACCCCTCTTTTGTCCCCTTAGAGGGGTGGGGGGAAAAATTTTATACACCAGATGTTAAGTTGGAAGAAGATAAATATATCTGCGAAAACCACATTCAAATTGGATCAGTATTTTTCGTGTGATGCTGGAACAAACATACAGACAGACAGAAAGAGTGACAGACAGACAGACAGACAGACATAAAACTAACCACATTTTTGGCTTCTATAGCGATGTAGAGACAAAGGTGTAATTTCGGGTGTCATTTCATATCTTTTATGTACAGAATTTTCATTTCTACAACAGAATATTGTCTTCCCCCGCACGCGCTTTGGTGACCCCCACTATCGTAATATTTTAATTTCGCCATAATTTCAAAACCAAACGTCCAATTTTAATCATTTAAAGACCAAATATTATCTACATAAACTAAACTTAGTGATAAAATAATTTATTTTGATAAGGATTAATAGCGTGATTAAAATATATCCGTTTAAATGTAGTCCAAAAAAAATTCAGGATTTTTAAATAAATAAATGGTTATTGTGCCTCACTCGACATAGATAGGTATAGTGTGTCGCGGACTTTTTTGTAGATATTTATAAGATCTACAATTACTTAGAACATTTTATGGTTCTATCTTTTATAATTTAGGCAGCGTACGCAAAATAAGTAACTTTTCTAGCTGATTTTTTACACCTTGCGTCCGAAAAACTCAAATATCTTACGGAACCCTACTTTTTTCCAAAATAAAATGTAGCCTATGTTCAGCAGAAATAATGTAAGATTCCAATAGCAAAAGAATTTTTCAAATCGGTCCAGTAGTTTCGGAGCCTATTCGACTCAAACAAACAAACAAACAAACAAACAAACAAACAAATCTTTCCTCTTTATAATAGTAGTGTAGACAATAATCCGTTAACAAAAATAAATTATCACAATTTGTTTAATTATTATGCCTTTCCTAATTTGTTATTACTCACCATTTTAATGATAACATAAAAACGCCGATTATTTCAAAACAAGAAATCTAGAAATTTTTATTATTCTTTTGAGCTAATCTTAAAAGGGCTTAGAATAGATATCCGTTGGAAAAATTCAACAATTTTGATTTTTCACTTTTTTATGAACAATCAAATTCATCCATGAAATTTTCATGTAAATAAAGCAATTAGGGTTTTTTGATCATTAAAAATGATTATTTAAATTTTATTAGTTAAAAATAAAAAAATATATGTAGGTATATTGTTATCTGGCTTCTAACAATAACAAAATAAAATAATAACAATAATTGGCTATAAAAGTACCGTAATTGCTTTATTTACATGAAAATTTCATGGATGCCTTGCCTGGATGCCTTTTAAGATTAGCTCAAAAGAATAATAAAAAATTCTAGATTTCTTGTTTTGAAATAATCAGCGTTTTTATGTTATCATTAAAATGGTGACTAATAACAAATTAGGAAAGGCATAATAATTAAAAAAATTGTGATAATTTATTTTTGTTGCCGGATTATTGTTTATTGATATGTCTACTTAGTACCCAAATTTTTTTTATTCCTTAATATTATTAATATTTAATCACTTAAAATATTTTTTTAGTTCACGTAGCAGATTGCGGCAAATCACGCGAAATTCGAACCACGCGGTTTTACCGTTACTTTCGCCGCACAATTAAAGCTATAAGGATTATTGGTAAGGTTACAGGATCTAGGATTTTTATTAGGAATTTTCCTGCTCTTTAAGGATCTATTTTTAAATTTTGATTATCTCAAATAGTTTTCGAAATATTAAAAAAAAACCAAACCCTTCTTTTTATGTTTACTTGATTGTTTATAACTTTTGCATTTTTTTTCAGCCCCTCTTGGAATTTTGATAGAATTGTAGCAGTACCTAGTTACCTACACGTTCGTCGTCGATTGAAACAAAGAAAGAACACGCTCTGAAAAGAACGCGCGCCATCTCTGTATACGTTCGTTCTAGAAGATGAAACACAGAAAGAAATCGCTCTGAACAGAGCGCACGCTCGTGAATGACGAAAGAAACATAGTCCGCCGTGCAATATTAAGTACAAGTGCACCGGACATGAACCGGCCCTGAAAAGGGCGTTTTTCTAATAAGAATTATTCACAACACTTCACTACGCGTCTTCACATCGTGCCTACATCGAGAGAGGAATCTTCGCAGCGTAGCAACAGTCTTCATGGCGTTTGCAGAGCTTCATGACATCTTCACAAAATGGCGGCACTACTATTATTACCGGCGCGGCGCCGAGCGGCAGCGAGACGACGCTCGTATGACAGTGCGCGGCGAACTAAGCTCGCGCCCTGCGACGCCCTATATTTATATCCGAGCGACCCCAGCGCCGCGGACCGCGGTACGGGCAGTATTCCGCGCAGAAATGTTTTCATTTGTAAATATTCCTTACTCAATTTTTTTCTCTTTCTCACTTTTTGTAAATGTTTTATCTCTTTCTTCACGTCTCTTTCTAATTGTATTAACCAATCAAAATTAATCTTTTAACTTTTGTACAGATTTGTAATAATAATAATTATCTCATTTTTTGTATATAAGCAGCGCATTTTTGTAAATAAACACTTCAGTTCACCACAGTAAATCGAGTTTTACTCTTTACTCCTCCGACCTCAGTGAACTCTTAGAGTGACCAACCGGTCCTCTAAACTGGTGACCCCGTGAACAACAAGCAACCTCTGCAAGACAAATCTCTGCCCGAAGAACAGCAAGCAACCTCTGCAAGACAAATCTCTGCCCGAAGAGCAGCAAGAACCTTCAAGAGGAAACTCTGCCCGAGGAAATTCTGCTCGACGACACTGCACAACCGCTGCTCGACGAAATTCGGCCCAAAAACTCCACATCAACAATGGAACAGTCACATGTAAATAATGTAAATAGCATCTCATCTCATCATGTAAATAGCTCCGCATCAACATCACCAAACGTCAAGTACCTACTCATAGAAGAAATAAGAAAACTCTCCCTAGAGGTCGCCGAACTGAAGAAACAACAGTACAACAACAACAACAATTACAGAAGAGGACACTATCAACGCTCAAGGTCAACATCAAGATTCCGGCAAAGGTCAACTTCGCGTCCTCGGTCTACATCACCATCACCGTTCTGTTACTACCACAACAGATTCGGAAAAGAAGCGCAAAAATGTACACAACCGTGTACGTTCAAGAACCCGGAAAACTAGACAGAACGTTGGCAGCGGCGGAATCCGGCGTTCACAACAAACAATACCGCCTATTCGTCACAGACAAGACCACGAATCTCACTTTTTTGGTTGACACGGGTGCAAACATATCCGTTATACCGAAAAAGAAAGGCATTCATCTCCAGCCGCTACCTTTTCAACTGTACGCCGCCAACAACACCGTAATACCAACGTACGGCGAAAAAACATTAGAGCTCAACATCGGACTTCGCCGACCGTACAAATGGAAGTTTATCGTCGCAGCAGTATCAAAACCAATCCTCGGTGCCGACTTCCTGCAACATCACGAACTTATTGTCGACTTAAAAAATCGAAGACTCGTCGACGGGAGAACCAGCCTGCACATCAACGCTCCTGGACGCTACACGGACGTACCTACTGTCCGTAGTGTCGACAGCACGCAGTCGTATCACGACATACTAGCTGATTTCCCCGGCATCACAAGATTGACAGCGATGAACATCACACCGAAACACAGCGTCGAACATTTCATCGAAACGTCTGGGCCACCACTACATTGTCGCGCCCGACCACTACAACCGCATCGCTACAATCAAGTCAAGAAAGAATTTGAAAATATGATGCAGCAAGGTCTCTGTCGTCCCAGCAAGAGCGCCTGGTCTTCTCCGCTTCACGTCGTACCAAAGAAAAACGGCGACATAAGGGTGTGCGGCGACTACCGACGACTAAACGCAGTAACGAAGCCCGACCGCTACCCTATACCACGACTACGAGATTTCACATTTCAACTCGCCGGAAAAACTTTCTTCTCGACCATCGACTTAAACCGAGCCTACCAACAATTGCCTGTCCACGAAGAAGATATCGAGAAGACAGCAATCATCACACCATTCGGCCTATTCGAGTTCCCGAGAATGTGTCCCGGCCTTAGAAACGCAGGCCAGACATTCCAACGTTTCATACACGAAATACTACGCTACGACTTCGTGTTTTCCTTCATCGACGACTTGCTTATCGCATCCAGCAGCGAAGAAGAACACCGCCAACACCTACGGTGTGTTCTTCAACGCCTAGAAGAAAACGGAATAACAATCAACCCAGCCAAATGTGTACTCGGCAAGCAAGAAGTTAAATTCCTCGGCTTCACTGTAAATAGCGACGGAATCAAGCCGCCACAAGATAAATTACAAGCAATAGAAGAATTCCCGCTACCAAAGAACATAGAAGAATTACGTCGATTTCTCGGCATGCTAAACTTCTACCGAGACAGCATTCCGAACGCTGCTACAATTCAAGCCCCGCTACACGCATACCTACACAATGCGAAAAAGCGAGACAAAACACCGATCGAGTGGAACGAAACATCGAAAGAAGCATTCACGGCTTGCAAAAATAGCATTAAAAACGCTGTTTTGCTCGCCCACCCGAACCACAAAGCACCGATCGCTATTTTCTCCGACGCCTCGGACACCGCAGCGGGAGCAGTAATACAACAATATCATAACAACAAATGGCAACCACTCGGCTACTTCTCGAAGAAATTCACTACAGCGCAAACGAAGTACAGCACCTACGATCGCGAACTTCAAGCTATCTACATGTCAGTAAAATACTTCAGAAAAATCTTCGAAGGCCGAGAACTCATCATATTCACCGATCACAAGCCACTGACATTCGCCCTACAGAAAAAATCTTCAACATCGGAAACTCCGAGAAGAACTCGGCAACTACTTTTTATCTCCGAGTTCACGCACGACATTCGTCATATCAGTGGAAAAGACAACATCGTCGCCGATACATTCAGCCGCATCGAAACAATCAACACGCCGTCAGCTGTAAACTATGAAGAGTTATCTCGCGCGCAAGAGCGAGATAGCACGCTACCTACACTCTACGGTCAAGAAAACTTAAGTTTCAAAACAACTACGCTACCTAACTCCGATATCAAGATAATTTGCGAAACATCTACAAAATACGTTCGTCCTTACATTCCACAAGAATTTCGACGCGCCATTTTCGACTCTATTCACAACATCAGTCATCCTGGAACAAAAGCATCAAGAAAACTCATCGCGCAAAAATTCTTCTGGCCATCTATGAACTCCGACATAAGTGAGTGGACGAAAACCTGCATACAATGTCAGCGAAGCAAAATACAACGACATACATCGAGCGCCGTGTCAACATTTCCACAAGTCGACCGTTTTCAACATATACATTGCGACCTTGTGGGCCCGTTAACAACGACATCGACTGGTCATAGATACCTACTCACTATGATCGATCGCGCGACAAAATGGCCTGAAGCTGTACCGCTCACCGAGATCACCGCCGAAACCGTCGCAAGAGTTTTCTACGAGCAATGGATAGCGAGATTCGGTTGTCCCACTACAATAACAACCGATCAAGGACGCCAGTTCGAGAGTCAGCTGTTCGTCAACTTAACACGTCGTATGGGTATCGATAAAACCCGTACAACGCCGTATCACCCGCAATCTAACGGCATGATAGAACGCTGGCATCGAAGTCTCAAGAATTCACTAAAATCAAGACTCATCAATAGCAATTCATCGTGGATCGACGAAATACCTACGGTTTTACTTGGACTGCGCGCCGCCATACGTGAAGACACCGGAGTCAGCGCCGCAGAATTAACCTACGGCCGTAACCTACGTTTACCGGCCGACTTCTTCGAAACTACATCAACATCATCGTGCCCAGATCATACCTACATCCAGCAACTCAGAAAAAACATCGATTCACTCAAGCCGAAAAACGATGTACATCGCCACGGTAGTCAACGCAACATCTTCATACATCGTGATCTACTTACGTGCGAATACGTATTTTTACGTAACGACGCCGTAAGAAAACCACTTCAACCACCGTACGACGGGCCGTACAAAGTTCTTCGACGAGAAGAAAAATACTACGTAATACAGCTACCCGATCGCACAGCAACAGTATCCATCGATCGTTTGAAGCCCGCCTACATACTGAATGAAGATTACCTCGGCGAGTCAACGATCAATGTACAACAGTCACCGGTAAATACCAACAACTTACCTGTTTCCTTACCTTCACATACCAATAATTTACCTCAAAATACCTCGTTACCTTTACCCATTACCTCATTACCTTTACCGGTTACCTCACAACCAATACCAAGTGCAACACCAGTCAAGCAGAAGTTACCAGCAAGTCCAGCACAGAAGACAACAAGAACGGGTCGTGTCATCAGACTGCCGGTACGCTTCGCTTGAGGGGGAGCACTGTAGCAGTACCTAGTTACCTACACGTTCGTCGTCGATTGAAACAAAGAAAGAACACGCTCTGAAAAGAACGCGCGCCATCTCTGTATACGTTCGTTCTAGAAGATGAAACACAGAAAGAAATCGCTCTGAACAGAGCGCACGCTCGTGAATGACGAAAGAAACATAGTCCGCCGTGCAATATTAAGTACAAGTGCACCGGACATGAACCGGCCCTGAAAAGGGCGTTTTTCTAATAAGAATTATTCACAACACTTCACTACGCGTCTTCACATCGTGCCTACATCGAGAGAGGAATCTTCGCAGCGTAGCAACAGTCTTCATGGCGTTTGCAGAGCTTCATGACATCTTCACAAAATGGCGGCACTACTATTATTACCGGCGCGGCGCCGAGCGGCAGCGAGACGACGCTCGTATGACAGTGCGCGGCGAACTAAGCTCGCGCCCTGCGACGCCCTATATTTATATCCGAGCGACCCCAGCGCCGCGGACCGCGGTACGGGCAGTATTCCGCGCAGAAATGTTTTCATTTGTAAATATTCCTTACTCAATTTTTTTCTCTTTCTCACTTTTTGTAAATGTTTTATCTCTTTCTTCACGTCTCTTTCTAATTGTATTAACCAATCAAAATTAATCTTTTAACTTTTGTACAGATTTGTAATAATAATAATTATCTCATTTTTTGTATATAAGCAGCGCATTTTTGTAAATAAACACTTCAGTTCACCACAGTAAATCGAGTTTTACTCTTTACTCCTCCGACCTCAGTGAACTCTTAGAGTGACCAACCGGTCCTCTAAAGAATGTTCTAGATGGTATTCCGAATCGAATGAGACCAAAATCATAATTTTCGGTGTATGAGATCAGTTTTTGACAAAAATGGCACTTGTTAACCAGAGTGTGACCAGAGCACTGTCTCTTTATCTGCCTACTACATCATGTTTCTGTTTTAGAGTAATTTAGGTACTTACACAAATTGGGTAAGGTGAACAGCTTATGGTCTTTGGGCAAAGGTTCTGGGGTAGTGACGTCCAGTCCAGCTGCATAGATGGTTCTGTTCTTCAGTGCATCGTACAATGCGTCTTGATCGACTAATTCTGTAATTAAAGAAATAACTTGATTACATGTGTTATAACGATTAACGAATAAGGTAAGCATTTAACAAAAAGAGGCACTTTTTGTTACACGCAGAAATAATCTTTAGGTCATGCGTGTTATTGCGTTTCCGTAGTAAAAAGCGATATTTTCATGCGCGATAGAAAAAGACAAGAAGTGATAGGTCAGCCGTCAGTATACTAATTTCTAGGTAGGTACTCTGCGACCAGACTGTAGTGCTGGTAACCTTACCTCCTCTCCCAACGTTTACTAAGACAGCGTTCTTTTTCATCTTAGCCAAGGTGGTTTGATTGATCATGTGCTTGGTCTCATCGTTAAGTGGGACCGCTAATACTATGAAGTCGCTCTTAGCCAACAATGTGTCTAAGCTAACGAACTCTGCGTTCAAAGCTTTACCTAAAAACAATAAAACATTTTACCAAATTGGCCGAAATATGACGATTGAGATAGTAGCACTGAATAGGTAGGTATTAATATATTCTGAGGAGTTTTCTGGAGGCAACATAATTGTTAGTTTGTGTCTATTCATTAGCACTTTTATTTCACTTAACAGGTTTATTAATATTTGGTACCAAATTATTTACAGAATAAGGTGATTCAAAACATTACTACCGATAGATGGCGTTAATACATACATTTTTAATTAAAAACTTTACAGAGAATGTTATTGTAAGCTCTTTTGGCTATCAAGGTAACAAAATAAGTTTTGACAAAAGTTTTGCTTACGGTTAAATTGCTAAAGCCAAGAATAATTATACTTGAACACCTGTAGTTTTCCTATTCATAAAAAGTTTCATCTACTGGTCGCTAGATGAGGCTGCTGATGAGCTGGAGTTCAAGTTTTTTTAATTTCTAGTCTAAAGAGTTTAAAATGGAAAATCTTTAAAAATAGTATGTTTTTAAATTAAGAACATTATTTACCTTCAGGCTTTTCTTTGTGGCCTGTATAGATGAATTTAGCGACTTCAAAACCGGCCAGGCGCTTAACTGTAGCCTGACCAATTCCACCCAAACCTACTATACCCACAGTGCTCCCACGAAGATCCTGGCCCAGTACTTTTTGGAAGCCCATTTCCCATACTCCTCTGTAACCAAAAAATAGTAGCTGAATGTCCAGGCATCCGGAAAATTAGAGAATTGAAAAGGAATTTGGGCTACAGCATTTTAAAATCGAAAATGATTTGACGTGATGCGATGTACAGTGCTAAATTTGAATTATCGCAAGGTTCTATTTCTGTGTATTTCATTGGGACTTTGGATTCCGGATAGTATAAGTCTCAGCTTCCAGCTAAAAACTACCATTGAGTTATTAGGCCGGCAAGCATGAAGCAACTGCCCAAGCATGAAAGCATGTTTGTAAATTGTGACTTACTATCCCTAAAATCCATTATAGCTATCTGAAATAGCACCTGATTTAATAGATCTAGTATGTGGAATGTGGATAGTGCAGAGTTTATAGCATAGGTATACTCTGTCAAGAAAGTCATGACAGGCGGGAAAATTTTCTAAGCGTAATCACGCATAAAAGGTGTATTTTTTTCTTTGTATTTTCACAGAGAACGCATTACGCATACATTTTAAATATTATCACCTTGCACATTTTTATCTCGAATTAATAAAGTTCTCATAATATATTTTTTTTTTCATTTAAAAATTTTCCCGCCTGTCATGACCTCCTTGACAGACTATAGTTCTTTACCTGTGCACTTGATCCAGGTTCTCCGTGAAGCGTCTAGCTGCGCCCAGCATAAGCGCAACAGCTATCTCAGCTACGGCCGAGCTGAGGACGTTAGGTGTGTTGGTGAGTTTGATGCCCCTAGCTTTGAGTTCTGGGACGTTGCAATGGTTGTAGCCAGCTGAAATCGTGCTCACTATTTTCAGTTGGGGACCTGAAATAAAAAATAATTAAGATAAATTTGACTGCCATTAGTTTTTCATTAGTCAATTCTTCATAAAACCATGTGCTTATTAAATAATAATTATAATAATAATTAAAAGAAGCGTCTTGGGACTGTTTTACCTGCTGCATCTAAAAGCTCTTTTGTAATTGGGTGATGAGATATCCACACGAGTGCTGAACATCCTGGGATTAGTTTTAGAAGCTCCTCTCGATTTTCCTTTAGGCCTTCTTCGCCAAAATTAGAAAAACGACTTACTAGAACCATAAAGCTGAAATGAGAAATAGTACTAAATTGGCAAAAGTTTTTAAATTAAAAATACACAAAGAAGACGAATCAGTAATTACAATGTTTTGACAGGTGACACTGACAAGTAAAGTGAACAAAATACAAACCAATTAAAAATGTGTGAAATGTGAATTTGTATGAATTTATTTTCAAAATGCATTTTCACTTTAAAAATATTATAATATAATATTTTTAAAATTTTACTATTATGTTATCATTGTTAAACGAGTGAAATACTTACTGTTCTTGAAGAATTTTTAGTCCAGGTTCTGGATAGTCGTTTGAAGATACCAACACTTTTATATCTTTCGTCATGTTTGTCGATAGAGACGCACCTTTGCTAGCCGATAGCAAAGCAATAGTGACGACAGCAAATATTGCACAGTACATTGTTAGGTAATATTGTTTTTTATCAGGTAGGTACAATACTCAAAGATAGTAAACTTATCAAACATGAGTTGGCGCTACAGTTGTATTGAGATGAAGGCCACGGGTAAATGGAGTTTACCGGTTTTATATAATAAGAACAAGCTAAGGCTATTTACAAACTACATAATATTATATATGAATTAATTAATGAATTTATAGTATAATATATAATAAAACTATTTATTTTTGGACCTTACAGTATCTCCCTAAAAATCCTATAATCTATTTAGTCGTTTAAGCCAGAAAAGGTCATATCTATACCTACATTTATAACTTTACTTTTATTAAATTAAGTATAAGAACGTTTTTGTGCAATATGAATTCAATATTATATAAGTAGTTTTCATAGTAATTTTAATAAAAACTAAATAAAAAAATTGTATACTTAGTGCTTCATATTTTGTGGGTTTATCATAAGGGTTATCACTTATCAGTAAGTAATTAGTTTTGTAAATTCATAATAAACGGTACTTAGTAAAATTTTTAACTCTTTTATAAGATTTTAGAATTAAAAATCTAACTTACAGATACAGCCCCGTTTATATAAATTTAAAACAGCAAATCAAATGTATATTCACCTAAAACAACTTCTCCATAATAAATTAAAAATTTAACTACAAAAATATAAGGAGCTAAAACTTCTAGTGGACTTGATTATTTTATATGTATTATCTGGTTTATAGTATTCCATTATTTCACTAGTTTGCGACCTGCATGAATTGAATTAAACTGGAACTGTGCACTATAGCCATAAGCAGTCACTAGATTATGAGTAAGACATAAGATATCTCCATCTCTTGGTCATAATTTGATATTTTAGCAGTTTAATTTCCAGATATAAAGTAAATTAAGGTACTAAAATGTATGTAAAAGCATGTAATAAAAATAAATTTGATTTTAATAATAATAATAACAACATTTTCTGCTTTGTATATTTTGTATACTTAATTCTAATATATTAGTTATAGTTATGTATTTAAGGCCCGTATAAATAGTTGGCTTTCAAATTTCATCTCAAGACGCTATTTGGTTGATATCCTCTCAAACACTGATCAGCAACTTAGGATGTTATCTAATTAATAGTTTAATATCTGGAGCGTTTCAGTTGATATTAATATCTCACTCACCCCAAATCAGCAACTAACAATCCAAATCAGCAACTAAATATGAAATAATTATTGTAAGCCTATTCTACACATACAAATTACGTTTCGTTTATACGATTAAAAATCGATTTTATTAATAAAATAAAATAGTACGATATTATCTTTATTTTCTCACATATTTATAACACAAATTACCAAAAGTAATTAACCTTGAAATTTTTGTATTAACCTAACTCATTTTCGTTAAAATTAAATGAAAAAACACAACTCTATATCATATTTTCTAAAACACGTCCGGTCAAACGGAACGCGTTGACGTCAACAGCTGACTGCTGTCACTGTCAAGTGTCAAGTATATGTTTATTTCTAGGTTATTTCGAAAGAAGAAGAATATTGTTAAAATTGTAAAATCTAACAAAGTCTTTAAGCTTTTTCGTTGGAATATAAGTTATTTATAACTTTACCGAAAGCTGTGTAGTAATGTTTTGTGTTTCTTCATTTACATACTTTATAAATTGATCAAAGGGATGTTATTTGTTAACCCTATACTTTGTTTCAGGCCAATATGTGGAAATTTGTCCAACAGTGACTACTAATAAGTTAACACACAATACACATTGTTGCTTTCTTGAAGACATTCAAATTAAAATACAGAACTGTACCCGCCTTACAAGGCCGTCGATGTGCAAGAATATATCATAGAAAAATATAAGAGAGTACTGAAAGAATATACATCAGACTTCCAATTCAAAATATTTTAAACAGATACAGACAATCATAAATTGGCAGCACGAAATTGGAAGTATTATCTTGAATTGAATTTATTTGAAAATTTGCAACAGCAATAAAGAAAATGTATAATAAGATATTGTATTTTTTCAAACATAATAATATAAGTACCTACTTAAGTTTAAAAATATAAGCTATGAAATTGTTCTGTATAAAAGAACTTTATTAGCCTTTTTACATTTAAACCCATTAGCCCCATAAGGACAGCAGTGACCGCAACAACAATAGAATAACAATAGATTTCCAACAATCCGCAATCGAAGGATTAATTTCCTAAATATGTACAACTTTCTACTGGTAACAAGAAAATATTTGACACAGTCTTTTATTTACCTTATCTAATATATAAAAATAAGTCGGATTTTCCTTCCTGACGCTATAACTCCAGAACGCACAAACCGATTTCCACGGTTATTTGCATTCGATGGAAAGGTTTTGGGCTCCGTGAGAATATATTTTTTGGACCTTCTAGATCCAACTTAATTAACAATTGAAGTTTAAAGTTTACCTTTTTTCTTTACTTTAGAACTTGATAACACAGACACAGTGTATACTTTATATTATATTAAAAATTTCAATAACAATTTTCATTTTCTATTAGAAGATATTACTTTAAATATTTTGTTTTGTTTCTGTGGTGAAGAGTTTATAATGTAACTGATGAAACATAATATTACGCTAAAAGTTAAAAATAAAAATAAAGGTAAAAGATTATTTTGTTTTTTATAATCCCTACTTTATACTACCTGCGGTGTTTGAAAAGATTAAAGAACCTATTGATTATTCCAACGTTCTTGATTTTACCTAATAAAATCCATCCCAATTGTGTCTTTTTGACTATAATAGTTAGAAACAACTATCAATACCTAATTATTGTTGTCAATATTTAAGTTTTATTGTATTTTTTGCACAATAAAGTAAGTATATTTGGTTATTAATTAATTTCAGTACCTACATAAGCCTTTATGGTATGGCGAAATGATCTGCAGAGTACTTACGGTTTATTCGAGACGAACTTTTGCCCGCGGCTTCGCTCGCATTAAGAAGTATTATTATATACAAACTTTCATCCCCTATTTGAACCCCTTGGGGTGAGAATTTATCAAAATCCTTTCTTAGCGGATGCCTATGTCATAACATCTACCTGCATGCCAAATTTCAGCCCGATCCGTCCAGTGGTTTGGGCTGTGCGTTGATAGATCACCATGTGAGTCAGTCACCTTTGAGTTTTATATATATATAGATATAGATTCATTATAGTATAATTTACTTATATTAGCTTGATAATGCAATTTATATGGGTACTTACTTTTAATAGATTAATTTAGGTAGTACACAATAGAATAATGTAGGTAATGTGATGACTACCCTTACCTTACTTATTAAACACTGTAAATTCGTTTTAAATATATATTAGGTACTTAACAGCTTGTTATATTAATTTTGTGTTTAAAAATAAGCATTCCATATCCCAGAAAATACTCTTGAATTTAGTTTTTTTTCTTCTAATTGTGGGAAAAATCCCTATGATGGTATGCCTAAGATCGTATTTTTCTCCTAATTGTGGGAAAAATCCCTAAATTGGTATCCCTGAGCGCGCTTAAGTCAAGGTCTGACCACACTCAAGAATTAGCCACTCAAGCAACAGTTTGATAGCACACTTGAGTGCAAGATTTCATTTATTAATACGTTGCCCGCTCAAGCGACAGTTTGACAGTACAGTTGAGTGCAAGATTTGGTTTATTAATACGTTGCCCACTCACTTGATCAAGGCACTTAAAAGCTGTACTCAAGTGAGGTTTATTAATAAGGATAGCAGCTTAAAACACATTTTAAGCGAGCTCTTAGTAGTAAGAGCCAACTATTTATACCGGCCTAAGTGTTTAAGACCTCTCACTTGGCCTTGCATTCAACATTCCCTTTAAAGAATGTAAATACTGTAAGAAGTGCAATTGGCACTTCCTACAGTAGGTATTTACATTAGCTTAGCTGAAATAGATGCTCGTAATAAGAACAATTATTTAGGTAGCACATTTTTTACGACACAGGATACAACATTGGCTTTCCTTCCAATCCCAGAAGTATGTTTTGTGCTGATAATTTGGCCATTGCGTCTCGTGTTTCGATTGTGGCGCTTCCGTAGTGTGGAATAATGTCTGAAACATTACAAAAATATAAGAAGAAAGTCTAAATACTTAAAAATGGTCTAACAATATTAGTTCAAACAAATAACAATGACACTGAAAAAGAAGATTTTGAAACATATTTAAATAGATATTATGTCGCACGATGATGAGAAATAAAAATAGTCGTAAGATGAGCTTACAGCAGTTTGGCAGAGAAACAATTGGATTATCTTTAGGCAGAGGTTCCGGAGTAGTCACATCCAAGGCAGCAGCAAAGATCTTATTCTCCTTCAGTGCATCGTAGAGGGCGTTCTGATCAATGATAGCTGTAAAAATCATTTTGACAAACTCAAATAAGACAAGTGAAGGGTTGACTGATACCATGAACAAAATAACCACAAAATAAAATCTGGAAATATACTCAAAGAAGAACACAGAAGGTATATCGAAGCGCGCTTTGAATAGCGTCTTTTAATATGTTTAAATCGTTAATTGCCAGTTGGTGTTTCCATAATGGATGCTTATGAATAAATTTATTTTTAAGTAATTAACTTAATAATCCAAAAAGTTAATATGTATAGTATAGTACCTCCTCTAGCAATGTTTACAAGAACCGCGTTCTTCTTCATAATATTCAAAGTGTCCTTGTTAATAAGATGCTTGGTTTCGTTCGACAGAGGACAGCAAATTTGGATAAAGTCACTCTCTTTTAATAACTGCTCCAAAGGTACACGCTCGGCTTGCAAACTCTTAGCTGAAAAAATGCAATAGTTGAGTATTAGTCATGTTTTGCGAGACTGTAAGTAGTAATTGGACTTAAAAGCTAAAATTCAAGAGATAAATTTTTTACCATTAATTTCATAAAAGTTTTAGAACTGTGCCTAAGCTAGTTTTGTTTTTGATAAATATGTATTTATAACTGCCTCTTAAAACTCACCTTCAGGCTTGTCACTTCTTCCACTGTAGATAAATCGTGCGACACCGAAACCTTTGAGCCTCCTGACAATAGCCTGACCAATACCTCCTAAGCCAATAATCCCGACTGTGCTATTGTTAATATCTTGTCCTAAATTCCACTGAACTCCATACTTCCATTGGCCACTGAAAATTACGATATATTAGGGTTATTATTCTTTATACATAACATGGTTCTAGAACTTCTGGTTAGGATTTCTAGTAACGCGAACAAGATACCTACTCGTATATTGTAACATGAAATGAAAAAAATAAAAATACCGATTACTAAAAATACTAAATACGTACGTTTCTAGGTCATGAACTCCTTCTTTGAATCTTCTAGCAGCGGCAATCATGATACCCACTGCTAAGTCAGCAACGGCGTCGTCCAGTACTTTCGGTGTGTTACCCAGCGGTATGTTACGTTTCAACACAGCATCTACGTCGATTTGATCGTATCCAGAAGCCATCGTTGTGATTGCTTTGATTTGGGGACCTGGAAAATATGTTGACCATTTTTACTAAATTACTTCATGATATCAGCAAATTGTATAATAAGCTTATGTAGTCACTAGTCACTAAAGAAAAATATAAAACATAGCAGAAAATATAAAGAAAATACAAAAACGATAAACATAATTTCTACCGACCCGCCGATTCCAAAATTTCGTCTGTCAAGCGATACTTTGTATTCCAAATAATAGCATCGAATCCTTGTGGTACAATATTTTTCACTTTGCTATAGTAGTCCGGTTCGTATTCATAATGTGGGAGTACAGTTGTCGTAGTCCTGAAGTCAAAAATAATAGCTTTATCAACTACTAGATGTCCCGTGCGGCTTCGCCCGCGTAAATTAGAAATTTTACGAAAACCGTACATTTTCCCGCAAAAAATACCTTAAGAGTAATGTCCCTATTCCCTTCACGTGGTCTACCTACTCTATATCAGCTGTGACAAATAATATCAAAAATGCTCCAGTACTTTGTGAGATTAAACCTTTTTAATAATTTTCCCGGTTTTTTCCACATTTTCTTCTGACTCTTCGGTCCTATTAGTCTTAGCGTAATTAATAATAAATAGCCTTCCTCGATAAATGAGCTATCTAACACTGATATATTATTTTTTAAAATCAGGACGGTTGTAAATTATTGTATGCAGTGTGTTGTGGTTCATAATCTTTCATCTCACACTCACACTCACAATCTCGCGAGATAGATTATAATCTAATGGTATTTACAATCTCACGGTAACTTAAATACTTAATAATAATATGTAAAAAAGTTAAATAAAAGTTTGTACAACATTATAGCTATCTTTAAAATTATTAATATTATTTAAAGTCGATGTACGTCAAGAAAGTCGTGACAGGCGGGAAAATTTTCTAAACGTAATCACGCTTTAAACGGTGTATTTTTTTCTTTGTATTTTCACATCATATCATCATCATATCAGCCTATGTTCGTCCACTGCTGGACATAGGCCTCTCTCAATTAACGCCAAGATGATCGATCTCCTGCTACTCGCATCCAACATGGACCCGCGACTAAACGGAGATCGTCGTCCCACCTATTTTCACAGAGAATGTAATGCATATACAATATTTCACAGAGTGCATATTACATTTTAAATATTGTCACCTTTCACATTTTTTCTCGAATTAACTAATAAAGTTCTCATATTTTTTATTTCATTTAAAAATTTTCCCGCCTGTCATGTCATGACTTTCTTGACAGACTTAAATATTATAAATTATTATTATCTAACCCTACGTTCCACTTGGCGTTGAAAACGATCAAAACGCTAAAAATAGGAGGCAGTTTCAGCGTTTTGATCGTTTTCAACGCCAGGTGGAACGCGGGGATAATATTAATAAATAATTTGTATGAATTAATTTCATTTCGATTTTCGCGCCAACACGACTTGACAATTGACAGTTAAAATGTCAAATAATATTCCAAAATCAAAACATCATCAATTAATATCGATCACTGTCATCAATGAAACTTTTGAACACAGTAATAAATTAATTAACAAATTTTAAAATAAAGCTTACTTCTGTTTTAATAATTGCAATCCGGCGGCTGGAAAAGATTTGTTCACAACAAGCACTTTAGGTAACGACATTTTGGTGACCTTCAGCTAACAAGATAAAACAGTTGCTGTGATGCAACAAAACGACAGAAAAACAGTTGAAAAAATATTGCGTAATGTCACGTAATGTGCTCGTTTAGGCGCTGACGTTTCCAGAACTAGTAATAAAACACGCATAAACTGTGTACGGAGTTTTTGCCGGGAATGTGAAAGAGTGATGTTGTGATTTTGTATTATTTTCCTAAAATTGTGTTATGTTGGGTTTTTAATGTGTAATATTGGTAGAATATTAACCATTAGATATTCGTTATCGTGCACAAGTGTAGGAAAGTGATGCATTATCCAGAAACGTGCGATTTTGTGTTCCCTCCAAAACTCCATTGAAAGTTTCAGTAAAGCGTCTACCACTTTACTGCGACCGACTTGACTTCTTGACTGTATTGACTTTTACTTAGACTTTGACTAGACTAAATGACTTGACGAATTACATGAAAACGATGCTGAAAATTATTATAGGAGGAATACGGTTTTCCCGCCATATTCCTTACCTTTTTACCTTGTCTGTGGCACAACATACACATACTTTGTGTCAAGTTGCCAAAAACGAAGAGAAAGAAAGAAGAAAGAACTGTGTACCTATATACGTGTACACGGTACACGTCAACGTGAGAGATACAATGCGCGTATCTTATCCATAGACCTCACGGGAAAACCCTGATATTTCACGTTATCAATTTGTACGGATGAACGTACAAAACCCTGTAATTTCTAAAGAATGTCAATGTAAATTAGGCAATGTAAGTTACTTTAATATAGGGACCGTGCAGAAACTATAGAGGGCGTCGTAATTCGACAGCAGCGACGCGATGCGAGTAAAAGACGTAACTTGTGAGTGACTTTGACTTCGCATTCTCCTTGACCCTGGCTAGTTTATGAGTGTTTTTTTATGTTTTACACTATAAAATGATATAATACTTACACTCCCAAGTGGCCACATGCGGCCGCGAGAACAACGACAGATTTCCAAGAATCCGCGATCGAAATATTAAAGTTAAAGACTAGATGACGCCCGCAACTCCGTTGCGCCAAAAATCATTTATCGCGCGAGAACCGTACATTTTCCCGGGATAAAAAGTATCCTATGTCCTTTCCCGGGGCTCAAAGTAAATCCATACCAAATTTCTGCAAAATTGGTTTAGCGGTTTGGGCGTGAAGTGCTAACAGACAGACACACTATCGCATTTATAATATTAAGTATATTTTTATAATATTAAATATAATATTAAGGGTTTCTACTTTCTACCCGTAAACAAAGAATGGAAGAGTGAATAAAAATGTATAAAGCTTATCTAGTTAACTAAGAAAATATCTGAAAAAGTAATTAATAGCATCCATCAGCATAGAAAGTAAAAACTTGATAAATATTGCAATAAAATAATAAAGCTATGCAGAAATACTTATATTAATTACTGAAAATACTTGTGGATTAATAAAATAAAACAAGTTCACTAAAATAAATGCTTTTATTTCAACCTTCTGCGATTCGATCGATACCATCTTCACAACTTTTGTCTGTCACTATTTTTAACTAATTTCAGTCTGGATCTCATAAGTGTAAACACCATTTAGGTATGTATTCTTTAAATAACACACAAAGACTGCACTACTAATCTTTTTCTTACTTCAAGAATCATCCTTTTGAGAACCAACACTTTGACAAGATGGTTCAAGTTCAATACTATCCTCAGTGTTGAATTCCTGGCAGGACTTCTCCAAATTATCCTTACTTTTGATGCAACTTTATGCCAATTAAATGAGCGGTGCCTATGTATGTATATCAATTAAGATGGAAGCCAGTTTGGATGTTTACTGAAAGAAAGCAATGGTTATAGGTTATGTTCATATTGTGTTCATAAAAAATGAATTTACGGTTAAAATCTACAAAATTTAGTGTTTTTACTAGTCTACACATAACACTCATGGAACTTTTTAAATACTTACGTATATTTTTACCGCCTTTTATCCATTTCTTTCGTTTTTCAATAAGCAAAGCCATGTGAATATTTTGGCAGAAAAATATATGTCTATGAGTAAAATTTTACATCGTTCGATTTGCCTTTAAATTTCTTGTATCTATTATAACATCCGGGAATACAACAATACATTTCAATTCTTGAAAATACTCAGAATTTGTTATGAAATCTTCTAATTTTCCGTAGCTTCACTAGAGCTTGACAGTAAAATTTTCGTAAAAGTTTCGGCTATTCGCCACTTGTGGCAGTGTCGTCGCTCTGCACGGTCCCTATGTACTTCTTATTTCAAATTCAATTAAAATATTTTTAATCAAACTTGATTAGCGCCATCTACCGCTGAGTAGCTAGTTCGTAAGCGCATAATAAACTAGATGACGCTCAGTTGTAAAGTTTAGAACCTGAGAAATGAGAGCTCTCTTATTAATATTAATCTAATAATTAAAAAATTGAATTGATTAAATATTATTGATCCCATTTTCAACACATTTTTTATTACAAGAAATTTGACCGGTATTAAAATAATTGCAAAAACAAGTTCGGTTCAGTGGTTCTCGAGTTTTTGCGAGACTAACAAAATGATTTATTTTTAGTCTTACATAGATTATATTATATTATATAATTATATTATAATATGTATATCACTCGCCTGACAGTCTGGATCCACTGAAAATCAGGGACTGCGAGCCGCGGTCATTACCTGAGTGGATGCCAATACAGTTTTTTGATCATTACACTCCCTGCCTTACTTTTATGGAGTGTAGCTGATATTGTGCCAATATTAATTAAGTATGTTACTGATTTTTCGTATAGATACTTTATTTGTAATATACCTATTTATTGTGGATTATTTAGTACGAGTTGTCAAAATTGTTTGTAACCTTGTACGTCCGACTTCTTCGGTTTTTTAGTTTTATTATTGTTTATTATTATTATATATTTTTAGTTATAATGTCTTGTAATGGTCGAAAAAGGGGAATAAAAGTTTTATTTATTTATTATGATACCGAGTGCTCGGCCGAGATCACCGACTACTCGGTAGGTATAATCAGGCCTTATGAGCCATATTCAAACAGGAATCCCTGGTTGTACAAACTGGACCATAATCAACGGAGAATAATAGAGTAGGTAATTGTAACACGGCATTCGGAATTTCCGTTTCCGAGTGTTCGCGTGCGCGTCACCTGTCGCCGCCGCAAGGTGGCACCACCGCACGTGCCCGCCCCACGTACATTGTGCTGAGTTCCACTTGACACTACATAATGGAAACTATAACGGCGGCATGCACTTAGAAAAAATATAATATTTAAAAATTTAGTTTAATGAAAATTTTGAGTAATATTGCCAAACTATAGATTATCTCGCAAGCTTTTTTATGAAATTAAAGTTAAGGATTCTTATTATTGTAAAGTCTGTGAAGGCTATCGTTAGTTTAGTACATAAGTAGCCTTTACATAAGTAACTGAACCATATTATTGTTGGCTATTAGGCACATTTTGCTTGGGTTTATTTTATAGCATAGGCTATCCTTGACTGTTGACTCCTCGCGTTCTTTATTTTCAGAGCAGATTTCAGCAGCGCGCTGCTGATCACTACTTAAATTCTGTTGCAATTTTTTTAACAATTTATAGACATAAAAGAAATAATAAATATTAATAAAAGTTCTAAATTATTATATTAAAATAGCTGTACGCTATATCGTAGGTGCACAGTGGAACACACCTGCCTCCCCGTTTTGCCCAACACCTGTATTCATCAGGTGGTATTGTCGTTAATGACATTAATATTCATCTTCAGAACCGTTCGTGTTAACATTCAGTTATCTGTTAACTGTTACGCTTGTTTAATATAAAACGTATAAGTGATAATACGTGGATAATAATACTTTAGGGTGTGTACGACGTACGTGTTCCTTGTAGAGAGTTCACTGTGAAAGTAGCAGCGTTGAAAGATCAAAAGAGAAAAAAAAATCGTCTTTCAGCGCTGCTACTTTCACAGTGAACTCTCTACAAGGAACACGTACACATCGTAAAGTATTATCACTTATTTTTGTTACACACTGTATTCCTGCAATGTTTACACGCTAGACGGCAGCACCAGCACAGACGGTAAACAAAAAGTTTCGATCTATGTTTGACAACGTTTCTGTCAAGATTTTGATATGACGTGTGCAATGTTGGATTTTGGTCGGATTATTAATATGTGCCCTCTGCTACGACCTTTGCGTAATGTCCTATCAAATATTGACACGTTCACTGACTTCATAAACAAAGTTAACATATTTTAAGGATAAAACTCATAAAAGTTAAAACACATGTGTTAAACTTACTTAACTTTTTCAGACGCTGCACAGATTAGAAAATTACTACCGATCGACTGCCTATTTTCAATTTTGGATCATTAAATAATTTAACACATGTGTGATTAGTTCACAGAACGCTTAAGAGGGATACTGACCCTAAAAATAAAACATAGTCCTTCTCTCTTCACACTCACGCACGACTTTCATATGCCAGGTGAAAAAGGACGACGCGGAATCATCGCCAAGTTAAATTTACTCGAATAAAAGACGAACTATAATGATTATGAAAAAAGTGTTTTGAGCAAATTTAGGTTTTATCAATGCCTTTTTAGATGTTAAAAAATACTAAAGAAAAGAAAGCGAACTTCGAAGATCCAAGCAAAAATGTGTCTAAAACAAGGTTTTTTGTAAAAAAGAAACTATCGAGTATTTTTTCAGTAATCGTGTTTTTGTCTTGAGCATTTAATCTTCATGAACTGAAGTTACTTGTGTAAAAAAATCTGCTTTCTAGAACTTACAGATTTTGAGATCTAGGTTTAAGAATATAGTTAAGTTAGGGTCAGGTGCGCTCTTAAATCATTAGGAAAGTACGTTATGATGACATTTCACCAAATAAATACTGATAAATAGTTTTTAGGTTATAGGTTAACCAAGTTTTAGCTTCACGAAAATGACTCTTAGCACGTAGCCTTAAAGTTTATTTTGGGAGTCCTAAATTAATGACGGATAATTTATTTCGTTCAGAAAAAGTTAAGACAGCCGATTATGTAGTTTTTGCCTGTAAAATTGTCAGTGCAAAGAAAAATAAAGTTTATTTTCTAATACAGAAGGTTTAAAATAAAAAAAAAAATACTATTCGTTACACATGTTTTCTAGTATACTTTTTCAGTTGTCAGAAATTGTGTCAATAAAGTATAATTAAAAATAATTAAGGAACAGATGCATTTGTTAGTATTGACAGAGGTATTGATTGATAAACATTAAACTCACAATTATTATGAGTGGGTTGCAACTTGCACTAGAGGCGTTGTTATAGTTAAGGTTATTGTCAAATATGGCGTCCATGAAAATGAATACCTACATGATATTTAAAACTTAAATAAGGCAAGTACATAAATAATATTTTTATTTTTACTTGCTTCTATGTTAAAAATTACTTAAATCTTAATAAATAAACTAGCAATCACAACATATTTTGCGAATGCTCCCAGGAGTTAACAGCAGTTAGCACATAAAGGGGTTATTTATACTACATAACCCTCTATTACAATTAAAAGTAGCTTAAACTCTGGGATAATATATGTGTCCCAGTTAACCCTAGAACCGTACCCTGGGGTACAAATGAAAAAAGAAAACTAAAATTTCGTTATAATTTTTTTACTGTTCGACGGTTTGTTTCGCGCGTCCGTGTATTTACGCGGGGCGGGGGGACGAGCCGATACCTCAATCGGACGGTGGTCCTACTTGCGAGTGGACTCGGTACGTTGCTTGTGGGGTACTGGAGTACCCCAGGGTACGCTAAACGTAAGTATTATTCTTTGAACATTTTCATCGTTTTCTTGTTTTTTTGTTATGAATTTTTAAGAAACCGACATAAAATTTATCGAGGTTGGTCAAGCAGTTTTTACATTGTAGGTTTATTTTTTTCTGATGACATTATAGGACTGCTTACGCACTCCTAACTTATTTTCCTTTTTTCAGATGGCGTCTAGACTCTAGACGTAATTCTGTGTATTCTATGGAATATTAAATATTGTGGGAATCAATTCTATGATACTGTTACATTCTTCAGATGCTGCTAATGAGCAAGTTGAAGACTCTCGCTTTTGATCTCATAAAATTGCACCTAGAAGACAGATTTCAATACCGAACTTTGCCAACGTCCCTACAAATAAGTATTAGTGATATACTGGGGAAAAAACGACCAACACCTTCTACAGCTTCTCCTAATTTAAAATCGGGAAGGTGTTTTTTCTGCCCGAGGTCCAAAGACCGCAAATCACGTACGCAATGTGCGACGCGCAAAACTTTCATTTGTACTGATCACCAAAACAAAATATGCCAAAATTGTTTGTAGTTGCTAATTAATGTGATTTAATTACGTTCAATAAGACTGAAATAAATGTTAAAAAGTCTATGTAAGTTGATTTGATAGTAAAAACTTTACTATCTTTCTAAAAATGTGTTATTATTGCTGGGGTGTACTAGTACCCCAGGGTACCGTTAGATAAAGTTTAAGATGGGTACGGTTCTAGGGTTAAGTTATAAGTTATAACTAATGGCATACCGCATAACTATGTGTGGATTTTGAACCTAAACTACGTAATTTTGTAGATAATCTAATTTCAAAACATAGAATAAGCGCCATAAGTGTTCAAAGTTCAAAATCATAGCTCTAACAGCCAACTTCTAACAAGTGACGGCGCAAGACCAAAATTTTATGTGGGTAAAAAATATTTTGCAAGGTCGATGGATGATGCGAGAAGACGGATTTTGTTGAAAGATTTTTTGATACTCGTAAATCCTAAAAAAACGCGCTATCCAAAGGGCACGAGGCCCCTAGGACCTCGAGGCCATGGGCGGTCGCCCACACCGCCCACACCACGCCGCCTCTGCTGCTAACATAGGTATTAGGTACTGCAACATAGTATTGGCTAAACTTAACATAATATAATATGATACAATATGTATATAATACGACTAAATAACGTCCGCAACTCCGTTGCGCCAAAATTTGGCTATCGCGCGGAAACGTAAAGTACAGTATCCTACAAAGTATCTCCAATCTCTATACCTCATCAAAATCGGTTCAGCGAATAGAGCTAGAGCGTGAAGAGGTTATTGATAGAGATAGACAGACATACTTTCGCATTTAGGGCCCCCGCAGATATACAATTTCTAGTTGTACAACTACAGTCTGTCAAGAAAGTCATGACAGGCGGGAAAATTTTCTAAACGTAATCACGCTTAAAAGTTGTATTGTTTTCTTTGTATTTTTACAGAGAACGCTTATTACATTTTAAATATTATCTATGTTATCACCTTGCACATTTTTATCTCGAATTAATTAAGTTCTCATATTATTTTTTTCATTTAAAAATTGTAGTTGACTGTAGTTGGCCAACTGCAAATTGTATATCTGCGGGGGCCCTTATAGTATTAGTAGTAACTAGTAAGTACTTACTAAGTATGGATGTAGTTTTATTTTACTGTTAATGCTATTATAAATTATTGATATTACAAGTACGACGTGTAGGTGGCACTGTAGCTCCCAAATTAATAGACCGATTTTGATCTTTTTTCAAAACTAACCTGCAAGTTGCAACTATAATAGATTTGCTACTGCTTAGCTATTCCCTAAAATTTTAAATTTATTTTGTCGTTTATTAAGATTAGAGTTCTTTGTATATTTAGTCACTATTCTTATGTTTACCATCTACAGACCGAAATGTATTGTAGATCTAACTAAAGTAGCCTGTATTTCTAAAAGTGTAGTACGAGCCAGATGTGTATTCTGTGCCTAGTAGGTATGTGGTAAGATGCAGTCAGTTGTAGGGACAGACAGCAAAAGTAGTTTTTTTTAATTCTTATTTAATAATGGATAATAGTGCTAACTCTATAATTATAATATAATAATGAATTTTCTTCCTAAATAAAGCCTTCTTGACTCATAAACTCTCTCGTTATTTCAAGACTTTTGTTACACTCAGTATTGAGGTTTATTTAATTGAGGTAGGAAAACGGTAAGTTACTAATATTTGTAGTATTTAGTAATTTGTGTTTTATTACATTAGTATTTTTGGATTGAAGCTTAGATATCGTTTATATAGAGTACTTAAATATTAATAAAAAAGGGGAAAGAGACAAAGTAGCGAAAAGAAACTATCGTTTACGCGTTTCCACCAGTGGCAGTGAGCTAAGCTGTGTTGCAAGGAATGCGTTTTGTGAGGGCCAATAAAATCGCTTTAATTGGTTGACCTCTCGCAGAGGTTCCATTACTGGATTTTAATAATACATTTTACGCAACCCAGTTTAGCTAAGTTCCGGTGGAAACGCATCCTAAGGGTTAATTCAGACCGCAACGCGACGAGGCAAGGCGAGGCGTTGCGCGACATAAATTTGTATGGATTTGACAGATTTCAATTGCGTGAGATGTCTTGCGAATCTGTCAAATCCATATAAATTTAGAAATACATCTACGCGTCGCGTTACGGTCTGAATCAACCCTAGGCAACTTAAGTTCGAAGCAACCTTCGAATAATTATAAGAATTAGATGCCAGTTGAATTTTTAACTTGAAATCTTTTTGTTCTGTGGACGGTAAAGTCGGTGCACTCCGCAGTGCACGCGGCGCCGCCGCCGCCGTGGCGCCATTTCGCATTTCTATAGTCATGCCGTGCGTATTGGCGGAGTACTATTATATATTCTGTGGTATTGGCAGTACTATTATATATTCTGTGGTATTGGTAAGGGGATTCGCAATCTTTATTCTATTTTCATTAATTTGGTGTAAAATTGCAATACGAAATAAATAAACTAAATGTAAATAAATTATTTGAACTTACGTGGACAATTACCTATAGTTGGCGACTGACGTTTAATTTAGCAGCTCTAGCTGTATTGTTACTAGTTTAAAAGCTTGTATTTATATTTGCGTGAAAGAATTCACAACATCACCCTTACAGACTTATTTTTTTTTTGTTAGTGATCATCATCCCAAGCAAAATGATTATTATATAGATTTGTATGTAGTCAAGAATTATAATAAGCAAGATTTGTCGTTAGGAAAGTTGAACGTAAAAGTTTAGAATTTAGGCTAAGCATAAATTCTTGTGCTTATATTAGCCATTTTGTAAGCACAAAAACAACAAAAAAAACGCGCCTACGAGCGCGCGTAGCAGGTCTACGAACCTAATTTTATTTAAGCTACGAGTATGCATCAATATATTATTATATAATATATTATATAAATTCAAGTATACATCAATATATATAATATAATATATAAATTATTGTTAGGTCAATATTAAATTTCAAAAGTGGGAGAGCCATGCTACGGTACGAATGGGCCGGCTCGACCGGAGAAATACCACGGCTCACAGAAAACCGGCGTGAAATAGCGCTTGCGCTGTGTTTCGCCGAGTGAGTGAGTTGACCGGAGACCCAATCCCCTACCCTTTTCCCTTTCCTACCCTCCCTTTTTTCCTAATTCCTTCCCTACCCTCCCCTACCCTATTACTCTATTCCCTTGTAAAAGGCCGGCAACGCACCTGATGCTGCGAGTGTCCATGGGCGACGGAAGTTGCTTTCCATCAGGTGACCCGTTTGCTCGTTTGCCCCCCCTTTTTCACAAAAAATAATAAATTCTTGTTTATCAACATTTAAATGTAATTCTTGTCTATTATGAGAATATTATACCTACTTACAGGAATTTCGTTCATATTAATCGTGTGATTTGTCGCGGTTTGCGGATCGCGGAGCACTTTTATTATTGACGTTTTGCATACTTTCTAGCGAATTTTTCAAAAACGGTGGGTTTTATTCTTTACGTATACAAAAATAATTTACACCTTAGCCATGAATTACCTATATCATTTTGTACATTTTTTTGGTAGAAATACTAGTCAGTAGCCAATATAGCCCATCACCAGTGGCCGGCGCGTGGTAATCGGTGACGAATCTGTGAAATTGGCTCGCTGCGGTCTCTCGCCGCGCCCGCGCCAGCTGCGCCAAACACGATATTATAGTACGCGTTATGGCCCCTCTCCACGTTGACCCATAATGGATAACCATGATTGCGACTGTGTGCGAAACTGTTCATAGGCACCTGCTGCGCCAAACACGATACGAGCGTATGCATTCTGGTCTTTCTACACTTTGGCCTATGATGGATAGCCGTGATTGCGACTGTGTTTGAAAATGTTTAAGGGATCTCCACTACGGGTTAATATAAATATAACCAAGTTACAAAGCTACCTATAGGCCCCTGTCTATCTGTAGGTTGGAACGTGATGAATAACCATGATTGCGACTGTGTGCTAAACTATCTACATTAGACCATGAATCTCGATAATAACCATGACTGTGAAGCGGTCTATGGGCACCTTTCTACGTTGGACCATAATTGTTGTCAAAATGATAGCGAAACTATATAATTTATACCAAGCACAATATCACAATCACAATCATCAATATGGGTATTGGGCAGTATACGGTCAGGATAAGTGACAAGTGTAAGCCTGTAAGGGTTAAGGGGAGATAGCACAAGAAACGGATGATTTTCAAGATTTAAAGACAAAGAATATATATTCTAGGGCGAGCCTTTGTGCCTGCAATTTCAAAGTTTTTTGATCGTCGTTATTTTATACATCAATTAGATCGAGTCAAATGAAGTAACCGCCCTAGATATATTCTTTGTCTTTAAATCAGTACAAAAATTATCTGAAAATTCCAAATAATTTGGACATAGTATGGCAATTTCGTTAAAATAAGAGGTAACTTTGGGATTTCTATCGAGTGAAGTTCATGATATTGTATAATGGAATATGAATTCCGATGTGTTAGATCCTTAACTAACACATATATTTTTTTCAGAATTTAAATTACTATATATTTTTACATCTCCTGTCCCGTTTAAATCTTGAAAATCATCCTTTTCTTGTACTACCTCTCCTTAACTTTACTTTTTAAGGGTCGCTTTGCAATATGACGAGGCAATTGTAATACCTTAGGTTTATAAGGTTTAAAACTAAACATTAACTACACAAGAGGATGCACATTGAATTGACAAGTGCCCGCGGTGTTGAGCTGCGCCTGCTTGTTCTAATTTTGAATTGCCTTTACAAGTTCCAATATGACCTTAGCAGAGTAGACAGAATTAAGTATAACTTTAGGGTGGGTTACACCAATTTACTTTAATGAAATAAGGGGACAAACGAGCAGACGGGTCACCTGATGGAAAGCAACTTCCGTCGCCCATGGACACTTGCAGCATCAGAAGAGCTGCAGGTGCGTTGCCAGCCTTTTAAGAGGGAATAGGGTAATAGCGTAGGGGAGGGTAGGGAAGGGAAAAGGGGATTGGGCCTCCGGTAAACTCACTCACTCGGCGAAACACAGCGCAAGGGCTGTTTCACGCTGGTTTTCTGTGAGCCTGTGGTATTTCTCCGGTCGAGCCGGCCAATTCGTGCCGAAGCATGGCTCTCCCACGCTCCCAAATGTCAAATGAACTGTCAAATTCCATAATGGACGCCATATTTGACGATAACCTTAACCTTAACTAAACTACGTCTCTGGTGCAACCCACCCTTTAGACATCGTCATAAACAAAATTAAATAACCATGAATAATGATTGTGAAACATATTAACTATGTATAAACATAATATTTTCTACTCTTTATTTGATAACGAAACTAAATTACTGCTAATATTTTGAAAAGACCAAGAGAAGTATTATAGTCGCTATCTAAAGTTATATTAGTACGTCGCATATCGGTCGTTTTAAGTCCCGCTTGGACTATAAACATTCTATAAACTACCTTTTTACTCTTGCCACCCAGAATAAAACACGTACTTATACTTATGCTTAATCTAAACGATGTGCTATGTTTTCTATTTAAAGGTGTAAAAGGGTAAATGGTAAAATCTTTTTATGAGTAGTAAGTGGAGCTGTTGGGCCTTATCAAAAAAGAAGGCTATTTTATTAGTTTACTTATATTTTTTCTAAGGTTAATGTGACACCCAGGATTCCATATTAGTAGAAATATGTATTTATAATTCTAGTAGAATTAGGCGATAGTAAATAATTATTTTTTCAAAGTTGTTTCAGGTACCGCCGATTGCAGAGCCAATATGTTACAAATTAAAAATGTCAACAACTCTCAAATCTAGCTCAATACATTGTTTATCGAAATTAGGAAACACGTGTCTCATCACTCATGTCTAAGAGAATTTAAGTTAACCTCAGTTAATTTAGAATCCCGTTTAAGTTAACCTCAGTTAATTTAGAATCCCGTTAATGACAATTACATTTTTAATTCCCACACTGAAAGATTTTAAAATATTCGCCGTTTTTATAAGATGAGACTTCAGGAATTTTTGACGTAAGATGATAATTAGAAAGAAAGTTGCGCGGAAAATAAGACATGCGTGGATGAAGTTGGTAACTAACAAATTGAAAACTGACGTTTTTTGCATAAATTGAGGCCTTAGGAACAGGAAAAAGATTTTAAATAAAAATAATCGGCCAAGTGCGAGTCGGACTCGCTCACGAAGGGTTCCGTACCGTTATAGAGCAAAAATAGGCTAAAAATTGTGTTTTTGAATGGGAGCCCCCCTTTAATTTTTTATTTTATTTTATTATTTTTATTCATTAACAAAGAGCACATATAATCAAGGACTTTGTGAAAATTTCAAAAGCTTACCTGTTACCATTATTGATATCGAGCAAAAAAGGCCAAAAAAATTACGTTTGCTGTATGGGAGCCCCCTTTAAATATTTATTTTGTTTTTAGTATTTGTTGTTATAGCGGCATTAGTATACACAATCTGTGAAAATTTCAGAACTCTAGCTATAGCGGTTCTTGAGATACAGCCTGGAGACACTGGACTGGACTGGAGACGGACAGACAGACATCGAAGACTTAGTAATAGGGTCCCGTTTTTACCCTTTGGGTACGGAATCGTAAAAATGAGTAATGGCTCTTATACTTATGGTGTAAAATGTTAGTTACCCAGAATATCCACTCATGTCTTCAATTCTGACGCATTTTATGACCAAAATAGGCAGCGGGCAGTAATGTGGATGTGGTTCTGCGAAAGGTGGAAACTGCAGGAAATTAAAAACATACAATTATTATACTAACGACATACAGGGACCAGGGTGTCACAAAACAATAAGTACCTACCTTAGAGTTTATGTACACGGGACTTGTGTATGTTTACTCACTTTACTCATACACAAGTCCCGTGTATAGAGTTCACTGTAAAATTAGCAGCGCTGAATTTTTTTTCACTTTTGTATCGGAAAACTCGTAACACTGGGGCGCTTGCCCAAACAAATCACAAAAAAGTTGGTCTTTCAGGGCTGCTACTTTCACATTGAACTCTACAAGGAACTAATACACACCCTAAAGTATTATCACTTAGGCTGGTATACAATTATAAATAGTCAGTACTCAAGATGCTACCCGGTCTCAAGACGCGGTTCGGCTCTGTGAATGGTCAAAACTTTGACAGCCAACCAATCACAGAGCCTGAACCGTGTCTTGAGACCGAGATGCATCTTGAGTACTGACTATTTATACCGGCCTTAGTTTTGTTACGCCCTGTGTTGTCAAAGTGTAAGCTGCACATAAAACGTTTAAATACGCAGTAATGCAAATTAGAAATTGACAAGAACAGTAGTTTGTACTTTTACTCCAGGAAATAAAAAAATGGCACCTAGGAAAAATTCACATAGAGGCTAGAGCTGAAAATTGGTAGAGAGGTAAGACGTTCAATACACCATTATAAAATATAAAACCTAATAGCTATTTTTATAGTTTATTTTAGTCGATACCAGGTTTTATGAATGTTCTGCGTAGTTTTTGACACTATTAATGGCTCATTTTTAATGCATTAATCAAATATAACTTTGATAAATAATAAAAGAAAGCTCGTCAAATCAATGGTCCCCCTTCGGGGTTTTATGGCGACATTTTGACATTTGATCAGCGAGTTTTTCTTGTATGATAGTCTTTTCTTTCAAAGTTGTGCTAAATATATAAGCTTCTCTAACTTGTACTTCTTGTTTTAACTCCAACGGTACAAAACTGTAATAACATTACTCTTGTTAGTCTGTCTGTCTCAGCCAATTTACTCTAAAGTCTTCCTTTATGTTCGCCTTATGCGTTTCAGTAAAAAAGATGGCCATTAATTTAATTCCCTGCAATATATCTCTACAAATATGTTGATATATCCGATGTCGCGTAAACTATGCCTTTATAATATTGAATTGTAATATATCAGTGTAAGGACCAATTCATACTAGCGACGGCAAATTCTGAAAAAGCAATATCTATGGACCACTGATCTCTATTATACAAGTACGTACTTGTATAATAGAGATCAGTGCTATATGGACGCTTCACACCAAGTCGTCACTGTTACCTAACAAGCTTTGAAGTACTTTAAACTGATTTTTGTATCATTTGTTATGGAAATACTTTGAGTCTCGGTACATATGATAGTTTTCATCTCGGAAAAGTGGTTCCCGCGTTAAAGGTTCAAAAAAACTAGTATTGTTTTATTTTTTTATTTATTATATAAAATGACTATTATACTGTGTGAAATTTTAATGGTTGTTTTCCCGTAGTAAAATGATTCTATCTTAGTAGTACAATAGATTTGTGAAGTTTTTTTTGTTCAAATCATAAAAAAAATTCGGCCGGGTCCATAGCCGCTCGCGCCTATCGGCATAAAGTTGCCATAGTACGTCATACAAAATTTTTTATTTTCAAAAAATAACTTGCATGATTCGATAGTACTACTATAGGTAAATCGTCCTGCTGCGGGAAAACAACCACTAAAATTTCACGTTGTATATCCATAAAGTAACTGCAGACAAAATATTTTTCCTCTCAGAATCCGCGATCGAAGGATTAATCCTTCCGCGGATTCTTGGAAATCTATTGTTATTCTATTGTTGTCGTGATCATCGGTGATCTTATGGGACTTGATAGGTTAAAAACAAAGCTTTGCTCTTTTGCAGAGACAGTGAAAAACTTCGAGCTCTTATTAGGGCCTGTTTCACTACTTCCTGATAAAGTGTCTGATAGGCTATCCACAACTTTTTTGTCAGATTCTCCATACTCCACCTGTCAAGTTAAGTGGTGGATAGCCTATCCGACACTTAACATAGTTTTATCTACAGCATGACTGGAGAGTCAATACCGATATTTAAGGAGAGTATTCAGTACTCGATTCTCATTATAAATATGTAATAAAATTAGGTTCTTATTTTTTTTTTTAATTTCCCAAAAATTAATGAATCATGGATACTAAGTAAATTACGCGGCTAGGCAAGTAGGCATACTATGCGGCCGGTGCAGAGGCGTGCGCTACCAAAGAAACACCACACAACTACCCCTCCCGCTCGCGGTGTCCATGCGTTGGGTAAATAATTATTTAACTTTAAGCTACATTTACTCAGTGATCAATTGATATAATTTTTTTATATTATTTTTTTCCAACTAATATAATAGCCAAATATCACGTCCTCAAGTATTGAACATGTCTCACCAGTCACGCAGTATATAGATAACAGTCGGTATATCTTTGCTCTGCGTTTCGCTTCGCTTCATTGCGCGTCTTAACGCTAGTATGATTTAACCCTAACCCAAAACGAGATGAAGTAGACTTGTAGTGACACTCATAAGGTGTTATCTTGAGACAGACTTGTGAGACAGATAAATGACAGCGAAGACAAATTGCGCCAAAGCGTATATTAAATTAGTGGAACCGGTGCGCGCGCGCACACCTTTCCTCCGACATTTGTATATCACCCTATAAATTGTCAAGAAAAAAGTTAACGTTATAAAATGAAGATATAAATTTAGCACAGTTTCACCATAAAATATATTATAATGCGTTATTCAGTATGTATGCACATAACGTTGAAGTTTCAACCTAAGTACATTATGTTTTGTTTTCATCTGTTGAAACTAATTGCGTACATAAAAGGTAAGTAAACATTAATACAAATACATATTTAGATACATCGATTTTATTACATTATATCGATTTTATTACATTCGTCCGGTAATTTGTACAATGTACAAAAGGCAATTAATAGTGTAAGCATATTATCTTTTTTTCTATTTAGTAGCTTTACTAAGTATGTACCTCCCATTTTTTATTACAATGTAAGGCACATTAGACTCATTACCACGTTTACTCATACTACAAAATAAAATCGACTTATTCAGTACTAAATACTAATTCTGCTCATATTAAGACTATCATAATATCTTAAGCACCTTTTAAGCATGTTTAACATTCTGTTGCATACAATTTTAATTATTCAATGGTTTAATGCCATCTAGATGTTATCTTTCAGAAATTGCAATGTCACAGAGGCTTAATTCGTCTCATTCTATAAGTTATGGCGTCAAAATTAGGTCTAATTGAGAATATTATAATGTCAAAGATGGCCGCTGATTATTATAAATTATCTACGGGTGTCCCGCGTAATTACTTTATTTTAATTTATCAGTATCTCATTTACAGTGTTGCCATACAACAAATTAAATTATTATAAAATTCCTTACCCGTTGCTTTGTAATTTTCCCGAGAGCTATAGTAACAAAAATGTTTAAATTTTTAGGCAGCAGATATTTCTAGAATACAATAAATACTGTATTGGTTAAGTAATTTTTTTGAAGGACCTTCAAATTATAATACTAGGAAGTGTTAGAATTTCAAGGTCCTTGTGAAAGCATTAAGTATATTAATTGGTTTCTAAAATTTTAGTTCCTGAAACTCTACTGTTTTTGCCAAAGCTTAAAAAGTATTGTGCGAACTTGTTACATAGGTACTTGCCGTTACGGCCTTAATTTTCAGGAACACCGAACATGTTACTATAGCGTCTACCAGAATCTGATAGTAATTTTTGACAGCAGATTTTCAAAAAATATCCTTGATCGTTGGTTAAATTTTTATATATTTTGCATATTTAACACACAGAATCAGCCGCTATAAGAAGAAAAAGGGATCAAAATATTTTATTCCAATTACTCCGGTATTGCTAGAGTCAATTCATTTTCTCACTTTTTGCCACCAGATTCTGGTAGACCTACATATATATATTATATAATATCGTGTACGTAATATTGTAGTCTGTCAAGAAAATGAGGACGCGCGGGAAAATATTCTAAACGTAATTTCACGCTGAGTGGGTTGCACCGGCTTACTTTATCTATAACTTAAACTTTAACCATAACAAAATGTGAAATGAACTGTCAAATCCCTAGCAAAAGTCGCCATATTATTTGACGATAACCTTAACTTTAACTTTAACTACGCTTCTGGTGCAATTCACCCTTAATACTTTTTTTTATTTTTTTTGTATTTTCACAGAGAACGCTTATTACATTTTAAATATTGCCACCTTGCACATTTTTATCTCGAATTAATAAAGTTCTCATATTTTTTATTTTATTTAAAAAAATTCGCGAGCGTCTTTACTTCCTTGACGGACTTTAATGTATTGCTCTATCATGGCTCTACCACTAATACCCAGAGTTTGCCCAGAGTCATGTAACAACAAATAATTTCAAAATGGTCGATAAAAAACATTTTATAACCAGCTTATCATATTTATGGAATTGCAGTATTTTCTGACATTTACGGCGAATGTACTTAACTTTACGACATGTTCTTTTAGAAATGGAACACTATTAAAAAGATATGGCCGTTGTCAGTTGCCGCCAAAATAAAAGAAGCAAAAATTATAAAAGCAGCTGGTAGTTTTTGAAGTTGTAAAGATAAAAGAATTTCAAGCTTTGGATGCAAGATGCGTCATAGGCGCTTGATATAATTTTGAGTAAAATAGCAAACCTACTTTCTTCTTAAGACGCTATATTGATAGTAATTTTACCGCAAGGGCAATTCTATACTTAATTTGTATGACTATAAAGTCGTGAATACGCTGCGGCCAGAAGCTATCGGCTCGCTCGGAAAACATGCGAAAAAACGTAATTTTGTTTATTTAAACAATAACTAGGAGCATTTAAGCAAAATGCTTCTATACGATTTTGGGTTGCAAATGTGTCTATTAATTAGACTAATTTCCTACAATACATTTATTCTCCTTTAAAAATAATCTTCAAATTTCGTATTTTTAAGAGGTCATTTCGATCGAGAAATGTTCGATACATTTATAATAATAATAAAATACATTAATCGTGTTTCTGGTTCTTCTCAAACCTAGATAATGATGATGCTATGAAGATATGTATATCTCATTACCAGATTTGTAACATTTCTGAGGGTCCTATAGTATTACTTCAAAAAGGACGTTATTATCAATATAGCGTCTTAAATAGGTTTTCTCCTCATTTCTTTAATTTTATAATGTTTTTAAGACGATTATTAATTTATTCTGAGAAGCACCAAAACAATTTTACGTGTAGGTACAGGTTTTTCAAAGTAAGTTGTTATGTTGTAACTTGTAAGTTGTAAGCTTTGGTGAATAACATTTAGCGACAATACAATAAATATTATTTAAGTCATTAAAAGTACTTAATATGTTAACGAAGCCCATTACTACCCAATAAAATGTAATATAATCGATTACAGATGGAGACTGATGGTCGATGACGATCGCCAATTTCAATTAACTAATGTCCGACTAAATTAGACAGTTGTTTTCGGACAGCTGACTTTTCGCCTGATCGAATTCGAATTTCGAACACCTGCACAGATTTTTAGCCGGGTGATCTTAACTTTTTTATTTTTGTGAAACAGTCGGCAATGACACCTGGCCGGACAGCCTAGCGGCAGAAGAATGCTATAGTTCGCGTGAGTAATTAAAACGTAGGGCAGCATTTATGATCATTGATTGGCTGATTAAAAATATACGTACATCTGCTTTTACCATCTTTTACTTAAAAATGTGTAGCAATTTTTAGACGTACATACTTTTTTAATATATTTATTTTGATGCTCAAGGTGCGAACGTAAAGGTGCTTATTTATTTTAATTATTAATTTATTACCAGCAGTACAATATTATTAATCTTAAATATTATTATGAATTAGCACATTTTTTAACCATTTATATCCAAGAGGTTAATTTTATATTCAAAACTGACATAGGTTTTGGGAGGTATTACTTGTGCTCCATTTAGTTGATGCTGTAAAATAGTGGGTGCTAATTCAGTAGAAGGTTAGCTTAATTATTAGTTTGAGGCCTTAAAAAGTGTGTAAAATCCATCGTATTTTGGCCTTCAAGTTTATACCTCGCAGTCATATTGAACGAAAGTGTACACGACGTAATTTTCATAAAGATCCTTCTAACGGAAAAATGCCGTAGCCTATTAGTACGGAAGCCCTAGAACAAATTTTTTTTATCACTATCAAGCAAATTTCTTGTGGTTAGGGTACCGTTTTAGGGCTCCGCAGTCAACCAAGTTTTGTTGATTACAGAACCCTATAACGGAACCCTAACGTGCAGATTTTTTGTATATTGATAGATTAATAGTCATATAATCGAAGAGTAACATTGTCCTACAAATAAAACAGTCCATATTATTTTAGGACCATCAAGTTAAAGTATAAAATCCTTTCTATCTCTGTCAGCTAGCACTTTCGAGATTTTTCGCAGATAAAAATGTTGTTCGTCTTATCAAAATGAAGCTACTCACAAGAATTAGCTTCATACATATTCAAAAAAATTTTGTTCTAGGGCTCCCGTACTATATGTCTCCTAAATCCTGAAACCTGTGTCAAAATTGCTTCCTCTTACTTTACGCTTGGGTTGGTCTTAGAGTTTAGATTCTAAACTCTATCCAAGTAGATAGAATCCTAGAGTACCTAAGCCTAAACTTTAGACCCTACGAATAATAAATAGTTTTTATTATTCGTAGTTTAGACCATAGTTTCTCCGAAAATTGGTTCCAAAATATTGGCTAAAATTGTAATAGCCAATTCTTATTGGGCAGCTGTGGTTATGACAATTATTATAATATGACGCATGACAGCTGATTACCAGGTGGAGGATCAGCTTCAAATGAACTATCAAATAATCGGCGAAATGATCGTAAATTGTAACAAATGCTTAAGGGACACCTTTTTACTGGAGACAGTTGGATAATTTACCGCATTTTGAATTGTATACCTTTAAAATAAGGGTTATTTTGTTTTTGTGTGAAGTTCTGTGGGCCACCTGTAGAGCCTTGCGTAACACCTTGACCCGTTTTATATTTTCACATTAGAACACGTGTAATTGACGCATAGAACATATTTCATACCTAGCTGTTAGAGGTTGGGAATGTAAATCATTTTCTTTTTATAACACGTGCTGTCTGGACATCTTGTGGACATCATCTGCTCCAAAAGTGCTAGAGTCCATTTTCTTGGGGTTTTTTCAGAAGTCTTTGCATTAATGCTGTTGTTTAAGACTTATTAATAGGAAAAATTACGCAAAAGGTCGGCACAAAGGGCACTAACTACTAGCATATACAGTAAATAATCCAACCAAAATCCGATGTGATGTACACGTCATGTCAGAATATTGACAATTAACGTTGTCAAACGTCGAACAAAACAATTTGTTTCTGTCTATGCTGGTGCTGCCTTTAGCGTGGAAACCACAGGTGGAAACATTGCAATGGGAGAGCCATGCTTCGGCACGAATGGGCCGGCTCGACCGGAGAAATACCACGGGGTCACAGAAAACCGGCGTGAAACAGCGTTTGCGCTGTGTTTCGCCGAGCGAGTGAGTTTACCGGAGGCCCAGTCCTCTACCCTATTTCCTTCCCTACCCTCCTCTAATGCCTCCCTTCCCATCCCTATCCTCCCCTATTACCCTATTCCCTCTTAAAAAACCGGCAACGCACCTGCAGCTCTTCTGATGCTGCGAGTGTCCATGGGCGACGGAAGTTGCTTTCCATCAGGTGACCCGTTTGCTCGTTTGCCCCCTTATTTCATAAAAGAAAATTATATCCTGTTGATTGTTAAATTGTTGTATAGCTATACTATTAGGTAGAATAGGTACTAAGTCTTTACTTGTTTGTATATAATGTTTGTATATTAATTACTTAGTAATTAAATCTTTGAATCTTTGAATCTATTATGTAATTTATTATTTTATTGTTAAATTTACTCTTTTACCTACATCTAATAAACTGCAGTAACTCTGCAGGGTTTATTAGAAGCCCAATTACTAGTATCGACATTTATGAGTTATTCATCATTGAGTGTGGTAAAGTTTTTCCGAGAAAATTCCCGCGCCCTTTTATTATGTCATTATTTTTCCATAATTTATAGGCTACTTTTTACCTAGAACTAATATTGATTCCAGGTCAAAAGAGCATTGAAACTTGTACCATTGAGGAAATTGATTCCTAGACAGTTCACAGACCAACGTCATTTGGTCGAATCATGTCAATTCAATGTTAATTATCTGGTTATTTGTGATCTTTCAGCTGGGTTTGACGTAACGCGACCAAACTACTTAGGTCCCCCATCTGCCTGGGATAAGTAACATTCCCGCATTTTCGAAGAATTGTATTAATGATAGGAAAGAGGCCCAATCTTTGAAGAAATAAATGAGAAGTTTATCGTTGTAATGATATCAAGGGAAGTAACGCATACAACTGAAAAGATTACAAAAACCTTATCTTACATCGGACAATGTTTAACGTTTGTTGTTTTTACAACTTAAGATGTTGGGTATTCCGTATAAGGGATGTTAAGTAACCTCTGTCCACAAAATAACACTTTACAAAGTGGTGGCATTTATTCCAAAATCCCCGGGCGCCAAAAAACCTTCTTTGGTCTAAATAAAAATTATTTATCTAAGGGCTCCCACACATAACTGCGAATCCGCATCCCATCGCAAATATCTGCGACAAGCTTCATAATAAAAATGACATTACGATGCGATGCGATGAGAATTCGCAGTTTTGTGTGGGAGCCCTAAATAATATGTGTCGTATCACTGTAGCTAAATTTCGAATTCTTTGCTTCTCGACGTGTTCTCGCCTTGTCCTTCGCGTGAAATAATCAAATAAATTAGTGCCTGCCGCTACAGGTGATATATTTCGTTAATTACGATTCCCACGGCGTTTGATAACTGATAGATTTATCATCACGACTGTAATAACTTATTTATTGTTGGTGTAATTTGTACGTCAGTTGCTATCAATTCACAATGTATTTATATGCACTAATAATAATTTTGATTGTTGTAAGTTGACATGAAATATTTATTGATGTTAGTAACTATGATCTAAGCCACAAGAAGAAACGAAAAAGTAGTTTCCTAGAAAAATTGGTAAAATTGCTATAATGTGTTTCAAGATACTCATTACTCAAGGATCCTTTGCTTGAGTATCGTAATTTTTTAACCCCGAACGAAAGCAGTTAAGTATGTTGATTCAGTTAAATCTTATCTTACAAAAATGTGTCGTTTGATGCTTATTTCAAGTATATCGGAATACTATTTTGTCTTTTGATAGGATCCTGTAGCTCTACCATGACTTTAAAGTTATAGTTTTTATCAATACTCGATACCGACTACGTAAATTTTTAGTATGGCAAATTTTACAGTATCTCTAGCGATCACTTGCGGAACTAAAATCGCCATACTAAAAATTCACGTAGCCTGTATCGTGTATCGATAAATACTATAGCTTTAAACTTATGGTAGAGCTACTGGATCTAGATAGAAGCAGTTACGTAGAATCATCGATGATCGATCAGAGCTCACTGCTCAGATTGGTAGACAATGGTCTGGCAATGGCTGCCCAATGCCTGAAAGACTGGTTTTGGACACTTCCTAAATGGCTCTAGCTATAGGCAATATCTCTAAAATTCTGCTCATTATAATGAAACAAAGAAAGTGTTGCGAATGTCTAACAGGATAGTTGGTTGGCGGTTGGCACACCTTGCGCCAGGTGGACCGCTGACACATCGAAAGAGTACTTCTAAACAATAACGGACGTTATCTAAGCGAGGGATTAAGGACATTGTTCTTTAAAGAGGGGCAAAGGCGCGTTTTTGAGCGAAAAAACCGCTCGTAGGAGGTAGCGCGTGATTGCGAGAGGTGAGCGTTTTAGTAGGAGATAGCGCGTTTTAGTGGGAGACCGGAGATAGCTCGTGTTTAATGTTTTAGTAGGGTCCGCGTGCGTTTTCGCGGGAGTTAGCGAGTTAGTTTAGTAGGAGATAGCGCGCGGTTTAATAGGAGTTAGCAGTCAGCACGCGTTAAAGTGTGAGGTAGAGCGCGTTTTAACGGGAGTTAGCGCACGTTTTATGAACACGTCAATAGTACTCAAAAGTACATTTCGACCATGTAACAAACGTCTTATTTTATTATTCAGGTAAGATGTGTTCGCTAACACCATTATTTTAAGTTCTAAATTATTTGTTAAAAGAATCGTAGTTGATTTAACAAAAAACTATAGACTACAGCCATTCAATTCATAAGAGGAGCATTCTTTACAAAAAAAGCATTTATTTATAGTTGATTGGTAGTTTACAAGTGCATTTCTTGTAATGCATTGTTAGACCATGAAATGAACAAATTCGTAACGGGAGAAGGCGTGTCAAAATATCAATGAATGGGGCGTTGGGCCGTGAACATTTACTCTATATTTTATTACATTGCTGTTTCACTTAGCGTAACATAATAAATACCCAACTAAATCATCGCGATGTACACCGTACAGGACGTAAATGTCGCTCAATGGATATGTAGAGCAATTTTTAACAAGAGGTACATTGCTGACTCTCTATCAATTGAGTTTAAGGTCTTGGAACTAAAACATCGATGTATGTTGTGTGTATCGAAATTGCCTCTAGACGAGGGCTGCCGTTGTTAATACTTAATAGGGTGTATTCGGAACACCTGATCGTGTGAACAGGTGTTTAATTTTGTACGGCTACCTGAACAAATATGTGGAGATAGATCTCAAGATATATCTGCATATTTGTCCTCACTTGTGTAATATGGAGAGATTAATTTTAGGATTTTCAAAATCTTAATACCTTTCAAGTCAAACTGATGTGGAAAAATCCGGAATAATTTTAGGGATTGAAAAATATAATGATGAATTTTTTTTTCTCCACTTTCTTGACCACTTTAATAGTCTTGTATTTATATTATTTCCCTACGTACATTTTCTTTTCACTTTTGGGACTCTTTTGTCAACAAGTAACAACCTACCGCCGCGCCGAGCATCAAATAGAAACCCGAGGCACACCTCACAATGCCCTGCCCAAAAACCCTAATGCAGAAGAAACGAGTAATTTAACATTTACAAAATTTTGCTAATGTATAGCGAAGTTTTCGATATCTTAAGACCTATCCCGCGACATTTAGCTCGCTGTTACACGAGTATTCTGTATTATTAATTGCTGCCATTTGTCAACGACGAGTAAAAAATTACCCTTCAATTTGCCATTGTTTTACTTGAATTTGCCACGTGGCTTTGGTGAGTTGAGGTTATTTAGAGCTATATGATTTTAAAAATTAAGAATAGAGTGAAAGCATTATTTTATCATTTAAAAATTAAAATTTAAAATCATTTAATTATAGACATTTTTGGACTTTTACTGATATGGCTTTCGGTGAATATCGGAGATTAAGCAGCATAAAGCAAATTGTCACTTCATCATTGGCTTAAGAGATAGCATCAATCTCAAGATCGAATTAGAGTCTGTTTCACGATTTCTACGTAACAAATAACTTATGAAATTGTAAAAACAGGTTCTCAGTCATAGTAGAGACATTAATTCAAATGAAGAAAATACTAATGTTCCAAATAAAGAAGGAAAAAAGTGAAACATTTTTTTTGCGGTAGACGGCGATAGACACTTGGCAGGAGCGCAGGTGTGGGACTGCCGACCTTTCTTTTTAATTTTTTGCCACAAAAAATAACATTATCTGCATGTCGACTGTCGAGTGTGTATGACTAATTCGCTAAATATTTGAAGATCTAATTTAATGCTTTCTTAAATTAATAACTACCAAAGATGAGGCTTTGAAATTGACATTTAATTTCATAAAATCACTGTTTGAAATGACGGTTAAGTAGTACATATTAACATTAACTTACAGGCAAATGATATACAGGGTGTTACAAAACTAGCGATAATACTTTAGGGTGGGTATGAGTCCCGTGTATAGAGTTCACTGTAAAAGTAGCAGCGCTGAAAGATTAGTTTTTTTTTCACTTTTGTATTTGAATATGCAAGACGCCTCTTTCAGCGCTGCTACTTTCACAGGCAGCTCATTGTCATGAATACATATAGACTATTAGTTACACCTTTTAAAGTATTATCACTTAGTATTGTTACAACCTATTTATTTAAATTATGCAATAAATACATATATACAATATACATATTAGAGAAATGTTATAGACGATACAGATCTGTTATCGACAGTAAAAAGTTAGCAGGTGGTCATAATATTGCCACAGTTTCAACTGGCTATTCAGTGACAGCTTAATTTTTATACGCAGGTTTGGCGTGACGACAGCTAACAGTAGAAATTGGAAGAAATAGAAACTGACAGACTTTACGGACACAGTGGTGAAATTTATATTCATTGTCAATCTGTCATTTTATCTATTCCACGGTAGAAAGACACCCTTTCTATGACTGCAATGGCGTGGTAGTCCGTACTATTTAAGAAATATATAAAGTTTTGTGACTCACACTATTAAATAACTGGTTAAATTCACGTTTATGCTACTCCTTTATTTTTTTACTTTTTGTGTAAATTATAACTGTAAATACGCAGGAAAATGACGAATTGTTACGACTACTTTACTGACCCGATATGGACATAATCAAGTGTCAAATTCAGGGTCTATAAGTCACAAAATGGAAGTCGCTAATGATATGGAATAATTCTTTTTTGCACTCTCGACAAACCATTACGCTGAAAATTAAAACATAAAATATAAATTGTACGAAATGCGAGGAAAGGAGTTTTGGAGGGCGTCGGACATTCTAGGTTGTAAATTTTCGGTTTTTGTGCGCAACACCGCGCTAAATAAGCGGTTATTGTGAAAACCGGATGATAGTACAGTCACTGACAAAAGTTGCATCTTTTAAAGAACAAACCGTTTCATACAAGTTCGTGGGCGAGAAGTGCCTTTCCGCCATAAAAAATAGCCTTTTTATTTTCCAGTCTTATGAGAATCGGTCGAGTAGTTTTAAGTACATATACATATAAGCATACCATACGCGCCAGCGGGAAGCGACTTAGTTAAAATGATTAGGGTTGAGTTTAAGATCCCGTAGACAGCTATGGTTCGTGGTTATTAATGTAACTAGTAATAACCCCAACACCGCATGTCATGATGTCACATGTATAGAAGCAGTCAAGGCATTTGAGCAGTTTTAATTTTTTGAGTCGCTATTAATAAGGCGCTAAGACAATGCTCAAGTGCATTCTTCGGATACCTACTGTTTTAATTACATTGTTTTAACTTAAGTACTTAACTTACTTATGTGTCAACACTCAACTTGTCCCCAAAGTGTGTATTGACATATTTCCTTCTTATCGATTATTTCTATTCTTTTGAAATTCTACTTTGCTAAGCCTGCTAAAGGCTGCTAGTATTTAAATAAACTCTTCTTTATCTAAATACATATTGGAAATCTTAAAAAAAAAAACCTTTTCATAATCAAAACCTCAGATGAAAACAGTAATTGTGTCCCCGACTGTATTGCATTATCAGCTGTTAGTGCGTTCTTTATTGTTACTTTATATTTATTTATGAGCGACCTCAGATGCCCGCATTTTAGCTGTCCACATATTTGGTGTTTACGTGTCTCTCGTTTGTTTTATGGATGACAGTGACAGCACCACGTGGGAGCTGTGACAGTCGTCAGTTTTTTTTGACACCTTTTAGACAAGTTTTATGTTGAAACTGTCAATGTATGTAGATCAGTAGATGCAGTAAGCAAAATAAAACGACATGCAGTATTTAATATTGTGTTAGGTACAGATTCTCAATGGCTTCTTAAAGTTAAGGATGACTTAGGAGCTCCATTACTTTAAGAGTGTCAACTGTCAACTAACAGTCCGTGAATAAAGTTGCTCTTAAAAAGAAGCGATATTAAGAAAATTTTAAAATATTTTTATTAGTAAAAGAACTTCAAGGTCCAAATTCTCAACCTTAAAGTTATATCCATGATCCAAAATAATCAAGACAAAAAAAACTAGAGCCATAAATGATCATACTTTTGCCCAAGCACCGGTAAGCAGGGATCGTAAACAGGTGATGTTTTTTGTAAATTAAAAAAGGTTGATCACCACTCCGGTTTGGTTCAGTAAATCATCTGTCAAAAACGCGGCGCCCGCGCAGGTACTCCGCTGTCTTAGGGAGGATATGCCCTGTCAACTGCAATTGAATAAAAAAAAACTCGACAAAATAAAAGTCAACCTAGCATTCTGATAAGAAGGTATAGACTACACGTTTATAAACTAATTAAAAAACTTACTCTAGTTAAAGTAAATTGTGTTATGAGATGAAAGATTTGTTCTGAAACTGTAAACTGGCAATGGATAGCGAATAGCGATGTGACGAGTAGCCATCGAAACGTCAAAATATAACACTGGCGCGGGCGGTCTTAAACGTTTAGAACACAGAGCGCCTTATACCTACAGCTTCATTTTCATTTAATTTATTTATTATTTACAATGTACGTTTCATGTCATAATAATACAATAATATTATTATAGTACCTCCAGTTTTTCAGAGACCACGAAGACCGATCTTTGTCCTCTTTTGGAAGAATGCCAGGTGATTCCTTATTTTTGTATATTTTATTTTACAATCTTTTTAATACTGACCACCAGTTAATTCTTATTATTAAACTGTTACAATACTTGTTTTCTGATTAAATTTATAGTATTTCCTTTGTTTAATTCAATTAGACATTTAAGTTTATTGCGATGTTCTTTGCTACTAATAACAATCTTTAAAAAATAATTGAATCCACATGATTCTGTCGTTCGAAATTCAAAAGCAATTCGAAATGACAGAGCGACAACCACGCGGCAACGGAATCAATCGCGCGGAGTCGCTGAGCCCCGCGGAGCGAACTAATTACAGTACGTTATTATAATTATCTGGAAGTGTCTGTGGTGTGACAGTTGTTGTTATTTTCTACAATAAGAGAAGGAAATATAGAAGAGGGTAGAGTAAGGCCATGAAAACACACGTTATTAGTAAAAGTACCAATAAAGATATACTTATAATTTATACTATTCTAGATCTATTGTATTGGCAAGTTCATAACGTTGGACCATTTCCCATGTAAACATCGTACAGTTTACAGCCCAAAGTAAATGCTTCAGCGCTGCTAAATTCACACCCCAGCCCAGGCGTGGTCCGAAGGGGGGGGGGGGGTCACAGGGGACATGACCCCCCCAAAATTTAAGGTCAAATTGAAAATCTCAAAATCTTGCCAAATAATAAACGGAAAAAAATTAGTATAGTGAGTGACCCCCCCAAAATTTTTAGTAAGTATAGTGAGTGACCCCACCCAAAATTTCAGGCTGCGACCGCGCCTGCCCCAGCCCTCAAGTAGCGAGACACGAGATTATCATTAAGTTAACGAAGACATAGCCAGTAATAAACAAACCATACATATTTGGTGTAGTCAATGATCACTGTCAATAGATCAGTTAATAGAAGGTATCTGAGGTACCAGACCTTCTCACGGTCATTTACAGTCCACCCACTGCACTTTCATACAGCCGGGAGGAAAAGTGGTGTAACTTGAAAAAATATTTTTTGTATGAAATATGGGACTTATAAAATTGTTGTAATGGTTGAAGCTAGAGGACGGAAACGTTTAAGACTATATTGTTGGAAAGCTAAGCACAGATTAGATTTTAGAGGTTATGATAAATAATATTGTCCTATAATACGTAAAAAACAGGAAAAATAAAATTATTACAATAATAAAAATTTGCGCTTTTAGTGAGTCACGAAAGTTTTTATTTTTTGTTCTTGAAAAAAATTACGAGTTATAATATCTCTTTTGCCTGTGACTGTGAAGTTCTTTATTTCTTCTTTATTAATTTAATCTCTAATTATGTAGAGCTTAAAGCGATGATTACGCGTACAAATTATTAGTGTTCTGTAAAAAACAAAAATTACGACTTACATATCTTTTGCCGTCATACGGTCAAGTTCTTAATGTATCATGGCAGTTTGTACTGACAACTTACCGTTAAATCACATGACACTCCTTTTCGGACACTGTTTACTTGATGTCTACTTAAAACTACTTAAGATGTGCTTGTGGAATCATTTATATGATTTTAAGTTGTAAAGAGACGAACTGATCGTCCTTTTCGTTGACATCTATTCTTCAGTGTCAATTTTACGATTTTTATGAAGTGGGCTGTGGGAGTCAAAGGAGCACGCGGTCACCTGATGGAAAGATCCGTTGTCCATGGGCACACTAAACCCTAGATCAGAATGGGCGCGGAAAGTGGTAGATAAAGTTGTTTATCTTTTACATCTATAAAATTCTTACAGCTAACTCAACTAAAGCATCACAAGTTGCAATAATAAAATTATTTTATGCTTAATAGGACAACAAAAATCTGGTCAAGCGAAAATACGCCACTGTTCATAGGGACAAATCATTTTAATAATTATTATGCTAAGCCACTAACAAGTCAAATGCTCGCTTGAGAACCTCTTATTTTAAGATACGTTTAAGGCGAATAAACTTAATTGAGTTAGCGCCGGAACTCGTGGGCGCTAACTATTCCGGAAGTAGCATTTAAATAGTAGTTAACGTAATCTCAAAAACGGGATTATTTTAGGTTACTACAGTTTGTTTTTATGACGTTATAAAGATTTCAATAATTACAGGCTACAGGGTACTATATTATTATACAACGTGAAATTTTAGTGGTTGTTTTCCCGCAGCAGAACGATTTACCTATAGTAGTACTATCAAACCATGCATGCTATTTTTTGAAAATACAAAATATTTTTTATGACATGACGTACTATGGAAACTTTATGCCGATAGGCGCGAGTTACTATGGACCCGACCGAATTTTTTTTTGATTAGAAGAAAAAAAACTTTACAAATCTATTGTACTACTAAGATAGAATCATTTTACTGCGGGAAAACAACCATTAAAATTTCACACTGTATATTGATATTATTATTTGGGATTATTTTGTACATATTTAATTAGTTAGGTAACGTTTCATTATCTTGACAATATTATGAGATGATGATTAAATTTTAATTTAATAAAAAGTTAGACAGCTAACGCTTGGGTTGGGGCGTCAAATCTGCATTTAATTACAGTTAAATATAAATACTCGTCTCTAAATATTATATTTAAACTTCTTTGTGCATCAACGTATTATCACAGACACAGATTACTGCCTAAGTAAGGACAAGCTACCCAATCTTTTGCAGTAATCCTAAATTTTCAAAGACTTTTACAAACTTCCACAGTTTTGACAGTATGCGCGGCCGTGACCCACGGGTGGGAAAATTTGGGTGTTTGTTTAGGGTGTTTGCCCAGGTAGGTGTTGGACCAGTGGGAACTATCAACAGGGTGAGAGGTCGGTGCGGTCAAGTGACATCGATATGAGTTGTTTGTAGCGGTCATAGAGCCCATGAAGCAAAATATACAATGTAGCGGTAGCACTGACCTCCATTATACTAGTACGCTGGACCGATGATACCCTTTGAAATTACAGCTATTTCTTGTGCCTATTTGAAGCGGAATCAGCACCCCCATTATGGGGGCCGAGAACTAATTCTGACGTAAAAATGACGTTTGAAAGCCGCCATATTGGCGCTGATAGCAGTAGTAGTAGTGAGAGTACTTGGAAGTTGGAACTAATACTAGTTGTTATTGGTTGTGGTTACGTCAAATTTAGTTCTCTACCCCCGCAGTGGGGGCGCTGATTCCGCTTCAAATAGGCACAAAAGCAGGTGGGTATCATCGATCCAGCGTACTTGTTTAATAGAGATCAGTGACATACGTAGTATCCCTTAGTAGTCTGTGTCAGTGACTGGTAGCAAGTAGCGGTTCGGTTTTGTTCGTGGCTGTTGGATGAGAGGCGATGATCGTCGAGCCATAAGTCCGCGTACTTACTCGCGTATCTGTCACCCCTTTTATGTAATTTGGCACATAATAATATACTGAAATGAGGCGATTGATACTGTCGTAACCGAAACTGGAAACGACATTTTCCCATGCGGGAACGGAGAGCCTCCGAGTTTACAGTCAAGCTTAAACCACTCATTCATGGAACACGGAAACGTACAGTCAAACTTAAACTTAATACTAACTAGCGTACCAATTTTCTAAGTGAGTTCCGCGGAGCCCTGAAGCTAAAATAAATAAATTGTTTTTAGAAATGTCATCGAACACCAGCATGAAAATAATTCATTCAAAGACAATGAGGGAAGACAAATCTTTTTTTTTGGGGTCAAAATGTTACCTTTTAAAATGGTTCCGTCACCAAAAATGTTGAAGAACCGCTGAACTAGATGTATAAGCACAAGCAGTATAAGTAGCGAATGCAATGGTAAGACGGTAAAGTAATTCAAGTAGGCCCTCCATTGGCCATCATTAAGTCGTTACAATTAATTAAAACGTTTGTCTGTGTGTCACCGCTTCCTCTTTAAATCTAATGTGGATGGTTTATGCGAGACGGAACAAATAACAATAAATGTGTCCAGCAGTTTAACAGCCTATATTCAATGTAATTAACTAACAATAGAACCATTGTTATTTACAAATTACAATATGCACCTATTAGCTATTTTATCATTTAAACCGGGGGTTCCCAATCTTTTTCAGCCTGCGGCGCACTCAAGTCAATATTTTATGACGGTGCCCTACTCTACTTAGCTATTGCAAAAAGATACATTTAAATAAACACATTTAATGATTATAGTTAGGAACTTAGGTTAAGCCAGTAAATAATAATCATTGAATAGTCTGCCTGCTTTGTATAATTCATAATATTATCATTTTATTTATATATATTAGGGCACCGCGGCGCACAGTTTGGGAACCCCTGATTTAAACTATTATTTTGTGGTAGAAATTTGTATGTTACGGTCATGAGGGCTAAACTTCGCATTTTTATTCACAGAAATGGGATGCTTAGCCCTCTTACTATGTCCACTGTTACAAGGTGTAACAAAACTATGTGATAACTGATAATACGTCTTAAGGGCCCGGGTTACCCTCGAAATTTTCATACATTCTTAATACCAAAATCATTTTCTCATGCGAAAATATTTAACATGTTTGAGTTATTTTTCGGCTTAAGATAGTAATTACCTAGGGTCCTGAACAAATTTTTTTTACAAAATAGTTAAATACTAAAAAAAAATTTTTGTGTTTAAATAATTTTTAGTAAATTTACTACTAAATATTTAAACACCAAAAAATAGACAAAAGCACTAAAAAATATATAAATAAATAGTAAATTTACTACAAAATATTTAAACTTTAAAAAATATTTTTTATTATTTAAATACTTTGTAGTAAATTTACTATTTATTTATATATTTTTTAGTGTTTTTGTCTATTTTTTGGTGTATAAATATTTAGTAGTAAATTTACTAAAAAATATTCAAACACAAAATTTTTTTTTTGGTAAGTATTTAAATACGAGTATTTTGTAAAAAAAAATTGTTCAGGACCCTAGGTAATTACTATCTTAAGCTGAAAAATAACTCAAACATGTTAAATATTTTCGTATGAGAAAATGATTTTGGTATTAAGAATGTATGAAAATTTCGAGGGTAACCCGGGCCCTTAAGGGTTTGTATGTGTCCCTTATTTAAATTCATTGTTAAAGTAGCAGCCATACCAAAAGTAGTAGTACTCATACAAAAGTAAAAAAAGTTACACTTTCAGCGCTGCTACTTTGACAGTGAACTCTATATAGGGGCCCCATACACACCCTAAAGTATTATCACTTACCCTAGTATATTTAAACTAAATGGCGACCTCTCGCATAACATCATCCGCGTCTTTCACTAGCACTTCCGCCGCTCCGGGACGCCACAGAACTTGTCAATTGCCACAACCATCTAATAACAGACGCAAAGCTAAATATATTAGCATAAGTTATTGCTGAACTGTTAAATACTTTATACATAAACCCTCTTACTAATAAAAACTTCTTAAACATGCGTTCAACGTGTGAATAGTTATACAGGAGTTTTTAAGTTATACACACGTTACACAGAGTCTATACAGAGATATTTGTATGGAAATGACAGCATCGTTATACAGGTCTTATGTCAAAAACTGATTATTAGTAGAAAAAATCTTATGCACCCTCTATACACGCTATGTAACTTTTTATTAGTAAGAGGGAAACTATTTTGATATAAGTATTCGGGTGGTTATACGAAAATGACACATCCATATCCATAATTCCATAATAATATTATAAATCCGAAAGTGTGTTTGTCCTTCTGTCCGTCTGTCTGTCTGTCTGTCCAACCAATTTTTCTGAAATTTGGCATGTAGATACTTTGAGTCCCGGGAAAGGACATAGGATACTTTTTGTATTATGTAGGCATTATTCAAAAATCTAAATTTAAAAAGCAGCCAAGTGCGAGTTGGACTCGCCCATGAAGGGTTCCGCAGCAGCAATAAGGTTTATTTTTATGAAATTAAAAGGTTTTTGATTTATTTTTATATTTCAGTCGATTTAATGAAATTTAGATTAAGGTTTACCATTTAGGTATGACGTATAAAAAAAACTACTGGCTAGATCTCGTTCAAACCAATTTTCGTTGGTAGTTTTTATAGTAATCGACATCACATATTTTTTTTTTAATTATCATGCCCCTACTTTAGAAATTAGAGGGGGGGGGGACACACATTTTCCCACTTTGGAAGAGTCTCTCTCGCAAACTATTCAGGTTAGAAAAATATGATATGAGAAACCTCAATATGATTTTTGGAGACTTATCCATAGATACCCAACACGCATAGGTTAGATGAAAAAATTTTTTTTGTTTCAGTTGTACCTATGGTGGGGATTGGGGAGTTGGGGACCCTAAAATTTTTAATAATTTTTCCATTTTTGCATCAAAATCTTAATGCGGTTCACAGACTACATCTACTTCCCAAGTTTCAATAGTATAGCTCTAATAGTTTCGGAGAAAAGTGGCTGTGACATACGGACAGACAGACAGACAGACAGACAGACATGACGAATCTATAAGGGTTCCTTCCTTTTTTGCCATTTTGGCTACGGAACCCTAAAAATGGGTCTGGGACCACCCATGTAATATGACTTTATTTCCTCCGTCGTTGTGTTGTTTCAACACGATGGAAATTTTGCCGTAGCTTACTTCAGTTAACTGCCTCAGCTCAGGTTACTATTACCCAAAATACGTCTTGAAGTTCTGATCAATTCAAGTTCTGATTCAAGACGTATTTTGGGTAATAGTTTCCCAAAAACTTTATTAAAATTTAAAACAATATTGTTATTCCAAAGACATTTAAAACAACAATGATGCGCGCCAAAGCGTGTGAGAAAAATTCTAACTCGTTTGTTGCAATTTGTACATAACTAGTTACCCGGCCAGATCATTTCTATAATGATCGTCATTAATCCATAGACTACCGTAAATAAAAAAGTATAGTGTGCAAAAACAAAAGTGCCGCCCGCAAAAACAGTAGGTACGGGCTAGAACAGTACCATCTGCAAATAAGTAATAGACTCAAATACGCAATGCCGCTAAAAGTACAGTCTGGAAAAAGTACAAGCTATAAAAAGTACAGTATGAAAACAATATGGACGGTAATGATGTGTAATGGAGATTGTAGATCAGATGCTGAAACCTATGGGATTTTAGTCACGATTTGTGTACCGATAGCGAAAAAGATACATTTGTTTTGTTCCTAAGTTCCCATTTATAATATTAATATAAATAAGTACTAAAGGTACCAGACTCTACAAAAATTTACTATTAACAACAATAATTTTGTCACAATCTTTGTTCACGTTTAATTCACGTAGCTGCGACGTAGCGAACGTCGTAGATCTCGTAGACTTTACGTAGCGTTATCGTAGAGGCAAATTTTTTAAGGATTTTTTAATCACCTTTGAAGCTAACGAAACAGTAAATTAAAGCTCAAACGTTAATCCATCAAAAAAAAAAACAAAGTCATGAATTTTAAATTTAAAAAGATTCGAATTTAAATATTTAAAAATCGAATGACCGTCAATGAAACACGGTTGTCGTGCTACTGGTATCACGTTATTATAATCTGCTGTCTGTACCTGCGCGTGGGAATGTCTGCTCGTGAATCGCCCGTGGCTTATGACAATTTGCATTTTTTTGCCGCCCGTACCAACTGATCTCTACGGCTGGCGTAAGTTAAGTACTTTGAACATGTTTTTTCCGCATTTATCATGTTAGTGCTATTTGAAAGGTATAGAGATACTTTGAGTCCCGGGAAATGGAGGACATATGATACTTTTCAACCCGGAAAATGTACGGCTCCCGCGCAATAAACAAATTTTGGAACAACGGAGTTGCGGGCGTCATCTCGTATTTTATATACAAGCACCTGCACCTCGTTCCTCAATATAATATCCGCATACCACAAAGAAACACTATAGTAATATTATGTGTTACATTTTTAATCCCGCTACATCTTGTCGCTTGCACCATTCCCCCTGAGGCCAGCTCTCAGCCTTTCTCTCGCTAGTCCCGCTAATTACTAACGCTTATATCGCGTGTAACATTTCGTACGATACTGTATTACTGTGACCCCAAATATAACATAATACTATGACTATAATTTGGGTATGAAAAATGTAGATTCTAGACTCGGTAGTCGGTAGTGTATCAAGTTAAGGTCATCTTCACTTATATATTTTGTACTAATTATAATCTGTCCCCCTAGACAAGTGGCAAAACGCTAACGCTAACGTTACAAAATGTATGCGATTTGACATAAGTCATCGCTTCGCTAGCGAATAGAAATGTCAAATCCATACATTTTGTAGCGTTAGCGTTTTGCCACTTGTCTACGGGGGCTGGCTGTTTTCTCTTTAAATTTTCATAAAATTTCATGTACGAACTCTGTGTGTGTCATGTCTGTTACCGCTTTAATGGCAAATAAAACTAAATAAAATAGATTTTGAAAAAGGCCCTAGAGAAGATAACTTATCATGTTGTAAACAATGGTATTTTTTTACCTTTGTCAGATATTAAAAACAGCACCACCTAGAGTTTTACCTAGTCAATGGCATCTTTTGAAGGTGCACAAATCCGACTCACACCTGGCCGGCTAACCATTCTGCTGGCCATCGACTTCTATAGATATTACTGCCATATTGATACATACAGGTCATACAGCCAATTAAATGGCGCCCCGAGCGACTTTCTAAACCAATTTTCCACACACTTTGACCTCTATCAGACCATAATTACCGAACAAGTAAAAAAAAATCGGCCAAGTGCGATTTCGACTCGCGCACGTAAGGTTCTGTACCGTCATAGAGCAAGAATAGACAAAATCTTACTAAATGTTTTTTGTGTAAATAATAAATATATAATAATATTATACACACACAGTAAGAATACATATTAATATGTATTATGTATTCTTTATTTTTGGTACTTGTGTTTATAGCGGCAACAGAAATACATAATTTGTGAAAATTCCAGCTATGTAGCTATCGTGGTTCTCGGGATGCAGCCTAGTGACAGACAGACGGATAGACATCGAAGTTATTATTAAGAAGCTATAGATAATGGTCCCGTTTTTACCCTATGGATACGGAACCCTAAATCTGAACACGCTCGATGTCGCCAAAGGGGATCCCATGATGATAAATGCATGCCAGCTTTCAAAACAACTCATGCTTTACTGTACATTACGGGATTTTTTCTGTGAGTAGAAGCATCGGAATATTTTGGCAAGCAATGTAATGCTTGCTTCTAGTTTTCGCGGAAAAAATTACAGCGTACAATTTTATGATCGTTTGGCAGAATTAGATGAAGCCGTAGGCGCATCTAGCACTTAGTTAGGTCAATTTATACTATCGAAGAGTCGAAGCGCATCGAAGCGAATTCCCAAAAACTGAACATAGAAAATTCAACCTTAACTCCAGATCGTAACGCACGAGACCAATCAATGTTAGTCGAGCGGATTCGCGGGAGTGCGCGCGAATGCGCGCGCCTTTTTAAATTCTCAGAAGTAATGTGTGAGTTAACGCTTTGGAGTTAAGGTTGAATTTGTTATGTTCAGTTTTGGTAATTCGCTTCGATGCGCTTCGACTCTGCGCTAGTATAAATTGACCCTTAGCAGTATAAACGTAGAAAAGCTACCAAAAAATTATCACTGTCTGATCGATCTACCAAGAAAAACCCGCCCCATTCACTCCTTGCTCTACAAATGAGACCTAGAAATCAAACAATGCACCTTTACCATTTTGGCAAGAGATCTTTATTAGATGTCTGTAGAGAATATTTTATGATGTGTCGAAAGTTACGGGAAACTTAGAAGTTAGATTACCTAATAATTTTAAACAATAAACTAGATCCAAATCATTATTTTGAGAGCAACGATGCCTATCTCAGACAGACACCTTTTATAAAACCTTTATTTTTAAAATAAAATCGCATTGATTGCTGAACGTGGTATACATACAGACAGCAAGATTAGACAGGCCATGATAAACGACGTGTGAAGACACAAAACGTGTTGGGAGCCATTTTATTACCATTTTAACTATTTTATAACCGGCCAGTGCCGGAAAACGGTAAACACACCGGAAGTTCTCTTTTAAAAAGCTAAAAAGCATTTGATCAAAGGAAATAGATTTTTGTACCCAAAGGTTGAAAACGGGACTCTATTACTAAGACTTCGTTGTCTGTCCGTCTGTCTGTCTGTCTGTCTGAATGTCTGTCGCCGGGCTGTAGGTATCTCAAGAACCACTATAGCTAGACTTCTGAAATTTTCACAGATTGTGTATATCTGTTGCCGCTATAACAACAAATACTAAAAACGAATTAATATTAATATTCATGGGGGGCTCCCATACAACAAACGTGATTTTTTTGGCCTTTTTTGCTCGATATCAATAATGGCAACAGGTAGGCACTTGAAATTTTCACAGAAGCCTAAAATATATGTGTACATACATGTAATAATAATATTTAAATGAAATAAAAATTTACGGGGGGAACCCATAAAAAAACACAACTTTTGGCCTGTTTTTGCTGTAAAACGGTACGGAACTCCTCGTGCGCGAGTCCGACTCGGACTTGGCCGATTATTTAAAGCCTTTTGCTGGTACCAACGACAACAATATTACCACAGCAAAGTTAATGCGTCGTGTTCCCTAGGTACACAATACACGTAGGCCTCCTCCAACGTTTTCCATTTACTGCCTTCAAAATCCAGAGATGTCTATAAAGACGAATTATGTACGTGCCAACATTAAATCTGATAAAAAAAATTAAAAGACGCGCGCTTTTTCCAGCATGAGAACTTTTTTCTTCGTCCGTGTATTGGTTCTTTATATTCTGTGGCATGCTGTTGGCTGTTGGAATTTATTTTTTATTGATTTGTGACACTCCAGCAGATGCCAGTAGATTTATGATTTTATTGAGCCGGCAAAGCCCAATAAAGGCATAAAACAGCTGTTTGAGATTTTCCTGAGCAATGTTAACTTTATGACACTTGTAAAGCAAATACTACTGGCTGGTGGCAGGCATTTTGGTCATAGTTTTGGTGGTCTTTGAACTTTTAAAAAACTATGAATAAGTCTAGCTTTATTATAAATTATAATTGTACTGATCATCTAATTTAAGGTTTCTTAGTAGGTACAGTACAGGCTACAGCTGATATAATGCCATGCCGCCACGATGGCGAATACGAACGATCATATTCATCTACGATTATTGAGGTCGATTTGTTCAATGTTTTTATTTGTTCAATATGGGCCATATTGGATTGGGCGATTCTATTGGATCTTAAAGACACATTCCTCGCATGGCCACGGCCTGTAAACTGGCTGGAAACTGGCTGGATATAAGAGGTCGTAATAGCCCCCCTGGTAGAAACGCAGCCTAATAGGACCGTGAGTTGTGAGTCGCAGAATTTCGGTCGCGTAAATATCTTTTCACACAAATCATGACTTACAAAATTACGCTCGTGTGAATCAAACAGGACTTTAGTATGAAACTGAATGCAGCAGAATTTCTGCCAGCCGGAATTCGGCTGGCAGAAATTCTGCTGCGACTCACAACTCACAAATTAAGCTCGTTTGGCTTCACCCTAAAGTTACGAGCTGAGTATATTTCAAGCTAATTACAAATGTGAGCTGCATCCTGACATTTATATTATCGAGGTACGAGTTTATTATTCGTAGCCTCGTAGGGTAAGTACACGAAATGAAACCATAAAACATAATGAAGGAATTAAAATGATTGGCAATTTCACAAAACATCTGCAAGCGATAAATAATATTTATCGATGGTATTGTCTTTTGACAATATTTTACCTACTCATTCGTCATATCATGTCTATATTATCTTAGACAATACTGATATGAAAAACACATTATGTGTTAAGGTGACGCCATGTTAAAGTAAAAAACCGTGTTGGATGTGTTTGAGATTGCTTGTTTTCTATGCGAGTCTGGCCCGGCCTCTCATAGAAAACAAGCGATGGAACAGCAAAAAATTGAAAGGGCGTAGCGATAAAATGGTTTTTGTCGCGTAATTTAAAAACCATAAATACATTTCATTTATGCTATGGACAAATTAAAGTGTATACTAGAACCAATTTATGTACAAATTTTGGAAGCTTATATCACTCTCCTCTGTTGGCAAAATAGGAATCCCTTTTTTACAGAGGTGTTTTTGATTGATTATTCTGTGTTATAAAAGTTGACCAATCGTGTTATGCTATGGGTAATTCAAAGACAAAGACATGATGAATACTGACAGTGAACTTTAATTTCTTAGCTTTAGTCATTGCTGAGAAAAATGGACATCGCTACAGCCAAATTATCAAGGCGTCACCTTAAGGTGACGCCTTGATAATGTGTACATAAATTGGTTCTAGTATACACTTTAATTTGCCCATAGCTTATATGAAATGTATATATGGTTTTTAAATTACGTGACAAAAACCATTTTGTCGCTACGCCCTTTCAATTGTTTGCTGTTCCATTGCTTGTTTTCTATGAGAGGCCGGGCCAGCCTCGCATAGAAAACAAGCAATCTAAAACACATCCAACACGGTTTTTTACCTTAACATGGCGTCACCTTAAATATCCATAGTTACTAATATTATAAATGTATGTCTGCTTGTTACCTCTTCATGCCTAAACCGCTGAACCGATTTTGCTAAAACTCGGTATGGAGATACTTTAGAGTTCCGGGAAAGGACATATATTATAATAAACACTTTTTATCCCCGAAAAATGTGTGGTTCACGCGCGATAAACGAATTTTGGCGGACGGACCACAACGGAGTTGTGGATGTCAGCTAGTTTTGCTCCTCAGTCAGGACTCAGGAGTCAGGACATGGTCAGGATCCTTAAGTACTAAAATGCTACCTTTAAAAAAATTTTAGCGTAAACTCTTCTTGCCTCTTATTCAGCCCTCAAACGACTACAATCCATGAGTTTAAAGTTTAAACCGTTCTTTCTTCCCTGTGGAAAGTTCTAGTTGTTTTGGGCATAATGGAGGTTCGTGGGGAATGCTCGCGTGGGCCCCGCGGCCAGTTCACACGACCGGCCAGATGACCGCTATGGGAAACCATTGTTACAGTGATAAACCATGGTCAGTTGGCGCGAAATATAGGTATAACTGTTCCTCGTAAGCGCTAAATATATCCTGTGCCAAAAGTACCCTATGTCCTTTCTGAAATTTTCCTCACACATTTTAAAGTTGATAACTGATAATTATTATTATAATCTCTATCTGCGTGATATTTCAGCAAAATCTGTTGCGTGATTTTAAAGTTTTTTGATAGTAGTTGTCTATCCAATAGTGTATTTGATTGGCTTAAGAGCGTTTACGTCGAACGCATAATGTCGAGTTTCATGTAATTCAGTGCAACTTTATTCACACAGAAGCAAGTGCGTCTGTGTGCGTGAGTTGGTTCATTATAGTCAAATCAAAAGATTTTGATCCGTGCGGAATGCGGATGCAATGTCGATGCGAGTCGGTTTATTATTATTGATTTACCACTACATTTTAGCATACTATTACTATTAATCCTAAATCCACTAATGCATTATGTTGAATGTTTTATGTTACTTTATAAAACATAAAATGAGTGATATGAAATTTTGGGCAAAGTTGTAATTTTATGTAGGTACAATAAGGTGATTGTCATAGTGAGACACAATTATTATCAAATGTTTATCATTGTATTAAAATAAAAAAATCGGATTTATATTATTTATTCAAGTGTAACCCTATTAATATTATGTACGCAAAAGCTTGTATGCATGGACATATTTTGTTACTCTTTCACGCAAAAACCACTGAATGGATTTTAATGGAACTTTACAACAATATAGCTTTAAATACATCAGAATAACACGCAACAATTTATAAACCACTGATCTCTACTATACAAGTACGCTGGATAGCTGATATCCTTTGAAATGACAGCTATTCCTTGTGCCTATTTGAAGCTGAATCAGCGCCCCCATTATTTGGGTAGAGAACTAAATCTGACGTAAAAATGACGTTTGAAAGCCGCCATATTGGCGCTGATAGCAGTAATGAGAGTACTTTGAACTAATACTAGTGATGACAACTGTTGTTATTGGTTGTGGTTACGTCAAATTTAGTTCTCTACCCGAATAATGAGGGCGCTGATTCCGCTTCAAATAGGCACAAAAAGCAGGTGTGTATCAGCTATCCAGCGTACTTGTATAATAGAGATCAGTGTTATAAACACATCGTGAAAATCCAAGATGGCCGCCGCCGTAGCCGGCCGGTAGTTGTAAGAAAAATTGCAGATTACACATATTTCTTATTACTACCTCAATATGGATATCAAATGAAAGGACTTGATTGGTAGAGAGGTAAAAAGCGGCGAAGTGCGAGTTGGACTCGCCCATGAAGGGTTCCGTAGTAGCAATAAGGTTTATTTTTATGAAATTAATAGGTGTTTGATTTATTTTTATATTTCAGTCGATTTTAATGAATTTTATTAGATTAAGGTTTACCATTTATGACGTATAAACAAAAGCTACTGGCTAGATCTCGTTCAAACCAATTTTCGTTGGTAGTTTTTATAGTAATCTACATCATATATTTTTTTTAGAATTATCATGCCCCTACTTTAGAAATTAGAGGGGGGGGACACACATTTTACCAATTTGGAAGTCTCTCTCGCAAACTATGCAGGTTAGAAAAAAAATGATATGAGAAACCTCAATATGATTTTTGGAGACTTATCCATAGATACCCCCACACGCATAGGTTAGATGAAAAAAAAATTTTTTTTGTTTCAGTTGTACTTATGGGGACCCCTAACATTTTTAATAATTTTTCCATTTTTGCATCAAAATCTTAATGCGGCTCACAGACTACATCTACTTACCAAGTTTCAATAGTATAGCTCTAATAGTTTCTGAGAAAAGTGGCTGTGACATACGGACGGACAGACGGACAGACAGACAGACAGACACATGACGAATCTATAATGGTTCCGTTTTTTTGCCATTTTGGCTATGGAACCCTAAAAAAATGATAATATATTTTATTATTTCGCAACATAACTGAACGAAATGCAGGCAGAAATGAGTGTAACTGAAATGCTATTGAATAATTATTTAAAAATCAAAAGCACAACAGCTTTTCAATAGGTAAACTTTTTTATTTATGTTATCAGCTACATATTCCTTTTTTTTCTTTTCAATTTTCATCCACTATTACGGAAATCGGAGGTTTGCATGATTTTTACGCTCTAGGCATTCCACTATAATCCCAATAAAGAATTCTGAAAAAAAAAAGGGAATTTATTTGATATATTTTATTATGATTTATGACGGCATAGCAAAGAAAAAACTGCCATTAAAATTTAAAATACGTTCAATTCAAGGTACCTTTTCTTAGTGTTGGTTTTCACATTCATCTAATATTCTTATTGTTTTTACCTTGGAAATCGGTTTAAATTTTTTGTTAAAAAAAATAATTTCACCCTTTTTAGTTTTTTAAATATTAAATAACATAAATGTCAGTTGCAGATAGATATAATTTAGGCATGAAACTAGCACCTATTAACTGTACTTAATTTCGGAAGTCGGAAGTCGGTCAAAAAAAAAAATACTGCTATTCAAATACAATTCAAGGCACCTTTTCTTCGTGTTGGTTTTCACATTCATCTTTTTCCGTTGTTGTTTCTTCAGTTGATTTACTTTTATATTGCCTGAAATAAAAACACAAATAGAAAGCACATAAAACACGTTATTTCTAAGTAATTAAATGAAAAAATAAGTTGAAGTAAGGATAACAGTGATAATAGCAACCTTTTAGCCATTCTTGCCTTTTCCAAGCTTTCCAAATTTTCTACATTTTTGCGCTTTCATTTCTTTCTTAAAAATATATTCGTTTTGTTTCCCATTAGTTCTGTAATGTAATGTGTTTTAATAGTAAAATTATTTTCCGCCATAAAAATACATACATAAAATGTATTATATTACTTACTAACAAAATAAAATATTTACTTACCAAACAATCAAGATTTTTCGATCACGCTATAAATGTTCACTACTCTAGTATGCGCGACAAAGGTCAACAGAGTTCATGCGCAGCAGGGAGCGATACGTCCACCCTCCAGCAAGCCTCGCGGCGGTCTGATTTCAATTGCTTTGCGCGCAGCGATTTATAGTAAGTTTTAAAATATTTGTAGAAAAAAAATAACAAAGTATTTGTTGATATTTAAAAAGTATACTTTTAATTAAAGTGTTCTTCTATCATATGAAGCTATTATTATATTGAAATAAGTAAGATAAATAGGTAAAAATAAGGTTTTAAATCCTTGATATTTCTCATTCTTTGAATTTAAATTACTTATAGTTAAATACCTAAATGAAATATTTTTTTCTGATAACTATTTGCTTAAGGATCTTGTCAATAGGTTATTATTTTTTTCTAATTAGATCTGTCGCTGGTTTCGTAAATTTGAGGCTTCGAAACTGATACTATAACGGAATTTAAGAAAACCTCTGTTATGGTATCGAGATTTAATGTACAAATACTCTATAAATCGTATTTTTTTCTCTGATAACTATATAGACAGTGAAATTTCCTATAAAAATAAGTTACCAACATTTTTATAAAGATAAGTGGTTAATGATTTTTTCAAGTTTGAAAAGTACAGTTTTAAGCCAAATTGAGCGTGAAAGGTGTAAACGCTCTTAAGGGAAACATCAATTTACAACTTAAATATCGACGAATTAATTATAAATAATACAGCAAGAAGTAAGAACTCGTGTAAAATTATAAGCAGTAATAAAGAACTTTAAAGGGAGTAAGAATTTATAAAAATAGATTCCTACTGAAAGCACTAGATACTTTTTTGTGGGTCTTGGGTCTTTACTCTTTGCACTTTCCTTGTTGAATAGAAAAAAAAAATTCTACCGTGCGCTACTAATCGTCATTCCACTATTTGAATTTAAAAATATTTGATTCAAATTCGCGTGTACCAAATGCTACCGATTAGGATTCCTTCATAATGAGTGTTTCCTTGGCCAGTTTGTATGATATCTCCTTTGTATGAAAGACCTAAGAGCGGAGAGATCAATACAATTTGTTTTGAGTTGTCCCTCTAATTTTGAACCTTAGGCGATTTGTAAGGTCTTTAATCTTATTATGAGTCATAATATTCTCACGATTTAGGTGCATTCCTATGGGAAAGTAATGTAAGTAATGCGACTCAATAATGATAGTCTTAATAGCTGATATTAAAAAATAGTTACAAGACATTCTTCAATTTAAAATCATATTAGAGACAGTCTATTTGACTGTTTCGTTAAGTATTTACGGCTTTATCCGCATAAAAGAGAAGGAAACTGAGAATTGATGATGTCCCAGGGGCCAGAAGGAACCAACGCAAGTGACCATGAACGTGTAGAATATTGTCTAATTATTGTACATTATGTAGTCAGCTTCGCAATCTTGGTGGGCATCGTGGCCATCCAACAAAAAATTAATAGAACGAACAACATAAAAACAATGACCACAAGTTTTGCAGCCATTGTTAAATTAAGATTTTGGTACAGTAACCTACAGCTACAGCTGCAGACCTATTGAAAACGATACGAGAAAGTGCTAATCGTGATGTATGGAACAATTTGTATGATTGTATGAGAACATTCACATCTCACGTTTGTACCAAAGTGGCCATTATTGCCAATTGCGATAGCCACAGCGGATACACTCATAAAAAATACAGTAATTGCAGTGTTAGATTACAGTGCGGTCTAGTAAAAGGTAGGTAGGTAAACATAATTTTAAACTACGGAGTCGCAATAAAATTAGAACTTGCTTTTACTTACCCGTATTTATTTAATTTAAGGAGTCCATAAAAGTAGGTATGAGGTACTTTTTAGGGTTCCGTACCCAAAGGGTAAAAACGGGACCCTATTACTAAGACTTCGTTGTCTGTCCGTCTGTCCGTCTGTCCGTCTGTCTGTCTCCAGGCTGTAACTCAAGAACGGTAATAGCTAGAGATTTGATATTTTCACAGATTATGTATATCTGTTGCCGCTATAACAACAAATACTAAAAATAAAATAAAATGAATATTTAAGGGGGGCTCCCATACAACAAACGTGATTTTTTTGGCCTTTTTTGCTGTCTCCAGGCTGCAAGTCAAGAACGGTAATAGCTAGAGATTTGATATTTTCACAGATTATGTATATCTGGTGCAGCTATAATAACAAATACTAAAAATAAAATAAAATGAATATTTAAGGGGGGCTCCCATACAACAAACGTAATTTTTTGGCCTTTTTTGCTCTATATCAAAAATGGCAACAGGTAGGTACTTGAATTTTTCACTAAATCCTTAGTTATATGTGTACTTTAATATTTAATAATAATATTAAAATAAAATAAAAAATAAGGGGGGCTCCCATACAAAAAACACAATTTATGGCCTAATTTTGCTCTATAATGGTACGGAACCCTTCGTGCGCGATTCCGACTCGCACTTGGCCGATTATTTATGTTTTAAGGCATTATGAACAAGGCTTTAGGTTCGCATATTTTTACTACGTAAGTATTAATAAAAAAATCGGCCAAGTTCGAGTCGGAATCGCGCACGAAGGGTTCCGTACCATTATAGAGCAAAATTAGGCCATAAATTGTGTTTTTTGTATGGGAGCCCCCCTTATTTATTATTTTATTTTAATATTATTATTACATAATAAAGTACACATATAACTAAAGATTTTGTGAAAAATTCAAGTACCTACCTGTTGCCATTTTTGATATAGAGCAAAAATGGCCAAAAAAATCACGTTTGTTGTATGGGAGCCCCCTTCTATATTCATTTTAGTTTATTTTTAGTATTTGTTGTTATAGCGGCAACAAATATACATAATCTGTGAAAATATCAAATCTCTAGCTATTACCGTTCTTGAGTTACAGTCTGGAGACAGCAAAAATGGCCAAAAAAATCACGTTTGTTGTATGGGAGCCCCCCTTAAATATTAATTTTATTTTATTGTTAGTATTTGTTGTTATAGCGGCAACAGATATACATAATCTGTGAAAATATCAAATCTCTAGCTATTACCGATCTTGAGTTACGGCCTGGAGACAGACAGACAGACAGACGGACAGACGGACAGACAACGAAGTCTTAGTAATAGGGTCCCGTTTTTACCCTTTGGGTACGGAACCCTAAAAAACACGAGTCTACAATTTAACACCTTTTTTGATCAAATAAATTCCTTTATTTAATAAGACGCACATCCCAAATTTATAACGAAACTAATCACTAAAAACTTTAATGTTCTAAATGGCGCCAAAGGTAATGGCGTTATTTCTGGGGAAGTGGAGCCTCAAGCGCCGCTCCGCAGTCAACTTTTTTTTATTTTTTTTTATTTTGCACCTGCGAAGTGCAAAAGCCGAAGTGGTCGAACCCGTGTTTTGACAGCGGCGCCCTTTGTGTCATTATTGCACGAATTTGGCACGCCCGCGCCATATTACACTTGAATTAGATTTTAATGGTGGCAAGTAAATGAATAGGACAAAATTGGGTAAGGTGTCGACTGTCGGCCTCAGACCAAGTAAAAACTCAAGACAGAGCGCTGCGAACAACAAAGTGAAGCCGATCGAAAGTACGCCAGCTGTGTATGTACACGCTGACGTCCACATACGCAAAACGAAAGTACGCCAGTTTTCGTCGTATATATCGCGACTCGTGACAGCAACACGCGTTTAGAAAATAATTTGTAAACACTTCAAAATGCCGAGCTGTGTTATGAAAGGGTATAAAATATTATATTATATTTATTTCATCGATTTTAGGGTAATTTGAATAACATTGCGACACTAGCCCATACATGCTTGAAAAACCTGCTTCACTTTGTTGTTCGCAGCGCTCTGTCTTGAGTTTTTATTTGGTCTGAGCTGTCGGCATGATATTGCAAAATTTGTGTGAAATAGGTAGGTAAAGGTTATATTAATAGTTAAAGCACATTTTGTAGACCTGACAATGAGGTAATATGAGGGAAGTAAGTATACCAGTTTGGAAGATGAAAGAAGATATAGGGAAGAGAAAAGAAGATCAAAGATCTGTTTCAAAAACCTTGTATGTATACTTTCTATTCACATGCCGAAGATAGAAACCCATTACAGAATCGACAGCACACTGGACAGAAGCCAATTAACGAAGTTCGAAATTTAAAATCTCACTTTTTTACGCCAACGACAGAAGCCAAAGCACACCGGCCATACATCCATCCGGTATACAGTTTACGATGACAGGCGGGCACCTTCAGTTTATTTGTTAGAACAGAGATACACCCGTTCACAACTATTCTACCTCGGGTGAAACCTTTGCACGAACGAAATAAGGATTAATCCTAAAGAAACTTCAGGTAAAACAACTCTGAACAGAGATACATTGATCTTTGTTGGGCGATTAGCGCTCCCGAATACACAGAGCGGGTTAATTGATCATTTCCGTTTCCTGCTTCTGTACACCCGCATCCAGAAGATTAATTTGGATCACTTGCATCTTTGGCGGTTTTTATGTTACTGGCTACTACTGACCAGTATTTTCTTTTCTTAAAAAATGCATTAGGCTGAGACTATCCGACTACACGCACCAAAAATCGGTTTCGCGAAGAAAGTTAATTCTTTAGCTGAAGGCTTAGGTTTAGAAAGGTGTTCTTACAATTTTCACACATTAACCAGACACTTGACAGAGTAATTTTTACTATGCACTTTACTATCCTCTTCGTTTTTTGTGAGTATTTAAATATTTAATATTTATTTATTTGTTTAATATTAGAAAACCAACAGCTTACAATTTTCCTTAAATATGAAGATAAAGACAATTTAAGTAAGTAAAAGCCACACATTTATACTGGCATACCACGAAGAAGTACTAATTTATGGTTAATTGAACTTACCTTAAGTGAACTTCAACCAAAATTATACGAGTTGCTGCATCCGTAGAGATTTAATAAACCTGTAGTCCGAATTTTGTGGTACTGCATCATCACACGCCATTTAGATATTATTTATTTAATTTAAAACTGAAAAAAGACAATCAATTGGTTTTATAGTACTTCCGCCTTGCTTTCCTAGATGGCGGTGTTAGTTCGTCCGTCATTCTTTTTAGAGAGGATAATTCATAACATTTTATCATTCCGCAAGTAAAGAATAGGGGCAACAAACTAAGAGAAGTGGGTGGGGTGGGATCTTAAATCTCTACGGATGCAGCAACTCGTATAATTTTGGTTGAAGTTCACTTAAGGTAAGTTCAATTAACCATAAATTATACTTCGTTGCTGCATCCTATGAGATTTAATAAACCTGTAGATGTTCAGCGCGTAATTGCGGAATGATAAAATACCAGATTAATTATATTAAGTTAATTAATTACGGAATTTAAAATGATATAACATTATAGATCATAACAATTTTTAGTTAATAAAGTATTGTACTTCTAAATAATAATACTACTTAATTAGTTTGGATATGCTATGAATCTGAATTTACATTAAAAATAGCTTCTGCGAAAGCTCTGTCTTGTGCTAAATCTGGTAAAGGTAAGTTATAAAACTTAGCAAAACAAAGTGATGAGCCGGCCCAGCCAGCGCATCGCTTGATAATGTCGACGGAGACTCCCGCGCAGCGCGCCGCCGACGTGGAGGCGTGTCGCGTGCTGTGCGCTGAATAAACGCCAATCTCTATGCCACTGTCCTTGAGGACACTCTTTATCCAGCGACTTATAGATTGGGAACTGGCATTATGAAAAGGCTTTCTAGTTGTTAAAATGAGCTTATCAGTAGCTGGGCCATTTCTCAGCTCTTTTGTCTTATCTAGGTAAATAAAGCTTTAGCTGGGGCTTGATGAATAATTATTAATAGTTGATTACGATACGTGAATTTTCGGAATGAACGTCTTCTTTTCTTATGAGTGATAACGTCTGCACCCGTTGTCCCGTCGACAACGAGATGAATTATTATATATAATTATTATAATATTAGAATGAGTTACAATTTTTTTTTTTTTTTTTTTTTTTTTTTTTTTTTTTTTTATAAAATTTCTAATGATAATAAGTATAGAATCTTACAGATAAAATTTAGATACGTACTCCAAAAGTTTATAAGGTTCCCTTAAAAATGAATACTTTAGGAAGCTGGGCTTACTCCTAAAGACTCCTTTAAAAAATCTTAGGATCGTTATTGCAACGGGATTTACCAATGATTAGAGACAAACTAGAGTCTAGACCTATAACAATTTAACATTCCGCAACTTGCTTTTTCATTAAGTTTTTCTGTTAAAATTTAAGAATTCGTAATATTATATCAGCTACGAATCCTTAATACAAATCAATTATTATTATTAATTTGACAAAAATTAAACCAATGTTTTAATCCTGTATCATACTGATTAATTGTACCTCCCGATAACGGTTTTAGTATGATATTGTCAATAGACATCTCCGGTATTCGGCGTCTTAGGTAGACTTTCCGCACAATACTGCGCACGCCAGAAGGTTTTATCTGGCCTAAAATAAATCTCGTCAGATTTGAGAAGCGATCAAAACAGTGGAAAACACGGCCGAGACATGACGGCCAGTACGGAACGACTAATTTACCAGTCGCTTCCTCTTCTATAATTTTCCTAAGACAGTATGAGCGCGAAGTGCGGAAAGGCATAGAAAAAATAATCGTGCCATGAAATTGTAAAAGCAAGGATGATGAAGGCACCTGGGTCTTGTTTCCAAGAGACATAATATCTTAGCAGATAATAATATAGCACTTATTATTAAAGCACAACGCGAGTAAGTACGGTATCAGCCATCAGGTTGTCAGGTTGACCGAAGTTCAATAAGATCTTTAGTAAGTTCCTATCGTTACGTTACGTACCTGGACGCCTGGTCAGCATCTGTGTTTTTATATAATCGATGTTGAACGGTTTGAACCCCTCATGGCCTCGATCTGTCTTGTTGTGTGACAAATTATAAGAAGCAAATAAATTATATATGCGTTGTTTCTCGCACTACTGCCATATATCTCTCGCGATTTCATTGAGATGATGAAATTGAATACTTCACATTATAATATTAATATAAGATAATATAATTATGGCAGTAGTATTATTTATTCTTAGTAAGACATTTAAAATATTATCACAACGATGAAATGAAAAATGATTTCAATCCCTAGGCAGCCAATAATTCGAGATAATTGATATGATGGCGAGCTTCATCCGCAGACCAATGGCATCTAGTTACTACTCCGTCGCACGCGACGCCCCAGCCAGTGAGTGACGAGTCTGTGAAGATCTCCAGCTCGTATAAACTTGTGTTTATTCTATTAAAAAGCTTACTTTATTCTATTAAAAATAATATTGCACCACCAACTGGTGGTACAAATAAGGTTTTACAGGCATGATGGAATCAAAATTATTATTACATTTTTGTGAAGCTAAAAACTCGTTCAAAGTATTTAGTACGCGGCCAGTTGTATCAAAGAATATACAACTACACGGCTGTATGCTATTGCTGGTCATGCTGAAATTAAAGTGCCAATGAACTTCGCGAAATCGCGCTTTGTTATGGATTTCGTTGGCTAGTTAGTTTCTGGAGTAACTGCATGACTTGAGTATTTAATATTATGTCAAAGCTAATATAATATCATTGGTCAAAGCCAATAAATCTACAAAGTTGTGAAGGCGTCATACTAGTTTTCTCAAAGTTGATAATAAAACCTAATTGTTTCAATTTTGACCTTAATATAATATTATAATATTATAGTAGCATAATCTTTAGATTTCGATTCGAATTTCGACCACTAGATGGCCCTGCTTTCTTGACCACATAAAAAGAGGCTTTTGAAGCTTTACAAATATAAATGGCACAGAACTTAAGCCGTACAGGAAGGCAGTTAAATTCACAAAGATTATCATGAAATCGAAATCTCAAAAAGAAATAAAATAATAAATTTATGTAATGTATGAATCGGCACACCGCACAAGCAATTCCTTGAGATCGATTGAGATTTGAGATTGAGATATGAGGAATATAGGCATTTGGAAAGACCAATTTTATAGCAGTGCGAATATCTTCCATTTTAAAAGTTGATTACGTGCAAATTAAAAATGTATTTAAGTAATTTTGAGTTGAATATAAATCTTAACCCACCGATACTTTTCGGTGTAAGAAAAATGTATGAAATAAATTGGTCTGGCAAATTTTCATTACATACTGAAATAGCACCTAATTGTTTGAGTTCACTTATTGCTTTGCTCATCTGACTCTTTGTAAAAGGTGGATTACTTGGTTCCACACGTTGGTAAGGTGGCTTACAGAAGGGACTTATAACTCAATGCAGAAGGGTATTTTATAATATCCTTTAGCATAAGACAGCCCTGCACCGTGCTGTCGGAGGTTATTAGAAGCCAATTGCGTAAAAAGAATTGGATGCGGCCAGCGTGAGGTACCTCTAGTAGCAGCGTCTCCTGTCGTTGCTCGGTCTGGCGCTCGCGTAGGGGCGGCCGCGGCGCGGGGGCTGCTGGGCCCTCCTCGCCGACGTGTCGACGGCTGCGGCTCGTGCGGGCGGGCCGGCGCTGCTGGCGCTGGCCTCGCGTACTGCTGACGAGGAGGAGCTCGGGAGTTGCCCGGCAGTGCTTGTTGCTAGCGCTTTTCACCGAAAAGGTAGACGTCGCTTTTTACAATTTACGCCTTGGATTGTATTATAAAAAAAAAATTACCGGTTTTTGCAGCCTGCTGTAGAACTGCGGCTACCTCTTGATTGAGTTTAGGCGCTTGTGCCAGCGAAAGGTTAGTCGGTATAAGAATCTTCGCCACAAGCGACTCCTTGTATTCCTTAGCCAAACCATCGACCAAGATTTTACCCCAACGTTCAGAGAGTTCGGTGGGAATGCGTTCGCCTAGGGCTTTCTCTGTTTTATTGGCCTTGCCAAGAATATTTAGTATTTCAAGTGGTAACCTGGGAGTAGATTCTTGGTTAGGATCTACTGGCACGGTGACTTCTGGTTGGCTCAGCGGCGCTGATGTCGGCGGTGCGGCCTGCGGCGACGCCGGTGCAGGCGCGGCCGACTCCATATAATCCACGTCTTCGACGTCGGCTAAAGATTGTGGAGTTCCACAGCAAGATTGAGCCTCCCGCGCGTCGATGTCTTCATCGCGCCTTTTGTCGTCGGATGAGTGCTCGTTATCGCAGCGGCCTTCCCGGGAGGAAGACGCTGATGACTCGGATCTTGTCCGGTGTGAATAAGCAAAAGCATAAAGTTGCTTTCAGGATGATATCACGTATCATCACGACTCAGTTTGTAACCTGGATAATATCGCGTATTACCCCTTAAGGTACAAAAGGTTGACTATCTGGTTAATATCACGTATTAACCCGTTAAGATAGTCCTTTTTTAACGTATCGTTACCATGCCATAGTTTCCAATCGCCGTATTTTGCGGCGAATATGTTCGTAATCATCCTTATTCTTCCTTTTTCCAATATTATTCGGCGATTTACACTAATTATAACACTTTAACACTGTAGAAATTAGTTTAAAAAGGATAACGTGTTGACGATGCCGCACACGAAAAACGAATGACGGACGAACTAACACCGCCATCTAGGAAAGCAAGGCGGAAGTACTATAAAACCAATTGATTGTCTTTTTTCAGTTTTAAATTAAATAAATAATATCTAAATGGCGTGTGATGATGCAGTACCACAAAATTCGGACTACAGGTTTATTAAATCTCATAGGATGCAGCAACGAAGTATAATTATATCATCCTGGTTCTACAAAAATATTAGTCAAATATATCGCTTTCTAAGACTCATTCTTCTGCTAATGAAATTCGCCAACACACCAACAGTAACTCATTCATATGTTTACATAAGTGTGAATGTTATCTGTTGTACAAGGTACATGCTTGCCTTTTTTCTCATACGTATAGGTACACATAGGAATAATTATCAAAATCATAACATTATCAAAATGTTCCACAAAATTTCAGTAAAAAAAGAAACAAATTCATACAAAACGTAGGTAATCTGTGGTAATGCCCTATTGACTTTTAAAATAAATGGAAAGTTCTAATTTTTAGGCACGCTTTTTGTTACGTCTAATTAACAAATTATATTATACGACAGAAATTAAGGGTACTTATATCTTTTATGAAATTGCTTAATAAGCTATTATTCATAGTCCTTATAATGCCCAAGTCCCAACTACTTTTGGTCTTCCGGATTAGGTACTCATGGATTTTCTTAACTTTCAAGTCGTGGTAAGTATAGGTCTACCAGAATCTGATGGCAATTTATAACAGCAGATTTTCAAAAAATATTAAATATCCTTGATCATTGGATAAATTTTTATATTTGCATGTTTCACACACAAAATAAGCCGCGAAATTGCCGCGAAAGCGCGAAAGGAATAAAAAAGCGGCCAAGTGCGAGTTGGACTCGCCCATGGAGGGTTCCGCAGCAGCAATAAGGTTAATTTTTATGAAATTATATTATTTTTGATTTATTTTTATATTTCAGTCGATTTAATGAAATTTAGATTAAGGTTTACTATTTATGACGTATAAAAAAAACTACTGGCTAGATCTCGTTCAAACCAATTTTCGTTGGTAGTTTTTATAGTAATATACATCATATATTTTTTTTAGAATTATCATGCCTCTAGAAATTAGAGGGGGAGGGACACACATTTTTCCACTTTGGAAGAGTCTCTCTCGCAAACTATTCAGCTTAGAAAAAAATAATATGAGAAACCTCAATATGATTTTTGGAGACCTATCCATAGATACCACACACGCATAGGTTAGATGAAAAAAATTTTTTTTTGTTTCATTAAGTTTTACTATTTATGACGTATAAAAAAAAACTACTGGCTAGATCTCGTTCAAACCAATTTTCGTTGGTAGTTTTTATAGTAATATACATCATATATTTTTTTTAGAATTATCATGCCTCTACTTTAGAAATTAGAGGGGGGGGGACACACATTTTTCCACTTTGGAAGAGTCTCTCTCGCAAACTATTCAGGTTAGAAAAAAATGATATGAGAAACCTCAATATGATTTTTAGAGACCTATCCATAGATACCACACACGCATAGGTTAGATGAAAAAAAATTTTTTTTGTTTCAGTTGTACCTATGGGGACCCCTAAAATTTTTAATACTTTTTCCATTTTTGCATCAAAATCTTAATGCGGTTCACAGACTACATCTACTTACCAAGTTTCAATAGTATAGCTCTAATAGTTTCGGAGAAAAGTGGCTGTGACATACGGACGGACAGACAGACAGACAGACAGACAGACAGACATGACGAATCTATAAGGGTTCCTTTTTTGCCATTTTGGCTACGGAACCCTAAAAAGGATGAAAATGTTTTATGTAGGTTTTATATTCCTATTACCCCGGTATTGCTAGAATCAATTTATTTTCTCACTTTTTACCATCAGATTCTGGTAGACCTATATTTATCCCGTAAAGAGGATACATTTGTGCCGGCGTGACTCTCCACATAACATTATAGAAATAGAAAATAGATTGGACAATATCAGTTTTAATCCTTTTGCGTCAGCAACACGCTAAATATAATTAGTGCTCATTGAGCAATTAACGTTTTAATTTATCCAGATATTTCGCATTATCCGTCCATCATCAGCTGCTAACAGATGTGGCGGGAAATTAATTGGAAATGTCAAATGCACGGCCATCTTGTCCCCCTATTCTTTAGCTTTTTTGCACACACGTGTCCAATGCCAGATGGGATAAAACGATCGATTTTTTTCGCATGGCAACATTATGTTGACATTTGACATTGACATGAACACTGCATGCTTAACGTGCGTTTTACAACTGTTATTATTATTACCTATGTAGGTAAGTCGATGTAATAATATTAGGTATTTAAACTTTTGAAAAGGGAAAAAAGCATTAGTATTAGGACTTACTTTTAATTATAAAGAAAGATAATATATTATTAAGTGCCATTTAACTGCCCTTTCCTAGATCGTTCTAGATACTAATAACATATTTTATTAGTTAAACCTACGATATACTTTAATTCAATGATTACATAGATACAGCTTAATTTAACCATCATCATTGCATTGACAAGTTTAGTAACACTTGACATAAGATGGCCGCCTTGCGTTTGGATAATGCAAATAATTATATTATGACCTATATAACTTGTAATTAATAATAGCCATGTGTTTCCTGTAATTAGACGCATATTCTTTAACATTTTTATTAACTTTCGTCTACACCTTTCCAGTCGAATTTGAGCACCTGAGCACCAGCTGATGATAGTTTGAGACACCTTTTCGTTACGGAATTTCATTTTAGTAATTATATATTATAAGACCGTCCAGTTAAGAAGATATCGATTTAACTGATCCGGCAGTCTTTATCAAAAGAGTGCATTTAAAAGATGCATCGAATTTTTTTCACATATCTATTTAAATTTATACATTGTCCGTTTAATTTTTGATGTCCTTTAATTGTATGGAATGCCGGAACAATATAGATTAATTGGCGTATAAAATGTTTTTAACGAAACATTGTAATTTTTAGAGGCAAAAACTTCATTCATAAACAGCTGACGCTCCATATTTTTGGGATGTTGGCGGCCTTGATATCCTTATACAAATTGCGTAGGTGAACTTAATAAAGGCTATGTTTAACGCCTAATGAGATCAGATAAAGAAACAAGAATGTGTCACTATTCATTGCGGCGACCGGATGGATACCAAAGCCTGACTAGACCAGCGGGTTAAAAATCCTTTGTAATTGTGGATAAGTAACTATTTTGCAAATGAAATATCCGCAGTTTTTAGACAGTGTCACTTCTAGACATTTTTCCAATGAGACGACTTCATAAGATCAAAAAACATACTGTCTTAAGGCCAACGTTCACGCTTTCTTGCGTATTGCACACACACTTGGGCACTATAGAAATAGCTTCTGCGGTTTAGTTGCACACCGGTGTGGCAGCTGCATGTTGACAATTTATTTATGGAAATCGCCATACTTATATTTTGTTTGAAAGAACATAATCCATATTGGAGTGGAAGTTAAGTGGAAGACAAATATGATGATATCATTGTCTTCTCACCACCATACGTGGGTGTTTAGCCGAACCATAATGGCTAAGTGACTAAATAATAATACCAACACCTGTGGCTCTTATAGACATCTGACCTCCCTTGTTCGTGTCTGTGACTTTAATAGAAGTTGTCTTTTGATAGAAAATCTTTATAACGAGAAAATTAACGATACATATTTAATATTTTAAAATAGCTCTATTGAGCACCAAAGTGGCCCAATTTTTTGGCCACGCGTGCAAAATGCTTGGATGAATAATTAATATTACCTATGTAATAATGCTGACACAGAAGTTCAGGAAGTGTGGAATTAATAAAGCTTTTTTATTATTTATCTACACTACTATTATAAAGAGGAAAGATTTGTTTGTTTGTTTGTTTGTTTGTTTGAGTCGAATAGGCTCCGAAACTACTGGACCGATTTGAAAAATTCTTTTGCTATTGGAATCTTACATTATTTCTGCTGAACATAGGCTACATTTTATTTTGGAAAAAAGTAGGGTTCCGTAAGATATTTGAGTTTTTCGGACGCAAGGTGTAAAAAATCAGCTAGAAAAGTTACTTATTTTGCGTACGCTGCCTAAACTATAAAAGATAGAACCATAAAATGTTCTAAGTAATTGTAGATCTTATAAATATCTACAAAAAAGTCCGCGACACACTATACCTATCTATGTCGAGTGAGGCACAATAACCATTTATTTATTTAAAAATCCTGAATTTTTTTTGGACTACAATAAAATGGATATATTTTACTCACGCTATTAATCCTTATCAAAATAAATTCTTTTATCACTAAGTACAGTTTATGTAGATAATATTTGGTCTTTGAATGATTAAAATTGGACGTTTGGTTTTGAAATTATGGCGAAATTTAAAATATTACGATAGTGGACGTCACCAAAGCGCGTGCGGGGAAGACAATATTCTGTTGTAGAAATGAAAATTCTGTACTTAGAAGATATGAAATGACACCCGAATTTACACCTTTGTCACTACATCGCTATAGAAGCCAAAAATGTGGTTAGTTTTTTGTCTGTCTGTCTGTCTGTCACTCTTTCTGTCTGTCTGTATGTTTGTTCCAGCATCACACGCAAAATACTGATCCGATTTGAATGTGGTTTTCGCAGATATATTTATCTTCTTCCAACTTAACATATGGTGTATAAAAATTTTTCCCCCCACCCCTCTAAGGGGACAAAAGAGGGGGTCAGATTTTGTATCAAACTTTTTTCTTTAACACGAAAACTACTGATCCGATTTGCATACGGTTTTCACAGATATATTATATTTGTCTTCTTCCAACTCAACATCTGGTGTATAAAAATCCTCCCCCCCCTCCCCTCTCAACCCTCTCTGGGGACCAAAGAGGGGTCAGATTTTGTATACAACTTTTTTCTTTAGTGGACTTACTTCATATTAGATATTAACTGTGTTTTTCAACTTAACATCTGGTGTATGACCTTCCCCCCCACACCCTCTTAGGGGACAAAAGAGGGGGTAAAACATGTATCAACTGATGATGTAGAAAATATACTTTAAATGGCAAAACAACGTTTGCCGGGACAGCTATTTATAATAATTACTAGCTGTCCCGGCAAACGTTGTTTTGCCATTTAAAGTATTTCTACTTCATCAGTAATTGATACAAAATCTAACCCCCCCCCCCCCCTTTTGTCCCCTAAGAGGGGTGGGGTGAAAACTGATGTTAAGTTGGAAAATACAATTAATAATATGACGTAAGTCCATTAAAGAAAAAATTTGATACAAAATCTGACCCCCCTTTGGGTCCCCTTAGAGGGGTGGGGGGGAAAGTTTATACACCAGATGTTGAGTTGGAAGAAGGCAAATATATCTGCGGAAACCGTATGCAAATCGGATCAGTAGTTTTCGTGTTAAAGCAAAAGCTTGATACAAAATCTAACCCCCTCTTTCGTCCCCTTAGAGGGGTGGGGGGGGGGGAAATTTTTATACACCAGATGTTAAGTTGGAAGAAAGACAAATATATTTGCGAAAACCGCATTCAAATCGGATCAGTAGTTTTCGTGTGATAGTGGAACAAACATACAGACAGAAAGACAGACAAAAAACTAACCACAGTTTTGGCTTCTATAGCGATGTAGTAACACCCCCTGCTAATTATTTTTTCAATATCTTTAATGTACAGAATTCACATTTCTACAGTTTTATTATATTATGTATAGATTTATAGTTAAAGAAATTAATTAATTATAACCGTTCAACTGTCAAGCAATTTTTTTTCAAAATGGCACATCTGTCACGACATTTTCGAAAATTTTCGCAACTTCTACCTACTCTCATTAAACTGACTATAAATAAAGAAATTTGTATGGAAGCTATAATATAATTTTTATGTCATTGGAATTGTGATTAAATAAGCTATTAGATGATGTATAAATAAATATAGTTTTATATTGAAGTAAAATACTAAATCGATAGTCAAAGTAGAAAAAGTCACTTTTTCCTCGATTTATTGTTAAATAATTATAAATAAAACCATTGATGGAAGTCATATTCATTTTATTTGGTATTTTATTAACCCATTAACAACACAAATTGAAAAAATAACACTTCTTCGTACATTTTTTTTACACAGTAAGATAAACAAAAATGTGCCTCGTTTGGTAGACTCGAAATCAGTACAAAAAATGGCGTATGTTTACACTTCAAATTTCGGTTCAACAAGTGCCAAGTGGCTTTGGACTACAACTTATTTTAAAGTTAAGTTTATAATCTTGTGGTTTATAAGTTTGAAATCTAAAAAAAAGCATTAAGTTTACGAGAAACAAATGTGTAAAACAAACACTAACACTTACACCTAAAAATATGTCCTTAAACATTGTATTAAATATCAAATACCATGAAAGTAATTTCTCAGATAACTTTATATTTTTTAAGTTAATTATACTTCCTTACATAAAAACATGACAAAAAGACATGTTTACATACAAAAATACTTATAAAATCGTGGTCGAAAGTATACAATTTTGCTGCAAATCTTACAAGTACAAGCATAGTAGTACAAGTATAGTATGGATAAGACTTTGTGATACAGGATACTACTGTAATCTATACATATAATAAAACTGTAGAAATGAAAATTCTGTACATTAAAGATATTAAAAAAATAATGAGCGGGGGGTGTCACTACATCGCTATAGATGCCAAAAATGTGGTTAGTTTTTTGTCTGTCTGTCTATCTGTATGTTTGTTCCAACATCACACGAAAACTACCGATCCGATTTGAATGCGGTTTTCGCAGATATATTTGTCTTCTTCCAACTTAACATCCTGGTGTATAAAAAACTTGCATCACTTCCTGTAACAAAATAGGATGAAAATTAGTTCTTTTAAACAATTATCTAACCGACAAAAGGTAACACCTGATCGCTTAAAAAAATTACCACGCTTCTACCACAAGTCACAACGTGAACCCCGAGTACTGTTAAAAAGCACATGCAAAAAATAATAAGATGCCAGCCACATGCGTGCAAAACAAATACAAACAAAACAATATGTATGTTATATATATGGTGTTATATACATATTAATTATATATAGTATATATAACACCATACATTCAATACACAGGCAAGTTCAAAAAATAAAAAGCCAGCCACATGCACATATTTCTTAAAAACAGATCCCATATAAAAAAATTATGCCGCCTACGGAGGTCTTATCCATAGTAATCTAGTGAGTGAATAAAATGGCGGCGCCTGTCTGTCCAAGCGGCCAAATTGGCCGTCATGAATTCATGCATTATTTGTTTAGTATTTTATGCACTGTTAAATCGAATTTAGACAAAACTAATGATTGTTACGTATGTAAATATAAATGTAGTTTATGTTACAAACAATAGATAGCGATCGCAAGAACATTTTTTACTGAAAATGAATGACTAACTTCTAAGTCACGTCCGAAGTAGTCAATAATGTTTGAAAAATATTGCGAATTAGGTCGAAATCTTTGTTTATTACACAATATTAGAATTAACAAATGTTTATTACTTACCAATTCATGCTTTGAAAAGAAGAATACAACGGTACAGTCCACTCGAACACTACTCGAAGTAAAATAAATAAACAATATTAAATCTTCTTCTTCTTCGCCGAACGAAAGCAACACACGTGATCTCAGACCAAATAAATTGTGGTACAACGTATTTAAATTATGTTTTGGCGGCATTTATTTACATCTCCGTTTTATTCTGTTCGTTGTAGTAAAGCGTAACAAGGACACAAACAATATAAGCCGTCTTTTATTGACTATTAAAATATGTCGTATTAAGGCGCCCAATTTGGGCGCTTTTTTATGGTTTGACAGATGCGCGATTTTTTTTAGACGCCCATTTTGGGCGCCTTGACAGATGAGAGGATAATAGCAATCAAAAATAACAGTCATTCAAAACGTATTTTAAAAAGTTCTAAAAATATTACTTTCTTAGTCATAACTTTTAAAGCTTTTTTGAAATTAGGATTATAATAATGAAGCACTATAGTCTATATCAAATCAATAAAGCAGCACCCGGCTGTCGCATAACTATTGAAAATCTATTGTGTCTGCGATTCCCACGATCGAGGTAATATTTACGTGGACTCTCCGGGCGAGTCGGTGGCACTGATAATTAAATCTCTCCCCTACCGCACGCACACCCGCGCGTCGCGCTTTGACGCCCAATTCGCAACGTGCAGCAGAAATCGTAATATTTTAATTTCGCCGTAACATTTAAACCAAACGTCCAATTTTAATCATTCAAAGACCAAATATTATCTACATTAACTGTACTTAGTGATGAAATAATTTATTTTGATAAGGGTCAATAGCATTATTTAAATAAACGCGTTTAAATATAGTCCAAAAAAAATTCAAGATTTTTTTATAAAAAAATGGTTATTGTGCCTCACTCAACATAGATAGGTATAGTGTGTCGCGGACTTTTTTGTAGATATTTAAAAGATCTATAATTACTTAGAACATTTTATGCCTCTATCTTTTATAGTTTAGGCAGCGTACGCAAAATAAGTAACGTTTCTGGTTGATTTTTTACACCTTGCGTCCGAAAATCCCAAATATCTTACGGAACCTTATATTTTTCCAAAATAAAAATTAGCCTATGTTCAGCAGAAATAACGCAGGATTCCAATGGTGAAAGAATTTTTCAAATCGGTCCAGTAGTTTCGGAGCCTATTCGACTCAAACAAACAAACAAACAAACAAACAAACAAACAAATCTTTCCTCTTTATAATAGTAGTGTAGATAACAATACTGACAATTTATGTGTCGTCTTTAGATCCCAAATTGGCGGTCAAAACAGCCCGGTAGAACTGTAGAGTTCTGATTTCTGTGAAGAAACCACTTCACATTGTAACGTGACATGGCGATGCGATGCATTTAAAAAAACTAATTTTAAACTTTATTTACTACACAAGAAGATACTAATTTAATCAAGAAAATTGCAGTGTTGCCTATTAAAATTTTGAACGGCTCATTTGAAAATTTATCGCATAGTTTCGTCGGAAACAAGAAAACAAGTTGCAATGGAAACAAGGAAACAAGTGAATCACGCAGATAATATTTTTTTTATTTCTCCGGGGAAACACTGTATGTATGTGTGTGATTTATGGGGTCTGCATGGCTAGCATAACAACAGTAGACATGGGAAAGAATCGACATACTGACAGATTTTATCGACAAAATGGCGGATTTCCATTGTCTAACTGTCACTTTGTCTTGTCTTACTGTCACTTTGTCTATTCTTCCGTAGAAAGAAACCGTTTCTATGGTGATTATGCTACGCCTGCTGGAGCTGATGTGCGGTAATCTGTATAGCTAAATCTAGTAATAGCGGTAATCTGTATCGGTAGAGCTAAATGTTAGTATATATTATATTATGTAATAGTCGTCATTACTTCTGTCAAGTCACCTGTTAGTTAACATAATATTTTCTATGAATTAGGTATCATAAATGTTTAACTTAACACGCAAATGAAGTATCACCATTCACCTGTCTTCAACGAAATGTGTTAAATATACGTTATGTAATAAACGATTAAAATATTTAATAATAAAATTCGCCTATCATTATTAATTTTTATTAGGATGTTTTGGTAAGCATATCACTTAATAAATTTTAAGGATCATTTTTAATCTGACGCATCTCGGATTTTTTCGTGGTTGCATTACGTTAAATACAGTAATATCTAAGGTAAGTGCTCTCATAATACTCATAAAATTATAAGCCTGATTTTTATCTCAATCATCATCATCATCATCATCATCAATGATGTGTCATGTCATCATGTGCAATGTGAAGGAGACCCACCTTCAGGTTAATGATTTCTCCTTCTTAAACAAAAGCTTGATTTTAGTAAAAATAGTCAATTCTCTTAATTAAATATAATAATTCATCTGGGCTTAGTGAACTAAGTTCTAGTGTACCACCAGTTGACGTTGAAAAATGCGTCACCGGAAGCGCCATGTTATTCTGGCCTTTGACAGATCTACTTCCTCTTCGCCGAGAATGTCGATAAGTTCACATTCCGTATATCAGCCTAAAATTCATATTAATATTATAAATGCAAAATTGTGTCTGTCTGTCTGACTTTCATGTCTATCTGTCTTTAATCTGTTCTTCACGCTTAAACAGCTCAACCGATTTGGATTGATATTTTGATACTTTGGCACCCGGAAAAGGACATAATATTATGTAGTTGTATATTTTTACCGGAAAAACAAAAAAAAATGGTTTCTTTTTTTTTTTTTTTTTTTTTTTTTTTTATTGTACACAGGAAAAATACAAAAAGATACAATTAACACGGAAAGACGACACAAAGGACTACTTATTTCTAAAAGAAATCTCTTACAGCAGCCCTATAGAGAGATACAATGTAAGAGATAGCAGATAGGACGTGCACAATCAATATTAATGAACTAATTAAACTAAATTAACTATAAATACAATATTATCAAACTTATAATTAATACTAAAACTATAAAACCTATATTATATAAAGTTAATAAATAATAATATGAGTATAATAAATAAATACTATATGTATATATAATAACACAAGTTAAGGTGATTGAGTATTAAGGTAATGCTCTTTCAGTCGTTTTTTAAATACAGCGATAGTCGGACTGTCACGAACGGTGTGGGGAAGCGAGTTCCATAATCTGACTGCGTGCACGGTAAAGGAATAGGAGTAGAAATTCGTACGATGGGATGGGAGCGAGAGGTTTGTTCTGATAGTGGATCTGCACGGGATTTCAGGAGGGCGGAAAAAATTAAATCTATCGAGCAGATAGGATGGAGAGAGAGGATTATACAAAATGTTATAAAGTAAACAGAGGATATGGGAGTTGCGACGGAGACGGATAGGAAGCCACTTGAGCCTCAATCTGAAGGCTGATACGTGATCAAATTTTTTAAGTCCGAACACAAAACGGATACAGAGGTTCTGTAAACGTTCTAGTTTTGTTAACAGCTCCTCAGTGAGGTCCAAGTAGCAGGAGTCGGCGTAGTCTAGGATAGGAAAGATTAGGGTCTGGACGAGAAGGATTTTAGTTTTCATAGGCAAGAAATTTTGGAGGCGCTTCAAGTTATGCAACGAGTAGTATACCTTTTTACTGACTTCACTAACATGGGCAATCCAAGAAAGGTTATTATCTAAAATTTTCGTTTCGTACGAATATATTACATGAATTCTATAAAATTATAGAGTATTATTGTAGCTTACATGTGCATGTCCCCTTGTTTACTTTTTTTTCGAAAGGGTCTAAGCTTCTGGTCTGGTTAAGACCATGGTAGTTTAATCGTGGCTATAACTATTCTGTTGCTAGTTGGTTTGGAACCCCTTGTTTACACAAAGATGCTACTTATGTAAGCACTTTTGGAATATTTTAATAAAACTGAAACGAGAATCTGGTGTTGATGTGCCATTGTTAATCAAAGTCAAGTCTGTTTGTTGGAGGATAAAAATAGCACGCGTCAAGTTATTCTAATGTATGGGGAATGGAAATGCACCCTATTGTAGACAGCTTGATACAGTTTCTGGGATAAAACATTTCATTACCGGAAAATATTGATGGTTTTAATAAAAAAAAGACTTAAAAATTAATTTAGTTCTCCTTGTTACACGCAGCTAAAAGTTTACAGTGGCCATGATATGGTCATTAGCTAGATCTATTGGCTTGCGTCTTATTCCAAATCAATTTGAATTTGGTGCGATGGTCTTGGTTCAGACTTGCGCTGATACTGGAATCATACGGTAACTTGAACAGAAAAGATAATTATTAAAGTATAATTTACTACACTAAACTATAGGTCTACCAAAATCTGATGGCAAATTTTGACAGCAGATTTTAAAAAAATATCCTTGATCATTGGATAAATTTATATATTTGCATGTTTCACACACAGAATCAGCCCTTATAAGAAAAAAAAGGATCAAAATGATTAATTCCAATTACCCCGGTATTGCCACGTATTGCTTTGCTAGAGTCAATTTACTTTCACACTTTTTGCCATCAGATTACTATACAATACAATGTGTGTGCCATCGAAACTACTAAAGAAAAGTCACAAAAATCTACACTCAATTGCAACACATCAGATGCAAAATATGTTGTTTTCAAAATATTCAAATGATTCCCAAAATTTAAAATTTGGGACCTGCTGTCAACCTGCGCTGACGCGAAATCATTTGCGAGTAAAGACGATTGGCGGTGCATAATACACCCATTTTCCGTATTCTAATAAACTAGACTATGAAGAATACATTTATCTCCAAAAGCAGATGTCAGTACAATTTATTCCTATGAGCTGCATCCGGCTTGGGAATAAAAGTTTCCACTCTACCTACCAGACTCGATTCAAAACTAAAATAATTGACTATTTACCCATAAATATTTAAAAAGTCATTCTTCTAGTCCATGTACTTTAAATAAATATAGTATCAACACTTCTACCGTTTACCAACATACTATTATTTATCATGCACCCTCATATTTTTTCAACAATAGATATTTCCCCTCCGGCGGTCGACGCGCGACTGACACGCGCGCACGCGGCCGCCACGTGCTGCCATCTATTGTCCAACACTTGTCATATTGCAGGGTAGAAGTAAAAGAGGGGAGAAAATTTCATATCCAGTATAAATATTGTTGTATTTATGATATATTAAAGACATACTCTACATTTGAAGCTAATGTTCTAAAATCATCACTTACGAGTTACGGGCCTTCTCAGGGACAGGGACTTTTAACGATTACTTAACAGTTAACCATAATTTAATAAATACCGTTATTTTGAGATATGTCAAACTCTTAATTAAGTAAGTTAAGTAAAGTTGATTGAGTAAATATATTTTTAATTTTATCTTTACAAAGACTATATTATATAATTTACTCCTCCGAAACTTAAGTGTATTTATACCAAATTTGATCAGATTCGGTTCATCAGTTTACGCGCGAACAAGACGGAGAGACAGACACACTTTCGCATTTATAATACTAGTATGAATGTAGGTAGTAATTTCACTGTTATCAATACATCTGCGTTGCTCCCTTTTTAATGGCGCCACCTGTAACCTTTGACCAACTATTATAGGCATATGGGGGAACACCTTGGCTTACACCTGTTAACGCATTATAACGTTTATACGCAATTTTATAGACAAAAGAATTTTACGAGTAGAAAGTTAATAAAACTAAAATATCTAAGGTTCGTAAATCGTAACATCTTTGGGTAATAAAGTGTCAATTAAAGAAATAGTTGTAATGGCCAGTTTACAATTTACATTATTAAAATCCAGTAATCCAATATATTGCTGGATTGCTACTGGAATTATGTAAACGGGCACTGAAATTCACTGGAATGCAATTCAGTCCATTTCAGCACGTTACCACAGAATCTATACAATATATAATAAAACTGTAGAAATGTGAATTCTGTACATTAAAGATATTCAAAAAATAATAAGCAGGGGATGTTACTACATCGCTATAGAAGTCAAAACTGTGGTTAGTTTTTTGTCTGTCTGTCTGTCTGTCTGTCTGTCTGTCTGTCTGTCTGTCTGTCTGTCTGTCTGTCTGTCTGTCTGTCTGTCTGTCTGTCTGTCTGTCTGTCTGTCTGTCTGTCTGTCTGTCTGTCTGTCTGTCTGTCTGTCTGTATGTTTGTTCCACTATCACACGAAAACTACTGATCCGATTTGAATGCGGTTTTCGCAAATATATTTGTCTTCTTCCAACTTAACATCTGGTGTATAAAAATTGTCCCCCCCACCCCTCTAAGGGGACGAAAGAGGGGGTTAGATTTTGTATCAAACTTTTGCTTTAACACGAAAACTACTGATCCGATTTGCATACGGTTTTCGCAGACATATTAATTGCCTTCTTCCAACTCAACATCTGGTGTTTAAGCTTTCCCCCCACCCCTCTAAGGGGACCCAAAAGGGGGATTATTAACTGTTTTTCCAACTTAACATCAGTTTCCCCCCACCCCTCTTAGGGGACAAAAGGGGGGGGGGGGTAAGATTTTGTATCAATTACTGATGAAGTAGAAATACTTTAAATTGCAAAACAACATTTGCCGGGTCAACTAGTACATAATAATACAAACGTTACGAAATAATGGCTAAATTTAAGAAGTCTAGTCGGTTAAAAAGTAAGTACCCAACATATTAAATAAAACATTTTTACTTTTCCGGAAATAATATTATGTTACTTTTGATTCGGTACATGTATCACATGGTTTAGTCTGTTGAAAATATGTAAATATGTACCTTAACTTTAAGGTACCTACTTTCCTTGTAAGCACTCTAATCAAAAGCCTTTTCATATCTTGCGAATTGCGATGTTATAAAACACTTTACATTGATGCAAGCTCTGCAAATACCAGTAACTAGAGCTATAAGAAAGGCTTAGATCAAAATAATTCAAAATATTATATTATTATAACTTATGATACGTTACGTTGAAAACAGAAGATAAATTCATCATTAGGCCGGCAACGCACCTGCAGCTGTTCTGATGATAAAAGAAACACTTTTTCGCGACGCTCGGCTACTCTACATAACTGTCAAATCGCATAAACCCCCACAACGATCTGGCTCACTCATGTCTTACCCTAAAAAAGGAGCATGTACTAAGTGTTTATAAATACTCACACTTCCACCAGATGGCAGCACTTCCTCACCAGATTGCCCGCCGGCGCACGCGACTTCCGCGCTATTGTTTAATTTCAAGATGGCCGTCCTAAATATAGAGAGAGGGTGGATTAATTTCAGATAGTACTTGACATTAGAAGTATCCATATTATGTTACTAGCTGTCCCGGCAAACGTTGTTTTGCTATATAAAGTATTTCTACTTCATCAGTTGATCCAAAATCTTCCCCCCCTCTTTTGTCCCCTAAGGGGGGGGGGGAATTTTTATACACCAGATGTTAAGTTGGGAGAAGACCAATATATCTGCGAAAACCGCATTCAAATCGGATCAGTAGTTTTCGTGTGATGCTGGAACAAACATACAGACAGACAGACAGACAGACAGACAGACAGACAAACAGACAGACAGACAGACAGACAAAAAACTAACCACATTTTTGGCTTCTATAGCGATGTACTAACACCCCTGCTTATTATTTTTTGAATATCTTTAGTGTGCAGAATTTTCATTTCTACAGTTTTATTATATGTATAGATTACTTATTATTGCTTATTACTAATATTGTTTAACTATTTAAAGCGATTTTGAAGTTATGCAGTGTGAGTCCCGCGGAGGGATTTTATCGCTGAATTTTTATTGGTTTTTGCGGGTTAAACTAATTCGCTCGAACAAAGTTAAGGCCTCATCTAGTAAAAACGAAATAATAATAAGGGCATTATTAAGATAAAACTTTCATTAATTTACAAAAGTAGGTAATCTAAACTTTCAATTTACAAAATAATCTCCTTATATCAAAGCAATGGAATTTAAACGAAATAGTTAAAATTCCAATGTTTTTATAGAAATAATTTTAAATTATTTTAAAAAATAATAAGTATATTATTATTTTAATATTATTTAAATTTTATGACCTTGCTGCAGTCACAGACAACCAATCATGGCAGGAGTTCTTACGCTGACTTTACAATTTTTCACTTGCATAAAAGTTGGGTACCTACATTACTTCTTTTATTATCTTGGTTCACACTGGATACAAAATACATATGACGATTTTAGTCATCTGTGCAATATAATGATGTCATTGTTGAAATTGTTTAAACAAACGCAAATCCTAAACAGCTTTAGTTGTCGACCACCTGCGAGTCAGGAGGCAACATTAGCTGCAGATGTACGCAGATGTACGTAATTACATTTTGTTAATAACTAAAAAGCTTTACTCCATTATCTCCTAACAATAATTTTTATTTATTGTTTAAAACTGGAGTTATTTCCCCATGGAAAATATCACTCCCATAGTACAATTAGAAAAACACTATCAAAATCAAAAAATATGGCTAATTAGTGGTAAGTAATGCGCTTGTGACGATTTGGCCTTTGGGTTAGTTGTCTACTCTGGTATTTGAGCATCATTAGTTAAAATATCGTGTCATTTATTATTATTATTATTATTTATTACATGAATACGAATTATACGAAGAACGAGAGATATAATATGACATTTTACATCAAATTTTATTTGCTTCAGCTTTCAAGTCGCACTGTTCGGCACTGGTGTCCTACTATTGAGAAATAGCGGTGGCTTGCGAATTGCTATGGCTCCTGTCAAACATATAGGCTTTGATTTTGAACTCCCTTAGTGTTTATCGAAGTCATCTTCACTCTTGGCTCTTTAGCAAAGAGGCTTCCGTTAAGCTAGAGCTCATAATATGTCCGATTAACTGAGACCTAAAGCTCTATGCCATTTAAGAAAAATATATTTTTTTAGCCCCACCAGTTGCTCACCAACTTCAGGATGTGTAACTTCCGAAGCTGAAGTTTACAAGACAATGAGTGATCGCGTCGGTTTATTTACGTGAACACCCGACAACACGCACAACATGCACAACACCCGATGGCTATTTGCGGCTAACGAGCCCACGGGGACCGCGTACACTGCAGCTTCAGAGTTCGAAGAAGCTAATAATTAATAATGAAAATTAAGCAACTTCGATTTGGTACTTTCTTGATGTAGAGTTTGACTTTTGAGACATGAAATCGCTGTTTCTTGTGCTGACTTTTATGCTGCTTTGTATTACAGGCTACAGCATTTACATGGTACATCATCATCTAATCCTGAAATGTCGACGCATTATGTTTCGAATTAGATATATTTTTTTAATAAAATAAGCGGGCAAACGAGCAAACGGGTCACCTGACGGTAAGCAACTACCGTCGCCCATGGACACTCGCAACATCAGATGAGGGAATACGCTCTCTCTTAGAGGTTTGCAAAATATAGTTGGCCCTATAACACTTTTAATAGCTTATCTTCCTAAATCCTATGGTACCTTCTTTCATAAATAAGTGCTTTATTAGCACATCTGTAAGTGTCAATAGGAAATAACACGTGTTTTAGCGAGCATGTTACTTACGATGAGTCAATCGAAGTCTGCGGCTTGCGGTCGCACAACTGCTGGTAACAAAATTTAATATGGGTCCCTAAAGATTACCTACATGACTTTTATTAAAATAATAAAGTGCTTTTCGTCAGCTGACTGTGGTCAAGAAACACATTTTTCGCGTTCTTTAATAATCATCAACTTTAATAAGTTGATCTGATGTGCCTATTTACACCAAACATATAATTATGTTTGGTGTAAATAGGCACATCAGATAATTTATTATTTTCATAGATATTTATATTCAATAATATTAAATTTATAATATTTTACAAATTTTTTCCATTCGTTTGTTTTAGGTGTTAAGAATATTAATGTAATAAATAATATATTTTGTTGTTATTAAATTTGCTGCTCAATACAATTTTGGCTGCATTCGCATAAGTTAAATATGAATTAACTAACTCAGGTCTTTAATATTATTTCTGTCTATAGTTTGTGCAGTCTTGTTCACAGATGCGCCAGCCACCACGCTGCTTTGGTCCGGTGCGTAAGGATGGAATAAGAACCGGTGCATGGTGATTGGTGACGCCAAAATACCAGTATATTGTATGACTCTTGTATTAGCTATTCAACAGGGCCGTTTTTTTTATTGAGTAGGCCATTTTAATTTCGCCCCCCATATGTAAGAACTCATGCCGCCATCCTAGGACGATGCCGATCCTAGTACGCCATAGGACGCTGCCGGCCATAGGCCATTGCCAATACTGCCTATATGTAGATAAATCCAGGGCTGCCATTCAAATAGTCTCACTAGCACCATTACTCCAAATAATTGGGAATTATTTGGAGTAATGGTATTTCATACAATACGTAACGCGTAGTTCTTACACGAAATTATATTTTGTTTTATGTATTTACAAATCATATTATAAGCTGTTTCTTGCTGAACGAGACATCTGACCATGATTTAAATGTCTGTGTCATCAAAGGTTTAAAATACGTCATATTATACATTACAATTTACATGTCCATCCGACGCATGGATCAGCTTATCATACTGTCAGATGATAAGCCAAAATCGTTCCAACGAAACTGAACCTACAACCTCTGACTTAGCCCAAGCTCATGAAGTCATCAAGATATGACATGTGTTTGGGCCCATTTCCTCACTGTTAGTGCGGCATTGTTTGCGAACATTTAATATGTCACGCATTATGTCTGTCATATACAACTACTTCAGTTAGTAACTTGGTTCTGTATACAGGGTGTAACAAAACTAAATGATTATACTTTAGGGTGTGTATGGGTGACGCCAAACGAGAGTGATTTGTGAGTCGCAGAATTTTGGTAGCGTAAATATCTTTTCATACAAATCATGACTCACAAAATTACACCCGTGTGAATCAAACAAGACTTTTGTATGAAACTGAATGCAGCAGAATTTCTGCCAGCCGAAATTCTGCGACTCACAACTCACAAATTACGCACGTTTGGCTTTTGTATGATGTTTGTATGAGAAAATTCCTTACGATGGAGCGCTCACACATACAAATCACAAAAAACATTGCTCTTTCAGCGCTGCTACTTTTTGTGTGAACACAATATACACACCCTTAAGCATTATCACTTAGTTTATCCTGTAAACCTTCTGTAAACCATGCTTATAAAAAAATATCCACAGCCGAACATATTATAACCTCCTCCTTTTTGGAAGTCGATTAAAAACAGCAATTTGTTAACGAATTTCGTAGCTGACCAACGCCGCCAGCGACAGCTAGAGTCTAGACTTTCGTCATTCTATAAAAGTTGAAAGTTTGCCTATATAATATGACCCCTATAGAGACTATGAACGACCAGTAGCCCTAGCATTGCCACCAGTAGAAATGCGAAAGTATAGACAAACTGTGGACATAAACTTTAGGTGCCGTTCCGATCTTTACCGCGGTCCGCGGCACAGAATAGATAATAGTACATCCATCTGGTATGAAAAAAATATTTTGCGATGAAACATTTTTGTTTTTCAACCTTGTTACCCCCTGGGGGAAACACAAATTTACAACATTTAAGACCTGATGGGTGCTGGTACAGTTAAGATTTTCAGTTACAAAAGTGTTGATACAGCTGCCGTTATTATTTTTCAAGTCACAAAGAAATTTACCATTTAACTAAATAACTATTACTAACAATAAAAGTTAAAACATATTGCAGACTATTGAATCTTTAGTTCAGACTTATTCTACCTCTAAATGGACCCTCAAACCAAAGGAATAAAGCCCATTTTAGTAAAAGTTTAAGTCTGAAAGTACCGAAGTGTGTTCTCCACATGTAATGACAGACAAACAGATGCGCAGCCGCATGTACAGATGTTATTGGCCAGTTAGAAAAAAAAAGAATTTTTTGCTGTTGTTATTTGTTTTAACAAATTGCATTATTTTAACCGGCTTTCAAAAGGAAGTGAAAATATCGCATTATTACAATATTTTTTGGGTGAACAACAACCGTTTATGTGTTACTAAGGGTGAATTGCACCAGAAGCGAAGTTAAGGTTAAGGTTATCGTCAAATATGGTGAATTTGCTAAGGATTTGACAGTTCATTTCACAATTTGTTATGGTTAAAGTTAAAGTTATAGTTAAAGTAGGTTGATGCAACACACTCTAAGAAATACATAAAATTATAAATGGGTAATGGGTAAAAGTTATTATAAGTAATCTTTGGAATGTTTCATGAAACTTACTAGTCACCTTTATAATAAGACGTGGTATTTGTATTAAATATAACCTAATATTCTTAGAACTTAATTAAAATAATAAATATTCGTGAGTAATGTTAGCATTTTCTACCAAAATCAGGATTTAGACAACAAAGAAAACATAATATATTATTATTTATTTTTATTTAATTTTAATTTTTATGGCAGCACGAGCGTCTATCGCATATTATACATACTTAAGGACGCTATTACAAATATCAGCGATTTTACGGTACCCTATTAAAGAATTAGGAGTCAAACTGCGAGGATATTTTGGTTTCAAATGAAAGATAATATATTCATCTCCTCGACTGTACCATAAAAATTCTATAGCCGCATACAAAATTTTCACATAAAATACGTTTTAACCATCACAATAATCGCAAAATATGAAAAAAATGGGGTCTGACTAGGTACCTTAGTATCTAAATACACTGAACTGAGGAAAATAAATATACAAAAAAATTGTTGCTTATTTAGTCCTCTATAAAGTCCGCTAAAAATTTTATATAAACAACTTTTCCAGTTATAAGAAAAATAAGAAAATTTCTCAAATTTTTTCATACATTTTCGCCATATCAAGAACGCGGCGAGCATCGTAACCGCCACTTGTTTTAATGTCATTGACAGACATCCGACCTGCTAATTCTCCGGTTGGAGCATTCTTAACTCCAAAATGTCACATTACATTTCCATTCATGTAAATGATTATCACATTAAGTAATTTGGTGCCGTTTAGATTACCAATACGGCAATTAAACGCATCCTGCTTGTCAAATTGTCGGCGTTTTTGCCGACATGTTTGACGGCGTTTTTTGCGGACATCGGTGATAGTGACGGTGAACTCGGCGTAAACAGATATGTTACAGTTTATTGGAACATTGAGAGTATAATCGCTGGATGAATGTGGATAAGACAGTTCGTTGACGGTAAACATTTGATAGAATGAAAGTAAGGGCCTGTTTCACCACTTCCTGATAGGCTAGAATAGGCTATTCACAACTTTTTTGACAGATTCTCCATACTCGATCTGTCAAATTAATTGGTGGATAGCCTATTCGGTACTTATCAGGAAGTAGTGAAACAGGCCCTAAGAGTGGCAATATTGTAATTTGACATTATTAAAACATCGAAGCAGTTTGGGTTTAGTTTCAAGTAACTTTTAATTTTTACGCGTGACAAGAATCATATGTTTTTAATGCACCGAAGCGTTAAGTTTTGCACGATTAAAATCACCGACGAACTTTCTGGTGGTCTACTATATCTGTGCCAAATTACGACAAAATCGGTCAGTTAGTTTCAGAGTATCAAAACAACAATTTTCCCTCCTGTATGGAGGAGGTATTATTATAGAAATACTTCTATAATAATCTACGCAGATTAGCTTAGCTAATTTAATCAAGAGCCTTACCTTAGTAGCATCTAAAAAGTTATAAAATATATGACATGATGATGAAAACGGGAATATCCAGGTTATGACACTTGCAGCGGAAACGCCAGTCGTTAGTTCTGACATGTGTCCCCAGGCCCATGTGCACAGAAATTGATGAGCTCATTAGCTCTAACTTGGCGGTTTTTTGGGGGTTCCTGGGTTGTGGGTATGGGTTCAGACCTCACAGATTGTTTTCTTCCTCGGTTTGGGGTGTGACATTGTTTGAGTTTAGGAAGTTATTTATTAATTGCTGTGGAAAAGTGACTTGATGTCGCGCTTTGCGTCCTGGGTTGCTGTGAAATGTTTGTGGAAGTAGGAACAGATGTACCGACATACCTTGTTCCTTGTTACTTAGTTATAGCTTTAACGTGTAAGACTTAATATTGTAGGCTTTATTAGTTGGGTTATCTATATTATGTCCCTCTTACTAATAAAAAGTTACACAGCGTGTATAGAGGGTGCATAAGATTTTTTCTACTAATAATCATTTTTTGACATAAGGCCTGTATAACGATGCTGTCATTTCCATACAAATTTCTCTGTATAGACCATGTATAGACTCTGTGTAACTTGTGTATAACTTAAAAACTCCTGTTTAACTATTCACATGTTGAACGCATGTTTAAGAAGTTTTTATTGGTAAGAGGGTGTATGTGTAAAGGAGGGTTATGTTGTTAAACTAATACGTAGTCTGTGGTTATGTTTCTAAAGAATTTAAGTACTTAGCTCTAGATTCGGGATTCTGAAATCTGAACGGAATGTAGCTCAGCGTAGACGTATAATATATTTATAAATTTTATATATGTATATGTATAATAAATAAATAAATAAATAAAATAAAAAGCCTTTTATTTCACGTTTGACTACAATCTGCATTAATTTAAACAGTTCCAGCATACATAATATTAAAATTGAAATTGTTAAACATTGATTATAATATTATATTTATCAGTTAAATTATATTAATTGACAAAATTTAATTCAAAATTGATTAGTGAGTATAAAAATTAATTAAATTGAATTAATATTATTAGCCTAAGGATTTTTTGCTCCAAGTACAATATTTCTTTTCACATTGATTGTCAATTATTGTTAGAATTATCTACGTGAACCCCTCTTATTTGAGGGTGAAGGCCTCCTCGAGAGATGTCCAATAGTCTCTATCTGTAGCTTTTGTCGTCCATGAACTACCAGCGGTTTCTATGATCTCATCTGCCCACCTTGCTCTAGGTCTACCTCTTTTTCTGGTTCCTTTGGGTCCTGTCCATGAAGTTAGCCAAATTGTCCATCTGTCGTCGCTCATTCTCGCCACGTGGCCCGCCCAGCGCCATTTCAATTTTTTTGAATAAGATAGTGCATCTGTTACCTTTGATATCTCTCGTATTTTTGAGTGACGTATTCTTTGTACTCTTTTTATGTTCAGCATGCTACGCTCCATGCCCCTTTGGCAAGTCGTTAATTTGTTTTTAACCCGGTTTGTAAATTTCCATGTTTGACAGGCGTATGTGAGCGATGGTATGATACAGCTATCCATGACATTTTTCTTTATTTTTACTGGCATATTGCTTTTAAAAATTTCCTTGAGTCCCCAATACTTCTTCCAAGTGCTTTTTACTCTTCTATCTATTTCTAATTCATTTTGGTTTTGTGACAAGGAAATTTGTTTCCCGAGATATATATGTGAGTCGACATACTCTAAAATTTTATTATCGATCTTAATTTCGTTTTTGGCTGCGTTAGTCATCGCTTTGGTTTTGTTGAAGTTGATCTCTAGTCCTGATTGTCTACTCAATGTCAGTAGTTCAGATATCATATTTTCCAGTTCCTTGCTGTTTTCTGACAGAAGGACTAGATCATCTGCAAATCTTAGGTGGCTGATGTATTTTCCGTTGATATTAAGACCGGTTTTACTCCAATTTGCTTTTCTTATTATAAATTCTAGTACTGCTATAAATATTTTCGGGGAGACCGGGTCCCCCTGTCTCACGCCTCTTTTGATAGGAAATGGATGTCCTGTAGTCTCCAGTCTGACTCTACTAATATTGTTTTTATACAAGTATTTTAGCACTCTGATATATTTAGTCTCTACATTTTGTGATTCTAAGGCTTCCCATATTGATTGGTGCAGTACACTATCAAACGCTTTTTGGTAGTCTATGAAGGCGACATAGAGTGGTCTTTGAAATTCTTGGTATTTCTCGAAGATGATTTCTAATGAATAGATGTGATCCACTGTAGAGTAGCCTCGTCGAAAATGAAAAAAATATCTTAAAAAATAGTTATATATACGTATATGTATAGTATAGTTCTTGAGTTACAGCCTGGAGACAGACAGTCGGACAGACATCGAAGTCTTAGTAATAGGGTCCCGTTTTTACCCTTTGGGTACGGAACCCTAAAAACCGAACGTAAGTAGATAAATAATGAAATCTCTCAAGATCAAACGCTAATAAATTTGGAGCCGCTTCTAGAGCCTAAAAGTATCTAGTTTTAACACAGAATAGAAATAGTACAAGGTTTTAATATAAAAAAATATAAACGGACGAACATTAAACCTCCTCCTTTTTGGAAGTCGGTTAAAAATAGCTACTACAGCATGCGAAGTAAGCCATCCCAATCCTTTCGAAAAAGGACAGGTTCCTGTTGGATATAACGACTAGGTTTTAATTCGCACTGCAGATAAAATAAAATAAAAATAAAATTGATAAGTAATAGAACTCCTCTACGAGTATTTAGTACAAGTACTATTATGTAGAGGGGCAGCCGGCAGGGCGCATTTTTCATACATGTTTCTATACCGAGTAAGCTATGGCCTATGGGTCATCCACACTTCTATTCTAATTTTAAATATGTGACATCACGCCCAAACCGATTTTTCTCTTTAGTATGGTGAGTTTCGGGAATGGACATAGTAATCCATACCGGAAAAATGTACGATTCCCGCGCAATAAACGAATTTTGGGCCAACAGAGTTGCGAGCGTCATAATCATCGCATAAAACTAGTATGAAAAATTCGGTCAGCCAAAAATATCAAAATGTGCGCGAAGCATCTAAAAAACAACAGCTGATTTCTAAATCTTCTAATACTTATATTTCACCTGATCGCAAATGCCTAAGGCGTATTATAAATCTAATAACGCAACAAAAAACGCACGATTTAGGGTCGTTCCCAAATCCGCTCGGGATCACACCTTGTACAAAAACGCAGCGACCTTCGTAGTCAAGTGCTTATTGTAGAGTTAGAAGCATTAGAAGTGGTTTTCTATTCAGTGATTTGCCATTTCGTAAGAAGCAGTAGAAGTGGTTTATTATCTAAATATTTAACTTACGTAACTTTGTTACGCTAAAATTCGTTTACAGCGCGAGAAACGTGCCTTTTAATATCCTTTTCCTCCAATCAAAGTAGCCAAGTAGGGCTACATCTTCTTACTTACAGTGATTTCTAGAGCAGTTTACGAACTAAACGAATATCTACTACTACTACCTACTCCTAATAAGCAAAAAAAAGGAAAGGATAACACTTTCGTCTTTTTTGCTTTTTTCGTCTTTTTGAACATTTTATCATGAATGTTTTTTACTTTGTTTTATTAATTCAAAGTCTTCAAAGTTTTGTATAGAAAGCTCTACGCATCTCTAAAATGTAACCCCCATTTTACCACTATTTCAAGTTCTAAAATACTTCAATTTTACACTGAAAGATTTATAAAATCTATCAAAATCTTAGCCCTTTCTTATCCCCATCTAACTCTACATTACACAATGGCACACCTAACGCCAAGATGCAGGTGCGGTCACAAAAAACGAAAGGATTCGCCGCAGGTGCAGGGATGTGGGTTACTAGTAACCTGCTAACGCCGTCATCATCAGCCCCAGACTGCAACCACCCATAGAGATATGGATGGTTGTGGAACCATAATAATTATCTTTGGTATATGGTTTTAAAATACTTAAATATACATAGATTTACTAGATGACGCCCGCAACTTCGTTGCGCCAAAATGAGTTTATCGCGCAAAAACAATACATTTTTCCGGGATAAAAAGTACCCTATGTCCTTTCCCGGGACTCAAAGTATCTCTATGCCAAATTTCAGCAAAATCGGTTCAGCGGCTTAGGTATGAAGAGGTAACAGACAGACAGACACACTTTCGAATTTATAATATTAGTAGTATGGATAACGGATGGTTGCAATAAGGTTTTGGTGTTTTAGTTTTGACAACCTACTTTTACGGAGGATTGCTTGTAGTGTGCAAGTGTGTGCGCATTACACTAGAAAGCTCTCTACCTTTACTTCCGTGAGTCGTAAATCGTAACCAACTCTCGTTTTAACAATTTCTCAATTTTTATGTGAAGATTTTAATAGGGATTTAATTATGAGATCGATTTAAAGAAATAATTATGTACTATCAGTGTAGTTGATTCCTAGGCAGATCGGGAACCTAGGAAGTTTGGTTATTTTAGGACGCGGTACGTCAAACTCAGCCGACAGATCACAATTAACATTGAATTGATATGATCCGACCAAAAGGATGGTCTGTCAACTGCCTAGGATTCATTTTCCTCGATGGTACATTATACAGATAGAGTATACATAGACTACAGTCTACAGACTACAGACCATTTCTATTGCATTCATTTGACGATTACAAAATCTAAACTACTTTTCTTCTAAGACTCTACTAAGCATAAAGTTTTTGTATTAATCAAAACCTTTTCGTCGATGTTGGCAAACATTTAATTGATTAACTGACATCCTCCGAACACTATTACCTATTAATTTAATAACCATCCCATATCACAACATCTGACATTTGTAACTTTGTTAAACATGATGGAATATTAACAAAAACTAACTCATAAACTCCATTAAAAACTATAACATAGCGAAAACAATTTGATATTATCTTTCGTTATCGCCAAAAAAAAATCTCTAACGGAAAGAGGCCAAAAACGTGCGCCGGCGCATCCCCTGTCAATGTCAGGTGAGTGACAGGTACATTGTTACGCCTAAATAAATTTATACCCTATCTCTTAAGACTTGAGGTCTAATTTTCATTGCATGCAACTTTTTGACAGGAAATTCTTCGGTTTGAATCCTATTATTAGGTACATAAAGATGAATTTTGAATTGCTATTTTGACAATAGCTGATGTTTTTGTGACAGTTGTCACTTATGTCGGCAATTACTATGCACTTGTTGCATCCCCACTGTGTCTGACGGCCGACCTATGACATGGATTTCTTCATTTGTTTTAACGCTTTGATTCTAAGCTTGTTCCTTTGAAGATACCGCTGGACGTTTTATACTTTATCTACATCTAGAGTTGCCAACTTTTTTACAAGAGACAAAGTATATATTCGGTCTATGAAGAATTTTCATGTAAGTATGTCATCAATATAAAGATATTTTTCTAGTCGGTCAGCAAAGAATACTATTTCCACAAGTTGTCAACTCTACCATTAACATAGCGAATAAAAAAAGATGTAAGCTTGTCTTTGACTAGCATATTATTGGAAACGTTGTATTATTACAAATATGACATAACAGACAAGGACTGCGGACAAGGAATACGCTTCGTAAACATCTTCATTACTAAGGGACTGTTTGCCTAGCATAAAGTCCTATCGTAATTTCTCAAAATCCTTACCTTCATTATAAGTGTAAAGAATAAAATTAATCGTATCATTAGAAGCGGTCATTAATCGGCGAGACCGCGACGACTCCGCGCCTCAAATACGATGCACATCTGGGAGCAATGAAATCTGGCACATCTCTACAATGTACTAACTGAATTTTACAACAATGCGAAGTGGAGTCTATTGCGGGTATATAAAGTTTAGAATCAGTTGGGGTCGCCGGGAAACTCATAACTCCGAACACCTGTTTCAACCACAGCATTTACTTAACGCTCGCACAAGCGAGTTCCAACTTTATATCACCGTGATAAGGTGGAAATTAGGTTACTCTGCAATGTTTACTGCATTCTTGCTGTTAGGGATGTTCGCATAAATTATCGATGTTTCGCTCCGAGGTAGCACGCAGCTATAAGTCTGTCTCTTTCTAAACATTTGTTTTTGTTTCACCGGCTTGTATGGCGACCGAGACGCGCTTCTAATGCGAATTCTGTCCACACATCATCAATATTTAAAATATTAAGTAATACTGTATTTCTGCAGCACATATTTTAATAATATAACGATCGTTTAGCGGATATAATAAATCTAATGAGTTCATTTAACGAAGCATTTGCATAAACAACTGAGGAAGTTACTTAATTCTGACTTTAGTGAAATAAGATAACTTTGTATTTGGCAATTTGTTATAACTCCAAAAATATCTACTGATAATCATACAGGTCAAATTGATAGACATAGTATTTATAAATGATGCACCTCCAATAATAGATACAAAACAAAATCAATATAATTGTTCCACAAACAGGCGAGTAATGAATATTAAACAGTTCCATGTAAGTACTAATGCTTAGAAATCACTTAATGGTATTGAAAAGCGAGTCGATCGACGCCGGGTCACGAGGCTAGTTCATAATACACGAGGTGTTGGCGACCAGTCGGCGCCAGGCGCGGCGCCTTCTGTACAAGCTATAGCAAACCCACTACAAGCTAAAACAAACCCTAATATAGTAGCATAAGTCGTAAATTCCAACAAATGTAGCCTTGCAAGCTATTCCGTAGTCCATACAAGCAGATTCAAACCTTAATGCGACAGTATAGGTCATAAAATAGAATAAACGTAGGAAATAAGCAAAGATTTTTATTCATTTCAAACTTGTGACGTCATAAAATTGAGCTTTTCAAAAGTCAAAGATTTGAAATAAAATTAGGAACAACCCTGGAAAAATGAGATATGTAGATGAGTGACATAATTATAAAGATTGAAAATAATGCTGACAAATGACAATGCAATTTGCAAAAGTGTTATCGCGATAAAATGTACGAGGAGTTTTAGAGCGTATGATACCTTACATAAAAGAAAAGAAGACTGAATTCGAAAATTGTAATTTTGCATTCCAAAACAGTACAAAAATATGTTAATATGTATTATCTATGGACGATTTACATATTTGAATATGAAAACAATAATAATATACATATCAAAAATTATAAAGCTCTGCATTTAATATTCTCGACGTTTTCATTTTACAAAATTTTTAACTTTTTGGTGCAAAGACTTTTAAAATCTTTGCACCAAAAAGAACAACAAAGCAAAAAAAATACATAATTTTCAAACCCCGTTCCTAATTTAAAACAGCGATTGTTCCATGATCGGTGTGAACGAGGTACGGCTTAGGTACGGTTTGCGGTCATGCACACGCACACGCAATGTCACGTCGTTTGTAAACAGAGGCAATTCTTAATTTTGTCAACGATGTAGTAGGGTTTCCTCTTTTTCTAGATATCATTTTTGCCACCTAAGAGCATTGGGTACAGAAGTTTACCTTGAAGTTTACTGACAAAATATGTTACTTAAAATAAGGCGCTATCATTTTCTTTCGTTTATTTGCTATTTCCTTAGAAATTTCTAGGTTTAAGGAAAAAATGCCCTTTTTAGATTTCACCCGAAATCTTTTTAGTTTGTCATACCTATGCGTTCTAGGTATAACTCTAACCTCAACTCTCGAGCCTTTGACCTTAGGTATCAGTAACTTTTAAACAAATTCACCTTTACATAGAATCGATTGCATCCTCCAACTCTCTACATTAAAGAGAATCTAACATGGTTTATTTGTTTAGCAGTTCTAAATGAAGAAAAAATATATCGCATGGATATTCACACCATTTCCTCGCGGCCTAGGTGTCAAAAGCCTTACCTGACCGTTCACGCCTACACAGGACAAGTTATATTTACTATCTCGGCTTGTGTTTGTACAGGAGTTAACCCCTCACACCTAATTCACGTGTATTGATGTTTTACCACACGGAATTGGACCCATGTGTGAAAAAATACGTAAAAAAGTACAGATGAAAAAATAGGTGCCAAAATATTTTCGACACCTTTAGGCCCAGTTTCTGAGATTTTCTGACCGCGTCAGACAATTAAAAGCTCTAGTGAATAGATAAAATCCTGTCGTGCTCCTGTCCAATACTTCATATGGCATGAGTTGATGACCGAGTGTAATTTTCGAACATGAACAAAACAACCAACGATTATTTAAATACGGTAAATACAAAGTATGAAATCATGTCGTGAGTGTAATTAAATAAATGACTTATAAAGGGCCCGTAACATAAAAAGATATTTGTTAGGCTTATGACTTACCTCGTTCGGAGCCCATAAAAATTCATGACAAAACCTGTATAAAAGCCCTGAGGCGAAACTTGGCCTTTTTTGCGGCCGTTCCTCGAATCTGAGGAAATGTACGAGCAAAAAGCCGACGGAACAGGCTTCGGTATCGATGTTGCCAAATCTGGACGCGTTAAGATCGTATAAAGAACGCCGACAGCGCCGGACCAGATCTGGCGTCGGAGGAATCACGTCCAGGTCACAAAAACCCCTGTACTCCCATATAGGAAACACCAGTCTGGATTTATGTCTAGAAATGAACTCGTCAGGCGCTGAGGCTCACCTGTCTGACTAGTTTAAGACTGAGGCGATAAAGGTTATGAGTTGTATGAGTTGTAACGTATACTTCAATTATTGGTTCCACGTCTCTCTTATATTAGACAAGAACTGTAACCTGGTAGAAACCGCTTACAGCGGTAAGGCCGCCAATTTGTACATTTTTATAAATTGTATATTATTTTATTATTATTGTTATAATTATTGTGTTGTCATTGTTTTGTTTCTCTTTTGTTGTGTTCTTAATTTTGTAAGTATGTTTATGTACAAATAAAGGATTTATAAATAAAATAGACAAGTAGTTAATTAGTCATTATCTAAATCCTACAGCCTAAAATAATTTTTTTTCAATCAAATATTGTGTGAGTAAAAACAAATTTTGGCGTGATAATAAAACGCGAATCATGCAGACGTTGTAGAGAAAAATAAAAGTAGTCTTATAGAGTAAAACCAGTGTTTGCAGAGTTCATAACAACAAGTTCAACATTAATGTAAAGAATATTATCTACAATACTATAATGACTTCAATACAGATGCCCAAGAATATAAGACGATAAAAAGTAGTTTAATATAGAAAGAGTTAAACATGGCATAGTATGAAGATAATTTCATTAATCATTAACGTACACATCAACAATATTAATGAAATTCAATACAGAAGTCCGAAGAATATACGACGCTTATTGACAAATGTGACGCATAACAGTTTGTTAATAATTAACTGGACATTAAAGTGTAATTTAATGAAAACGAGACATGAGTCAGTGCACATGTGGACTTGGAAATAGCACAATACGACTCTACATCTCAGAGCCGTCCCGACAGAATGCGACCGGCTGGCGCAGTGCTGTGATATATCGATAAAATATCACAAACTCTAGATTTGATTTTTTCCTGACCACATAAAATAATCAATATTATCGATTAAAAAATTCAGCATCACCAATGTAAGATCAAAACTCTACATAACACTTTTTTGCGATGTTTGATTTGAGCTTATAAGTTACGAGCTTTTGCCCGCGGCTTCGCTCGCGTTAAGAAGTATTATTATATATAAATTTTTGTCCCCTATTTCAACCCCTTGGGGTAAGAATTTATCAAAATCCTTATTTAGCGGATGCCTACGTCATAACATCTACCTGCATGCCAAATTTCAGCCCGATCCGTCCAGTGGTTTGGGCTGTGCGTTGATAGATCACCATGTATGTCAGTCACCTTTGAGTTTTATATGTATAAATAATATATTATTTCTATAAAATAATAACCACGATAATCAATATCGCAATCTTTCTTGATTGTACTCGAAGTTGTGCATCCATACTAATGTTATAAATTATAATTAATGTGAAAGTGTGTCTGTCTGTCATCTCTTCACGCTTCTGAAATTTGGCATGGAGATACATTTGAATCCCGGGAAAGGACATAGGATAGTTTTATCCCGGAAAAATGTACGGTTCCCGATAAACGAGTTTTGGCCCAACGGAGTTGTGGGCATCATTTATAGTTATCGATGAAAATCATCAGTTAGTTCACAAACTCTGAACTCTACATGGCACTTTTATTTTTTAAGCAAAAATTAAGTTTAATCTTTCAAGAAATTAGGAGTTCTTCTTTGTGTGTCTTTTTGACGAACTTATTTTATTTGTATGCTACATTATAAAAGATAGTATAAACTGAAATCCATATCACAAACTCTACATATAATTTTGTCCTAATGACTTTTGTATCGATGAAAAATTCAAGTGAATCAAACGATAAATTATCTTTTCAACGATTTATTTACTCATACTCTTAAATAAACCTACATTTTTATATATAATTTAGCCTAAAACCAAAGATCACATTTATTTTAAATTTTACTTGTGTGGTATAATTAGTATCTATACTATTTAAGAGATCACAAAATGAAATCAATTAATTTCAGTTTATTTCTAGTCTCAATGTTGAAAATTGCTTTGTCATTCTACATATCTTAATTTTTTAAATTTAAATTCTACCTTCTATAATTAATTAAAAACTACTTAAGTCTCTACTCTAATTAGAGAACCCTTTATTCGTGTGTTTAGACAGACAGGTAGACAAAAATCCAATTAGAAAATTAGAATTATATTTTTTACGGTCATTTGATCATTTCGAGTCCACCGGAATAAAACAATAAGACATCCCGAAGCGATAACTCAAGCTCATGCTCATCTCTAAGGGCGAGACTGGGTTGGCGCCGCACTTTTTACCCTACCTCCTCCAACCAGCGCCAACTTGTTTCAGTCGTCAGTTGGCCGCCGTGGGGGAAGGCTGTGTGTCGTCGGAGTAAATTTACGATACGATACAATGATCGGTGCTCATGAATAAAACTGTGTTTGTTTTTAGTTAAAGTGACGAGTGTAAAATATTGGATTAATCGTCTGTAGTGATAATGACAGACTCTATCACACCTGAGGACGTTGGAGTTGAAGGAAAAGGTAATATTTTAATTTTTCAAGTGCAATATTATTTTTTAATGGCAATACTCAAATGCATTTGAAAATATTGCCGCGCTTTCTATTTTCTGTTCTTATAGTGAATCATTTGAAGATAGTCAATTGAATAATAATGTATTCCAGCTTGGACTCTACATTTTAACTAACCAACCAACAATTGCTACGATTTGGGAGAAGCAATAGAACCTTAGACTGTGAGAAATAATCTTAACATGAGTAAAGCAAAATTATTAAAGTGTGTAAGTAAACAAAATAAAACTCGTCGGAAAATATAGAGCTAGTAAACTTTATATTTTCCGATGTATTCAATTAACTTTCTTCAAGTGATTTAAATATCAAATAGGTAATATAAATTAATTATTTTGACTCCAAATATACAAACTACAGTATTTAAAAAGGTATTTGAAGCCAATTAAAAAGTACAATATCTAGAAAGTTAGGAACATTACTAACACCAAACCCCGTAAACACCACTAACAAAGTTTTAAATTAGAAAGAAAATTCAGCAATGCAAATAAACAATATTGATTTTTCCAAAACAAGGTGTAACAAACAAACAAAATTTGCAACGCGGGGTAAAAATAACTATAAAGATAGCAATACTAGGGAACTGTAGGTGTATTTTAACGGAAGTCCAAAACAAAAGACCAGATGACCATGTTAAGGCTACCAAATTAGCATAGGTACTATTGCACAGAAGTTTCAAACAAATTTGTCAATACCCATAAATAGTAATATGATAAATGTAATGATAACGTAAATCATGATTTTACTACACCCACAGATCGCTTTATTGATCTAATTAATGAAACTTATCTTTAATTGGCTATAATCGATTATTATAAGACATTAAAAGCAATAGAAATTAATAACGCTTCTGCTGCGCATGAATGGAGGCTTTTTCATGGTCTCTAGTTCAAACTACAAGCATCAAAACTTCATATTAAACGTCTAAATGTGTACAGAATTTTGTGGCATTTGTGGTTTGCATTATAGATTTATTCTTTATACTTAGCATAGCTTTACAAAATATGTATTACTTAGATAACAGCCGTAACTCCGTTGCGCCAAAGTTTGTTTATCCCGCGAAAACCTTACATTTTTCCGGAAACAAAAATATTCATGTCTTTTTCTGGGACTCAAAGTATCTCCATACCAAATTTCAGCAAATTCGGTTCAGTGGCGTTAAGTGGTAACAGACCGAGAGCCACTTTCACATCTATAATATTAGTATTAGAGTAAGTGACTTAAAAATTAGATGCAGTCTGGTATCAAGACTATCAAGATAATAAAATATAATATTTTATTTAATACTTTTTGCACAGTTGTACAATGGCGGACTTAATGCCATAGGGCATTTTCTACCAGTCAACCATTGGGTGGTAACAGAGACAAAACTAATAGTATTATCTATAATAATATAAACTAATAATAATATTTTCTAAGTGCTTTAAAATTGCCATACCTCCAATTAGACTTATCTGTGACATTAATTAAAAAGCAAGCACTAGTAAAGATTTTTGTGTATCCTAATATTTATATTAGACTGATTATATTGCAGAAAGTAATATTATAGTCATGGTCGTTAATTATTCTTGGTGGCTATTGACATAAGCGATATACAGATATAATCACTTACACAATAAAAAAATATTTAATACCAAATCTGACTAATGAGATTATACTAAGTATCTCTTTAAATAATGTCTATGACCTGCGAACCTGGTGCAAGGCTGTAAAGAGGCGAGATTATTTTATCAATAATTAGTGTCTTTAACCAATAAATTATTGTAAAGTAGATTGAGCGTATGATATCAGTCACGAGATTGAGATTAACTAATCTCTAGTTATTGACAACATAACAACGATAATCTATCCCCAAAAATCCCAAGATAACTTCAATCGTCGATTGGTATCCATAACAAAATCATGTATCGGAATTTTTAAAACTACACGTGGTCCTTCTATATTTAATTGATGAATGATGATGGAGTTCCTTAAAATGATATTGTGCCAACTTAGATTCCAAGGATGGTTACGACCATTAACGTAATATATAGAGTTAAAAAACTATAATGACACAAAAGAGAAGGAAAGCGCGAAAGTCCATTTACGCCTCTAATGCAATGATTTAAAGAATATATCGCTGTGGCTGGTAAAATACTAGCAAAATGCTTCAGGAACTAAACGTAGAAAAAAAGTTCTGCTGGAGATTCCCACAATTTTTCTAGTCAATATGACATAACGGTATCAACGCAACCGTTAAAACTAATCAATTTGTTAATCACTACCCTGTAAAACAGAAGGGGTACAAAAAGTCACTGCACATGTTGCGAGGGTGTAAACCCCTAGACAAGTGTATTTTACTGCTAATTTGTTTTTATCCGGCTAGGCGATTCTAATCTCTATTGTCATTGTGTTAGGAGCGTAGAGATTGATTCGATTCTCTGTTTGTTCACATGTTTCGTAGCGGGGGTCGCGTGGGACACAAGTTTATTTTTTTAATAAATTTAGGTCGCAATGTTGCCAACTGTTTCGTTTTATAAATATTGTTCCAAGTTTAAATTAAGACTTTGGCGGTTCTTTGATGGCTGACACAGAAATTAGTCCTTGTACGATATTCTTAATTTGGAGTTTGCACCACCTGGAGTTTAAAGTACCAACATTATAATTTTCTCTACAATCTAAGATTAAGTACATATTTTCTTAGCTATCTGATAGTAATATTTTATATGAACGTCATTAGTATATTGGTATCATATTAACGTCATACACATCTGTTCTTGTTAAAGCTTAAATAATCATGATAATATGTGAAATTTGCTTTGATAACGTATCAGCGCTATTCCTAACCTTTTTTAGGTGCAAGTGCACTGGGTGATGACAGTGATATCACTTATCATTTATCAATTATCTTATCCGTGATTATTAAGTCTAAAGTGTGTGTCTAACAAAACGTTTGAAAACGCTCTGGGGAGCCTCCCTTCCCATTTTCCCTTCAGATAAAGATCCTAAATTCTAAGGGTCTGTTTCACCACTTCCTGATAAAGTGCCGGATAGGCTATTCACGAATTTCCGGCTTATTCGGCAGTTATCAGGAAGTGGTGCAACAGGCATCTTCTTGAAATGCAAAATGCAAAAGGGTGTCCCTCAGGGATGCGTGATTGACCCTTTTCTATTTGTGTAGTACTGCTTATGCATTATAGTTAAATGCACTTTGAATAGAAAAATAATACAAAATTACTTTTACGTCATTACAAATTTTAATAGATTATTTTACCAATCGCCATTAATAAGCTTTATCTGGGCCACCTATCTAGAGCCATAAAAGAATATCAGAACGTTACATATTTCAAGTACAGCTGTTCTTTTTTCGACTTTAAATTTCGAACCTGTAAATAATAATAATTTGTCGCGTATAATTAATGCCGGCCGCATACGGACGTGCAATTAAATGTGCATCGATTAAAAAATGTCAACGCCATTTTTGGCGCACAGAAGTTACCCTTTTGTTTTTTTTTTTCATCAAAGATACAGATGTCAAACAGCCGACAGTATTATTACAGCTATAATGGGCCACATGGTTGGGCCACATCTGCTAACCACCAACACTGACGTCACCAACATGTGGCAACAGTAACACTCATTGAGCTATTATCATACTTTAGATATCTTCAATATTTTGATCTGAATCTACGGGCCTTCTAAATTTTGCTGTGAAAGTGAATCTAAAATTCGAAATATCAAACGAATAATTCTAATTAAAAAAAAAACTGCATCAAAATTGACGCGTTTAACATGGCATACTAGTTAATAATTATTAATATTATTAATTCCGATTTTCGGAATAGCTTTAGGAAACGCGATAGAAATAATGTTCGATTAAAAGATAAATTCAACTGAAATGTTAAATGGAAGTTGTTTATGAATTTTATCGAAAACTTCTTGAGCAGTAAAATACATTTTGTATTTTTAATTCTGTCACGGATTTGAAGAGAAAAGCACCATTCACCAATCCCTCTGGAGTTACGAGTGTGGATGGAAGTTTTGTATATAACGTAGTCTGTCCGCTGTTTACTCATTCCATGTTATAAAATGTTCAGTTTCAAAAAACGTTCTAAATTTTTCAAAAATAATCATCGACCTGTATATATAGATAAATTTTTCAAAAAGTCATGCATAGGAATTTTTAACACATTCAACTTCATCGTGGAATTTTCAGATGTCTTTCGATTTTCCTAGAGTGTAACCTTGTCAATTGTCATTGATACATGTAAGAAAGTTTGAGGAAAACCGAAAAATAATTTTCACAAACCAGATTCTTCAAAACTAAGTAAAAAATATTTTGTACATTACAACAATGACGTATTTTCCGCACTTTTTTATATAATGACGCAACCGGACAAACCAAAGTAGGTATAATATATCCTCCAAAGCAGTAAGTATGTTTTTTCACTTGGTAGTTGGTACGTCCAAAAGAGTTTTGTCATAAAAATGACGCATGCAGTTATGATTTATGCATGACGTAGGATAAGCTGTTATAAGGATTATTCTCGAGATTTTAACTTGATAGTATACTTAACTTTAATCCTTTAGGGTTGTTATTATTGCACTTACTTTTAAATCCTGCTGCCAGATATATTTAGCATGTCACATGTTATTAATTTTCGACTTAAAATCGATATATATATTCATAAATTATTTTTACAATTTTATTGTCATTTAAAATTCAAATTGGGTGCAAAAATTACAATAAAATCAACATTTCTATAGATGTACACAAAACAAGACAAAACCTTGTTTAGTGAAAGTTTTAAATGACAATGTTTAATTTGATAAGATTAATTAATATAATATATAATAATAGCAACTTGCCGTTGTGTTATGTAGATTTTTGTTCAAAAACAAGGTCATCATGGTGGCAAATTTCATCTTTATTGTGAAAAAAAACCCAAGCTGAACGCTGTTGTCGATTATTTCGGAAAAGAAAATAAATCAAAATTGGCAATTAAAAAAAGAACATAAAAGCAATACGGGAGCCACGTTCAACACGTGTTCAGGCGCACGTGAAGTATGTTTCAAAATATTACGACCTACCTAACCATAAACTGCCTGTTAAATGGAAAAAATCACATGCTTTTTGAATTTCGAACGATAAGCCGTTTTATATAACAACGCTCGCGTGACGGCGATATTTAGAGGCTTTAAAACTCTTCGTATTAGCTTAATTAGAAAACAAACCAAGTTAACCAAGATCTTTATTAACTTTATCATACACACTACAAAAAAATTTGGGTGAATTCCGTTAAAACTGGCAGCCATATTATGTATTTAAAAACTTTTTTTAAATATTTGTACAAAAACATTATTTAACAAAGACATTCCATAAAAGCCTAAAATTAAACGTTTAATTACAACAGATGTTGAGGCTATTGAGTAACATCTGTACGGACAATGGACATGGGAAGGTCATGTACAACACGTGTCTTGAAATTCACTTACATCTGCATTTACATCTGGACACCAGGTTTACACTATGGAACTGGATGGGATCCAAGCGATTCTTGCTTGGACAAGATATGAAAAATTAAAAAAAAAACCTAATTTATTGCATCTTCTTTCAAGAGACCCAATAGATAATCGTTTTAAAAATAACCTGAGTTGTAGAATAAAAAAAAAACATATCGGCGAGAGTTAAGATGTTACAAAAGTTGCAGAGAACACAAATGGGTGAAGCTAAATATTTCAAAACGTTGTTAAATGAAAAACGATACAAAATTATTGTTTTTACACAACTCTAAACAAGTTCAAGGCTAAGGGCGACTTTTACCAAGCGGTTAAACATGTTTAAAATTTTATTTAAGCACAAAATTCTGTTTAACTACACAAGTTGTCTTGCACCACAAGTTAAACATGATTACTGATCTGTCAAATTTAAATAGCCAAATTTCGCTGTTTAAGCTGCTAAACGTATTTAACAGTTGAATTTGAGGTTAGATATTTTTTGGTCGAGAATAATTTTCGAAGAATTTATGTGTGAAAAGAATATTAATGAGTTTATTTGAGTTTCTTTTTGATGATATTGATGATGACGACGAAGAAATTATTGTCAACTAGGTATATGAACATAACTTGAGACGTCAGGGTTATTGAGGCAAGATCAAATTTGTTTGAAACTCTGACGCAGAAAAAGTTCTTTCGAAGATTTCGCCAAAAAGACGACGATGATTTTGCTATCTAGATTATTGTTTAAAACGGAAAAGTTACGGGGGCCACTTTTTATATCACTCATAATTATTTGTCGATTACTCTATTAACAGAACACCTGCACGAGTTTGTACAACAACCTAAAGTATGTGAAACAAAACAACATGACGTGTACAACAATACAAACATCTCAAATCTCAAACAAACCCTTGCGCGGGCGGCTGCCGGCCACAGACTACTAAGGGATACTACCTGCGGGCCGCGTCTGACCCATTGATAGAAAACTCGTTTTACGCAAAAAAACAAACCGAATTTCGTCAAACAACCGTGAAATACCATTATTTGTAACGATACTGCTCAAATCGTGAAATGGAACGCACAAGACATAATGCAGCAACACTCCAAAATGCGTTTAGTTAATTTCAAACTTCAACATCGTGGTGCAAGACAAACTTAAACAAGTTTAAATTAAGCGTGTTTACAAATGAAAACATATTTAACTAAATGCGTTTTAACTTATTTTAAATAAGGTTTGGTGAAAGCCGCCCTAAAAGTCAAATAAGAATTTTGCTTAAATGCATAACAAAGGGGTGACGTTCTTCGAATAGGACAAAGGGAGGAAGAAGTCAAAAAAGCTTCCGTCGCAGACAAAAAAAAAAACGTAGGAAAAAGATAACTCACAAGTGCAAAAGGATTTGATTCACATCCTACATTTAATAAAAGTATCATCTGGCAAGTGAAATCTAAAAAAGTTAGGAAGTAAGATTCGCTGGTTCAGTTAAAAGAAAATAAGACTTCTTACAGGATCTAGATAGAAAGTTAGAAACATCTGTTTGAGTAGGGTTTAATAATGATAATGATAATTTTACACATCACCCGTGAAATATTGTTTAACTCTTCAACTCTCAAGCGGCCACATACGGCCGCGAGGACAACAGATTTCCAAGAATCTGCAGTTGAAGAAACAAATATTATATTGCTGAAAATAGAATTTACTCTAATGATATTAGAAACGCAAATTTCTTTTAAGTTAAAAATAATAATGTCAATTTATAATAATTAATAATATGAGGAGTGTCAATTAAAACATCAAATAAGTGCAGAGATACAATGCATAAAATGACCACTAATATTATGTTTACTCTGAAATGACTTTGTCATTTTTTATAAACGGTCTAATAACAAACATCTGTACAAGGCCAGGCTAAAAGGTTCGTAATTTAAACGAACCGTAAAAAGACCTGCTCCCACAGCCTTGCTAGGTCGTTCAGTTCGCGCTTGGCTGATTCGTAATTTTGACCCCAGCTAGTGTTACCAGTCAACTTTTCATTATGAAAGTTTAACGGTTGGGTGTTTTTTAACCGACATATTATTTTAACTAACGAAAATAAGATTTTAATTAAATAGTTGATATAAAATTTTAATAATACAGAAAATTAATTTTCATATTATTTATACAATAAACAAAATTTGGTAACACATTTTTTGACAGTCATCGTGATATAAGTTGACATTTTGTAAACTTGGCCTCTTTCGAAGATTTCATAAATCAGCTTATTAATATTATTATGGCAAATTCGTCACGCTTTTTCCGTCTACAGTCTACACTATGGCCTTCTCCTGGCCTTCTTACCGTTCTCTATTTTGATTTGCTCCATAAATTCAAATTCCGAACGAATACAGACATTTGCATAATTCACCGACACCGAAAGAATTCGTATAATTGGCTAATGATAAATTATTATCCTTTTAAATGGCGCTAAAAACTAGTCCGATGTAGGAGCCATATCCGGGAAACAACAAATTTATATTATATACATAATATATTTTATATCTTGCTAAATATGGCGCAAGAGACGCTTTAGCATTCTAATATTATAAGTTTATCTTTTATTGTATTGTGAGCAACATAATTATCTATAATACCATAATTCACAGACATTAAACACATTATATTCACTTTTAAATTGTTTGTTAGAAGCTCACTAACCTAACCTAACTCTGCCTCTTGAATTCCATAGAGATACATTTTCTAGAATTAATTTACATGACGTTATAAATTAAAAGAGTGTTTAATTATGTAAAATACTTCAAACACTTGACTAATTACCATAAACACCAATTATACTTTTTAAACGAGATAAAACAAAGACCAACGTAGCAGAAACTATTGCAGATCGATATAAAAATCGCGATCAAAGACAATTACAGACAACCAGATGTGTAGGCCATCTGGCTCCAACTTAGCCGCATGCGAAATTAACTTTTTATATGTGATTTATTTTATCGCGGTGTTGCCAGAACAAGGTCATTCTTTATGTCATTTGGAGCCAAATTGTCATTACTGTCTCCGGGTTTTGCCCGGACTGTTTCTAAGAAGTGTTTAGCTTGTTCTGACCTTATTTGGCTATGACGATGTAACAAAAATATTTTTATCATCCGTAAAATATTTTAATTCTGTTCTTCTATATGGTCTTTAATATTTGTTTTAGTCAACAACATTTTCTGGAATGTCTACCTGAATTAGCATTTCCTCTTCAGCATGATCATTCATCACTAACGAATTATCATACGCTTGCGTCCGGTCAAAGTATATCTTCAAGACGTATAATAATCAACCCTAAAAACCAGATGTCAGATGTTTTGAAAATTCTGTTTTGAACGTAGTTTCCAAATTCAAAATCCTAGAAAACAATCGAATTCCCGAACCGAATCATTATCAAATTGCTCATGTATAATTTTCCAATTTGTTTCCGAAAAAACACAATCCCGAACTTAGGTTTTATTCAAAACGAGGCTGTTAGATATGGATAACAAATGGTTCCTGACAAAGTGTCACAGAGATGCAATATTTCTCTTTCAACCAGGTGGTTTTATCCATTATACATCGTATTAGATATGAGCACAAAAACCCTGGCAGAAATTCAGCATTAGTTTTTTATGGTCTGGATCAACAGTTGCGAGGTCAAGACGGTGAAATGTCACTTCTTTTAGTTTGTTTATTTGAAACGATGATAATTAGAAATAATTTATCCGCTGTTATTTTTATAACACGACATTTGAAAATACATCAGAAACGTTGTCGAAACAGCTACAAAGCTGAACTGTCAAAAATGCAACTGAAAGACAGTAGCTAATTTTGCTGTCGGCCAGATGGCTCTTCTCTATACGTAAAATGTGTCTGCATACTGGAACAATACGTTATTTTGACTCCGTGCAGCAGTCATCACGGACGGCAGACAGTTTTAACAATGGTTGTCGTATTTATAAATACACGAGCATTATTGAAGAGTCAAGTGCGCTTTGGAATATTGATTTACACTCATTACAAGCCACCTCAAATAATAATTCTGATTGTTTAAAGAAAAGCAGATGGATAAATACTTTTTGGTAGACGGCATTTTTATAGTCACCTCTAGCACAGTTATAATATTGGACATAATAAGCTAGTGTTTGCGTAATTTCTGCTGCTAAAACATCATCGGTAGCAACGCTAAAAGCTACCAACGACCAACGACAACCAATAAAGCGACAACACGGAACAGCAGGTTTAAACTTAAGAAAAGTCAATCATTGTGACTTCCTGGCACGATCGATAGAAGAATAATAATAAAATTCAATCCATATAAGAAAACGTTATTTATTAGTTACATAAAGTAGAGGCGACCGCATGGCGCCGCGGTGTCGCCTGCGCGGCGCGCGCCGTATACGTGACTAATCGGCCGATCCCGGACTCCGGGGTATCTCGGGATTTTCGCACTGTCAACCCTCATAGGGGATAAAAACCATTGTCTACTCGCTATTCAATTGTTCCGGTAATGATTTTGGCGCCACTTTCTCTATTTGACATTTCGTGCGTTGCCATTCTTTTTTATTACTGTCAAATTTCGAAATTCAAATGTGACAGTTTTGTGACAAACTGTAATTTTTTCGAACTCTAGATTCTATATTTTCAGCATCATTTTTTATGAATTTAGAAGATGCGTAAGTGCGACCGCACACCTGAGACACGACTGTAGTTAGACAGACTATCGCATAGCAAAATGCACTAGATGCGCACATCTGAGACAAGACGTCTAATAGACAAAGTTGACTAATGCGAGTCGCGACAAGTCTGACTAACGACTGTCGGCTTCCCTTTGAAATGTATGCAAGCGCGCACATCTACGACAAAACTGTCTAACCACAATAGACATAACTACCAGTAGTTCAACTGCAAAGCAAAGAGACCGACGGGACAGGTTTCAATATATTATATCAAATTCGTCGGGTTTCACTATCATAATTAATTTTTAAATACTTCTAGATTTCAAAATTAGATTCTGACAATTTTAATCACATCTGTCAAAACATAAACAATAATACGACCAAAAAGAGGAACTCGACCAGCGATCCAAGTACTATACTATACTATCTTTCCCGTCGAGTCTTTCCCGTTTATTTTTGAAGTTATTTTTATCCAAATGAGAACTTTTCTATCTATATCTATAAAATATAAAATATTTCAGAACTGCTCGCAATTTCGGTAAGTATTACGTAATACAATATTTTTTGTGTTTTTTAACAAACTTAAAAAAAGATTTCACGTCAATGCTAGTCGTTCAGAAGCCGGTATAGCTTTGCGAAAATGAGTGTATGATGTGATACTTAAGTAATGTAAGGTTGCAACAATTTCAACAAATTATCAAAGGTAGACACATCCATTCGAAAGTACTTGAAAAACTTTCGGGGATAAAGCCTTAGTTGATCAAACAATAAATAGAACTTTCCTTTTAACAATCTTTCACTGTATATGGGGTGTACCCAATATTTCCGTTGTCTGCGCCGTTTTGTACGCATTACTAGGATGTTTATCACAGCAGCTTCGGTGAACTCCATTCTGCTACTGAATGAATATACAATTGTATGCATTGCGTCATCGTAGTCAAGACAGTCTTGACTTAGGTGTGCGCCACATGATAGACACAACTGTCTTTAGACTGTAGTTAGACTGACTTGTCTAATGTGAAACAAGATTGTCTAACTTCAGTCGTGTCTCAGATGTGCGCTCTCTCTTAAGTTGTTCTAATTCAACTTCCATTTTCAAATCCTATATTTTCTTTCAATCGCAAGACCTCGGAATCTAATGAAATGCAATTCCCTGCAATCTAGATCTTAACTGTTCAATTAATTTACATCTGTTATATCGACGCCATTTAAATTAACCTTATTTGAATGTTCAGCGGACGGCGCCATCGGTAATGCGCCGGTGAAAGTCTAACCTCCTCACGACTTCTCATACATTAGCCGGACCGTGCGAATATCTAGCTGACATTATTTTTTTAAACCTCATCATATTCTCATCATGCCACAGATACTAACACCTTAATCGGAGGTATCATCGTAACTATAGGTCTACCAGAATCTGGTTTATTTTTACCCGACTGCCAGGAGGGTTATTATATTATTATTCAGAGCAATTTTTGACAGCAGATTTTCCAAAATATCCTTGATCGTTGAATAAATTTTTATATTTGCATGTTTATCACACAGAATCAGCCGCTATAACACGAAAAAAGGATCAAAATGTTTTATTCCAATTACCCCGGTATTGCTAGAGTCAATTCATTTTCTCACTTTTTGCCATCAGATTCTGGTAGACCTACATTATTATCATAAGTTGGATAGTTTTTTGTTTGTCTTCAGTAACTATTCGATTTTGAATAAAGGGCGGGTTGCGCGGCTACCAATATTTTGTTTTTAGGATACTGTGTATCTTCAAAAGTACTAGTCTGATATATTTTATGCGTTTTTCAGAAATGTGTTTATTGTTATCATCAAGGACGTTGAGTTATCATGTTATGCTTGGATTGTGGATAACTCATAAGCTTTCTTCTGTGTTTGGCTATAACTTTTGCGTATTCATTTTTCTAAATAATGCTAAAATACTTTTGACAAGAGACATGAAAGACAAATCCGATTAAATTATTTATCTTTATTAGGTGTCTGGTACCGATTAATTTTATCTGTTTGATCGATTTCTAGAGGTAGAGACGTAAGTTTTATGTTTGAAATATATTAATATGTATTAAGTATTTTTTTTATTAGGTAAGTACTTAATAGAAACTCCTCAGTGACTTGCATATTATTTACGTTACCTATAATATCTGTAATCTTATCTTTATATAACTGTGTGTTATGAGTCTAAAAGTCCATACTTAACTCATTAAAGCAATAAGTTCAAAAAACTATGTCTTATAAGAACTTCAAATTAATTGGTCAACTCTTAGTTATAGATCATATTCTTAAATCAGTAAGATCGAGGGTGAAATTATTTTCCTAATTGTATTTTTGTCTTTCTAAGGAATCACCTGTCTTCTAATTTTCAGCGTTCAGCGACCAAACTATTAGTTTAACTTATTCACTATCACTGTCCACCGCACCAGCAAGCCTTTTAAAACATCTAAGGAGCAAAAGACTAGTATCCAGATTCAAATAAAAAAAAAAACTGAGCGCGCATTTAAAAAACGAATAGAACTTTTTTCTAAAGGCGCGTTTTGTTTCTGTGAAATTTGGCGCCAGATTGATATCAAAGCTTTCGAGACTCGTTATCTAGTGGTAAGATCGACACCATTCAGGACGGCGCCTTTGAATATCACAGGGGTTATCACAAAATGGACTCTCCCACCTGGTGTTAAAGCTGGAAATAGATGGGCGTGGTAAAATTTAAGGTTCTCTTTGTTTTAACACGTCAACGTGATAGTAATGAGCAAAGGTTTCGCCCTTAGCGCCGTTTATTATCATTGGAGTTGCAGCGAATGTGATCCTTATTGAATTGATATAAAGATCATGTTGAGGGTAAAATACATTTGAACAATCAGCATGGACTATGGAGCACCACACAATATATCACTAGACCTGCTCCATTTCAAACTATTAATCTTGTTGAATTTTATTAATTCTTTTTAAAAGTTATTGTCTGCTAAGATGTGGGGTTCTGAGGTTATGATTTTGGCTGTCCTTGTTTAAATAACATGCTATCTTGACTTGCTTTTATTCTATAGAAGAGAGAGTAGGATAATATTTTACTGCAGATTTGTCAATAAGACAATTACGCAAGATAACCAAATCTTTCTCACTTTACGTAGAGTCGACTTCAGTGATCAGTCCCTTTACTCTAAGAAATTCTATTATATTATTTACTCTTGGTTGTGCTTTTGTTAAAATATCAGCTGAGCTTTACAACTCATTTTAACCGCTTGTAGATCAATATTTTCCTATAAACGGATATTACAAAGAAATTCCACAATAATGCACATTAATTAATGCTTCAAAGTTCAATCAAATGTAGGCGGCGAACTATCATAGAAAAAACACCTGTGGAGTGTGAGAACCGACTTAGTTTTATAACTAACGTCAACATAAACCTTATTATTATAACTATAAGGTTTACGTGAGAGCGTATTGCATTTTAAATTACTGCCAACACTATAACCGATCGTTTAATGAACCTTAACACCGTTGACATAAGGTTGCTTATTACTCTGCTTTAAATACTGTGGCTACCAACTCTCTTGCTGCCGGTGGTCAAACCATGGACTTTATTACTATAGCAGTAAGGTTGATTATTGTCGTGTAGGTTCATTACTAGGGTTGTCTAATTGGAACGCCTTTGCGGCGCCTCAGAGCCATAAAGTAATTCCGGTAGCAGATTTATATAACTTTAAACGCCCGATTTCGCCTGTCTTTGTAATGAAAAACGGAAATTGAGCATAAAATCTCTATGAATTGTTTAATTTTTATAGCTTATAATATGGAAGTATCAAGTAAGCATTTTTGATTGGGTACCAAAATATATTTGTAGAGTTTCTTACTCTCCCTCTCTGTGCTCTTTTTTTTAAGGTATCTGAGTTCCTTACTCTATCTCACTCATTTTATTGTGTCAATCTGTCATCATAGAAGAGGAAATTGTTAATCGAGAGAGAGAGGGAGAGACTTTAAAAGAGGTAATAGTTCAAGAAGAAAATGATACTGGCGAATTATCAAATTTGATTCATGGCAACACAAAAACATAAAAAATCAAATTTCTCGAGATAGTATAAATTTTGTTTGTTATAAAGTATTTGAACATAAATTAAGTTGGGGAAAACCAGTAAACTAAAGCAATCTGTACGATTTGGAATGCGGACGGGCGCGATGTAAAAATAAATTGATAAATACAACCATATGGGTAAACCTGTTCTGGAACTCGCTTTCAAGATCTACACACTATAAAATAAAAATCACTAAAGGCGAAAACGTCGGTTTTATGTGAAAAATATTAATATCTTCGTGGTGTTCTTGGCCTAACAATAATGTAGATATAGCATATTGTTTTACATTCTGAGAAGAAACATAATATGAGTCTCGTGTATGCCAGGGTTGCCAGATACAAAACCTGTTTTATACAAATACGGATGTGATTTGTTCGCGAGTTTTCTCGCTGGTGGCAGCCCTGGGCGTGACATCACGCGGCTAGGCGCCGGCGCTTGTCCGACAATATATAAATTATTATACTGTGAAATAAAAAGCTTTAGAATTTATGATAATGAAAATTATGAAATTGGCATTTGGCTTAAATATTTTAGGTCTGTGGACAGTATCCCGCAGCTTCCGAAAAATATTTTACTTACCTACGTGTTTTTTTTATTACTAATATTGATTCTTCTAATTCATTGATTTCTGCGTGAACTAAGTATAAATATTTCATATTTCATTAATGAATTTGGCTCCGGCTGGCGGCTAACATAATTTAATAGAGATATTGATTGAATAATAGTATTATATTAAGTAATATATCACGTAATCTATACATATAATAAAACTGTAGAAATGAAAATTCTGTACAACTACTGAACCGATTAGAATGCGGTTTTTGCAGATATATTGGTCTTCTTCCAACTTAACATCTGGTGTATAAAAAAAATTCCCCCCACCCCTCTAAGGGGGCAAAAGAGGGGGTCAGATTTTGTATCAAACTTTTTTCTTTAACACGAAAACTACTGATCCGATTTGCATACGGTTTTCGCAGATATATTTGTCTTCTTCCAACTCAACATCTGGTGTATAAAGTTTTTCCCCCCACCCCTCTAAGGGACAAAAGAGGGGGTAAGAGGTTGTATCAACTGATGAAGTAGAAATACTTTAAATGGCAAAACAACGTTTGCCGGGACATCTAGTATGATGATAAATTAATGAATAGTAATAAGATGATACATTATATTATATTAATGAAATAGTCCAGGAGCAAAATATGTATATATTATTGTATACTTAATATTATTATAGGTCTACCAGAATCTGATGGCAAAAAGTGAGAAAATAAATTGACTCTAGCAATGCCAGGGTAATAGGAATAAAACATTTTCATCCTTTTTCTTCCTTTAGCGGCTTATTTTGTGTGTGGAATATGCAAATATAAAAATTTATCCAATGATCAAGGATATTTTTTGAAAATCTGCTGTCAAAAATTGCCATCAGATTCTGGTAGACCTATAATTATATTAAAAATTACCTCCTATTTTTTTTTTTTTTTTTAATTATTTGGCACTGACACCGGGGTGTACTTTGCCATAAACAAAGGGAATAGGCGGTGGAAAAACAAAGTAAGTACGGAATTTAGGATTTTGGATCTAGTTAGAAAGTTTCATAAGATATATAGATTTAAATATTAATTAAATTGTGACGTAAATATTGAGATAAAAAATAATAAACTAATTTATTACATGAATTTAATAATATTGGAACAGAAGTAGGAAAGGGTATAGATATAGAGGAGAGGTTATCATATAGACAGGAGTGATCATACAGAGGACAGGAAAGAATAATATGATTTAAATCACCAACTTCCAAACCGCAATCGCAAGCATCATCGTTGCGAATCCGAATTCTTTTCAAATGCGCCGGTGTGATGACATGTCCCAACCTCATTCTAATTATAGATGAAGTTGTACTTTTTGATAACTTTATTTTGAAGAACCAAGGCTTAAACTGAATCTCAGGTTGTATAAACTTATAATGAACACCTTTTCTTTGACTACTTACTGCCCAGTCCTTACTCCAATCCTGTTGGAGAAAGTTCTTGGCAAGAGACGGCAAGTCGTGACAATAATTTACGTACGGAAACACATCTCCACATGAAACCGCATCTTTGGCCAGTCTATCTGCTTCCTCGTTTCCAAGAATGCCGCAATGACTTGGAATCCAAACAAATGTAACAGACAAATTACTGACAATACATCTGTGCAAAAGGTTTCTGATTTGTATGATTATGGGAAAACATTTTGATCTAAACGTAAATCTATTCAATGCTTGCAGGGCGCTCAAAGAGTCAGTAAAAATTACGGTATTTTTAAGCTTTGCTAGTAAGATGTAGTCAACTGCTTTAAAAAGACCAAAGCATTCACCAGTAAATACCGAAGTTTGTGGAGGAAATTTTACTTTTTGGACTATATTGTATTGGAGATGGTAAATACCTACTCCAACACAATTATTATTATTATCTACTGACATTTTAGAGGCATCCGTGTAGATGTGATGCCAACCTTGCCAATTATTCGTTGTTAGATAATTGAAAAAAGGCTTTGCATAATATTTATCAGATTTTTTAATACCTATGTCATAGCGGATATCAGGTTCTAAAACAAGAGATTCAAAGGATGAGTTAAAAAGCGGAAAAACAGGTAATCTATGTGTAGGGGCATCAAGCGACAAATATCGGATATAACTATTAACTAAGCAAGGGCGAGATTTGTGCAACCAAAATTGATTATTATTTATTAAGTTTAACAGTTTTTTTAATTTCGGAATAAGGGGATGGTTTGAAAATTGCAAACAGCGAATAAAAAACTTGTCGGCCAGATATTGCCGCCTCAGATAGAGTGGTGGTTCGCCGCATTCTACCTGCAATGCATTTATTGGCGATGATGCCATGGCTCCACAAATTATCCTCATAGCTTTTGCCTGTATCTTATCCAACTGTTTAAAACCAGCTACATTACAAGGTTCTAATAGGAACGTACCATAGTCTAAAACACTTCTTATTAAAGCATTATAAAGCAGTTTTAGGTTAAACGGGTGAGATCCCCACCACACTCCTGATAAACATCTTATAATGTTTAACGTCCGTTCACACTTCGACGCAATATACTCGTTATGCGCATTACCATTAAGTTTCGAATCTAAAATTACGCCTAAAAATTTGGCCTCATTGTCAACTGGAATTCGTAATCCATTATATTTTACCACCACTGGAGGAGGCAAGCGCATACGGGTAAAAAGAACAGCCGAACTTTTATTAACAGAAAGATCTAATCCATTAGCATCTAACCAAACCTTTAGACGCGCTAGGGCTCGCGATAGTCTAAAGGAGGCTCTTTCAATAGAATGATCTATTACATAAATTGCTAAATCGTCGGCGTATTGCAAAAGATACAATTCTGCATCATCTATGTTCTCTATGTTCTCTGTCTCATCTACTATACTAAATGATTCCAAATCTGAAGTCACGCCAATTACTACATCCTCTATATCTGACGAATAAATATTATACAAAGGTGGACTTATTACGGAGCCTTGGGGCAGCCCTTTATCAACAACCCGCACTTCCGTCGAAGTTTCATCTTGCAAAGGCAGAGCAATAAATCTTTCCAATAATACGTTTATAATGAAATTAATTAAAATTACCGGAACACCTAATAAATGTAACTTTCTTTTGAGTATATCTATCCTTACATTATCATATGCTGCGTTTATATCTAAAAAAGCTGCTAAAACTGATTTATTTTCAGTAAAAGCAATGCGGACATCTGTTGTAAAAAGAGCTATATTGTCTATTGTACCTTTTCCTTTTCGGAATCCATATTGACTTTTGGCTAGAAGGTTATGTTTTTCAATATACCATTCCAAACGATTCTTTACGAGATGCTCTGCAATCTTTAATAACACTGATGAAAGAACTATGGGACGATAGGAGGAAGCAGAAGAAGGAGGTTTACCCGGTTTTAGAATGGGAATAACTTTCTGTGTTTTCCATGAATTTGGAATATTGCCCGATATTAACATTGAATTAACCAACTCCAAATAGTAAGTTAAAACTTCATCTGAAGCATGTTTAAAAAAAGAGTATGGAATTCCATCAATGCCCGGAGCCGAGTCGTTTAAGTTTGCGACAACTCCTTTTAACTCTTGAAGGGTAAAAAGCGAGTTAAGTTCTTTAAGGCTAACTTCACCTAAAGGAGATGGACGGAGAAATGACACAGAAGGAGGTGCTAATCTCTTTAAAAAATCGTTGGCTAAAGAATCTGGCATAGGATGAAAAGGAGGTTTATATGCAGACCTATACCTTCTAATATTATTCCAAACTATGGAAGCATGAGTGTCCGGACTAATAGATTCACAAAACTTTTTCCAGCTTGCAGACTTCTTTTTCTTAAATAATTTTTTTGCATCGTTAACAGACTTACAATAAATATCGTAGTTTTCAAAGGTAGAATTATTATTATATTCTCTTTCAGCCTGTTTTCTTTTATTTATTGCGACTGAACAGTCATTGTCCCACCAAGGAGGTGATGGAATGTAATGTTTAGGTGTTTTCTTAATAGGAAGAGTTTCATCTGCTGATTCAATCAAGGCCGATGCTAGAGCATCAGCACAAACAGATTCATTACCTGGAGATATACTAGGAAGATGTGATAGTTTATTTTCTAGTGCATGATAAAACTTTTCCCATTCTGCATTTTTTAAGTTATATTTTAATGATGATGAAATAGAAGAATGATTTTGCTTTTTATTTTTACAGGGGAGAGACAGGAGAATAGGGAAGTGATCACTACCATGACTAGATGATAGAACTGACCAGTGTAAAAGAGAAGATATATTTGAAGTACAAATAGACAAATCAGGGGCACTATAACCCTCATTAGGTGCAGTTTGCCGTGTTGGAAACCCTGTGTTTAGAATACATAACTTATGGTAATCTAATAAATCTAATACTTCAAAACCCCACTGATTGTTATTACTACTACCCCAAGACAAATGTTGGGCATTAAAATCCCCAAGTATTACAAAAGGTTTTGGCAAAAGGTTAATTATATTCTTAATTTCTAAAAATATTGAATAGGATGGATGTGGAATGTACAATGAGACAAAACAGATGTTATTTACAGATGCTGCTATTATAGAAATATTTGGATTATGTGATGGAAGTGAAATATGTACAAATGTATGACGATGATTGATGAGTAAGGCAGCACCGCCATACCCATCAGATCTATCCTCTCTTAAACAAGCATAGCCAGGAATCTTAAAAAGAGATTCTGGCTTAAGCCATGTTTCTTGGAGAGCAAAGACAAGAGGGTGATGTTTGTTTATTAAATAAATGATTTCATTTTTTTTGCTGACTGCACTGCGACAATTCCACTGGATCAGATAATCCATTGTGGGAGTTAGTTAGAGGTGTGTTACTTACTGAGGCTACGTTGGACGGTGAAACTGATGACGGTAGAATATTGGATTGAGTTAGATAATTAATTATAGCTGTAATTAATTCGGGCACTGAAATATTACAGTCACCATTAGTAGGCAAAGCAGTGCCATTTGGACCCGAAGGGGGATTGTAATCTTTAATTAAGTTTAAATGAGCAGTTTTATCATACCCGCCTACTGACTTTGGTGGTGTTCTGGGTTGTCGGAAGACTGTTTTTTTATATGACTCTGTGGTTGTCCTCTTTGCAGAATTTTTGATGACTGATGAGAAATTTTGTTTTTGTGAGTCTATAAAAGAAGAGGATGGACTAGAAGAGGTTAAAACTGTAGAGTATAGTTTAGAAATAGGAGGGTGGAGTTTTGATGCTTCGGCATAGGACAAGTTTTTGTGAGCCATGGACTCTTTAATTAATTTTTGTCGTTGGAACTCAGGGCAATTCTTACTTGTGGCTATATGGGAAGCTTGGCACAGACAACAGAAAACAGAATCTTCATCTACAGAACATTTCTCACCAGAATGACCCTGACCACAACGGAAACATCTGGGAGTTGATCTGCACTGTGACTTCACATGCCCATACCTGCAGCAATTATAACACTGTATGGTAGGATAAATGTACAAGTCAACAGGCAAGGAGTTGTAGCACATAAAAATTCTTTTAGGTAATACTTGGCCGTCAAACGTAAAAACAACTGACTCTGTATTTACAAACTGTACAGTATTATTTACAGTGTTTTTTTTCTTTAAGCGCCTTACTTTCAAAATGTCCCCACAACCATACGGTAAAGTAATATTGGCCAAAATGTCTTCATCAGACCAGTCGGCTGGAATACCTCTAACCAAGCCAACACGACAAACTTGAAAAGATGGAAGAAAAACTTTGTAGTTGTTCTGTTTTAGATTCTCATTAGTAATAAAATTATTTGCATCAGAAAATACAGAGAAAGATAATGACAATCTATTCCTGCCAATTCTCTTAAGGCTACCGTTTTCTATATTCTTAATATTATGATTTTTAAGGAAGCGACCAAATTCAACGGGATGTAAAGTGCAGTTTCCATTAGGAGATGATATTTCTTTTTGTACATGTACTACATAAGGTGTAGAGTCAGTGTCAGTGTACAGCAAACGACTAACACGAGGATTCACCAAGCCCTGATGTTTCTCCATGATACTAGCTGTATGTGCTTCCTGGATATTATTCAGGCTTTCTTTATTTTCCGTATCACTCAAGCACATACAGTTGATATCAGGTTTTGATTTGTCGGGATTTTTCTTAATCTTTTTATTGCATTTTCTGCATACTCGCCTAGAAGCTGCAGGGCGTTTGCGGTTTGTAGATTTATTATTAACGGACGAATCTGTGTCCATACTTGAGTCATTTACATTTTCGGAAGTACGTATAGTAATAAATTGGCCAACAGGGGGGCCTTCCAGCCCCCCTGGGTCCTCATCCATATTTACACAATAATATACAAGAAACTTACCAAATAGTATGCACAAATAAAATAAAAACTAAAAGAAACTAAAAATAAGATAAAAAGAAAACTAACTAACGAAGATATTAACAATAATTAAAACAAAAATTAAAAATTTCCAGAAAACACGACCGCCCTTTTCGAAGATTCCCGCGCTTTTTTCTACCTCCTATTTCTACGACATGATACTGTCACGTTTTAACACCTTAATTTTACAAGTTTATAGCGATTAATTCCTTTGCTGGCCATGCTCTATATAAAAAAAAAAAAAAAAAAAAAAAAAAAAAAAAAAAAAAAAAAAACCGTCAACTTTTTGATTTCTTTAAGTTATCTCAAATTATAATTCTATATTCAAATGTCGGTGCATTAGTAGGCGATACAGGTAGCCTATATCCGCAGTCATAGTTTGCCGGTTGTAGGATGACTAATGATTAATGAATAACTTATAAGTTAAAACCTAGAACGTCTTAGATCCTTAATGCGACCGTTAATCACTATGTTTAGCAATACCTACACGTCATTAAATAAAAATAAAAAATATTTAAAAGATGTAAAAAAATATGTAAATTACATTCAATTTCGTATCTGTGATAAAATACAAGATTTGAAAATAGAGCACAGATATGGATATTGCACCAATAAAATACTTTTTATAATAATTTTTAATATGTACATTTTAAATAAATATCACGCTTAAAATTCATTAGTAGGTAACTCAACTCTGTAAATCTTACGCTAGGTAATGCAAAGTTTTATATTTTCTATATTTTTTAACCGACTTCAAAAAAAAGGAGGTTATCAATTCGACGCGTATGTATGTAATATTTCCAGAACTGCCCAGCTTTTGTATAATATTATGTTAATCTATAACAGCTTCTGAACAAATTAATGTGCCAAATTTCAAAAGCGTATGTATGTTTTTATGTTTGTGCACGCATATCTCCGGAATTACAAGTCCGATTTAAGTGATTCTTTTTTTGTTATACTAGGTATTGTTCAATTAGGGAACAGTGCAAGTTTCATCAGAATCGGTTCAGTAGTTTTGGAGTTTTAATTCTCAATTACGTACAATTTTGAAGTCGGTTTTATCTTTTTAAAATACAGTTATTGAATAATTTGCTTCTATTATGTCGCTATAACTGGCTAGGCAAAGGGTTTATTTGTTTAACTACTGGTTACAAGATTATAACCATTTAAAATTTTACCCACCGTATAAAGAGTTCGACGACTTTAGAAAGCGCTTCATACCAAAATACTTTTTATTGCTGAATTTTATAGATTTTTTATAACAACTCTAAATATAGTGTTTTATATGTGTAACACTAATAGCTAATCTGTGCTAATCGCCGATACATTTAAATGCAAATTGCAAAATCATTCAGTGATTTCGCAAAAATACATAAATTATTTTTTGTGAGGCGTGACTGACGCCCACAGCCATAAGCTCCGCCTTAAATTCATCATCATGAGCTATGACTACTTTTCTATTATACACTTGACACATACTTTTTAGCTACTGAGTAACTTGATCCCTTTTTGCCATGTTCCAAATTATTATCTTTTGTCACTTACGAGTTACGACTTACGACCTTAACTAATTTCTTTCTTTCGTCTATTTCAGATCGCATTTTGGAACGCGACGCGGGTTTCGTGTCTGGGGGTGACGATGACGATTCCTGCTCGGGTCCAGCCCACTCCGATGACTCCGGAGTCAGGCTGGTGGAAAACGAGCCCCGGATAAAGAGGGACCGGTCACCCACTCTCCAGCCGCCAAAGAAGAGAATCCGTCTCGGATCCAGGGAGGATCTAGCCAGCCCAGAATCAGACAGTCCCTTCCGACCTTGGTCCTTCGCTGAGGAACCGCAGCGGGAACCTCTATCTTTAGTCAAGAAAGTTAACGAAACTAGCATACTAAGGCAGCGACGGAGGCCGTTAGAACCACCACCTCCGCCAGTTCCCATCATCAATCCCGAGCCGAGGCCTGGACCTCCGAGGGTACCTCCGCATCCAGGAGTCGTAGAACCCTTCCCGGAGAAACCTAAGCCAAGAGAACAGAGGAATTACAAGAACATGACGAGAGAAAGAAGAATTGAAGCGAACGCGAGGGAAAGGACGCGAGTCCACACGATCAGCGCCGCCTTCGATACGTTAAGGCGATCCATACCCGCGTATAGCCACAACCAAAAACTATCGAAGCTATCCGTCCTTCGAATAGCATGCGCATACATTGCTGCATTATCAGCGGCCGTAGATCCAAGCGAGGACCTATCCGAGGCAGTGGAAAAGGTAACGCAGACGATACACACAGAAGGAAAGTTAAGAAAGAAGAAAGACGATCCCTAGCCGTCCTATTGAGCCTAGATAACGTTAGTACAAAAACGACAATAATTGTGAACCGTCGATTTTAAAATTTGAATCTCCAATCTGGTGGAACCAGACTTTTTAAAATATTTACATTCAGTGAAAAAACCGTCAAGTGATTAAAAATAATATAAATATTAAATTCCATTTTTGTCCTTTTGTGCTACAAATAGCTATAGCTAAAGATCTTTTAAAAGATGAATATTGAATACTCTAGTAAGCACCTAAACAGGGTACCTACATACTCTTAAAGTTACCTTACATCACTTGACGGATTTCTTGCTAGAAGCTTCTAGTTTCAGTCTAAAAATTAATAGATACAAGTGCAAGATATAACTGCTGTATCTTAATTTTTTAATCACCTGACTAAGGATTTCTTGTGCCTTCAAATTTTGCCACATCCCCAGTAATAGGAAGCTTCGCCTTAACTGAATGTATTTTGGCTTTAATTGTATTTATAGGTTGTCCTATAAAATATTTATATTTATTATAACTCGAGTCAGTAATTTTAAGACAGAAATGTATATTTTATGCGATAGTTGTATGTGTAAATACTGTAAATATTAGATAGAAGTTGTAAATAGGTAATGGATAAGAAGGTTATAAGGCACTTTTGTCGTTACGGGTGTAAAGAAATATGACAATAACTTTTAGCATTTGTAACAACGAAATAGAAATATTGTGCAAATAAGTTTTTGAAATTGTAATAAAAAGACAATAATGTCGTTAGTATATATAAACAGTTGAGCAAAATAATATAATGTATCTAGGGGATATTAAAAATTAATCTTTTCAGTAAAAAATTCGTTAATAGTAAATATTATGTATTTTGGTATAAATTGAGCAATAACAAAAATGCCTTATGATGTAATGTGATAAAAATTATTCTGTATGATAGAGCCGCATAAGTATAATATTTTGCCAGTGTCTAAAACAAAATGTATTGGAAATGTTTACCGTCAAAACTTTTAGATTTTCATCCTAGTTCAAATCTTTATTATTTGGTTTTCGAACATCGTAATCTATGCTAGCATTTTAAAAGATTATTAGTAATTACACTTATGAAATAATTATTTTAAAAATAAAATAAATTCCTACCTATTATACTTATGATACTCTAGTCATAATAATATTTATGCATTAAAAAATTGTGATAGATTTTACAATAAGTAAAAATAATGTAAGGTCTATGTAGGTAAATAAATAAAAAAGACAACTGTGTTAGGAGCTTGCCTAATTTTTAAAATGACGCCCCCCACCACTTAACTAGTTCATATTTAAAAATTTTGTACTGTGAATACGAGGGAGGGGCGCGTCATTTCAAGTTAGACATTAGACAAGCTCTAACCTAGTTTTTTATTTTGACTAGTGTAAAATGTATCAATTTTTTAATGCCATAATCTAAGATGAAAACATAATAAATGAGAAAATCAAACTGAATAATTACATGAATTTTAATTATCCCAACCACATGCTATTCTTAAAATCTCTTCTATCTACGAATATAGATTTTCGTAGAGTGAAAAATGTACCTATTTAGAACTGTTTTAGAGCTCGGCAAGGCTTTAAAGTTTAAATGAACGTGGCGAAAAAAGGAACTAACGCTGCCATCATACAAAAACGACGTTTCTGACAGTTCTCCTTTACCAGCAGCGCCCCCGCTCATTTCAGTTGATGCCTTGTCGCACTTTAGAAATCAGACGCAATTTTTTTCATACGTTGTTCTAAGCAAATAATGATCTTCCTGATACAGGGTCAAGACTCAAGATCAATGTATTTTCGAACAGAGCTACTTGATCATTCAATTTTGACTGTTCTCGAATAGATTCAAGGTCATTTCAATTTGACCTCTTGACTCTGTACAAGTACTGCCAAAGTATCATCCCAACGAACCACCAACGAACTATCAAAATTCAAAGTAAACTCTGAGTTAGAGCCCCCGTAGACTAGACTACAGACTTTTAGTCGGCCGATAGTTTGATCAAATTGGTGTTTCAGCACAGAATATTATATATTAGTTACATTATTACCGGCCGATACAAAACGTCTGGTGTGCGCACGGCGCACCTTCATAAAGCTTTCGATCAAACTATCGGCCGACTAAAAGTCTGCAGTCTGCGGGGGCTGTTACGGTTATACATCTGTGGCTTCTGCTATCGATATCGATACAAGTAATTTTATTTCTCCGCTCATTTTCTACCCCATTTACCTAAAATAGGAAGCAGGGGCATATGTCAGTCGACAATGGGTTCAGTCATTCTGCCAGCTGCGCCAGCGGCACGTGGCTGTATGTCAATACTCCTTGTTATCGGCCGGATAAAAGAAAAGAGGGAATTCATGGCCTCATGGGGAATTTGAAAATCGAACAGGGAACTGTTTTACCGTTAGTGCCTCGATCTAATATCATGTTCTACAGATTAATAGCAGCTAGTCATACAGCCACTTTATTAGCAGCATCGATTAAGGGCCCGGGTTACCCTCGAAATTTTCATACATTCTTAATACCAAAACCATTTTCTCATACGAAAATATTTAACATGTTTGAGTTATTTTTCAGCTTAAGATAGTAATTACCTAGGGTCCTGAGCAAATTTTTTTTACAAAATATTTAAATACTAAAAAAAAAAATTTTGTGTTTAAATATTTTTTCGTAAATTTACTACTAAATATTTTAACACCAAAAAATAGACAAAAACCCTAAAAAATATATAAATAAATAGTAAATTTACTACAAAATATTTAAACTTTAAAAAATATTTTTTATTATTTAAATATTTTGTAGTAAATTTACTATTTATTTATATATTTTTTAGTGGTTTTGTCTATTTTTTGGTGTTTAAATATTTAGTAGTAAATTTACTAAAAAATATTTAAACACAAAAATTTTTTTTTTAGTATTTAAATATTTTGTAAAAAAAATTTGCTCAGGACCCTAGGTAATTACTATCTTAAGCTGAAAAATAACTCAAACATGTTAAATATTTTCGTATGAGAAAATGGTTTTGGTATTAAGAATGTATGAAAATTTCGAGGGTAACCCGGGCCCTTAAGTCTATGATTAGCAGGGTTTCTCAGAATCAGATTATTTTCAGTCGTCATTGTGCTAAAGGTAGAAGAAAATTATAATTTGCATTTTCACTAACCTATAACGCTGCTCTGCATGTAAACTGTTCGATTAAAAGTGGAACCACTAATTTCCTGTAGTCAATATCACTTAATATTTCAAATGCTTAAATACAATATTATAATACTTAAAAGTAAATGAGTCAGTATTAAATACTTTTAATAAGAGTAGGTAGAGCTAGGTAGTAATAGTAAAAAAAAACATCACTTTAATTTCAAAGTAGGTAATATTAGGTAGATTGCTAGATAAGCTTAAATTTTATGCGATTTTCGTCGTGAGCAAAAAATCGCGCGTGTTGACCCATGTAAATCTCTAAACAATAAAACAATCGATTTTTTAGCAACGAGATATCTGGGGACAGTTCGTCCCCATTTGCTGACGGTCCACCCTAGTGCACAACAGCTGTCATGTTGTCGCACACGGCACATGTTGCAAATGCGCGCATGTGTCTAATCAGCCCGTTATACCTATAGTAAGTATGTTATTGGAGATAAGGACGCTTGTTTTTTAGGATAATCCAGCTTGAGCAGGGCAAAGGGTCAAACTGTAGCCTCTGTTGGTCGATTCTACTTTAGTGAGATACATGTAGTATAATTTAATCAGAGGATACACCATTACGGATATTTAATTATTTATAATAAGAGGTGAGAGGTCCGAAGTCACTCCAATACCCTCGAATGCAGAATGACAATATTCTATTAAAATAAATTTGCAATAACACAGTTTCGATATGTTAGCAGTCTCGATATTATAATATATTGTGCGGCCCTCGTTAAAGGTTTTGATGATTGGTAAAAACTACAAAAAATATGTTGGTTTGTAATTTGTATAGTGTTTCCTTTGTTTCTGTAAGGTTGTTGCAGATTTTGTCAAAGTATTATTATTTTGAAAGGAAAAAATAAGTTGTATTTTACCTTTTCAAAACGTATAGCGACATCTAGCGTTGAATAGCGGATGACTGAAGGTTTTAAATTTCTTCGCAAGCACCATCTGTTGGTGAATAACGTAACCGCTAAGCATGTGAGCTAGTACCGTAGTACACGCTTCTTCCACTAGATGGCAGTATGTACTCAAATTTGGCGGGAAATGAAAACTTGATGTTCTGAATTCAAATACAATTATTTATTCTTGTCAGATGTACGGTCTATACTAATTGAGTTACTAACATTATTTTGTTTTATCACTTAAGCAGTCCATTTTAAGCATCTTGTGTCTAGGTGTGTTCCAAGACATCGTACGCAGCAATATCGAGCGCCGCAAGGTATGCAAGTGTAATTTGAAGGAAATCCACAAACAGCACAGAAATGTCGATCGGGGAATCTATAAAAGAAATAAACATCATTACTATACTGATTTAAGTATAATTAATGCATATTTAATACAAAAAAAGTTTTGGAATATTAATTATAATAAGAAAAATTATTCGCTACATAAGGATGTGCAGTGTGATGTTATTTTATCAATTTTGCTACTTACTTGGAAGGTGATGCTTGTGCCGACAAATAATTAGGGGGTTCAGGTCTAAAGCTTGCATCTTCTTCAACTAGCTGAGAAAAGGTTTTACGAAATCTCATCTTATAATACTCAGCACTTTTGGATTTCTTTTTTCGTGTCGGTTTTTCGTTGGAGTCTGCGAATTTTGGAACCTTTTTTGACATAACCAGATCTGCATGTGGATCTTCATGGAAGTTGTCTTGTTCCAAAGCTTCAATGGCTTTCCTAGCTCTCCTCTTTCTTGCTGCATCATCAAGAACTCTCCTCTTCTCCGCATCTTTAACTCTATTCGACTCTCTGGACGCCATTTTATTTACAATCCTTTATCGTGAACTGGAATACTGAGTTGATCCATCAAATCGTCAACTCGAGCTTGTAAGGTGTCTACAATATCAGATGAAATGAATAAATGTGTTTCATCCAAATCCTGAAGAATGAATTTCCTTCCGAGTGCTAATGTTTCATCCAGGTGTAACAGAAACTGTTTCATTGCAGGGTCACTGAAAATGTCCAAAAAACGTGGGTTGAGTGCTGAGGAAAAGAAGGTCAGAATGTTGGAGATTTTTCATCAGAGCAAAGATTTCTTTCAGTTAAAGGTTTGTACAATGTTGGCCATTGCTAGAATATAATAAAAAATCGGCCAAGTGCGAGTCGGACCCGCGCACGAAGGGTTCCGTACCGTTATAGAGCAAAAATAGTCCAAAAAATATGTTTTTTGTATGGGAGCCCCCTTAAATTTAAATTTTATTTAAATATTATTATTAATTATTAAAGTACACATACATTTAAGGCCTTTGTAAAAATTTCAAGTGCCTACCTGTTGCCATTATTGATATCGAGTAAAAAAGGCCGAAAAAATCACGTTTGTTGTATGGCAGCCCCCTTAAATATTAATATTATTTTGTTTTTAGTATTTGTTGTTATAGCAGCAACAGATAATACACAATCTGTGAAAATTTCAAAAGTCTAGCTAAAGCGGCCGTTCTTGAGCTATACAGCCTGGCGACAGACAGATAGACAGACAGACAGACAACGAAGTCTCTCCTGGGTGGAAGGATCCTGTTTTTACCCTTTGGGTACGGAACCCTAAAAATGTACAATTTACCCACACTTTTAATACTATATTCCAAATCCTAATTTCTAAATAAAAAAAAATCTATAGGTTCTAAAATGTCCAATTTATTATTTAACTGTAACATAATTATTTTAATCTTAGGAACTAGAAAAGATTGCTCCAAAGGAAAAAGGTATAACAATGCAGTCTGTTAAAGAGGTGGTTCAAAGCTTGGTAGACGATCATCTCGTAGACACTGAGAAAATTGGCACTTCTATTTACTTTTGGTCTTTTCCAAGGTATTTATTATATGATTTTACAAGATATTAATGTCTAATGTACCTTTTGGATAACATAAGTTTTTTTTAACAGCAAAGCAAAAAACAGTAAAAAGAGAAAACTCAATGAGTTACAGACAGAGTTTGAAGAAATCAATAAGAAGATTAAAAAAGCAGAAGAAAATATTGCCTTGGAGTCAGTAAGTGGTGTACACCGTTTTCATTATACCCACATCTATTCTTCTTATTACCCGACTGCCAGGAGGGTTATTAAAACCAACATGTTTATTACAGTGGATTTTCTATTTAGCAGAAAAATATATTTTAAATTTTTTCTAAACATCCCTTTAAAAATAATAATTTCTTGCACAGATTGGCAGAGAGCCAAGTGAGGAAAGAACACAACTTTTAGCAACATTGGAGGAATTGACCAAAAAGGAAAATGAGTTGAAGAAAGAACTGCAAAAGTATAGAGATTGTGATCCCGAGTACATAGCACAACTTAAAACTGAAACCGAGGTAATAATATCTATTTCATACTAATATTATATCTGCATAAGTGTGTCGGTCTGCTACCTCTTCACACCCAAACCACTTAACGGATTTTTCTGAAATCTTATATGGAGATACTTTGAGCCCCGGGAAAGGACTTACAATACTTTTTATCGGTCTGTCTTTAACCTCTTCATGGCTTTAGCTGCTAAATTGATTTTCATTAAATGTGGTATGTACTATGTAGGAACTTTGAGTCCTCATTTTCATTTTCATTTTCTATCTTCTTATCTAGACCACTGTCTTTAACACAGGATTTAAAGGCAGCCATAAATAGATGGACGGAGAACATTTACATCCTCAAATCATACATGAAGAATACTTTTCAAGTGGAAAGCGAGGTGATCAATCAAAATTTTGAGATTCCTTCCGATATGGACTACATTGAGGATTAGTCAATATTTTCATAAGTAATTAGTATTGTATTTGTATTAAAATAAGCTCCTAAGTAATGACATACTATCAATAGCAATATTTTTCTATACTGTTTTGTCCTTACCAAATAAATAAAAGATGACTTGAGATATGGAGAAAACAATGTACATATTATAGGACATAAGTAATATGTATAATGTCGGTATGACAAATATTTTTTTTACTGTGAGAGTAAAAGCTAAACAGCTCACAAGATCCAATTATATTAACTTATGATAACTTTAATAAACTTTGTACTCTAGTAGTCTAGTGTTAAGATTTCGTAGTAGATGTTTCAATGTTAATTGGGTATTCTAACCTCAAATGTATAAATCTTTTGCAGTATTAATTTTAATAGCAATTTGCATTGTATAGCCCGATTTTTGTGTTGCTAACGTATATTGTTATTTAAAAATATTACAAATAAATATGTATTTCCTAATAATTATTTTTAATTCTTATTGTAGCTTACCATTCCACAAGCACTCCTTTCATAACATTCACCATGGTTCATGTTATACTTTATTATCTTGATTGTGGCACTCACAAAGTTTTTAACAGTGATTTATTAATAACAAAGCAATTCGAACGTTTATTTTTAAATCTTCGTTTTTATTTTAACTAGAAAGTTGCAACCTCGATTCTCGAAATCTCGTTGTAAAGTGTAAACAAGCCAACAACGGTGATTTCTTCTTCTTCTTTGAGACTGTTTGACAGTTGACATTTGACAAAATGGCACACTGCAGTCTGCACAGCTTTTTTTATTGGGACAAAGCATGGACAAAGTGTCAAAGTTTGATCTTGTTTTATATTGGTTCAAACTAGTTTTTATTATTCATAGGTTTAAACTAAATCGCAACTGAATTACGACTGAATTTTGACTTATTCACGAGTAAATTCCGCTCCCGCTTCGCTTCCGCTTCCGCTCCTATCTCCTGCTTCCGTTTCGGCCTCCGATCACGATTTCGCTACAGTGCGTCAAGAAAGTAAAGAAATTAAAAAGTGGCAACATCGTAGTGTCATCCCTTTTTAGGGTTCCGTAGCCAAAATGGCAAAAAAGGAACCCTTATAGATTCGTCATGTCTGTCTGTCTGTCTGTCTGTCTGTCTGTCTGTCCGTCCGTATGTCACAGCCACTTTTCTCCGAAACTATTAGAGCTATACTATTGAAACTTGGTAAGTAGATGTAGTCTGTGAACCGCATTAAGATTTTGATGCAAAAATGGAAAAAATATTAAAAATGTTAGTGGTCCCCATAGCTACAACTGAAACAAAAAAAAATTTTTTTCATCTAACCTATGCGTGTGGGGTATCTATGGATAAGTCTCCGAAAATCATATTGAGGTTTCTCATATCATATTTTTCTAACCTGAATAGTTTGCGAGAGAGACTCTTCCAGAGTGGTAAAATGAGTGTCCCCCCCCTCTAATTTCTAAAGTAGGGGCATGATAATTCTAAAAAAAATATATGATGTAGATTACTATAAAAACTGCCAACGAAAATTGGTTTGAACGAGATCTAGCTAGTAGTTTTTTTTATACGTCATAAATGGTAAACCTCAATCTAAATTTAATTAAATCGACTAAAATATAAAAATAAATCAAAAACCTTTTAATTTCATAAAAATAAACCTTATTGCTGCTACGGAACCCTTCATGGGCGAGTCCAACTCGCACTTAGCCGCTTTTTTCTTAGATTGATTTGAAAGGGATGACACTACGATGTTGCCACTTTTTAATTTCTTCGCTTTCTTGACGCACTATACCGCACAGAAGAGCTGCAGGTGCGTTGCCGGCCTTTTAAGAGGGAATAGGGTAAGGGGGCGTCCACAAATTACGTGAGGTGTTTAGGGGGGGAGGGGGTCGAGTCAAATCTCATCTAATCTCACGTTGGGGAGAGGGGGGGTCTCGGCAAAACTCACGTTTTTTCTGAACAAAATAATACTATTTTGTTCCATTTCATCCAGATTGTACGTATGCTTGAGATTCAATCGTAAGCGTAATCGTTATACGATTAAGATCATTCACAAATTCGTTCGAAAGAAAATCTACTGACTGTCAAACCAGTAACCACCATAATATTATTTGTATTATCCACTCGTACCAGTTTTTACGCAACTTAATATCGTAACGTATATTTTAAGGTACACCTTAATGCTATATATTTTAATACTTAATTATTACATAAACTAGACTATATTATTATAGCCAACGGCTTAGAGTGGCTAGATCTGAATGAAGTTGAGGGAGCAGAAGATTTTTCCAAAAATTAAAAAAAAAAACACCTCTGACCTCACGTAATTTGTGGACGCCTCCTAATAGGGTAGGGGAGGGTAGGGAAGGGAATAGGAGAGGGTAGGGAAGGGAAAAGGTTAGGGGATTGGGTCTCAGGTAAACTCACGCACAGCGCAAGCGCTGTTTCACGCCGGTTTTCTGTGAGCCCGTGGTATTTCTCTGGTCGAGCCGGCCCATTCGTGCCAAAGCATGGCTCTCCCTCGGCTTCTGCTTCCGGCATCGTATTATAATAATATTTTTATTGCTATGGCAAATTAAAAAAATACTTACATACCTATTACTTACTAATATAAGGGCTCCAGCCTCCAAGGCACGGTGCCTTAGTAATTTTGGATGGTCACCCAATGCTTGCGATTTCTGCATTTATTACTTAAAAAGTTCTATAACAGAAAATTCTACACATAATATTATAACAACACAAGAGCAACTTTTTCTAAAGCCTGTATTCACTTTGATTATTCCGCGAGCGCAGGTGATTAGTGATTATGAGAAATTACAGGACTTGCACTAATAGTCGCTGTCCACACTTACTTTCTTCTGATTACTAAATACTAATCACTTGCAATCACCTGCACTATAACTAATCAAAGTGAAAAGGGTACCTGCAGGATTCCCCTTGCCGCCTGCGAGATTTTATACGGAAGTAATAATCTCTTGATAATATTATGCAAGCAGAAGCTAATGGGATAAAGGAAAATCCAATAGAAGAAATAATGACACGTATTAAGTGAATCATAGTTTTATTACTATGTCGTTACTTACCTACTCAACTGCATGCAGTCCTTTAAAACGGTACCTAAGTATAAAATGTTCTTCTGAGAAATGTTTCTGTAAAGGACGGTTGTGTGTTTTGGGTGCAAGGATAAAAATAATATAATTATTATAAATCATGGTTAACAACTTGGGGTATGTTATTTTCTTTTTATACTTCTGTTTATACTTCTAGTTAGTATTGTTTTAATGTAACTTGTAAGAAGCTATGAACCACGAGTCTCGACTTTGAACTATATTATTAGACGTACTATTTATTCAGAGAAGTTAATTCTAAAGGCAGATGGCGGACCTAAGTAACAATTTGGTCGCGTTAAGCATTTCACTGTTCACAAAAGCGAATTCACATAAGCCGACTAAACGACGAAGGATGACGAAGGTCTGTCAACTGCCTAGTAATCAATTTTCTCGGGTATACATAAATTAATGTAAAAAATAAAAATAGGACTTGTAGATTTGTACGATGCCACCTATAAGCCACCTATAAACCTATAAACCTCGACTGTAACCTGATGTAAAGTTATTAGTTATTACCGTGATCATGGACACCCACAGCACCAGCTGTAGTTGACCAAAAGCCGGCAACGCACTTGCGAGTTGCGACTACCTACTCCGCAAAATTTCTGACATTGATAACGGGCTGATAATATTATAAGTTATAACTATTATTGACTTTTATAAATTATTATTGGTATACGCTTACCATATTCTATTCGTGTGTTACGTACATACTATTCTTTTAAAAAAAATTAAGTTTTTCTATTTCCTATTTCAGCTGTTTCTTCTCCAGCCTGGCAGTAATTAATGTAGTTTTGGCTCAGAATTCAACACACAACGGCACAGACCTTCAATGGCTGAACAGTCTTCTCCTAGTGCCGAGTGTCGACATGCAAAATGAACTGTTGGTCGCAAACAGCAATGCTGTGAACTTGAATCCTGGGGAAGGTAAGATCTATGTATCATGTATTCTTTATGTATCACGTTAGGTACCTAACTTCTAGAATCTAAAGCCTAAAGGTTCTTCTCGCGAGTTAAGTTCTTGAACTGATGGTAGGCATGTCATTGTAGATTCGACGTTCATGTGTGTTTTTACCAACTTGGAATAAAAAGTAATGGATTGATACATTCTTTTCTTTACATACCAATACTGACGTCAATATTAATTATAAACCCAGACAGATTAATGCCTCTAGCACTGTTCATTGTTCAATTCTCACCATCACATTACATCAAACGTCACCATCAAAATTCAAAATCACACTTACCACCACCATCATCGCCACTACTATCTACCGACCACTACTACCATCATCATCACTGCCATTTCTTTTCAGTGACACCAACAACGTGCGTGGATGACCAAGGCCGTCGTGGGGTCTGCGTGCTTCACTATCAGTGCCAGCCCACCTCCAGATCCTTGATCAAAGATGGAGCCACTATCATCGACGTTAGATACGACCCTAGGTAAGAGTGCAGCTCTATAATACTCTCCACACCGGTTTCGGTGGCCGGTTTCATTGAAACCAGGCCAGGTACGCAGGAGTAATTTTATAGTGCCCTGGTGTGTGCGCAGAACACAAGAGCACTCTCTATTCCTTTACTCTCATAACCCAGTGGGACGGAAGACCGACACGACCGATGAGAGATCAGGCGCAGGACCGACTTTTTACATGCCCTTCTGACGCATGGATTATCTTACTTGTCAGACAATCAGGTGATCAGCCTGCATTACCCTAACCAAACTTGGAAATAACATGTTTCCAACGCGGGAATCGAACCCACGACCTCCGAGTCAGGAGCGACGCTATAGACTTGGAGGTCGTGGCTCTAGACTTGCGCCATATTGTAAAAACTTACAAACGTGAGAGCACTAATATGTCTATTGCAATCATTAAGTTGTTTTAAATATTTGAAATAATAATATATTGTATTGAAAACTACATTCTTTTGGAAGTAAAAACTTCTTTACTTTTTTTTCACGCTTGACTTGGGGTAAGCTGGCAAATATGCGTCACGAGAGCGCGAGCATTACGAAAGGTGTGATCGCATTCGTGAGGCGAGCGGAGAAGTGCGCGTGCACATCTTCTTCTACTTTCAATGTACTTACTTAAGTTTATAGATTGAGCTCAAGAAGTTTTACTTCAGTTGTGTGGTCTAAATATGGGTCTAAAGCACACTCGCTTTTTATTTTGTGGGCATCATTGACAGAAAATTTCAAGTTTCTAGCCTCTAGGATACTTACGTGCGTTGATCTATCAATTAGTATCAACCAATCAGTTTTGTCTTAAATATTAAGTACATAATATTACATTGTTTTATAATGGAATAATTGACCTAGATATAGATAAACATACTTCCGTTTTCCTCATAATAATTATTATCTTTTACAGGGAAAACGAAGGCGCTTGTCCCAACGTACTAGAAGTGTGCTGTATGAATATTATATCAACAAGAGATAATATTGACTTCAAGGAAAAAACAATATACAACACTGCAGTTAGCAGTAAATGCAATTTAATAGCTCTTGTAGTGCTACTACTTTACTGTCTAAGTCGAATGAACTGATAGAAAATCGTGAGAAAAGAAATGTGATCATCTACACTACTATTATAAAGAGGAAAGATTTGATTTTTTGTTTGTTTGTTTGAGTCGAATAGGCTCCGAAACTACTGGACCGATTTGAAAAATTCTTTTGCTATTGGAATCTTACATTATTTCTGCTGAACATAGGCTACATTTTATTTTGGAAAAAAGTAGGGTTCCGTAAGATATTTGAGTTTTTCGGACGCAAGGTGTAAAAAATCAGCTAGAAAAGTTACTTATTTTGCGTACGCTGCCTAAACTATAAAAGATAGAACCATAGAATGTTCTAAGTAATTGTAGATCTTATAAATATCTACAAAAAAGTCCGCGACACACTATACCTATCTATGTCGAGTGAGGCACAATAACCATTTATTTATTTAAAAATCCTGAATTTTTTTGGACTACATTTAAACGGATATATTTTACTCACGCTATTAATCCTTATCAAAATAAATTATTTTGTCACTAGTACAGTTTATGTAGATAATATTTGGTCTTTGAATGATTAAAATTGGACGTTTGGTTTTGAAATTATGGCGAAATTAAAATATTACGATAGTGGGCGTCACCAAAGCACGTGCGGGAGGAAGACAATATTCTGTTGCAGAAATGAAAATTCTGTACATAAAAGATATGAAATGACACCCGAAATTACACCTTTGTGACTACATCGCTATAGAAGCCAAAAATGTGGTTAATTTTTTTGTCTGTCTGTCTGTCTGTCACTCTTTCTGTCTGTCTGTATGTTTGTTCCAGCATCACACGAAAAATACTGATCCGATTTGAATGTGGTTTTCGCAGATATATTTATCTTCTTCCAACTTAACATCTGGTGTATAAAATTTTTCCCCCCACCCCTCTAAGGGGACAAAAGAGGGGGTCAGATTTTGTATCAAACTTTTTTCTTTAACACGAAAACTACTGATCTGATTTGGATACGGTTTTCACAGATATATTATATTTGTCTTCTTCCAACTCAACATCTGGTGTATAAAAATCCTCCCCCCCCTCCCCTCTCAACCCTCTCTGGGGACCAAAGAGGGGTCAGATTTTGTATACAACTTTTTTCTTTAGTGGACTTACTTCATATTAGGTATTAACTGTGTTTTTCAACTTAACATCTGGTGTATGACCTTCCCCCCACACCCTCTTAGGGGACAAAAGAGGGGGTAAAACATGTATCAACTGATGATGTAGAAAATATACTTTAAATGGCAAAACAACTTTTGCCGGGACAGCTAGTCGAATATTATATAAGTCTATGAATGTGATATTCAAATTGATCTAAAATAATATATTAATATTTTGCTCAACCGAAGAAAAAGTAGTAATTTACTATGTTAAAATTTTGGTTAAAACGTCTAAAATAAGTATTCTTTGTTGTTTTGTTGTTATTATAATATTATAATAATTATTATTAATGACATTTTGACCCTATCGTATTCCTCTTACTAATAAATAGATAAAATATTTACGCTGTGCATTCAAGGTCCTCTGTCTTTGTCTGTCATGTAACCAAGACAAAAATACCTAGTAATTACTAGGTCTTTTCTTATTAAAAAAGCACCGAGACAAAAATACCTAGTTATTACTTACCAGGGTCTTTTTGTCACTGTGTTTCGCTGTGTAATTTTTCTTATTATACCTATGGACCTGCATTATTAGATATTAAGTACTTGATAAAACCATAACAATAAATAATAATAATAAAATGACACACAGTTTTATATTGTTTCATGACGAATATAATATTATTATTATCGATTCTAAGAATTTAATTCAATCATATTTAATTTTGTACCTAACTAGTTCTATTCTGAGAAACAACGGAATCATAAATTATAAATACATAATGAAGTTTCTTAGATATTTCGGTGACAAGAAAAGTTTTTCGTAGGTTTCCATTTTAACGGACTTCGAAAAACGGTTTTTCAATTCGACCGCATACTGGCGTAAGAAAACTAAATGATAAATGATAATACTTTAGGGTCCCCTATATAGAGTTTGCTGTGAAAGTAGCAGCGCTGAAAGGGTAACTTTTTTCACCTTTGTATGCAAAAAGTCATGACAAGCGGACGCTTGCTCATACAAATCACAAAACAATTTTGCTCTTTTATAGCGCTTTCAATTTTCAGTTTTCACATTGAATTCTATACAGGGTGTAACAAAAATAAGACGTGATAATACTTTAGGGTTTGTACGTGTTCCTTGTAGAGACTTCACTGTGAAAGTGCAGCGCTGAAAGACCAAAAATTTTTTTCACTTTTATATGGGGAAACGCGACGTGACGCTGGGGCCCTTGCCCATACAAAAGTGAAAAAAAATTTCGTCTTTCAGCGCTGTCACTTTCACAGTGAACTCTCTACAAGAAACAAGTTCACTAAATAATATCACATATTTTTGTTACACACTGTGTAATGGACACTTTCACAAATCACACCAAAGAGTATTATCACAATATAGTTTTGTTATATCCTGTACTAGTTGACCCGGCAAATGTTGTTTTGCCATTTAGAGTATTTCTACTTCATCAGTTGATACGAAATCTTACCCCCTATATGAAGTAAGTCCATTAAAAAAACTGACCCCCTTTTTGGTCCCCTTAGAGGGGTGGGAGGGGGAAGTTTATACACCAGATGTTGAGTTGGAAGAAGACAAATATATCTGCGAAAACCGTATGCAAATCGGATCAGTAGTTTTCGTGTTAAAGAAAAAAGTTTGATACAAAATGTGACCCCTCTTTGGCCCCTTAGAGGGGTGGGGGGAAATTTTTTTATACACCAGATGTTAAGTGGGAAGAAGACAAATATATCTGCGAAAACCGCTTTCAAATCGGATCAGTAGTTTTCGTGTGATAGTGGAACAAACATACAGACAGACAGACAGACAGACAGACAGACAGACAGAAAGACAGACAGACAGACAGACAAAAAACTAACCACATTTTTGGCTTCTATAGCGATCTAGTGACACCCTCCGCTTATTATTTTTTGAATATCTTTAATGTACAGAATTCACATTTCTACAGTTTTATTATATGTATAGATGTTACTTTTAATTGTATTTCCTAGGATATTAACATTAATTAGTATACCTTCCTAGGACAACAAAGAGTTTCATTCTGTATGCTGTCACTTGTCGGCCAGTGAGATTAATTATTATGACAAACTTTTTCCCCACACAAATTGCTGGAGGAAAGTTTTGTGGACACTTTGGTGTTTCGTTTGGTTTCGTTCAGTTTTTGTGACGTCCGCAGATGACGTCATTGTTTAGGGGCGTTCATAAGTTAAGTAAGACGTTGATGAAAGCTTTTAATCCCCTCTCTCGAAAAAAAGTATTTGAAAAAAAAAATAACCGAAAAAATAATAGAAAAGCAATCTAAAACATATTATCCAACACGGTTTTTTACTTTAACGCGGCGTCACCTTAAGACAAAAATAAATCGGCCAAATGCGAGTCGGACTCGCGCACGAAGAGTTCCGTACCGGTAAAGAGCAAAAATAGGCCAAAAATTGTGTTTTTTGTATGGGAGCCCCCCTTAATTTTTTATTTTATTCAAATATTATTATTATTTATTAAAGTACAATTATATTTAAGGCTTTTGTGAAAGTTTCAAGTGTCTACCTCTTATCATTATTGATTACGAGCAAAAAAGGCAAGCAATCACGTTTGTTGTATGGGATCCCCCCTTAAATATTAATTTTATTTTTATTTTAGTATTTGTTGTTATAGCGGCAAATATACACAATCTGTGACAGAAGTCTAGCTATAGCGGTTCTTGAGATAAAGCCTGGAAACAGACAGACAGACAGACAGACATCGAAGTCTCATGAATAGGGTCCCGTTTTTACCCTTTGGGTACGGAACCCTAAAAAGCTGCTCTAAAATGTGAATTTTTCTGGGACGCACGTCGTCACGAACTTTGCATATGAGATGTAATTTGTGGACCCCCATGTAAAGAACTTTTTTATGGCAGTAGATGTAGTGAATCTTATTTAGTTTTAGCTCTAACAAAAAGTTGACTGTCGGCATCTGTCGGTTTGTCCAACCGTTTGTGTAGATGGCATTGTTCATTCAGTTGTTCATCTACTTTTTAACCGACTTAAAAAAAATAGGGACCTACTATCGAATAAATTATTTCATAGGCAGGCTTTGACGTGGGAGAGCCATGCTTCGGCACGAATGGGCCGGCTCGACCGGAGAAATACCACGTCCTCACAGAAAACCGGCGTGAAACAGCGCTTGCGCTGTGTTTCGCCGAGTGAGTGAGTTTACCGGAGGCCCAATCCTCTACCCTATTCCCTTCCCTACCCTCCCCTATTACCTTCCCTTCCCATCCCTACCCTCCCCTATTACCTCTTAAAAGGCCGGCAACGCACCTGCAGCTCTTCTGATGCTGCGAGTGTCCATGGGCGACGGAAGTTGCTTTCCATCAGGTCACCCGTTTGCTCGTTTGAACCCTTATTTCATAAAAAAGGCAACTTACGTTATTCAGTTGGTTTATGTCAATTCAATATTGGTCGTAATCTGTCGGCAGTCGGCTGGGTTTGGCGTAACACGACCGAATTAAGTTGGTCCACCATCTGCCTATGAATCAATTACTTCTCTGATAGTACATGGAAGTTTTTCTTTAAATACATATCTTAAAAGTACGCTCATTTACTGTTGCAGGCACAAATTATATTTTTATTAATTCTGAATAGCAGTAGAAAATTAAATATGTATTAATAAACAATATATTAATGCATTATAATATCTATCTGAGGATCGCGTCTTGTCACGTGACTTTTTCAATCTATCGCATCGGCAAACTTACCTTGTATTTGATTGAAGATAAATCACACCACTTCCTAAGAAGTGCTGGATAAGCTATCCACCACTTAACTTCACAGATAGAGTATGGATGGAGGATCTGTCAAATAAGTAATTGTGGATAGCCTATCCGGCACTTATCAGGAAGTGGTGAAACAGGCCCTAAATCTCTCTTTATTACTATTTTTTTTTCAGAGCAGCCTTTATTACTGTTTAGTAATTTATGATTTAAGTACTTACCTATGAACCACTGTATTATTATAAGCCTTTGACAGGGTTCCTAAGCGACTAACTAGTCTAATTTCTAAGCTAGATTCTGTTTGAGAATAAAAAGCGCTCAAGCCAAAATTGTAGACGAGTAGATGGGGCGAATAAGTAACAATTTGAAAACTGTGGTTTTTCGCATATTAGGACCGGGAAAATGATTTGAAATCAAAAATATGTGTACCAAGATATTATATTAGCCAAATGATGAAGTATGTAAGTTACAAGGTTTAAATTGGCAAAAAAATTCTCTTATGTTGTGAAATGTAAGTTAGCCGGTTTATCTACTCATGTATTCAATTGTAAAATAAGCCTTTGACAGGGTTTCCAAGGGATTAACTAGTCTAATTTCTAAGCTAGCTTCTGTTTGAAGAATAAAAGGCGATCAAAAATTCCGTATGTCGGAACGCAAAGTCAAATGAAAATTTTAATCACTGTCGATTGTCGGGTCAAAGTGAAAAATGCAGTAATTATAGCTATGGTTGAAGTCATAGGCGTTATAGACATGGCATTTGGGAATAAAAAACTAGGTTTTAACCATGAACGTAGAAAAAAAGGGCGGACGGAGTCTTTTATACACAGCACTGTGTCTTCAGAGTCGGCCAGGCTGACTGCATGTCTTCTATTAACCTAAATATTTAAAGGTACTGCATGTACACGGTCCGCACGCACACATTCTTACGCTAGTCCGGCCATTTGACAGGCGTAAGAATGTGTGCGTGACTGACTCTGAAGACACAGTGCTGTGTATAATAATTAATAAGACTCCGTCCGCCTTTTTTTCTACGTTCATGGTTTAAACTTAAACAAAGTAAAAATATTTTAAAAGCATCAATAAATTTCGCGAGGTAAGTATTTACATAATATTTATATTATGTGGAGAGATTCCAGTCGAGTATTACTGAAATTCGTGTGTTTGGGAAATAGGTCTTAAAAACTCTACGTCAGTTTTTGAGTGGCATAGTGTACTTTTTTCTGGGACGGGTAAAAAATGCTAAACTCGTGTCAGGACAAGGGAGGGATAATATCCCCCTCTCTTCTATCGCGCGGTGAATAATGATTTGCCTGCTCCTGCTGTTTTGACTTCTGCCGGCTCGCCTAATGTGCAACCACTTTTACAAACTATAATTAAGTACTAATTATAATTACCAATGTATTCGAAATTTTAGGGTGGATTTCACCAGAGGCGTGGTTATAGTCTTTACAGTTATGGACTATGGCCAAAGTTATGGTTATAGTTAAGGCTAACTTTAACATTAAACTTAACTTTGACCACAGAATTTGACAGATGTCTATAATTGCTGGTCCGACGGCTTTAAATGAACGTGGGCGGGGTCGCTGCTGGTAAAGGAGAACTGTCAAAAATGTCGTTTTTGTATGATGACAGCGTTAGTTCCTTTTTTCGCTACGTTCATTTACCTAAAGCCTTGTCGAGCTCTATGGTTAATGGTTATGGTTAAATATGGCGTCCATTTTTGATAAATTTTTGACTTTAGTCTTTAACCAAATATTTGACATTTTGCATTGTAGTTATAGTTAGGGTGAATTGCACCAGAAGCGTAGTTAAAGTTAAGGTTAAGGTTATCGTCAAATATGACGACTTTTGCTAGGGATATGACAGTTCATTTCACATTTTGTTATGGTTAAAGTTAAAGTTATAGTTAAAGTAAGCCGGTGCAACCCACTCTTAAAGTTATAGTTAAGTTACAGTTATAGTTAAAGTAAGTTGGTGCAACTCACCCTTAGACAGCAGATATTCTGCAATATCTGCTGTCTAATGCCTGTTACATAGCTGTCACAAATCTCGCAATATGTGTCGCCCTGCGGATGTTTTTTGTCAAAAATATACGTTGTGCCATATCCTGAGCTTGGAAATCTCTGGTTGGAGTGAAATAAATTATGTTTTCGGCAACAAACGGGGTAATTGATGTTTAATGTTTGTTATTTCAGAACTCTTTCAAAGGCCGATTTGGGAAGTTACTTTTCAGAACTGTTCGCATTTATAAAAATCAGCCAAGTGTGAGTCGGACTCGCGCACGAAGGGTTCCGTACCGATAAAGAGCGATAGTAGGGAAAAAATTGTATTTTTTGTATGGAAGCCCCCCTTAAATATTTACTTACATATTATGGTACAAAATATATAATTAAAATTTTTGTGAAAATTTAAAGTGCCTAGCAGATTAGAAATAACCTAAAAAATCACGTTTGATGTATGGATATCTTAAATATTAATTTTATTGCGTTTTTAGTATTTGTTGTTATAGCGGCAACAGAAATATACATAATCTGTGAAAATTTTCAGAAGTCTAGCTATAGCAGTTCTCAGCCTGGAGACAGACGGACATACGGACAGACGGACAGATATCAAAGTCTCAGTAATTTTTAGGGTTCCGTACCCAAAGGGTAAAAAAGTGGAACCCCGTTTTTACCCTTTGGGTACGGAACCCTAAAAACTGTGTGAATCGGAATGAAAAATGGAATGCATGCGTTACTTTGAAATATACTTACCTACTTAGCTAGGTCTAATAAATTTATATTTCAAAATAAGGCCCTAAGGTCTAATAAATTTATATTTCAAAATAAGGGGGCGAGCCGGGCATTTGCCCAGAGCGGCAAAAATAAGGGGCGGCAAAATTGACTTATTATTATTCCCATGTTCTAACCTAGCCATCCACCGCCCAAGTTTGAGAATTTTACCTTCTTACCTACTTCAGATTGGATAGTGGGAGTATTTATGTATTTATATATTATTCCCCCCTATTATGTCCCGGCAAAACTAGCCTACGACTTATAAATGGTTTTCTGTATGTAAACGGCGGATAATAATCTACGCCCGAAGCGGCTAAATAGCTCGATCGGGCCCTGCTTAGACTAACCTCACTTTGATTAGTACAATTTCTTTATTTTCTCCTAATCACTTGCACTAGCACTAATGAAAGTGAATGAATACAGGTCCAATGACCTGCACTAATCACCTGCACTTCTAATCAAAGTGAATCTGACAGGCCTTTACTCCTACAAGGCTCTTGAGGAATTTGGATGACATTTCAGGAGAAAGTGAATGATTCAATTATCACTGAATATTATGGCATCATAGTCTAAATTCAGCCGAATACAAAATGTTAAGATGACGCCTTGATAATTTGGCTGTAGCGATGTCCATTTTTCTCAGCAATGACTAAAGCTAAGAAATTAAAGTTCACTGTCAGTATTCATCATGTCTTTGTCTTTGAAGTACCCATAGCATAACACGATTGGTCAACTTTTATAACACAGAATAATCAATCAAAAAGACCTCTGTAAAAAAAGGGATTCCTATTTTGCCAACAGAGGAGAGTGATATAAGCTTCCAAAATTTGTACATAAATTGGTTCTAGTATACACTTTAATTTGTCCATAGCTTATATGAAATGTATTTATGGTTTTTAAATTACGCGACAAAAACCATTTTGTCGCTAAGCCCTTTCAATTTTTTGCTGTTCCATTGCTTGTTTTCTATGAGAGGCCGGGCCAGCCTCGCATAGAAAACAAGCAATCTCAAACACATCCAACACGGTTTTTCACTTTAACATGGCGTCACCTTAAGAGGCCGGGTGCCATCGAAATTCTCATACATACGTAATACCAAAATTATTTTCTCATACGAAAATATTAACATATTTGATTTATTTTTCAGCTTAAAATAGTAATTACCTAGGTTCCTGCACAAAAATTTACTACAAAATATTTAAACACTAAAAAAGTTTGTAGTAAATTTTTGTGCAGGAAGTAGGAACCAAGGTAATTACTAATATAAGCTGAAAAATAACTCAAACATGTTAAATATTTTCGTATGAGAAAATGATTTTGGTATTACGTAGGTACGTATGAGAATGTCGATGGCACCCGGCCACTTAAGCTCTTAAAATATAGTTTTTTCGATGGATTTGTGTCCAGTATCGATTGTGATCGCGAATTAAAGCGGATGAAAATTCCACGATAAGTTGGTTCCGAGTTCCGACTTCCGCTGTAGGCGTTCCGGCGATCCGCTTGCAGCTGTTTATTTTAGAAAATAATTTGCAGCATAATAAAAAAGCTGTGCAATGGATAGGTTTGCTATCCGTCATGAGTCATGACTCATGACCTACCGAAGAAATTATTCTTTGAATCCATACCATAAAATATGCCAAAGTGTATCTGTCTTTCTGTTACCTCTTCACGCCCAAACCGCTGATCCGATTTTGCTGAAATTTGTCATGGAGATACTTTGAGTCCCGGGAAAGGATATAGGATACTTTTTATCTCGGGAAAATGACAAATGTAGGGTTCCTGCACGATAAACGAATTTTGGCGCAACGGAGTTGCGGGCGTCATCTAGAAAAATATACCTATTTAAATCATCTAGATTCTACTGAAATATAATAATTAAACAGGGTATAAACATTAAACGAGGTGTAACAAATCTAAGCGATAATATTTTCGGGTGTGCATGGCATAGCCCTTTGTATTTTGTACTTTGAAAATAGCCTGTAGAAACATTGTCTAAAAGCCACATTGTACCCTTTCATCTTCAATTTTCATAATCTTTTGACATTTCGAATGTCAAAAGATTATGAAAGCTAAATAGTAACTCTGTAAAAAAAAAACACACGCGCAGGCTACAATGATTTAAGGCTGTGCAGCACAGCCTAAAATTGTCTTGTTTTTTTGTACCATGTTAGACACGTATTTTAGCAATAAAAAGTAATAAGAAGAGAAGAATTTCAAAATATTTTTTATTACCATAAATAAATTACAATACTTATCTCTGATTTATATTATGATTCTGAATAGTATGTGTATGACTAGGTCTTAACATCTAGCTATGCTTTAAGCTATGATATTATATTATAAGTAGAAAAATGCTTACAAGCTACACCTCTTAAAATGGATTAACCTTCTTACTAATAAAAAATCCAATTTGTATATAGACGATATAGTTGTACACCGTACAGCGTCTTGTCGTTGTCTACCATACGACTTTTTAACGTATCAGACAAGAACTTAACCTCGTAAAACTAAAACGTCTTTATGTACACAGTATACAGGGTGTAACCAGGGTGTGATAATGCTTTGAAGTTTAAAGGATTGAGCACACTGAGACGGGACTCAGCGTGGCGTAAATCCACTGCGCCCTGACACAGTGGGCGATACGCGCATCCGCCTCCATACAAATTGTATGGAGGCCGATTTATGCGATGCGCCCCGGCACGCTGAGCCCCGGCAAGGCCCGTCTCAGTGTGCTCACTCCTTAAGGGGTGTAATTGTTCCTGACTGTGAGAGGGGCAGCGCTGTAAGAGCAAATTTTTTGTGATTTGTATGGCCACGCACCCGAGCGTCTTGAATTACAATAAGCTAAAAAAGTTACTCTTTCAGCGCTGCACTTTCACAGTGAACTTTATAAAGGGGACATGTACACACCCTTAATCATTATTATCACTTAGTTTTGTTACATCCTGTATAACAAGGGTGGCCAACCTATCGATCGCGACTGTTAGTCCAGTCGATCGCGGTCAGCCAAAAAAGAAACTATTAGACCAGACTGCGCAATGACCAATAAGCTACACTATGCTGTTTCATTTAAGATTTCAATAAGTATGTAATTACTAATTAGGGTTCTTGGTAAATCGCACAGGGTTTCGTTAGTAAACGGTAGATCTTAGGTCTAGTCAAGTTGCTGTATAACGATTAACGTCCGTATACGCAGTATGGAACTTTTATTAGTAAGGAGATAAGAATTTTGACCGGCAATAAGTATGGTATGCTTTTGGCCAGCAAAAGCGCTTTAAACTTTATAGGTAACATATTAATATGTAAATAACTACAGACTACAGTAATACAACTTAATTATGTTTGCAGTGAATAGTCAGTACAAAATGTTAAAATTAACAAAGTGCTTAATCAATAATCAATAATTTTGACATTGGTACTGATGATTCGTGCGAAAAATCACTTAAGGAAAAATACTGTACATTTTAAATGTAATATTTTAAACATTAAATTTTAGTATTTACCGAGGTATATTTTAACAATTAACGTGTTAAGGGCCCGGGTTACCCTCGAAATTTTCATACATTCTTAATACCAAAATCATTTTCTCATACGAAAATATTTAACATGTTTGAGTTATTTTTCAGCTTAAGATAGTAATTACCTAGGGTCCTGAACAAATTTTTTTTACAAAATATTTAAATACTAAAAAAAATTTATTTGTGTTTAAATATTTTTTAGTAAATTTACTACTAAATATTTAAACACCAAAAAATAGACAAAAACACTAAAAAATATATAAATAAATAGTAAATTTACTACAAAATATTTAAATAATAAAAAATATTTTTTAAAGTTTAAATATTTTGTAGTAAATTTACTATTTATTTATATATTTTTTAGTGTTTTTGTTTATTTTTTGGTGTTTAAATATTTAGTAGTAAATTTACTAAAAAATATTTAAACACAAAAATTTTTTTTTTTGTATTTAAATATTTTGTAAAAAAAATTTGTTCAGGACCCTAGGTAATTACTATCTTAAGCTGAAAAATAACTCAAACATGTTAAATATTTTTGTATGAGAAAATGGTTTTGGTATTAAGAATGTATGAAAATTTCGAGGGTAACCCGGGCCCTTAAGGACATTCATTAATTTTATACATCTTAGGTAAGTAAGTGGTTGTACTTATTTTATTTATATCCTATTCTCTTTTTACACAAAATCTGGTAAACGTAGTACAGGCCAAACTATAATAATATTATAATATTCAAACAAAAAAATGCTGAAGTGTACATGTCTGTTAATACCTCTTCAGCTTCACGGAAACGCTAAACCGATTGTGACATAGATAATAGACACTTTGATTCCCGGAGGAGTACATAAAAATTAATCATAATTAGTATGACATTAACTTAAAAAACATTATAAGTACATCATAAAATATTTTTTATATTTTGATGACCTTGGTAACCTATTAAAAATAATTTTAATGGGAAATAACTCTGCGAAGATATTTTGCGTATGATCGGTTCCTTATAATATTATGAAGGGTATCAATTCCACATAATAAATACTTAAACGGAAGGGACAGAAATTGGTTTAGTTCGAACCAGTCATGTGAAGGCTGGTGAAATCTAAATTAAATCAGAAGGGCCCTAAGGTTTTCGCAAAAACCCTGCTTAAAAATTTTCGTATTCGTTATATCTATCTTACCAGAAAATGGGGAACCAATTTCGTAGGATTTTGAATATAAAATTGAAGGATAATTTCATGATTTTTGCATTAACGAACAAATAGCAAATATTATGTTTTTCATTATGTATTTCTTTCACAGAAATTGTTTCATGATTGTGGGAGTACGTAACTTGGTTGGATTACGACAGTATCACTACAAACATTCACAACCCGAGTACTGACACCCATCAATAGGGAATATTACGCAAAGGTTGGAGCAGTGTAGAGGGCGCTAAGCTAGCACTAGTAAATAATGCGACCAAAACCTCCTATATACTATGCCAAAACCGTAAAGTTAATATACCTAGCGGAATAGAGCAACAACTCGAGCTGTCAAACGTAACCGAAATTGGTTTTCATCTGTGTGAAAAATATGTGTACGTATACACTTACACAAGCATGATTGAACATGAATTCTATGAGATTAAATTGTCAACGGGGCTGATCCGGACTGATGGACGACGATGAATGACACCGTTCTATTGAATGACTGAAGGACAACTAGTCAAGACGCTGACTGTAACGTGTTGACTAAACGTCATCATAGTGAAGTCGTTAAATGAAATGCTTTGATTTTTTTAAGTATTTGTTGGTGGCGTAATAATAGGTTAATCTAGAAACTGACTTCAATTATGAGGCGACGGCTAATCCTGGGTGGTTTACAAAAAAATAACCACGATGGCTAAGGCGGGAGCGTAGCGCAGCGAAGCTCCCGCCTTAGCCTTTCGCCTTTCGCCTTTCGTTGCCATCTTTTTTTTTTTTTTTTTTTTTTTTTCCCGGAGGGGGAAATGCATTACGCATACCACCCAGGCGCAGGGGGCGACCCGAGCGGTGATGTGGGACTCCCGTAGCTGATGAGACCACGGTATACCCACTAAAACCCCCCCCATCTTCCGCCACACCGCCTTTTGACGGGGCCACGGGAACGATACACACATCCGCGACCCCGCCAGCCGTCCGAAGACTCCACGATGGGCGCACAACACGTGCGCCCTCCTCCTCGGCCCCCACCAGGGCTGTAGCAGACGCCCCCCGAGTCTGCTACTTGGAGGCCATGTGGCAGATCAGGTCTATGGCTCTGCCACCGACCACACCTCGGCCGCAGAGGATAGGGCAAGCGGCGCACCGCAATACCTACTTGCCTCTTCCTCTGCGGCCCCACCAATGCCGTTCAAACGGAACGGCTAGCTCGCAAGGGGGGTAGGGAAAGCGGAAACCTACCACAATGCCCCCCCGCGATCCGTCCTCGGCCGCAGAGGATAGGGCAAGCGGCGCACCGTAATACCTACTTGCCTCTTCCTCTGCGGCCCCACCTCGGTGCGCATCCGCAGCGGACTCCTCCAGTCCGCTGGGAGCGCCCCCCTCGGGCCAGGCGGCGACACCGGCCGGCCCTGGTTGCCTCTTCGCTTCACCGCGGTTGTCCAAGCCGCGGTTACTAGAGCCCCACCGCCACGACAAGGCGAGCAACCATCGGGGGGTTCGTTGCCATCTAACCTAACCAAATCCAATCGTATTGGACAGACGGAGTAATACCTACATTGCTATTAATTACCTAAGAATTATATACTGTTCTTATAATTTCCTATTCCGTTAAAAATAAATACATTCAATTACCGGACTGATTTCATAACCGCTCTCTTCAAAGGGCTATGTTAAAAATCGCTAACTAGTTGAACGTTGAGTGACGATTGTTCAATCAACGTTCGGCCGAGTCATTCATCTGAATGGAGTCATTCAATGAATACGCTAGTCATTCAATCGAATCACAGATTGAACCAGATGACTGCGACATATATATCCTATTGACGTAGGTCCGCATTGGCATTTTATAAGAATGTTCTTTTTGATAATATTTGATGGGACCTAGACAAGATTCACAATAGATATAACTACTCTGTTTACTCTGCTACATTGAAGCTGTATTCATTTAGAATATTAGCACAAATTGTTATATTCTAAACAATACCACTAGCTATGATAGCTGTTATGAGTTATGAACAAAACAAAGCGCCTGTCTTCAATTTCGCAAATTCTGTATAATTTGAGCTCTTTCATATTCATTCTTTTGTAGCTTGCTCAGTATAAAATTTTCATTAGCTTTTACTTATTTTGTGCTAGCTTTTACTCACAGCTCGGCTGCTAGCAAAATGTAGATATTACAGACGGAATCTGTACCTCTTTGGGATAGAAAATATTCCCTATGTGTTAATATAAAATCTAGATTCTCCAATGATAATTTTAATGTTCTACCTCAAAATATATTATGAAACCTAGATGACTCGTTGCATCAAAATTCGTTAATCGCGCGGAAACTGTACATTTTTCCGGGATAAAAAGTATCTTATTCCCTTTCTCGGGACTTAAAGTATCTTCATATCTATCGGTTCAGCAGTTTGGGCGTGAAGAAGCAACATACATTCGCACATGATATTATATTATGGATAGTAGTGGTAATTTCGGGAACACTAATTTATGTTGGTATAAAACGATTCCATAAACAGCGATCGCACCTGACTGGAGCAGATGGTAATTGGAATTTAACGACCACATAAACTTAGTTTATTAGGAACAGGAGCCCGATTCTCATAAATAGAATCTCGCTTTGCAAACGACTCGTTTGGCAAATCGTGTTGTGATTGGTCGAAATTTCAAAAATTGCTTTATATTTTCAACAATATGGCAAAACAAATAATTATAGTATGTAATTTGAAAGTATTTTTTTTATTAGAGGGCTAACGAACAAACGGGTCACCTGATGGAAAGCAACTACCGTCGCCAATGGACGCTCGCAATATCAAAAGAGTTGCAGGTGCGATGCCGGCCTTTTAGGAGGGAAGCTGATGCATTACTTTTGAAGGTTTGCAGGTCGTATAGGTCCGGAAATACTGCTGATGACAGTTCCGCGTTCCAGAGTTTTACAGCGCGCGGCAGAAAGTTACGCGAAAAACGCACAGTGGAAGACTTCCACTCAACAAGGTGATGAGGATGGTATATTTTTCTCGTGAAACGATGGCGGATAGATGCGGAGGGTTATATACGAGAATTGAGGTTCAGGCTGTACTATTTACACGTGGCGTATTAGAATTAGGCCCCTGCTCCGATCAGAAATCCAGATTCTTACCAAGATAGCTTCCTAGACCGTCCATCTGACTATTTTCTACTCCATTTAATAATAAACGGACCAGGAAACGAGCAGATGGATAGCCTGATGGCATTAGCAACACTAGAGAAGTTACAAGTGAGTTTCCAGTCCATAAAAACCTCATGCTTGCCCACAACTTTGTTGGAGCGAAATCCGTTTATCACTCGGGAAAAAATATGGTTCCGGGAGTCCTTTCTTAGAACTCAAAGTATCTCCTTCATCAAAATCGGTTTAGCGGTTTAAGGGTCAATTTATACTAGCGCAGAGTCGAAGCGCATCGAAGCGAATTCCCAAAACGAGAAGATTGAGTGATGTGGTTAACGCTTTGGAGTTAAGGTTGAATTTGTTATGTTCAGTTTTGGTAATTCGCTTCGATGCGCTTCGACTCTGCGCTAGTATAAACTATAAATTGACCCTAAACGTGTAGAGCAGAGGTTCCCAAACTTATTTTGTCTACTGCCCACTTTGAGCACAAATTATGTTTTAGCGCCCCCATTGTTTCAATTTATTATGCATAAAGATGAAATAAATCATACCCCAAGCCTCTACACAATGCCCCCATTTTTTTCTGGGTCCCGCACCGCCCCCCTTAGACCTTCAGCGCCCACAAGGGGGCGTTATCGCCCACTTTGGGAAAGGCTGTTGTAGAGGTATAAGACATCAAACAGACAGACAATTATTCGTATTTATCATGTTGTGTGAATTGAGTAACTAAGTCGTGCTAAGTTGCGCATTTCAATAGGCCCGTATTTAGGAATAAAGAAAGAAAATAAAAATTTTGCTGAAAAATAAACCAAATTATTCTACACAAAAATTCTTTTGAGTTATTCTGTACAATAATTTAATTTAGTTTCCTTTTAACACTGAAAAATATATTTTTTATAAACTGTGACAGAACGTGATTTGAATTTTTATAAGTGCTAGTTTAAAATGATACAGTAGCTTGAAAGATTTGACGTGGGAGAGCCATGCTTCGGCACGAATGGGCCGGCTCGACCGGAGAAATACCACGTCCTCACAGAAAACCGGCGTGAAACCGCGCTTGCGCTGTGTTTCGCCGAGTGAGTGAGTTTATCGGAGGCCCAATCCCTTACCCTATTCCCTTCCCATCCCATCCCTACCCTCCCATCCCTACCCTCCCCTATTACCCTATTCCCTCTTAAAAGGCCGGCAACGCACCTGCAACTCTTCTGATGCTGCGAGTGTCCATGGGCGACGGAAGTTGCTTTCCATCAGGTGACCCGTTTGCTCGTTTGCCCCCTTATTTCATTAAAAAAAAAGATATGGGCGATGCATACAACTATAACTGAATACTGGAAATATTTACATTAATACATTATAGTGCTACAGCTGTACTTCTCAATCACGTACAATTTTGAAGCCGGTTTTATATTTTTTGAAGTATACTCTTCAAAAGTAAAGTCTCTAAAAAGATAAAACCGACTTCAAAATTGTACTTGTAATCGAGAATTAAAATTCCCTATCTCAAAAACTACTGAACCGATTTCGATGAAAATTGCAGTATTCCCTAAGTTGAACAATACCTGGTACAATAAAAAAAGAATCACATAAATTGGGCTTGTAGTTCCGGAGATATGCGTGCACAAACATAAAAACATACATACATACATACATACATACATACATACATACACACAGAAGCTGTTATAGATTAACATATTATACAAAAACCGGGCAGTTCTGGAAATATTACATACATACTTACATAATATAGATACGCGTCGAATTGATAACCTCCTTCTTTTGAAGTCGGTTAAAAAAGAAAGAGAAATCCTAATTTATTATAATATTTACATCACGTACATCAAGATAAGGACTAGAGTTTCATCATTTTAGAAATACAATTGATAAAATAATTACATAGTATATTACTTGGGTTCAGATCCTACGGTATGATATAAATATAATAAGATTACAAAGGGTACGTTCTAACAACTATTATAATAATTTTATAACTTTCACAAAGCCAGTGACAAAATTGTTGACTAAAATTAAATTAAAATTGTATCTGTATAAAGGTAGAGAAAGATCAAATTAAATTAGTATATTATTATAAATTTTGAAAACACTTTTAAATCTATCTATATTCTTATTATAGACATGTTGAAGACATGTTTGTTTTATGTAAGGCTCCGAAAATACAGACATAGAAGAGTTATAGACATAGAGAGATAATATACAATTAAAAAAATCAAAATAATTTTTGCCCTCTGGGAGCACTGCTACTTTCACAGTGAACTCTACTTAAGGGACAAAATATACACATCCTATAGGATTATCACTTTATTTTGTTACATCCTGTATACAGCATGTCGAGAAGTAGGCTACAATAAAGTTGAAAATACTGTAGAATATAAATTAAACTAAAGGCATATAATATAAATCACGTTATTACATGATAACCTTGCTTTTATTACTTTAATAAGACTGGGTATTTTATACTCGTATGTTTAAAAGAAGCGAGAATAACCAAGAAATTACTAACATATTTCATAGCCTATAAGCTATGTTAATAATGATGATGATATGGTACTTATATCATAACAACATCTGTACCCATAGTTTGGTATTAATTTTACATGAATACAGCTATTCTTTTGATGCAGTCCCGGCAAAAAAACTATAAAATGATCATAAAATATTATGTTAACGTTAAAGGTAAGACCGCATTAGGCGTAACTGAACTGCAGCGGAACTGCGCGACACGACGCGTCATTTTTGGGTATACCGCACTTGAACTGCAGCGGCGCTACAAAAATATATTCAGTATCTAGGCAACCTCTGCTCTGAGCAAAATGAACGACGAAATGGATACGATTATTATTTCCTTATTGTGCGAAGAAGAGGAAAGGATCGAGCAAGAACAGGCAAAAACAATTCATTTTTCCTCGTCCATGGACATTTTAACTGATTATAGCGCTTCCAACCAGCTGACTGACTATGAAAATGAAGTTTGTCAAACTGCACTGCGCGGCAACGGAACTACACGTCGCGACAAGTCGCGACACTTTTGGCCAGTTGATCAACTTTGCCGCGCAGTTCAGTTGCAGTGCAGTTCATTTGCCGCGTAGTGCGTGTTGTCTCATATCATTTCATACAAAGAATATTTTGACGCGTCGTGTCGCGCAGTTCCGCTGCAGTTCAGTTACGCCTAGTGCGGTCTTACCTTAAAGTTTAAACACGTTCCAATTTGTCAAAGATTATAAAAATCGTTAACAGAAATGAACAGCACTTAACAAGAAAATGCTATCTCGTTTGTAAAATTGTACCTAACACAATATGTGTGACAAAAGTGCGATATCTATAATATTTTCAGGTAAATTAAATTAAAACGAATTTCAAGGTGTTTCGTGATACAGCAAAGAGTGATCCTTATGTCCTTGGTCCATTCTATATTTCTATATGGTCCATTCTCTATTGTGTAATTGGCGAATGGACCCTCTTCATTGTGATACGGTTATTAGTTTTCAATGAACAAGCCTCCACAGTGATTATTATTAATGAATTTCCAATACTGAGAAGGGTTGAGTTCATAATAATATTAATTATCGTGATTTTTACGAAAATTGCTTTTGATTACAACCTACCGGCTACACGTGTTCTCGCTTGTAAACTAAAGCCTGTTTTTATTACTGAAAAAAAAGAGCTGTCAATTTTGTCACTGTTTTATGTATAATTTCTATCAATAATATAATCACTATGATTTCTATGCATTTGTTTTTCGAACAGTCGGTGCTCCCGGCTCCGCAATATAATAAATAAATTGTTATTACACTTCGGAAAATACCAATAAATAAATCTTTTGTTTTAAATAAACAACAATCTGTGGTTATATGTAACAATTGATTTTGCAAAAATGTAGAACGAGAACTTTCCCCTCTCACTTATGGCAGAGGATACACGATCAATTTTTCATCAATCTGATCCATCAATCTGATTGACGGAATATTGATGGTTATGAAAAAGTCCATATTAAAAAAATGATCAATCCATCAATCCGTAGGTTAGACGATAAATTTTTCGTCAATCTGGATCGGATTGATGGATCAGATTGATGAAAAATTTAAAATTGATCGTGTAACCTCTGCCTATAAAGACAATAATTATGCAGCGTATTCAAGTTTTTTGGTCTTGTTTATATTCTGTAATTTTTCCAATAATATTATGCTAGTCGCTAGATAGAGACAAGCACATCTTATGTCGGCTGTACACTCTCGCCGAGACACAGCGAGGCGGCGCGGCTCGAGTGCGAGAGTGTAAATGGGTGCGCTCGCCTCGTCTCGCCTGTCTCGGACCCTCTCGGTCGGTGTCGGTATTTTGCGCCCGAGTCAAAGGGTCTCGCGAGGAAAGCGAGCGCATTACTGTACACTCTCGCGATTTTCACTACTAGTCGCGCCGCTAGGCAGTGCAGAACAGAAAAATAACAATAATAAACGTCATTATCAGTCATTATCTGTTAGAAATAAAATTAAGTATGATTAAAGGTCTTTGGATTACAATGATATCTTTCGATGCATGGTGAATAATGATCATTGATCGTAGATAATTTTCGCCATTTTTTTATTTTTGTATTTTTAATGTGTAAATATTTGATAATTACTAATTATTTACAATAGCTCATAGCACAGAGAGCTACGGCAGCTGCAAGAGAAGAGTTTTTGTCCATCTCATAGAGAAAAATAATGGTCCATCTTCTCTGAGTTCATAACTGCGATTGAACTAAGCGAGAATGTACATGATACTCGGGCAAGGGGCTCTCGCACGAGACTCTCGCCCGAGAGCTCTCGGCGAGAGTGTACAGCCGACATTAGGGTTAAATAAGACCGCAACGCGACGCCTAGATGCATTCCTAAATTTGTATGGATTTGACCTTATTGTGGATTTGACAGATTTGCAAGACGTCTCGCGCAATTGAGATCTGTCATTTAGACACGTATCTACGCGTTGCGTTGCGGTCTGAATTCTTATAGTAATGCTCTGTGTAAATATTTTTTCTAGTAAGGGGCTCTAACTTATTCTAGACTTATTCTAGATATAAATTACTTATTATTCTTATAACATAATCAACCTTAAAATTACTTATAATAGTATAGTTTTTTATATCACACTAACCACGGTAACTCTCGAGTGGTATGAAGAAGCTCTCTACCTCCTTCGTCTCTGGGTTCCCGTCGTTCTCGCAGCATTTCGGGAATGGTGCCAGGAACATAGTGCCCTTCGGTCGGCCGACGGAATGCGGCGTGTCCCTTCCTCAAAGCTTCGACGAGCCGTTTAGAAGCCGAATGCTGCTGTCACGCGCAACACTAGTCCTGTCAAATTGCCTATGGTTAAAACAAATCTATATCTATATCTATACAGTGTGAAATTTTAATGGTTGTTTTCCCGCAGCAAAATGATTCTATCTTAGTAGTACAATAGATTTGTAAAGTTTTTTTTGTTCAAATCAAAAAAAAAAAATTCGGTCGGGTCCATAGTAACTCGCGCCTATCGGCATAAAGTTTCCATAGTACGTCATAAAAAAAAAATTATTTTCAAAAATTAACATGCACGGTTTGATAGTATGTACTATAACTATAGGTAAATCGTTCTGCTGCGGGAAAACAACCACTAAAATTTCACGTTGTATATTATATAAAACTCAAAGGTGACTGACTGACATGGTGATCTATCAACGCACAGCACAAACCACTGGACGGATCGGGCTGAAATTTGCCATGCAGGTAGATGATATGACGTAGGCATCCGATATTATGATATATCTTATTTTATATGATATTATTTTATAGTAACGATGACTCTTATATAGGATGTAAAAACTAAGCGATAATAACGTAGTGTGTGTAATGTGCATATTCTGACAACTCACACGTGATAGAAATTAATAAGCTGCTTTCATTCGTAAATCGTAAGATAAATTATTTTAGGACGGATTTTGTATAAGATTTTGTATAAGCAAAACATTAGAGCAAAGAAATAGGGAATACTTCTGCTTATTTTGAAGGGTAACGAAAAGAGACTTAAGTTCTAAAATATTATTTGTATCAGTTAATACTCAGCTTTTGTTCTATAAATTGTTATGGTATTAATAAAGATAAAGATAGAAAGATATAGACAAAGCAAGCGTAATACTATAACGATTTCCATTCATTCATTAATTAAGCAAAATGGTATAGTTAAATTTAATTAATAATGGACTAAGTCGAGTATTTGAAGCTATGCCAAGTCTTTGTGGCTTGTAAAATTCTGATTCCATTTTAAACATCCTGCATAGAATTATTTATCGATTTACAACCTAAGTCTTTGGTAATAGTTACTCTTTGGTAAAATACTCTAAAAGTTTTAGCTCCCGTGGTCTAGTTGCTTAGAACTTGGGCCTCTAGTCTAGACAAAGGCTGTGGGTTTGATTCCCATTTAAGGAACTACACATGACTGCCAAGTTGGCTTAGAAATTTTCAGGTTTATCACGATTCACAACCAGCTATTTTCATTGAAATCACTGATTTCAGATGTTACTGTTACTAAAATTAAGACGGATACGGGATATGTGAAGAATTAAAACGTGTGTGTATTCGATTTTCGAATTAGTTTTCCGTATTCGGAAATTCCATTGGGAAATTCGCTCTCGTTTTTTTTCACGCGCGAACGTATTCGTTTCGCTCGGAAAAAAGCAAACGTTAATGTGCTTACTCTGATTCTATGCATTCGGATTTCAAATTCGGAAATCGTATGCGGAAAACTTATACCTATGTGGCCTGCCGTAAACTCTCGATCACAGATTCTCGGAAATCTTTTGTTCTTCTTTTGTTATCGCGGTCGCATGCGATCGCTTGGGGCATGAAAGGAAGGGTAAACATTGTTCTTGCTTGCCACAATTCTTTTTTACCCTTTTTGTCTTGACTTTCAACATGTAAAGTGAATTTTGATAAATAAGAAAAAGGACGAATTTTGATTTCGATTTGCAATTTTTAAGCCCTTCGTAAACAAAGGGATAATACGTTTTCGCTTTGAAACCTTTTTCTGTTTTTCTAACCCGAGACAAGTGATGTAAAATATTTCGTCGCTTTGAAGTGTGAGTGTAATATGATCCCTCTTACATAGAACCCTCAGTAAATTCTTGGGAAAGTTTTTGTTTTGTCAACATAGTATTTTTGTTGTCATCGTCTTTCTTTTGTTTTTGTCTGTGCGTGGTCTAGTTCAAGGTACCTTTGAGTAAATTCAATGATATGATGCAAGGCAAGTACCATAATAATTTTTTCATAGAACAAAATTGATTTGTAAAATTGATGAACATAATTTTTTACATTTTTATTACTTTTATTATAAAAATTTGTGTCTTAGGATTAAATCAGATCCGGGACCCTGGAGAATTATAGGCTCACAGAAAATAATTATTAAAATTGGTTCTGTAATTTTGCGTTAAAACAATGTGAAATAGAATAATTCGACATCAAATGTCGAAAATGTGTTTTATTTTAATCTTATTGTATTACCGCAGAGCTAATTTTTAATGCGCTTTAATTATAGTGTCCCTGGCGGTTGATTTCAGCGGCTATTCACAATAATTTCTGTTCGAATTAGATTCTGAAACTTAGGGCCTGATTAAACCTACCGAGTAGATGAGACGAAACATTGGATTGGACAAGAGCACTGTCTTGCCACGCTACTCGGTTTGTGTAACAAGGCCCTTATCGATTGGTCTGCGCATAGCGAGGAGAAATGTCAAACAGTTTGTATTCGAAAGCCCTTATAGCCAAAACTTATAAGTTATATTCGTGACAAATATTGGCTTACCAGCCGGCCTAGCATACGCCAACGAGATATCTCACTCGAGAGATAATTAAAATCTACTCATCTCATAATGTCAAAATCTCGACATTATCTCGACAAAACTCTATAAAAATGTGTTATTTCGATGATAGATCTACGCGAGAAAAAATGTTTGTCATGCTAGGGTCAATAGAAATGAAGATAGAAACTATCAAACATCGAGAAACATGTAGAGAGAGATATCTCGTTGGATACGCCAACGCTAGGCCGGCAGGTTTTTTTAATTTGTCAATTTCATACAGTAGCTAATTTTTTTTGTGTTATTCGGCAGAGCGATGACGTAAAAGCGACAGCTTTGCAACATGCATATGATATTATAAATTACACAACGTTTGCTGTCAAACGCCTGTTCCACAGCCGGCAGCTATCGCAAGACACAGGTAAGAACGCTGATCATTTCAAAGTGGTACTTACGTCCTCGGCACCATGCTGATGTTGGTCTTCCTGCTTGAAGTGACTCTTCTGGACGTGGAGATAGAGAGGGAGCCCCGGGGCCCGTGCGCCGACCCGCTGCGGCAAAGCAGATACCTGTTCCAAATTTGAACTTTAGCAGTTACTGTATGCTGGCACGTTATAGTTAAGAAAGATTGAGATTTTTGAACTTAGAATTTAGAATATAGAATATGCAGTGGCTGAATACTGACACGTAATAAAAAAAAGCGGCCAAGTGCGAGTTGGACTCGCCCATGGAGGGTTCCGCAGCAGTAATAAGGTTTATTTTTATGAAATTAAAATATTTTTGATTTATTTTTATATTTCAGTCGATTTAATGAAATTTAGATTAAGGTTTACTATTTATGACGTATAAAAAAACTACTGGCTAGATCTCGTTCAAACCAATTTTCGTTGGTAGTTTTTATAGTAATCTACATCATATATTTTTTTTTAGAATTATCATGCCTCTACTTTAGAAATTAGAGGGGGGGGACACACATTTTTCCACTTTGGAAGAGTCTCTCTCGCAAACTATTCAGGTTAGAAAAAAATGATATGAGAAACCTCAATATGATTTTTGGAGACCTATCCATAGATACCCCACACGCGTAGGTTAGATGAAAAAAATTTTTTTTTGTTTCAGTTGTACTTTACTATTTATGACGTATAAAAAAAACTACTGGCTAGATCTCGTTCAAACCAATTTTCGTTGGTAGTTTTTATAGTAATCTACATCATATATTTTTTTTTAGAATTATCATGCCTCTACTTTAGAAATTAGAGGGGGGGGGACACACATTTTTCCACTTTGGAAGAGTCTCTCTCGCAAACTATTCAGGTTAGAAAAAAATGATATGAGAAACCTCAATATGATTTTTGGATACCTATCCATAGATACCCCACACGCATAGGTTAGATGAAAAAAAAATTTTTTTGTTTCAGTTGTACCTATGGGGACCCCTAAATTTTTTAATTTTTTTTCCATTTTTGCATCAAAATCTTAATGCGGTTTACAGACTACATCTGCTTACCAAGTTTCAATAGTATAGCTCTAATAGTTTCAGAGAAAAGTGGCTGTGACATACGGACGGACGGACAGACAGACAGACAGACAGACAGACATGACGAATCTATAAGGGTTCCTTTTTTGCCATTTTGGCTACGGAACCCTAAAAAGTGTATAAAATTAAGTTGTTTGAATTTAGAATTTCTCAAAATCTATCAAAAAACTAAAACCAGGCATGAGTGCTGTTCTTACGTCACGAACGTAACGTAAGAACAGCATTCATGCCTGGTTTCTTAGTTTTTAGGGTTCCGTACCCAAAGGGTAAAAACGGGACCCTATTACTAAGACTTCGTTGTCTCTCCGTCTGTCCGTCTGTCCGTCTGTCTGTCTGTCTGTCTGTCTGTCTGTCTGTCTGTCTGTTTGTCTGTCTGTCTCCAGGCAGTCCAGGCTGTAACTCAAGAACGGTAATAGCTAGAGATTTGATATTTTCACAGATTATGTATATCTGTTGCCGCTATAACAACAAATACTAAAAATAAAATAAAAATAATATTTAAGGGGGGCTCCCATACAACAAACGTGGTTTTTTGGCCTTTTTTGCTGTCTCCAGGCTGTAACTCAAGAACGATAATAGCTACAGATTTGATATTTTCACAGATTATGTATATCTGTTGCCGCTATAACAACAAAATATATTAAAAATAAAATAAAATGAATATTTAAGGGGGGCTCCCATACAACAAACGTGATTTTTTGGCCTTTTTTGCTCTATATCAAAAATGGCAACAGGTAGGTACTTGAATTTTTCACAAAATCCTTAGTTGTATGTGTACTTTAATATTTAATAATAATATTAAAATAAAACAAAAAAATAAGGGAGGCTCCCATACAAAAAACACAATTTATGGTCTAATTTTGCTCTATAATGGTACGGAACCCTTCGTGCGCGATTCCGACTCGCACTTGGCCGATTATTATTATTTAGTTGTGTGAAAAGTGTATGAAAAGTGATTACCATTGTAATTTAAGAAGTTTAGGATTGAGGTACAAGTTGGAAGCCGGCAACATGAAGTTGTACAATGAGTTTCTAAAATACGTTAGTAACATAGAATATCATTGAAGTTGTAGGCTTGTAGCAGACGACGTGTCGTCGCGGTGTGTTTCTAATCTTTCTATGATAGTGTCGCTAGCTTCGTGTCGCTAGCTGCGGGAGGTATTTTATAGAAATACATTTCTAAGCCAAAGTAGTGTCGCGACGACCTTTGTCTGCCTTTTGATGATATTTCGTTTCGTTTTGTTTAGTTTCGTTTTATTTAATTTAACATTTAGTTACAAAAATTCATTTTTCGCTTTAATTTTATTTTAGATGTAAAGTTACATAGTTTTTCTTATAAAATTGCTGAATACTGAGATATTATTACTGAGATATACAGCTATTATGAAAATCAGTTTAAAAACATAGTGACGCAATAAATAAGAAATCTTATTATATCGCCACAAAATACTCCAAACACACGACTTTGATATATTATGAACCATAACCTTTGAAAGAAAATTAAAAGAAAATAATTTAAGAGGATTTTATAAAGTAGATATTATATTTTTACGCGCTCTTTGGAAAATCGCTATTTACTCGTGTAAAGTGATCTACTTAGGTCTTATGCCATTGAACTGACAAAGTAGCCAGTTATAGAGTTCAAAACGTGATATTTCGTTTTAAATACAAAAGATTTTGAGCCATTAAAATTGATTGCTTTTGAAAATTACTTACTAAGTAATAACTGTTGTCAGCGAAAGATTTGATTGTTTGCGATTTGGATTATATTTAAGGTAAGACCGCACTACGCGACACGACACGATGCGACACTTCAACTTTCATAGAACTGACGTTTAACAAAACGTGAATCTGACGTTTTAAAACTCAGTTCTAAGGCCGTTTCCACCTGCAAGCAAACTCGCGGAAGTCTTGCGTGTTTTTTTTTTTTTTCTTTGCAATATTGTTTACATTTCATACTAATTCCTGCAATTTGTTACTGCAATAAAATATGTCGTGCGAGAAGCTCGCGGATAATAGTTATAACGAAATTAAACCGTATGTATATCTGCGATGACCCGCAGCAAGATCTGTCGCGAGTCCTCCCAGACATGTTTAGACATGCTGTCGCAACTATTCGCAGGAAGCACTTGACAAATTGTCGCGACAGCACTTGCTACGGGGCTTACACTTGCAAGCTGCTGTCAGACATCTCGCGACAGTTGTCTTGCAGGTGGAAACACTTTTTGCCTATCACACACTTGTCGCTTTAGTGAGGTTTCGTCTATAAGGGTCAGTTCAAACCGCAACGCGAAGTTGCATTTCTAAATTTATATGGATTTGACAGTTTTGTAAGACGTCTCACGTAATTGAAATCTGTCAATTCAGTACAAATTTAGAAATGCATCTACCCGTAGCGTTACGGTCTGAATTGACACTAAGTTGATCGCACATAATATTCTGTCAGCACCGTACGCGCCGTACGCGTCAAACGCGGGGGAGAGCCATGCTTCGGCACGAATAAGGGGGGGGGGGGGGGTCAACAGGAGAAATACCACGTTCTCACAGAAAACCGGCGTGAAACAGCGCTTGCACTGTGTTTCGCCGAGGGAGGGAGTTTACCGGAGGCCCAATCCCCTAATCCTTCCCTTCCCATCCCTACCCTCCCCTATTACCCTATTCCCTCTTAAAAGGCCGGCAACGCACCTGCAGCTCTTCTGATGCTGCGAGTGTCCATGGGCGGCGGAAGTTGCTTTCCATCGGGTGACCCGTTTGCTCGTTTGTCCCCTTATTTCATAAAAAAAAACGCACCGCATACTACACGAAATTCGGCGCGTACGGTGCGGAATGTGCGAGTTTTCACATCATTTCATACAACGAATTCTAATTCAGCACGTACGGTGCGTGCGTACTGCGTGCTGATAAATTCGCGATCACGTCCTTTTATAATCTACATCCTTCCTCTTTCTCTATTGAGTATGACTTATGAGGAAGGATATAGGAATAGGAAACATCTCTAAATATAGACCACGCAAAATGTTTAGGTCGCTTAAGGGGATATTTGCGTGAGTACTACATCTACCGATAGTGTACAATTATAGCTACCAATATTGTCTTTGAGTGCAGCCGTTAGAACTTAGAGTAAGGTTAAGTTTGATTACACAAGATGGCCGCCCGCGCGACACGGAATGGCGCCCAATTTCACAATAAATTCACAATAAATCGCTCACAGTGCATTTGTGGAGCGACACATAGATTCATTACAGTAATATCCGTCCCTATGTCACGTGGTCACGCCGCCACAATTTATTATGCTGACTTTTAGCGTTAAAATATATCACGTGTGCTATCTACTATGAATTAAAAAAAGACTAGTAGCGAAAATTTTTTAATTCAATCAATTTGGTTAACATTTTTTAAAAAACATAATGGCAGCAATACAAATTGTTTTGCTATCGACAATTTCCTTGCACAGCAATTAGCATAACACGTAGGAATGGTACATCATATTTTCTTTCAAGGCCCTTAAAATATAGCCCTTCAGGCTCATCACAATCGGTTCAGATTACGATACTATTTTTATGATAAATCAGTTTCTGTTTTGCTTTCTTAATGTTTCCTCTACAAAATTTGCTTTAGTACTTAACACATGGTACACAGAAAAATCCCTTTTTATAACTCCAACATAAACAGACGTATTATGTAATATGAAAGAAAGTTTGTATTTCTTTCCAATATGGTCGTAAACTTCATTTTTATGAAGCGTAGTTCGGTAAGCCTCACCCTTTATCAAGTGAAGGGTTTTACGACTTCCGTTATATTCGTAGCCTTTCAGCCACGTTTTAAAGCTTAAACGGCATGAAAATTGGGTTTTGGGGAAACGCCAAGTACTATTAAAGTGTTTTCTTAATCCTTGTTGCTCTAAGTGTCTATGTCTATGTAAATAAAGGCTATATGGATGTACTTAATAGCCAAAATAAAGCTTCTGTGAATAAGATATTTTAAATTTCCAGTCTCGGAACAGCTGATGTGTTTAATAGCCAGATCTTGTTGCCTGCGATGGCAGGACGCTAGTCGCTAGGTACTGATGGTTCCTGGTTACTTAGTCCTGTCTATATAGTTTATATTATGGTACCAACCTAGGGTAGGTACTCCGTACTGCCTAATTCTGAAGTTGCGATGTTGCAGCTGCTTAGGAATGAACAGCAGAAGTCAGAAGCCAATGATGAAATGCGCGTACCACTCGAATTGCAGCTCTATTATCAGTGAAATATTAAATGTTATATATTAAAATGTATCCGAAGACGACGAACCCTGCTGGTGCCAGACGAATTAGAGCTCTATATCAATATCACAAGGTTACCTTTTGAAGTGCTTTCTGAAGATGCCACTGGTGCAGTAGAGCGCGATTGGGTTGACGTAGCTATTGATGAAGGAGAAACAGAACCCGATAATCCGCAACGCGTGCCAGACGAATAAGAACTCTATGTCAATATGGTAAGATTACCTATTGAAATGCTTCCTGAAGATGCCGCCGGAGGCAGTAGAGCGCAATGCTGCAGTTGATGCAGCTGTTGACGAAAGAGAAACAGAAGCCGATGATTCGCAGCGCATGCCAGACGAATTGTAACTCTATATCAAAGTCATAAGGTTATCTATTGAAGTGCTTCCTGAAGATGCAGCTGGTGTAGTAGAGCGCAATGGGAAGCTGTTGAGGAAGGAGAAACAGAAACCGACGATACGCAGAGCGTGCCAGATGAATTAGAGCTCTATATCAATATCATAAATAATAGCTCCCACACCGGTTTCGGTGACGGTGGCCGGTTTCATTGAAACCAGTCCAGCTACGCAGGAGTAATTTTATAGTGCCCAAGTGTGTGCGCAGTACACAAGAGCACTCTCTATTCCTTTACTCTCATAACCCAGTGGGACGGCAGACCGACACGACCGGCGAGAGATCAGGCGCAGGACCGACTTTTTACATGCCCATCCGACGCATGGATCATCTTACTTGTCAGACAATCAGGTGATCACCCTGCATTGTCCTAACCAAACTTGGAAATAACATGTTTCCAACGCGGGAATCGAACCCACGACCTCCGAGTCAAGAGCCGCGCTCTGTACCACTAGACCACGGAGGCGTTATCAATATCATAAGATTACCTATTGAAGTGCTTCCTGAAGATGCCGCTGGTGCAGTAGAGTGCTATGGGGTTGACGCAGCTGTTGAGGAAGGAGAAACAGAAGCCAATAATCCTCAGTGCATGCCAGAAGGGATTGTAGTCTTCTTGAGCTGTTGGACTGGAAATATATTTGTTATTAGTAACGATATACTTAATTAATTATTGATTTTTAATCAAAATCGTTAACTATTTCTAGTTGCTGGTAATTTCCTGATCCGTAAATAAATAAATGGATAAATCATTGGAGCTATGGAATATGGATACTAATTGACGGCAAGCTATACTTAATGGCTCGTCAAGTTTAAAGTATATTTTATCCTAAAGCCCTTATTTTAGTGTATTTTAATTACATAACACTTAAGATTCGGTTAACGGCAAAACTTGTGTAAGAAGAAAAGAAGTTTGTTTCTTTGAACTACTTTCAGTTATTTCCAAGTTCCAAACATTTGTTACAAAAACAAGAAGATTTGAAGCGTGATGTTTAGAAAAGTACTCCAACATTTATTATGTTCCAAATATAGAAGAATTTTAGAGTAATATTTGGACTCACCAATAATAGAACCACAGCATGAAGACATGCGAGGGCAGGAAGCAGGCCGCGAACACGAGGACAAAAGCCAACACTGTCAGCGCCACTTTCCGACGAGCTCGCATCTGAAATGTAACATTATATTGCTTAGAGCGCTTACAGACGAACGCCATTTGTACGGGAGTCGGGAAGACAAAACGTACAGCTCGGCAAGTGTCATGGCGCTTGCGATGCGTTGTTGAATCTATATATTTTTGACTTCTACTCGGGATGCATAATCGTGTATTGATGTCAATATTAATTACTGGATAGCAATTGCCATCCAACGTGGCAATGCTGTCAGCTTGCTAGGCACTCTGTCAGATGGGGATGATCTGGGGAAGTTTTTCTTTTTATAGTTTTTATACTTTAAGTTTGTATATATTTGTATATTTTAGATTGTATTTTTTAGTGTTTAGATTGTTGTTATCTATTATAATTAATACAAAATTAAATGTTATTACATTACTGGTAGTGACTATCATGGTTATATATTATATCAAAGCTAAACGTAAAAAGGTGTTTTTTTCGTCACTTACATTTTAGCTTTTTAAATGTGCAGAGTTAACGAACGAATGTGAATATAAAGACAGACAGACACACTTTCATTTACTTATGAAATCATTTGTCAAATTGCTTTATAAGAAGATTTATTATACATATTTCATACAAATATACGCTTTCCATGTGCTCTGATTATTCAAAGTTTTACTGTTGTTCCGAGAGACGTGTTCAACTAAACCACACGTTGCAATATTTGTGTTTATGGGCCATAATTTTCTGCCGTAAAACATTTATTAAAGCTACCTAGGAATTTTAGTCAAGTTGCTTTCGACGATTTCGTCAGGGATATTATGCGGCTTCTCCGCAAGCCACAGCTTGGTCCATAACGGTCGTATACAAGCAACTACGAACGTGTAGACATATTCATCCAACATTGCCCATAATAGACGTCGATTATGTTAGTGTGTGAGTGAACAACATATTAGTGACAATCCTGGTTATCCGCTAGTCTAATGCTGGCTTCTCACGGCGCGTAATATCACGAGCAGAGCCGTGCCAGTTCGAGCCACGCTCTGTGAAGGGGGTGGATTGCGGTGACGTGAGCTGGTTAGAGCAGGCGCGTCCGATCCGATTGAAGTCGGTAACTTCAATGGCGCGGCTCGGCGCGGCTCGAACGACTCGTGATGTTAGTATCAAAATACACTACTCTAATAGGATGTTTTGACCGAGAAAAATAGTTCCAAGAAGAGTGGACAGTATGGACACTGAAGATAAGTTCAGGAGCTTTTTATGACGCCGTAAATTACTGTTTGTATATTTTGGCAGAGTTATTTACTTAATCACTTGATAACATGGACCGTTTTGCTAAAATATGCCTAATATAATAAGGTTAAAAGGTATCTTGAAAACTTTCAATATTTTTAACCGACTTCCAAAAACGAGGAGGTCATATTATGGCTGTATGTATCTTTTTTTTTTTATGTATGTTCAACGATTACTCAGCCGTTTGTGGTCCGATTTGCAAAATTCTTTTTGTGTTGTATAGGGTTTGACTCGAATTTGGTACCATGTTCATAAAAGTGGTGACCCGATGAAGGGATCCATGAGTAATCGAGGGAACTTCTCAAAATTTATATGGAAGCATATAGTGATTTCGATTTTTTCTGAAGTATTTCAGGTATTTACTACCAAAAAGTAAGATTTTGCACCAGAATGTACCCTGGTTCCGAAGGTACCCAACAGAACTTTTGAATCCTTATAGATACAAGTTCGACGATTTTAGCTTTATTTAAACTACTCCAAGCAAAAGCCAATGAATCCTACATTATTTCTGCTGAACATAGGCAAAATTTTATTTTGGAAAAAGTAGGGTTTCGTAAGATATTTGGGTTTTTCGGACGCCAGGTGTAAAATCAACCAGAAAAGTTACTTATTTTGCGTACGCTGCCGAAACTATAAAAGATAGAACCATAAAATGTTGTAAGAAATTGTAGATCTTATAAATATCTACAAAAAAGTCCGGGACACACTATACTTATCAATGTCGAGTGAGGCACAATAACCATTTTTTTATTTAAAAATCTTGATTTTTTTTGGACTACATTAAAAGAATTAGTAAAATTCGTTTATTTTACTAAAATTCGTTTATTTTACTAATTCTTTTAATTAACCCCCGACCAAAAAGAGGGGTGTTATAAGTTTGACGTGTCTGTCTGTCTGTCTGTCTGTCTGTCTGTCTGTCTGTCTGTCTGTGGCATCGTAGCATCCAAACGGGTGGACCGATTTTGATCTAGTTTTTTTTGTTTGAAAGCTGACATGACGGTGAGTGTTCTTAGCTATAGTTCATCATCATCAGCCTGTTCATTGCTGAAATAACACGGTATATCTGGTTCGTGATAGGACGATTAGCAACTTGCAGTCGTTTGATGGGTTTTATATTTTGCATCCTGGTTCGAAACACTTATGAATATATACACATTATTGGAAAGTTGACCTGGTGGTGCAGCATCACCTGGTAATCAATAGGATACCCAACTCCTCACCAACTTAGAGGAGAGGTTTCGTGTTTGGGCTCATTTTAATTGCGACAACCAGTAAGACGTAGATAAACAGTAAATATTTGCATGCTGCTGCTGCAGCATCACCTGGATTCTATAGGAGCCAAGCTCCGTATGAACCTAAAGTGGAGGTTTCATGTTTGGGCTCATATTGATGGCCTCATCCAAGAGGACATATTTTATAGATGGTATTCATTGGGATATGATCCAGTTGATAGGAATTATTCTGCAGAAGTTTAAAAAGCATAAAATAAAATTAAATTAAGAAATTTAAAAAAACCCCCGCCAAAAAACTTTAAAAAGTAATGAAATAACATTTCCTGACTTTAAGTTTAAATCATTCCTAAGAGTAAAGTAATATTTTAGTCCATAATTGTTGTCAAGGTGTGTCGGGGGACCGCTAATGTAGGTTTGATTTCACATAACAATATAAATTAAGGGTCTGTTCACAGCAACCCGAAACGAGAGAATCAGCGACTATTATGGCGATACAAAATGCAAAAGTCGCTGTTGTGGTAGTTTACTTAGCGGTCCCCCGACACACCTTGACAACAATTATGGACTAAAATATTACTTTACTCTTAGGAATGATTTAAACTTAAAGTCAGGAAATGTTATTTCATTACTTTTTAAAGTTTTTTGGCGGGGGTTTTTTTAAATTTCTTAATTTAATTTTATCCATAACAAAATAAATTATTTCAACACTAAGTACAGTTTATGTAGATAATATTTGGTCTTACAATGATTAAAATTGGACGTTTGGTTTTGAAATTATGGCGAAATTAAAATATTACGATAGTGGGCGTCACCAAGGCGCGGGTGCGCGTGCCGGAGGAAGACATACTTTATATTATAACAAAACAATGTTTGCCGGGATAGTTAGAACTGTAACTAAAAAGGGTAAAATTATTATTTTTTAACAAAAAATTAAAACCGACTTCCAAGGTAAAAACAAAAGTAAGTAATATTCTTAAAAATAATCTAAAAAGAATCAAATAATTCCTATTCCTTATTATAGTGCAGTCTTCAGACTTAGCCTAAACCTCAACTATTTCTGTACTCAATCTTCATGCTTTTGAAGTCGGTACCAGCTTACTTTAGCGTAAGTTCTATGTCAAGGATCTCAGACTTTTCGGGGCCGGTAGCGACTTCAAAAGTGCGAAGATTGAATACAGAAAATATAGTTGAGGCTTAGGCTAAGTCTGAAGACTGCACTATAAATTATAATAAGGAATAGGAATTATTTGATTCTTTTTAGATTATTTTTAAGAATATTACTTACTTTTGTTTTTACCTTGGAAGTCGGTTTTAATTTTTTGTTAAAAAATAATAATTCGAGATTCAATACCATTTAATACTATTTATAGATTCAATGCGAATAGCATTGAATCTATAATAATTTTTTAAATTATAATAATTATTTAATACTTTTCATTCTTTCAATTTTTGCAATTTTATGAGCCCTTTTTGGAATTTTCCACTTTCTACATGAAACAACAAATCGAATCTCAATTTAAAATGTTTTTAATAAGATGCATTTACTGAAATAATTAAGAAAGTCTTAAAAAGACAAAAGTTACAATATGTATTTTAAATTCTAATTCAACCTAAAGTCTTAAGGCGCTTAATTATGTGAAAATACCATTTTGCCCGCCGAGTTTTCCTTTATAGTTCATTCAAATGTAAAGAGACAACTCAATAAAAAATACGTAATGATAGCTAATTTATTGACCTTCATTTTCACCGGACAGAATCTAATTTAGAAGTATAGTTTACGAGAAAAAAAATAAATACGAACGCAATAATTTTCTAAAAATATTGTTTCAACTCCGTTGTTTCAAAAAATATTGCCAGAAATTTTGGCTCAAATTATGAGTATTTATGTCATTTACAAATTTGAGTTTCAACATTTTTATTTAATGCAATATTTTATAAGATATGACAGTTTATAGCTGTTTTTGAGCAGAGGGGACGGCTGCGGGGGTCGGGGTTCATTCGGCCGCGAGCCTCCGGACGGGGAACACGTATCGCTGCGCTTCGCTCTGCACACGATTTAAATTACGTAAAATCAGGCACGCCCGCACGCCATCTGTCAGAATCATTCAGAACTACAATGAAGTTGTCTTTGCTGTAGCACATATACGCGCCGCGAATAGACGCCCACGTATGTTGGCGGCGTGGGCGTGCCCGATGTCAATTTTTTAATAATAATATATAATAATAATAATATATTATTAACGACCAGAAGGTTTTTCAGGAATAAAATCACAAATTCCTTTCACTTAACTTTTATTTTATACCAACTATATTTCCCTCAACTATTACAAGTTGTTACTGCCTCAAAATATGATCAACGACTGAACCGCCAAAATGGCGACACTGAACTTTTATAACTAGTCAGTGGCGCCATTTCCACCGGAAGTTCCCCCAAAAGAATAATCATTTAAATTGGAATATTAAATAATATTAGAAAATAACTTTAAATGATTATTCAATTGGTTAATAAATTTACAATTCATAAATGCGACAGTTACAGAATATTCTAACTAAAATAATAAATTAATATTAAATAATCTGCACCGGATGTACCGGATGTTTCATTAAAATTAAATACAACGGAAATATTAAAATAAACAATTTCTAACAATCGGCCATACTGACAAAAAGTTTGACCTCAAACTTATACATGGTATACAATAATATTATCATAAAAATGAAACTAAAATACACAAATAAATGATAATCATGTAAATTCCATTAAATTAAATTCATGAGTAACAATTAAATTAGTTTCCAATATTATAATATTATAATTTAATACATGCAATAAAATAGTAATAGAATTTTAAATTGACAATTAAACAAATGTACTTCAAAATCAAGTAACTTAATTATTCGTGATTTATTTAATATACAATACAATATATTTTTTTTATAATGTACTTTTATATTGTTGTAATTATAATATCATATAAACTTTGTGAATGTGGATAGGAAAGTTCATCTATTCCACCTGATATTTTAATAAAACAATACAACTTGGAAAATTCATCAAGTGTAATAAGTATATCTTGAAAAATAATAATGATATAACTTGGAAAATTCATCAAGTTAAATAAACATATTTCTACAGTTGGATTGGAAAGTTCATCAAGTCCAACTATAATTTAAATAAGTGACTTGGAAAGTTCATCAAGTCCGACGATAATTTAAATAAATGACTTGGAAAGTTCTTCAAGCCATAAATAATTATTTTCAGAATTTAAATAAATTAATTTGACTTCATTACTATTTTTAAATATTATTCTCAATTCATTTATTATTCTTCTTCACTATCAGAACTAGAGCTTTTATTGATATGTATGTTTATCCATGGTTTTATTTGATCGACTGCCCAAATGTTACTATATTTGCGTTTTCCCAATTCTGTGCCCGGTATAGTGGAAACTTCATACCTGTCATTGTCAAGAATTTTCGTTATTTTATATGGACCTGAAAACTTGGGTAAAAGCTTTCTACTTTGGCCTTCATTCGAGGCCACTTGTTTATTTATTTTAACTAGATCACCGATTTTATATATGGTAGGACTCTTTCTATTTTTATCAAAACGTTGTTTCTGACTAACTTGATCTTTTTCAATGTGTTCCGTTATCTCTGACCTAATCTCTTCAATACTTTGGTTAGGATCACGGAACGCCTCCGTGGTCTAGTGGTACAGAGCGCGGCTCTTGACTCGGAGGTCGTGGGTTCGATTCCCGCGTTGGAAACATGTTATTTCCAAGTTTGGTTAGGACAATGCAGGCTGATCACCTGATTGTCTGACAAGTAAGATGATCCATGCGTCGGATGGGCATGTAAAAAGTCGGTCCTGCGCCTGATCTCTCGCCGGTCGTGTCGGTCTGCCGTCCCACTGGGTTATGAGAGTAAAGGAATAGAGAGTGCTCTTGTGTACTGCGCACACACTTGGGCACTATAAAATTACTCCTGCGTAGCTGGCCTGGTTTCAATGAAACCGGCCACCGTCACCGAAACCGGTGTGGGAGCTATTATATTATTATTATTATATTAGGATCACGGGATTGTAGGAAAAGATCGCTAAACATATTTTCATTCGCGTGATTTAATGTTCGACCAAATAAAGCTTCAGATGGGGTTTTGCCAATCCCCTTATTCAATGTGTTATTTAGTCCCCATTGAATTCTGCCCAATTCCTGATCCCATTTAGTTTCGCCTAGCTTATCAGTGTAAGAAGCTAAGGAACCTAGCACCGTTTGGTTATACCTCTCTACCTGACCATTCGAACGTGGAGAGGAAACTGCGTTTAGAATATGCTTTATTTTTGAATCGGTACAAAATTTTTCAAATTCTTTAGATGTAAACGTAGTTCCTCTATCAGATATGAGCCTAGTCGGAAAGCCAAATGTAGAAAAGACATCATCTAGCGCCTTTACAGTAGCAGAGGTTTTTAAATTGCGAAGTGGTTTAATAATACAAAATTTGGTATAACCATCAACAATTAAAAGTAAATACATATTACCTCGACTACTTTTTACAAATGGCCCTAGGTGGTCAATGTGTATAGTATGAAAAGGGATATCTGGTTTCGGTATAGGATGTAAAAATCCTTCTTTTTTACCATTCGAATCTTTGCCATAAGCACAATGAATACAAGATTTTACATATTTGTAGACAAACTTTTTCATTTTCGGAAACCAGAAATCCCTTTTTATTCTAGCTAAGGTCTTCTCCACCGAAAAGTGTCCGACATCGTCATGGTTCAGACGTAATATTTGGAATCTAGCCCCCTTCGGTACAACCCATTTAAAATCGTTCTCTCCGACTTTCCTAAATATTTTATTATCCTTAATCAGGAAATTTTGCTTTATGTCTACTAATTCATTGTATTTAGGGTCTTCTAAAACTTGACGAATATGAGATATTTTGGGGTCTGTCAGTTGTAAACTCATTAACCAATCATGTTGAGTTATAGCCAATGTTTGCAGTATTTCTGGTTCAGATTCTTCACAAACCAAGTCCACCGGATTGCGACTGAGTGCATCCACGTGCAACATATTACTGTTAGGACGATAAATAATATTACAATCATATTCCTGGAGAGTGAGCCACCATCTAGCTATTCTGGGTAAAATATCTCTCTTTGAAAAAGTTGCACGTAAGGCATTGCAATCAGTCACAATGGTAAAACTGGTACCTAATAAATACACCCTAAATCTATTTAATGACGTAATGACAGCTAATGTTTCTAAATCATATGCATGAAATTTTTGTTCGTCAATTGTAGTTTTTCGGCTATAAAACGCTATCGGTTTCAGAGGAGAATTTTCGGACTCTTTTTGCAAAAGAATTCCAGCTAGTCCAATTTTGCTTGCATCAGTGTGAAGCTCGGTAATGTATTTTGGGTTATATAGTGCTAAAACGGGCCTTTGAATTAATTTTTCCTTGAGAGTATTGAAAGACTGTATTTGGTCATTGCTCCAGTTCCAAGTTTGGTTCTTTTTTGTTAAATCAGTCAAAGGACGTGCAATTACTGAAAAATCTTTTATAAATCTACGAAAATAGCTAGCTAAACCTATAAATTGCCTAACTTCATGAACATTTTTTGGTGTGGGAAAATTTTTGACTGCTTCTATTTTAGTTTTACCCGGCTTAATACCTTCATACGAGATCTCAAAACCTAAATAATCTATATTTGTTTTAAAAAAGTTACATTTTTTAATATTTAAAGTGAGATTTGCTTCGTTTAATAATTTAAAAGTATTTTCTAATTTCTGAACACCTTCATTAAAATCTTTAGATACAACAATAATGTCATCCATATATGCTTCTGCCGATTTATTATTTCCATCTACTGAGTTTAGTTTTAAAGCCTTATTAATTGTTCTTTGAAAAACTGCAGGAGCGTTTACTAAACCAAAAGGCATTCTCTTAAATTGGTATAAACCATCAGGGGTAATAAATGCAGTTAAATGTCTACAATCTGGGGATATAGGAATTTGGTAGTAACCACTAGTTAAATCAAGATTGGTAAAATACTTGTTACCATTCAATGAATCTATTTGATCTTCGATACGAGGAAGTGGAAAATGATCTTTAATTGTGCGACTATTTAAGGCTCTGTAATCAACACACAGACGTTGGCCTCCTGTTTTCTTTGAGACAAGCAGAATTGGACTCGCATAAGAAGAGGAAGACTCTTCTATTATTCCATTTTGCAAAAGTTCACCTACCATGTTCTTAACAGTTTCTCTATCTCTATAGCTCAACCTATAAGGCCTATAAACAACAGGAGTATGATCCGATAACTTTAAATTCATTTCGGTTAAATTAGTACATCCGAGTTCAGAAAGATTTTGGGCAAAAGTGCTACGATAAACTTGAATCAACTGATATACTACATCTCTTTGTTGAGGTGTTAGTTCATTATTAATATTAATTTCTTTATAATCTATTGTTTCGAATCTGGCTTGAGTTTGTAAACACATTTTAGGTTTGTCATCAGAAATGTCAACTTTCTCTGCCCTAACTAGAAGCGTATTGGATTTGAAATAAACTGGAGTAGATGGAGCGACCACAAAAACTGAAATTTTACCTTTGCTTACTGAATAAAGACCTTCTTGTATCCAATACTCCATTCCACAATAATTACGATAACTGTTACGGATAAAAATTATTCCGTCTGATATATCCTCTGTGAAACAAGGTATTAATCCTATTTTATCAATACAGGTAGATTCGCAAGTAATTAACCGAACTAATGAGGCTTCATCTGCAATATCAGGAAACGTATAGTTCCTATTTATAATCTCAAGTGAATCTTTAGTTTTTATTACTAAAATATGTGGCAATTCAGTAAAATTTTGACCAATTAAAAGGGGCACATGTAATTGTAAAGGTGCAATTACAAATGCATTTATCAAAGATTCAACCTTATCTATAGAAATTTTAAATTCCGTTTTGCCTATTGGTATAATAGTTCCATTACCGATGCCCTTAATTACTGGCACGTTGTCGTACTTTATTACTAGTCCGTATTCGTCTACCAATGCTTTACTTATTAACGAACAATCACTTCCAAAATCAATAAAGGCAGTGATTATCTTAGAAAAATTATTGTTGATATTAACTGGTTTATAAAATTTTGAATTTTGATTTTTAGAAGAATCTATGTTCATGACACGCTTTTCTAAATTACTTTTGTTTTTATTTTTAAAACAATCTTCTTTTTTATGTCCAAATTTTTGACAAGATTCGCACTTTATTATAGGTTGATTACATTGATTTGCTCTATGACCTTGCTTTTTACAGTTAAAACAAAATAAAGCTCTACATTGCTTTAAGGTGTGCCCTAATTTTTTACAAAAGCTGCAAGTTATATCATTATTGGAGTTAGAAGTAGATTTTATTTTATTAATTTTGCTATCATGCCGATCATTACAAATATCTTTGAGAAAACAAAGCAAATCTTCGGGTTCTGTAAACCTTCCTGACGACGCGCTAGCTTTAAGAGTTCGATCTTCCAATCCGTGTATTATACAGTCAACGGCTTTTTTACCAACTATTTCGCAAGCATTCAACAGTAAAGTCTTATCATAATAATAATTGTCCAACGATTCTCCAGTTTTAAAACGCCTTTCTAACATTTCAGTTAAAAGATTACCGTAATTAGAATCAGAAGGAAAAGCCCTTTTTAGACATTCCTGCCATTGTAACCACGTACGATTTACAGAATATAAACCCTCGTACCATCTTTTAGCATGACCCACTAAACGAGGTAATGCAAAATGTGGAATTTGTTGTTCAGACCAATTATAAATTTGAGCACATTCATTAACCTTTGCGATCCAATTTTCGATTCTATGATTTTTTGCGGTGGGATCAAATTCCGGAATCATATTTTTGTCAAAATGTAGTTTTTGAGAATTCTCCGATTTCAGAAAATTATTCATAAAGTTTAATAGTGCCGATAAGTTTTCATTTGATGAGCCTAAGTTATTCAAAGTGTTGGCCATACCGGAAATATCCGCGCTGCCCCGATCTCTTACTGGAGACCGGTTGGGGGAATGAGAATAGCTCGATGAAGTTGATCGGTGTCGTGATATCCTCGGCCTGATGTCCCTCGACCTTCTATGATGGACAGTAGGACTTCGGAGCTCGCGGTGTCGTCGTCGCAAAGGTGACTGTTGCTGCTTTCCAGATGTACTAGGTAGAATAGGACTACGACTTCTTTGTGATGACCGGCTAGGCCTGGCCCGGCTGTATCGTGATCGACTACGTCTGCTACTTCCAGATCGCCTCTCATCCATTGTTTCTCGATAGCTACGATCTCGATCCACTGACGGACGTCTTAAAACGTTGTCTGTACTCTCATCCATACTGAAAAGAAAAATAAAATAGGACAACATAAACTGTAATACTAAAACAATAGATTGAAAAATAATTGCATTAATTTATTTTATAAGTGTCTCAGCTATGTCAATTTATAATATTTTATCTGTAGAATTAGTTAATTAACGAATTGGACTAGAATACGTAATTTTTTTAATTTGATGTTCCCTTTTATATCTCAAAAACATACTTCCTTGTTTCATGTTGTCTATAGCGTGCCTTATTTTAAAATATCAATATTAAACTAGTCGAAAGATGATAATATGACCACCGTTTTATATACAATTTCTATATTCTATTTAAACTTACGTTAACGTACCTACACATGACAAGGCAAGTAATGATAGATTTAAATAAAATCAATCGTAATATTTCTCATGCCAAAAATAAAATATATTTAAAACACTAAACTTCTTTAAAGAATCTCTATTTGTTAAAAAAAAATATTTGAAGATTACAATCCGATTCTAAAATCTATTAAAATTATAATTATAATTTCAGCATAAAATAAAAAAAACATACCTTGATTTCGTGTGGCGTGAAAATCCTTTATCCAACTTCTGATATTAACGACCAGAAGGTTTTTCAGGAATAAAATCACAAATTCCTTTCACTTAACTTTTATTTTATACCAACTATATTTCCCTCAACTATTACAAGTTGTTACTGCCTCAAAATATGATCAACGACTGAACCGCCAAAATGGCGACACTGAACTTTTATAACTAGTCAGTGGCGCCATTTCCACCGGAAGTTCCCCCAAAAGAATAATCATTTAAATTGGAATATTAAATAATATTAGAAAATAACTTTAAATGATTATTCAATTGGTTAATAAATTTACAATTCATAAATGCGACAGTTACAGAATATTCTAACTAAAATAATAAATTAATATTAAATAATCTGCACCGGATGTACCGGATGTTTCATTAAAATTAAATACAACGGAAATATTAAAATAAACAATTTCTAACAATATTAAGGCGCAGTGATCGTTGCAACTACGTAAAATGGGTTTTTTAAATACTGTTTTTTCCTAAGGAAATGTCATTATTTCAGTATGAAAAAAATACCGTTTTATAATTGAGAAAATTTACTACACGAATTGATATATCAGTACACAATTTGTAAAATTCGGCTCGATAGAAAAAAATCTCAAAGATGACTCTTTTATCGCTGTTTTTCATAAATTAAATCATTTTATGGCTAAATTACACACTTTCTAGAAAAAACAAAAAATGTAGTACATTTGTCATAACATAACCTAAACTATTTGATATATTTGATTTATGTAATACTAAAAACAAAAACACAGGAAAATTAATACTCAAAAAATGAACTCGAGTCCGCGACGCTCAGCCGATCAGTCGCGCTGCGGTGCTCTTTGAGGTTGGACCTGTGCCAAAGTTTGCGCTGCGCGATCGTTTCGAACATCTCGAAGTATTTTGTAAATATAGGTACTTTATTTGTGAAGTTGACTTATAAGTTTGTAAATTTAGTGAACGTAAATACGATACGAACGAAAATATATTTACAAAATGTAAATTTATTTTTGTAAAATAATTAAGATACCTTTGTGGTGTAGTGTTAGTAATAAGTATAATAAGTGTATAATGGGTAACAAAGGAAATAAAAGAAAAAAGAAACTGTCAAAGTTCGAGAGACGAGAACTATACAAAAAAATTTCTGAAAATATGAAACAGTAAGTACTAAATAATTTTCTTCTATTTTGCTACAAAAATAGGAATTTATTCTACAAAAGCTTATAAACCTATTGGTACTCAAAGAGCGAACTAAAAGTCAGTATATTATAATACAAAGTTTTTTTTCGTTTCTTTTTTTTTCAGGCAAAAATCTTCTGGTACTGGAAATTTATTGAAAGAAGTAAATACAGCGTCACCAGAATCGTACGTAAAAACTTACATAATATTTTATTACTGTTGTAAATATATTGAATCCTTATAAAACACATAGGTTTATAACGCGTGTCTCATTATTACTGTTATCGAAATTTATAAATAACCCCTATCCTTACATCTCGTATTATGTTGGATCAAAGTATATAATATATAATAATAATTAGTAAATAATAGATTTCCTGCAAAAGATTCCCGGGATTTTCAGTACCGGAGTTTCCCGGCTCTTCACCCTAACAGCTAACCGAAACTTTGAGAAGTTCGAACCACGATTCCAAAGAATTACTTATTTTCGTTTTTTTTTTCAATCCCGGGATTTCGGGACGAAAATCCCGGAATCGGCAAAAAGTCCGGGATTATATTCCGTATAGTAAGAAGCAATTCTTTGGAATCGTGGTTTGAACTCCTTCTCAAATACGCTATTACATATCTTGCAAAACACTCGTCGATCGCGGGTTCTAGGAATTGCCATTGTATTCTATTGTTGTCTCGGCCGGATCCGGCCTTACGGGGATTGAGAAGATCAGCAGTTATAATATGATTTTCTTTCAGATTCAGAGAAAACGAAAATTCTCCAGAAAATACGAACACTTTCATAGAACTACGTCCAGTTTTGGCAGATTTCGCAGAATTTGGCAGAAAGAAAAATGGAAGAAAATTATATGTTAAAAGAGAGAAGTTTTTATGTTAAAAAGGATTATTTTATGTAACCAAATAAATGCTAATACCTACTAGTATTTTATTTTATAAATTTATACAAAAAACGGTCGGTTGTAGGTCGGCAGTCCAGGAGCGGTCGGCAGGATGACTAGAACCCTTTTTCGCTTTCAAAATATCTGCATTGAAAAAATTTCGGGGATTTCCGTATACTTTAAAAGCACAGCAACATTTTTTCAATGCAGATATTTTGAAAGCGAAAAAGGGTTCTAACATTTTTGTATAGAGCCTGGCATACTTACTACTACGGGAGGCCTAGAACAATTTTTTTTATTACTAACAAGCTAATTTTTTGTGAGTAGCTTCATTTTTATGAGACTAACAACATTTTTATTTGCGAAAAATTTCGAAAGTTATAGCTATAAGATAGAAAGGATTTCATACTTTAAATTGATGGTCCTAAAATATGGACTGTTTTATTTAAAGGACAATGTTACTCTTAAATTATATGATTATTAATCTATCAATACACAAAAAATCAGCTCGTTAGGGTTCCGTCTTAGGGTTCTGTAATCAACAAATCTTGGTTGACTACGGTACTCTAAAACGGAACCCTAACCAGCTGATTTTTGTATATTGGTAGGTTAATAGTTATTTAAGAGTAACATTGTCCTACAAATAGAACAATCATATTTTAGGACCAAAAATTTGATCTAGGGCTCCCTGACTATCATTCTGTACTTGTTCAAAAATATAGATTTTTATGCTACTCCAGAGTCCAGTTATAGTGAACATTTTAAATTATTTTGTGTCAAAATATGACATTATGTCATAAAACAGGCACATAAAAAAGCGGCCAAGTGCGAGTTGCACTCGCCCATGAAGGGTTCCGCAGCAGCAATAAGGTTTATTTTATGAAATTAAAAGGTTTTTGATTTATTTTTATATTTCAATCGATTTAATGAAATTCAGATTAAGGTTTACCATTTATGACGTATAAAAAAAACTACTGGCTAGATCTCGTTCAAACCAATTTTCTTTGGTAGTTTTTATAGTAATCTACATCATATATTTTTTTTAGAATTATCATGCCCCTAGTTTAGAAATTGGAGGGGGGGGACACACATTTTACCACTTTGGAAGAGTCTCTCTCGCAAACTATTCAGGTTAGAAAAAAATGATGTGAGAAACCTTAATATGATTTTTGAAGACGTATCCATAGATACCCCACACGCATAGGTTAGATGAAAAAAAAAATTTAGTTTTAGTTGCACCTATGGGGACCCCTAAAATTATTTAATAATTTTTCCATTTTTGCATCAAAATCTTAATGCGGTTCACAGACTACATATATTTACCAAGTTTCAATAGTATAGCTCTAATAGTTTTCGGAGAAAAGTGGCTGTGACATACGGACGGACGGACAGACAGACAGACAGACAGACAGACAGACAGACAGACAGACAGACAGATAGACAGACAGACATGACGAATCTATAAGGGTTCCTTTTTTGCCATTTTGGCAACGGAACCCTAAAAATGAGAAAATTGTTTTTTTTGAACACATGGGACTATACGAGACCCCTAACAAATTTTGTCACTAGATATTTTTTGTTTAAATTTACTCTATCGATTAGCATATTTTCCATAAGTGGTTTCAAAATATTTATGATACTAATCTTATTTTATATCTTATGATATAACATCAGTAATTTCATAAAGCTTTAAAAATCCCGGGACTTCCGGGACTGTAATATTTTTGCAATCAGAATAGGGACGTCACCAGAATAAGGATGCGTGAAGACCGAGAAGCGTAGCGGCGCGCGGGCGGCCCCGCTCGCCGCTGCTATCGCGCCCCTCACCTCACCCCCTCAAAAGCGGCGTGGTGCTGAACTCACTGCGCCTTAATATTATTATGTAATGAATACGTGCTAAATATTTATCTGTACAGATTAATAAAATTGGAGTAAATCATCGATTTATATGGTAAATTTAAATATTACAAACGAACATAATATTTTGTAATATTTATATACTTACTTACTTTATTATATTGTAGGTATATATTTTATAAATTATACATACCTATTACATGCATAGTAAAAACAGTTATTTCAATATTACAAATTACAATTTACAAACGTCTATTGACTCTTTTATTACTTAAATTTGTATTTTGTACAGAATGGTACAGATAAATATACACGTATTCTTTACATCCTATTTAAAAAAAATGCAAACAGACAAAAATTGTAAAAAAATAATATATTATTATAATTTATGTACTAGATGACGCCCGCAACTCCGTTGCGCCAAAACTCGTTTATCGCGCGGGAACCGTACATTTTCCCGGGACTCAAAGTAATCTCCATGCCATCGGTTTAGCAGTTTGGGCGTGAAGAGGTAACAGACAGATAGACAGACACACTTTCGCATTTATAATATTATATTAGTATGGAAGTACCTAAGTATTTTGAAAATATATTATTTAATTATTAATAAAAATAAAAGTCTAGCGGCCGCGATTTCTCATGCCATACTATGTAATATGTTACATTATAGTAATGAAAATAAAGTTTAAAATCATTTATGTTTATGACACTGAATTCGTGTTCCGTCGGCGGGATTTGAACCCGCGACCCCCAGCCAACGCGCTCATGATCTCATCCAATGAGCCACAGAAATCGTCAAACACCGTGCGGAACTCGGACTGACAACGTCGCAACTCGCACCGACCGTCCATCACAGCGATGCGGTGCGGGCGGCGCGGCGCGCGCGACGTTGTCGCCAAAGTCCAAACAGCGCCTTCGAGCGAACGCAATTATAATACTTTGTAGTTTGTGTAAGTTTATAGGACTGAGCACACTGAGACGGGCCTTGCCGTGGCTCAGCGTGTCGGGGCTCATTGAATAAATCCGCCTCTATACAACTCTGCCAGGAGTCGGGTAAAAATATACAGGGTGTAACAAAAATAAGTGATAATACTTTAGGGAATAGGGTGTGTACGTGTTCCTTGTAGAGAGTTCACTGTGAAAGTAGCAGCGCTGAAAAATGATTTTTTTTCACTTTTTTATGGGCAAGAGCCTGAGCGTCACGAGTCACGACTCACGAGTTTCCCCATGCAAAAGTGGAAAAAAATGGTCTTTCAGCCCTGCTACTTTCACAGTGAACTCTCTACAAGGAACACTTACACACCCTAAAGTATTAATATCACTAATTATTTTTGTTACACCCGGTATATATTATACAAAGTTACAGAATATAATAAGTTATAATATTTTTCACAATAGACCTATGGTGCCGAAACATAGTTTTATGACCCATCCATCACGTAGGTCACACACTGACCATCGAACTTGGTGGTTGGAAAATGGAAACAGGAGCCATACCACAGTGTAATAAATAGATATCTATTTATTACACTACTATCTATTTATTACACTGTGGCCGTACCACCACTGAACCGTTTTGAGCCGAGTGAGCCGAGTGCCGACCAAGTAGCCGATTCATAATATTATAAACAAGTCTATGTTATAAACATAAAACGAGGCTCGCTAAAACGAATCCGCGAGCGGATTCGTTTTATATACTTTATTATATTGTAGGTATATATTTTATAAATTATACATATTACATACATAGGTAGTAAAAACAGTTATTTCAATATTACAAATAACAATTTAAAAACGTCTATTGATATTTGACTCTTTTATTACTTATATTTATATTTTGTACAGAATGGTACAGATAAATATTTTTATTACTTATACACGTATTCTTTACATAATATTTAAAAAAATACAAACAGAGAAAAAATGTAAAAAAATATATAATACCTATTATGATTTATGTACTTACTAGATGACGCCCGCAACTCCGTTGCGCCATAACTCGTTTATCGCGCGGGAACCGTACATTTTCCCGGGACTCAAAGTATCTTCATGCCAAATTTCACCAAAATCGGTTCAGCAGTTTGGCCGTGAAGACAGACAGACAGACACACTTTCGCATTTATAATATTAGTATGGAAGTACCTAAGTATTTTGAAAAATTTATTATTTAATTATTAATAAAAGTCTAGCGGCCGCGATTTCTCATGCCATACGCCATATTAATGAAGATAAAGTTTAAAATCATATTATTAGAGATGCGCCGAATATTCGTTTGGTATTCGGTATTCGGCGTATTCGGCATCTTTTCCACTATTCGTATTCGGCCGAATTATTCGGCTAAGTTACCGAATATATTCGGTTTTTTTTATTCAAAATATTAAAAACTAGACCCGCCCCGGCTTCGCTCGTGGGATATACATAGCCTATGTCACTCAGGGCTCAGCTACTTAGTATCATGTAACACAACATTAGGCACTAGGCAGCAAAATTAAAGTCCAATAATATTGATGAATATAAGTACATTTTAATATTTAATATTTACAATATTGATATTTAAAACATCGCGATGAAAAACTAATAAAGAAATTAATATTATGCATAAGAGGTTTGAGCACCTCCATTGTGGGTGTCGCAGACGCCACACACAATAGATTTTCAATTGTTATGCGGCAGCCGGCTGCCGCTGGAGGAGCGGCCCTGCAGCCCTGCTACTTTCACAATGAACTCTCTACAAGGAACACTTACACAACCTAAAGTATTGTCACTTATTTTTGTTACACCCGGTATATAATATTATGTCACCGTAAGATTGTAAATACCGTTAGATTATAATCTATCTCGCGAAATTGTGAACGGTCGAAAGATTGCAAACCCCAACACACTGCTTACAATTTAACGTATTATTATTCAGTAGATTGTAATCTATAGAAGGGAAACCGTCAAATTGTGAAACGGAACGCACCTCGGGCGCTGATTGGTTGGACAGTATATGCTCCGTGCCGCCTTATTCGTTTGTTGTTAATTAATGTCCAATGACCTTTTTCATTCCCATTATATGACCAATCAGGGACAGCCTTCGGACAGTTGACAATTTGATAATTTTAAGATTGTGATTTGACGGTTTCACTTCGATAGACTACAATTAGTGATGCGCCGAATAGTGATTTGGCCGAATAACCGAATACCGAATATTATTCGGTTTAGCCTTTACCGAACCGAATATTCGGCCGAATTCATCGGTTTACCATTATTTTATTTTGCCGCGTAAACAGGTTCTATCGTGTACTCTACGTGCCGCTGCTGGCTAGCTCGGAGCGAGCCTTCTCTCGCGAGCGTAATGCAATCGTAATTATTGCGCAATAATTGATTCAAAGTCGCAGTTTCATATCACATAACAGCCAAAAAAATACGATAGCAACCGAGCGACAGTACTCCCTCTGCCGAATAATCAAGGAACTATAATTGCATTTAAATCGCTAAGAGCGACCGCAGACTTACAATTTCAAGTTGTACAACTACAGTCAACTACAATTTTTAAATGAAAAAAATAATATGAGAACTTTATTAATTCGAGATAAAAATGTGCAAGGTGACAATATTTAAAATGTAATAAGCGTTCTCTGTAAAAATACAAAGAAAACAATACGCCTTTTAAGCGTGATTACGTTTAGAAAATTTTCCCGCCTGTAATGACTTTCTTGACAGACTGTAGTTGTACAACTTGAAATTGTAAGTCTGCGGTCGCTCTAAATCTCCATACTTAGACCGATAGCACTAGGTTTTTTGGTTTCAAAAATTATTCTAAAGTTTCTGATTTTTTGCGTATAGGTTTGGGACCACTAGGTAAACCTAAAAAATGATTTTGTGTCATTTTGGTCGACAGCTTCCAGAGATATTTAGGTATTTTGCTTTTTGGTCGCTATAGGTCGAAAAAAATATTAAAGTTTAAAATTTAGCATTTGTGATATTAGCAATACCACAAAAGCTAAATATTAAACTCTCGGGCAGTAACTAATATGCAGACACGTTTTGTGTCAGATTCATCCACGGGTGCCCAGTAATTTAGCAAATATTAGAAACGTCGCCTAATTGCGTCGAAAAGATATTAGAGTTTGTAAAAATGGTGTAATATGGTTTATTAATATATTGATGTCTGCTACTTTTAAAGTTTTGTGTCATATTCATCCACGGGTTTTGAAAAAAATTATATTTTTGCTATCACTATTTGCTATACTGTTGCATTTATTTCGTATCACCTAAGCTTTTGACAGCAATGCGATGGCAATCGGCGAGCAATTTGAACTGTTAAATAGCGATCACAACAAAAGTGATTTTTTCCGATTGCTTGTTTATCGCTGAGTGGTTAGTGGTGTTTTACGTAAAATTTTAAACTATAAAACGTATTTTTATAACATTGGTGCACACAGTGCTCGTATTAGAAGCCATTCCTGAAGAAGAAACAAGAGATGACAAGATTTCTGGCTAGAAATACAGCTAAATAAGACCTCGCAATCGCAACCGAGCCCAGGCACTGGAACTGTCTGACTCTGAGTTTAAAGCCCATTACAAGGGTTGAATAAGAAGCTGTTTGTAGATATCTGTGACGAGTTTAACACATTGACAAGAAAAACAACAATTAACACCTGTGCAGTATTGCGAAACATTTGCAACAACCATCGCCTGCCAGTAACGACGATTTCCAAGTGCTTCAACAAGTTTAGATTAGAACCACACTTTAGCCATTTCAGGGTGTCATAGTTTCTTTGAAAAAGTGAGAACCAGGTTTTAGTGAGTGGCAGACCGCAAATATAACAGAGCGCAGTTTATTCCGAGAGATTTTTACAAATGGAAGACTCAAGACAATATGGAGCCCGGATATGGAAATTGACTTGTCTGTGGTCATAGACTAAAAATGTTTCTTTTTTTATGTGAAAAAGCAATAAGCTAAGGTTCAAATTTCTATTACAACATTAATGAAGTGAAAAATAAAGCAGTAAAACAGTGTTATTTGTTTCATTTACATGTAGATTACTATTAACTATTAAGTTATTGTTATTTGTCTTCATATAAGTAGAATTAAATGGAATACATACCTTTAATACTAAAATACATAAGAAACAAGGTTTATTTTAAATAGTAAAACATTTTCTTTAAATGACTAATGATTTTATGCACAATCTCCAATATATCCAATATAATGAACTGTGCAACAACAAGTAAAAGATTTCATGTATTATTTAATAATAACAGAAATATATTAAAACCAATGTTAAAAAGATTTATTAAAATCAGAATGCTGCTTAAAACCCATCAATCCTCCAGCGGCAGCCGGCTGCCGCATAACAATTGGAAATCGATTGTATTGCGACACCCACAATGGAGGTGCTCAAACCTCTTATGCATAATATTATTTTTTTAGTTTTTCATCGCGATGTTTTAAATATAGTAAATATTAAAATGTACTTATATTCATCAATATTATTGGACTTTAATTTTGCTGCCTAGTGCCTAATGTTGTGTTACATGATATTAAGGAGCTGAGCCCTGAGTGACATAGGCTATGTATGTCCCACGGGCGAAGCCTAGCCGGGGCGGGTCTAGTTTTTAATATTTTGAAAAAAAAAAAAACCGAATATATTCGGTAACTGAGCCGAATAATTCGGCCGAATACGAATAGTGGAGAAGATGCCGAATACGCCGAATACCGAATACCAAACGAATATTCGGCGCATCTCTAATTACAATCTACTGAATAATATTACGTTAAATTATTGTAAGCAGTATGTTGCGGTTCACAATCTTTCGACCGTTCACAATCTCGCGAGATACCCTATCGTTCATTATACACTAGATGTCCCGTGCGGCTTCGCCCGCGTAAATTAGGAATTTTACGAAAACCGTACATTTTCCCGCAAAAAATACCGAGTGTTGTCCCTTCACGTGGTTTATTCTATATCTGTGAGTTGTGACAAATAATATCAAAAATGCTCTAGTACTTCGTGAGATAAACCCTTTCTAGTTTCTAATAATTTTCCCGGGTTTTTCCACATTTTCTTCTGATTCTTCGGTCATATATATTTTAGTCTTAGCGTAAGTAATAATAAATAGCCTTCCTCGATAAATAAGCTATTTAACACTGTTTTTTTTTTAAATCGAACCAGAAAGTACTTCCTGAGATAAGCGTGTTCGAGCAAACAAACAAACTCTTCAGGTTTTAAATAATATTAGTAGATATACATTTTTTTTTAAATCGATTGACAAACTCGAGTCTCGATCTAAAAGACTATGAAACGTATCATGGGACGATACCGTGGGAGAGCCATGCTTCGGCACGAATGGGCCGGCTCGACCGGAGAAATACCACGGGCTCACAGAAAACCTGCGTGAAACAGCGCTTGCGCTGTGTTTCGCCGAGTGGTGAGTTGACCGGAGGTTCGCGTAGTGTATAATTATTTTCTTTGCCGGAGGCCCAATCTCCTACCCTTTTCCCTTCCCTACCCTCCTTTATTTCCTTCCCTACACTCCCCTATTCCCTTCCCTATCCTCCCCTACCCTATTACGCTATTCCCTCGTAAAAGGCCGGCAACGCACCTGCAGCTCTTCTGATGCTGCGAGTGTCCATGGGCGACGGAAGTTGCTTTTCATCAGGTGACCCGTTTGCTCGTTTGCCTCCTTTTTTAAATTGGGATAATGCCTTATACACCAAAAGAAAAATTTTGAAAATCGGTTCACAAACGGCGGAGTAATCGTTGAGTATAAAAAACTAACATAACACCTCCTCCATTTTGAAAGTCGGTTAAAATTATAGCCTATGTGTTATTCTGATATATAAGCTATATTATTGTAAAGTTTCATTAAAATCCGTTCAGTAGTTTTTGCGTGAAAGAGTAACAAACATCCATACATCCATACATCCAAACTTTCGCCTTTATAATATTAGTAGGATGTGTTATTCTGATATATATAAGCTATATTATTGTAAAGTTTCATTAAAATCCGTTCAGTAGTTTTTGCGTGAAAGAGTAACAAACATCCATACATCCATACATCCAAACTTTCGCCTTTATAATATTAGTAGGATGTGTTATTCTGATATATATAAGCTATATTATTGTAAAGTTTCATTAAAATCCGTTCAGTAGTTTTTGCGTGAAAGAGTAACAAACATCCATACATCCATACATCCAAACTTTCGCCTTTATAATATTAGTAGGATTAGTCATTACGTATATTTTTTTTGAGTTCTCTAGTTACATTTGTGCTTCACATTTTAACCATAGGGATTTTAAAACAGCAATTTGAATAAAATATAACATTTTGAAGAAAAAAAATTTTTACCCAATTAATAATAAATTATTATTCCAAAAAAATGTAAAAAATATAATAATAATAAAAAAAATTCTAAGCGTAGCGAACCTGAGACGCCGATGTATTGAGTTTAGAACAATCGTGCTAATAACCATTGCGCTACCATGACTCGCAATGATTTGGTGAAAAAGGCAAACTATCTATAATAGTTTTTCTCTTTACAATATACTGATATCGGTATCTTACTGATATCGGCACTAGATGTCGTTATTGCGGAGTGCCACTCCGGCAATAACGACATCTAGTGGCCATATCGAACAATCAACAATATTGTTCGTTGGCACTAGATGTCGGTATTGCGAATGGCGCGGGGGTGAGGTATGGAAGTGGGGTGTGGAAACACTCGTTTGCCCAAGGTCATTCGCGTATTTAAGCCCCTTAAGTGGATATGACGTCTCAACTCCCAAGACGTAATAGCATAAAGTGTACTTAGTAGCTACTTATAAGATTGATCTTTCTGTATCTGAGTTAATCGGAATTGGACTCGGAATCGTTTCCGATCAATTATTGTCTTCGGATTAGGGAGATGGAATTGCGGAGTTTACGTTTTAATGGAAAACCAATGACCGGAAAGATCTATCGCTTTTAGGGAACGTTTGCAACTATAGTGCTGCAATGTACCTATAGTTTCGCCACTGAGCACATAATTTAAATTAAGAAGAAAAAAAGCGGCCAAGAGCGAGTTGGACTCGCCCATGAAGGGTTCCGCAGCAGCAATAAGGTTTATTTTTATGAAATTAAAAGGTTTTTGACTTATTTTTATATTTCAGTCGATTTAATGAAATTTAGATTAAGGTTTATCATTTATGACGTATAAAAAAAACTACTGGCTAGATCTCGTTCAAACCAATTTTCGTTGGTAGTTTTTATAAGAATCTACATCATATATTTTTTTTAGAATTATCATGCCCCTACTTTAGAAATTAGAGGGGGGGGAGGACACACATTTTACCACTTTGGAAGAGTCTCTCTCACAAACTATTCAGGTTAGAAAAATATGATATGAGAAACCTCAATATGATTTTTGAAGACCTATCCATAGATATCCCACACGCATAGGTTAGATGAAAAAAAAATTTTTTGTTTCAGTTGTACCTATGGGGACCCCTAAAATTTTTAATAATTTTTCCATTTTTGCATCAAAATCTTAAGATTAATGATCTAATAATTAAAAAAAATCTACTTACCAAGTTTCAATAGTATAGCTCTAATAGTTTCGGAGAAAAGTGGCTGTGACATACGGACGGACGGACGGACGGACGGACGGACGGACGGACGGACGGACGGACGGACGGACGGACGGACGGACGGACGGACGGACGGACGGACGGACGGACGGACGGACGGACGGACGGACGGACGGACGGACGGACGGACGGACGGACGGACGGACAGACAGACAGACAGACAGACAGACAGACAGACAGACAGACATGACGAATCTATAAGGGTTCCTTTTTGCCATTTTGGCTACGGAACCCTAAAAAGCCCAATACAAAATACTAATAGCTATGTAGGTACACACTGTGCCCTTTTTTGTTCATCAAGGGCATGCGTTATAGCGCAGTCAATAGCGCACCCGCGACGCATGCCCTCTGACCATATCCAAAACTTTTCGCTTTGTTCTTTTTTTTCTGGAATTTCTTATGACCAAATAAGGCGCACATATTCCAACCAGTAATGTAATAAATGTTCTCGTCGCACATGTTACAATATAATTTGACAGACACTGCAACTGAACAAAAATTACAATGTTGGCGTTGCGTTCGTTGATGCATTCAATTATTGAATGCGCCAATACAAAAGTTGAATGAAAGAAGGTGACGAAAATTAAAGATGGAAGTGAATAGTGTGGACTTAGCTAATGAGTGTCAATAATGAGATATAGAGAGAGAGAGCAAAATATTGAACCTGATCAAATTACTGAGCTAATTGAGCGGGCTGATGATGAACTATTGCTAAGAACACTCGATAATGTCAGTTTTAAACAAAAAACTAGATCAAAATAGATCCACTCATTTGGATGTTACGATTACAAGGACAGACACACACACAGACAGACACGTCAAACTTAAAACACTTCTCTTCTTTCATCGGATGTTTCTTTGCGAGTAGTATGAACGTAGTTTTAAAGTTTTCAGCTGGTTCAGCCAAAAAATATAATATTATTGACTTTTACAAACCCTAAGTTTCCTTATATTTTCCATAACGATACTAATATAAAATAACAACTTCAGTACTAAAAGCTACATGCGAAATGCTTACTTACACCCAGCAGTACATTAATTCTAGGATGGTAATGAATTAATTTTCTTTTGAGACGAGCGACTAGCGAGGCTCGTGGTTTTCAAATTAAGCATGTACATATTAAAACAGAACTCTTGAGACGGTACCACAGACTATATTATGACGCAGTTTCTTTCTCATTTAAATTAACTTTATGTTAATTTGTTTTTAGACGTGTTGATATTTTGGTAAGACAAAATGTTTGTTATGAAGAAAGTTAATTGTTTTCTTTCTGCAAGTGTCTGTTGTGTGTTCATTTTATTTAAATGGTATTTTGATAAACGACAATATTATGTTTATAATGAAGAAAGTTTGTTTTCTCTCTGCAAGGAGTAAAATTTCGAATTTATAAACTTCAAAAATACTCGACTGATTTTGATGAAGACTTATAGTAAGTCACTGTAAATAATACAGGCTGCTTTTTAGTTTGAAAAAATGTACGGTTACTATAAATTTAATTGTGCTCGTATACGCAGTCTGCGGAAAATCTCTGGTAACAGTTTTTAATGCAGACTAGATGCAGCACTGTCGCTAGATTTTTCACATTGTTCGTGTAACTTATTTTATTATGTTTGTACTATCAGAGAAGTTGATACCTAGGCAGATGGCGGACCTAAGTAATTTGGTCGCTTTACGTCAAACCCAGCCGACCGATCACAGGCCAAAGCTAAAATTGAATTGACATAAGCCGACCAGGCCACGTCATGACGTAGGTCCGTCAACTGCCTAAGAATCAATTTCCTCGATGGTACATTTTGAGCACAGTAAAAACAGGTACACATGCAAGCACGCCAGTAACGCGCGCTTGCATGACGTGTACGCTTCAATAGAATCCGGGGTTTTCAAAACGCGCGTTAGCAAAGCGCGCGTTTCAAAACGCCCAATGTGTTAATCATATTCATTAATTCATTAATTGTTTTTGCTTATATGTAATTACTAATTACGAATTTATTACTGTGTCTACCGTGCCTTATTTAAATAAAAAGTATTCTTCATCTTAAGAAATAAGAAAAGTGCTTATAAATGCCCCAAACTCCTGGGCATTCCATAAATTCTTATAGTTAACGTTTACCCATTTAAATTCGTTCCCCTTTCCCTCTTTCTCTTCTGTTAGCACCTATGCGTGTCTATAGAAGTTACAATTCATTCCCTCTCTGTCATTCTCTCTCTCTCTCTCACCTGTCGCTGCGTCCCCTGCATCTCTCCTGGCATGTTCTGCGTGCTGAGCACCAGGTGGCGAGCCATCAGGATGTAGAACAGCGCTATGACGGTCAACGGCAGGGAGTAGTACACGATGAAGCGGATTAGCACCATGGTCCGCGCGTAGTTTTCCCCCCATTCCACCGGGTAAGGGTAGCAGACGAGGAACTGGAAGAACGAAGAAGAATATTAGAAAAAAGGGGGTAACGCTTTTTCATAGCATTTTTATCAACCTATGAAATTAATATAATTCAGATACATCTAGTCGCACGCACACAAACACCGAAACGACGTGCACGCTGTGCCGGTCGGAGTGGATGTTGTTAGGTTTATTTTCGTTATGGAATTTTTCGATTTGGTCGCCGTTCTCAAAGTCCGCGATAAAAGCTATGCAAAGCATAAAAAAGTGTTGGGGACAGTCAGAAAAGATAATACTGATTTATGGAGGTCTTTGCGTGGTGTCTAAGCACTTTTTTGTTTGTTTTGCTTATATTTCTTTTGCTAATTATTCTAATGTAGTTTTTGTATTAAGGGCCTTCCCTACGGAGAATCCGTAATTTACCGTATTTAGAGCCTCATAAACTCATAATTTGAAAGCTACAGAGTTATAATAAAAATGCAACAATAATCTTCAGTAGGTATCTCAACATTCCTTTCCACGTTTTAAATCTTCTATTTTCGTTTATTATACTCATGATATCAGCTTCCAAAGTAAAGCCAATTTATTAAAATTCAAGCATACATTCAGCATCTCCTTAGTATTTACAAATTACTTTTATTTTAAACACACGCCAATAAATCGACAATATCATAAACTACATATTCCTCGTTTTAAATTTTTTTAGGTCAAAAAATTTAGCTATATGTGGACTCTACGAACAACGTTCGTCAAGTCTTGACGAATGTTGTTCGTAGAGTCCACATCCTGAGGATGCTCCGGTGTTGGGGCGAAATGCGCGTCGAGGTTTTCGACCTGCATGGTGGTGAGGGGCCTTGCACGGATTTGCCAACATTATAGCTTGTGTGATGGTGGTGTTTGCAGGTTCTTGCATGCGAGTGTACGCATAGGCAGTGTGGGAGAGGAGGGAGGTGCTGTACCCATGCCTATGCGTGCACTCACTCATTTACTTAAAGGTTGAGGTTTATTTCGCGGAATATTGCTGAAAATAATTACAAACTAAATTTTAAGCTATGGATTCCCGCAAAGTAACGTCTGATTCTATTAACTATTTTTTTAGGTCAATTTTGAACTAAGATAAGTAAAAAAAATACGGTTTTGGTGCGATCTCGGCAACGCGGCAAATGTATGGCCAAGGTCGTTTGCTCGGGGGACGGCCTTAATATTTCTGTATGTTATGGTAGTTATACTGACGGTACTGTACGTGAATGTAAATACGAAAATTGATTTTCTTTTTACCTTTCAGGAACCATGCGGAAAATGTTCATGGTATGAATAGTTCATATGAGGAACTCAAGGGGTTTCTTAAGAGGAATGTTGGACTTTCAAAGACAAATATTCCAAAAGGAACGAAAGTTCCAAAGCTAATGGGTATTGTAATGAAATTTTGAAACGAAATAAAACCATTTCCACGTTATGTGGTGGTAACATAATATTACTATGTATTGTATGTGATTATTATTTTCGGTTGTCACGTTTATTATAATAAATTATATACAAAAAGATTTTACAATACCCATTGTTAGTTTATTTTACACTAGATGACGCCCGCAACTCCGTTGCGCCAAAATTTATTTATCGCGGCGGAACCGTCAATTTTTCCGGGATAAAATGTATTCTATGTCCTTTCTCGGGTCTAAAAGTATACCAAAAACGGTTCAGCTCTTTGGGCGTGAAGAGGTAACAGACAGACAGACAGACAGACACACTTTCGCATTTATAATATTAGTACGGATTTAATTTAATTAAAAACGTAATAGCGTTATAGAAAATTCCTGAAAATAACATAGCCTGTAGGCTGTAACTCATTGTTTTGTATGGATGTTTGAGCTCCAAAATTAATCAACTCAATTAAGGGAACTCAAGAAACATTTACTCATAAACAACAATATTTGCTGAAAATAATTAAATGTGTGTAAAATTTTTAGGGATATTGAGGATATTAGTTTACAATTTATTTCGAAATATTCTGCATAATATAATGAGTATGCATATAGATATAATAATATACAGAATAACGAAGATTCTGGTGTCTATGAAACATATTTTATCCCAGAAAATGTACGATTACCGCGCGATTGACGAATTTTGGCGCAGCAGAGTTGCGGCCGTCATCTAATTGAAACAAACTTCAATCCCACCAAAAACATGAAATGTAAAAAGATAGCCAAGCCTATCCATACAATTTTTCTATCGTTAAATGTTTTCAGATCACATTCAAGCCAAGCCTTAAACTTATTTTGTAATTATTTTAAACTAACATTCAGTAATATATCGCTATTTGATAATTATTATAGTAGCTTGGCAATGAGAATAAACTTGAGCGCAAGCTTTAGCTCTCCGAAGCAGCTTTAGTTTCCCTAACCAGCCTTAGCTCTCCGAAATAGCCTTAGGTTCCCGAAGCAACCTTTAAGCAGCCTTAGCTTTCCTAACAACCTATCTTAGTGCCAAATCTCAAGGTTCTAAGTCAGCTAGAAGTACCTTAGAATTTTGATGATCTATCCATCAGTGTGTGACAAATTGTAGTAACTTTAACCATCCGTTACTAGTAAACTATTTATAAGAATGTCATGTAATTGTGTGTAATGTCATTAATACTTGCTCCTAGTTACCGAAAATCTAAGTCTTTAGCTTTGTTAAAATCGAAGATATAGGGGGTGAGAAATAGCCGCGAACCGCTTCGAGGAAAGTATGGTACGGCCGCGGGTCGTGCCTTTGCTTAGATAAATAAAATGTCTTTTTTCAGGTATCAAAGACCTTAACGAAGAACTTTAAGCTTGGCTGAGGCACTGACGTGCTCCCAGATGTTTGTTTTTGGTAGCGGGAAAGGACAACTCAGACAAGAGGATAGTTTTGATTGCGGAAGAATAATATAGTTACTGGCTGATCCTGCAAAGCTGTCTTGGCGTTTAACGATGTGGGTATGTGCTTGAGCACGCTCTTATTATTTTTAATTTAAACGTTTACTTAGAGACGTTCTCAAATACTTCGATAGCTGATACGATTCAGGACTTCGTTTTTGGTTATCCTTCAGCCTACAACGTTATTTTAAAAATGAAAAAGATATTGGCCGATTTTCACACCTACAGGATAAGCACAATTACCACAATCGGTTCAGCCGTTTCGGAGCTAAATCACCGAGACACGAACATTTTATACATAAAATACAATATTATATTTTTTCCTAAAGTTGCAGGCAAGTGGCAACATCTAACAAACTTTTGCATTTGTCAATTACGCCCAGAGGAAATAAGATACGGACGATACGGTTGCACTCTCTCTTGCGAGGATATACTTAAATAATAAATTTTAATACGATTTTTATCTCGGTGGACACATTTCTAGCACATTCTAGTGTATTCTAGTATACTCTTGACAAGAATTTTCTCGACCATTTTACGAGTAATAGTTTGTAAGACAGGGATTGTAATTTGTGTTCTAATGGAAATAATTATTGGTCTTGTCCTTTTTATTGTTATTAAGTAGTTGTTATTATTTAAATTTTTATAGTAAAAGTATCACATTGGGAATGTTTAACTATTCGAATGGCATAATATTACCATATTATCCTTAATATTACAAATGCGCAAGTCTGTCTGTCTGTCAGTCTGTCTGTTGTTACCTCTTCACATACAAACCGCGGAACCGATTTTGCTATAACTGGGAGTCCCGAGAAAGGACATACAATACTTTTGAATAATGCCATAAATAAACTATAACTCAAGCTATAAGTGATCCTATTTGAAAACTGTCAATAAGTCACAATATTCTTTTCAACTGCACTTTAATATAATATAAATATTCACTTTAATAAATAAATAATAACATATATTAAAACGTATTCAGAGTATATTATTATGTTTTGTAATTATCCCTACATACTTACACAGGGGTGGCCCAGCCAGACCAATTAACACAAGGACCTATAATTTTAGTAGACGACAAAGTTTAATGTGTTACATTTTCAGCATTTAATAGGCCGTCTAGAAGTCTAGACAGATTCTGGGAAAACTTTGGGACGTATTTGAGGAAAATTACCGTAAGCCGCTTGGTGTTAGGTTAGTTCATAGTTGGCTAGTTTTAGGGACATTTCGGGCAGTAAGATATTTAAATGTAGACCTAGAGTCTAGTTTAAATGTCTATATTACATTTGATGTTACTATACTCGGCGTGGCGAACCTTGGTCCCTATGACACTGACAGTTAATAACATTGTAGCACGGCGTCAGTACTCAGTCATCATATCAGCCTATGTTCGTCCACTGCTGGACATAGGCCTCTCTCAATGAACGCCAAGATGACCGATCTCCTGCTACTCGCATCCAACATGGACCCGCGACTAAACGGAGATCGTCGTCCCATCTAGTTGGAGGTCGACCTACACCCCGTTTTCCCAGCCTTGGTCTCCATTCCAGAGTAAGTTTAAACTTACTCAGTACTCGGTCGTCACCATTAAATTAGGATCTTATTAGAGGCGTCTAAAAATGCCATTTATAAATTTTGCGTAGCTTTATGGCATCACAATGATATTCCGTTGGAATTTTTAACAGTTCTTAACTTTTACAAGAAATTATCTAAATCTGAATTTACGTGTACGTCCTGCAAAACTTGCGTCGTCGCGAAATGTCACACAACGTATCACTGTCATAGGGACCAAGGTTCGCCGCGCCGAGTATGGGTTACGACGAGGTAAAGGTCATTTCACACAGAAACGAAACGTGAGGAGATGAGGCGATAAAAATAATAACGATACAAAAGAAACGCGAGACGATGCGTCACGTTACAAGGGTCACACAACGTAAAGTTTTGTTACCCCCTGTATAATAATAATAATAATAGCTCGAACACCGGTTTCGGTGACGGTGGCTGATTTCATTGAAACCAGGCCAGCTACGCAGGAGTAATTTTGTAGTGCCCAAGTGTCTGCGCAGTACACAAGAGCACTCTCTATTCCTTTACTCTCATAACCCAGTGAGACGGCAGACCGACACGACCGGCGAGAGATCAGGTGCAGGACCGACTTTTTACACGCCTATCCGACGCATGGATCATCTTACTTGTCAGACAATCAGGTGATCAGCCTGCATTGCCAAACTTGGAAAAACATGTTCCCAACGCGGGAATCGAACCCACGACCTCCGAGTCAAGAGCCGCGCTCTATACCACTAGACCACGGAGGCGTTACCCCCTGTATAAGGGGGTATATATTAAATATTAATGTGTAGCAGCGTGTTTTACCTGTGTGGTAGGATTGACGACGAAAGCCCGAAGGTAGGAGCCGATGTATGCCGGTGCGGCGAGCGCGCCCGCCAGCAGCCAGATGCCGATAGCTGTCGCCACGGTCAGCCGAGTAGCCCGCTTGCTGCCACCTGGGAGTAATAATATGGAGGGTTAGTACTAACAAGTGTAGTCCATATTCATCCATAATAATATCACAATTCAAGACGTGAGTGGAAGAATAAGGTTAGTAACATGAAAAAACTTCCCGTTTTTTTGTTTAAATGGAGGCTTTAGGGCCGGAAAAGTTATTTGAAATAGAAAAACTATGGATTGTATGTGTAGCCAGATATATTGGCTAGGTTATGAAGTAGATGGGGGCGATACCGGTCCGTCCACGTCGTGTCCCTGGGCACCTCACCCGTGCCATCGTGAGCCTTTTCACGGTGACACGGGAGGGGTGGCTGAACGCCGGTATGTGTGAGTGTTTGTGTGTGTTTGGCTGCGCCCGCAGTGTGAAGAACGGGCCCGCGACCCGGGGTGTCGGAGTTTTGAAGTATGGGTGATCGCAACAGGGAAAGTATTCTCCGGGTGGGTCCCGGCTCTTCAGGAGCCTCTTCTTCCCTCTTAATTCCGATGCAGGGTGCACCTTGTTGAATCCTGCTGCACTGTGCTGTGTAAGTTTCACATGACTGTCTTGATAAATGTACGAGCTTTCAGCTTATAGTATGTATTTGTAGACACATAGTATGATATTCTATTCTAATGCTGTAAATGAGAAAGTGTATCTGTTAGATCCTCACGTTAGAATCGTTGAATCGATTAGAATAAAGTCTAGGTATACTGCGTGACTGGTGAGACATGTTCAATACTCGAGGACGTGATATTTGGCTATTATATTAGTTGGAAAAAAATAATATAAAAAATAATATCAATTGATCACTGAGTAAATGTAGCTTAAAGTTAAATAATTATTTAACCAATGCATGGACTCCGCGAGCGGGAGGGGTAGTTGTGTGGTGTTTCTTTGGTAGCGCACGCCTCTGCACCGGCCGCATAGTATGCCTATTTGCCTAGCCGCGTAATTTACTTAGTATCCATGATTCATTTATTTTTGGGAAATTCGGAAAAAAATTAAGAACCTAATTTTATTACATAATTATAATGAGAATCGAGTACAAAGTACTCTCTATAAGTATCGGTATTGTCTCACCAGTCATGTAGAGAGATACTTTGGATTCCGAAAAAGGACAAAGGATATTTTTTTCGGAAAAGGAATTCCGTGCATGCAATGATCAATAATTTTGGTACAACAAAGCTGCGAGCAACAACTATTACAAAGTATTACACATTGTTACCCCCAAAATTGTTGCTCTGAAATTCTTTAATCACGTAAATGCAAAATTGTTCTGTCCGTGTCTGTCAAGCTACTTTTATATCAGACTAGATAAAAACTGTATATGTAAAACGTCTGTATAAGCCCTTTACTGAAATATATAACGTGAAATTTTAGTGGTTGTTTTCCCGCAGCAGAACGATTTACCTATATACTATCGAACCATGCATGTTATTTTTTGAAAATAAAAAATATTTTGTATGACGTACTATGGAAACTTTATGCCGATAGGCGCGAGTTACTATGGACCCGACCGATTTTTTTTTGATTTGAACAAAAAAAACTTCACAAATCTATTGTACTACTAAGATATTATAATCATTTTACTGCGGGAAAACAGACATTAAAATTTCACACTGTATAAGGTCCTGTCTGACACAATTTCAATGTCGTAGAATAAGACAAGCAGACCTCGTGTTCGTGTAAATATTTTTATTCGTGGGTAGTGGAGCATAAAGGATTCTGTTGTATGGAGTAGTCCATTACCATACAACAGAGGTTTAATAAAACATCACGAGCGTGCGTGGCATATGAGGCCAACAAATCTATCAATGTAAGCCAAACTGACGAGGATGTACGAGTGAATAGACTATCTCTATCCCTGTCCTTGATCCCCGAAGAGTGAATAAGCAGTATATCTTTATCCCACTTAATCCTACCCGAAAATACGACACGGATATAAGAAAAGTTATCATGCAAAGAAAAATAATTTGAAAAGAAAGGCAAAAATGTAACCCGCAACTTTATTGCTCTGAAATTGTCGTGGTACATTTTTATCCTGTCTTCTTTTCCAACGTATCTCCATACCATATTTCATCAAAATCAGTTCAGCCGCTTAACCTGACGACCTCTGTGGCTCAGTGGTAAGCGCGTCAGTCGCTCAAGCCGGGGGTCGCGGGTTCGAATCCCGCCGACGGAACAAAAAGTTTTCAATGTTCCCGGGTCTGGATGTGTATTAAATATGTGTATGATATAATAAAAATCTTAAATATATGTATAGTATAAAAGTATTAAATATATTTCCGTTGTCTGGTACCTGTAACACAAGTCCTTTAGGTACTTAGCACGGGGCCAGACTGACGTGGTGTGAAGCGTCCATAGATATTATTATTATTATTATTAACCTGCTAAATGTAACAGACAGACATACACTTTTCTATTTATAATAGGGACTTTTAGACAAGAAGTATTGGAAAATTTAACCAAGTTATCAGAATATTATTATGCTTCTAAGTATTAATTTCTTCCAACATGCGATCTGCCTACTCGTTTGCTCGCTTTTTCATTAATAAAATCTAGTAGGATTCATAATGCTGATGATGCCTAGAACATTTGGATTTTGCGGCTATAAAAAGCAGGCGCCTGCAAACTTTATGAAAAGTGAGACTTAAGGGAGACCCGAAAGAAAAGTTCCGAAAAAAACCCTGTTTGTTATGATTACAATGTCAGCTTTAACTTTCCAAACTTTTACATTAAACTCCCAGAAAATTAAATGGGCAGTTGTCTTAAAAATCAGATAAGAAACATAGGATATTGCCCCCGAGATTCGTTTTCATTTTTCTGTGATAAAAAATATCCTATGTCAATTTCCCGGGAGTCGGGACTCAAAGTATTTCCATACCCAGCAAAATCGGTTCCGCGGCTTGAGCGTGAAAATGTAACAGATAGATAGACACACTATCACAATCATAATAATAATACTATGTTTGGAATATAACAAAGATTCTTATAGCAAAGTGAAAAATATTCAGCGTAACGCCTGAATCTGCTGTAGAGATTTCAAGTTCCCTTCTTTGATCTGTGATTCAATGCATGCCATAATATCTTTTGAGATTGTATTCTAGAAAACTCTGCATGAAAACAATTTCATATTCAAGCTTATATCATACGTGTAAAGCTTCATATTCCTAATGGTATATAGAATTTTTGATAAGAAAATATATTTTCAGCAATACAAGCCGTATGTATTGAATTTTTTGATACGTAATACCTCTTAAATAATGATATAATATCAATTGTCTATAATTTTACTTTGAATGTCCTTTCTTGCAGTTCACAATAATAACTAGATTACCTTATTGACTTTTTTAACCAGTAGATGGGTAAATAAATTAATTAGTTTGTTACAAAAGGTACTAACCTCAAACCTGTTATATTAGTCAAATACTAGCAGTTTTTGTTAAAATACATTTATAGAAAATAGACACAAAGTAACTTTTTGTTGATTATTGAATATTTCAGAGTAAAAAATTTAGAAAAAACAGCTAAGCAAATACTTTTGTCTGTAGGATACCTAAAATATTTGACAGAGAATATTAATTCTTATCGTTTTGTCAACTAGACCTTTTATTCTTTAAACCTATGCCCCATTTTACCCTACCTCTACCCAAAATACTCGCGTAGTTACTTTATTATTCGTGTCGCACGAAGTCGCATTTTTCTTGAGCCTGAAGGCATTTGGTAAGTGACGAAAAGTAGGCACCATCAATAAAACTAAACATTTTATTGCGAGTTTATATATGCGGTTCACAGACTACATCTACTTACCAAGTTTCAATAGTACCAATAGCTCTAATAGTTTCGGAGAAAAGTGGCTGTGACATACGGACGGACGGACAGACAGACAGACAGACAGACAGACAAACAGACAGACTGACAGACAGACAGACAGACAGACAGACAGACAGACATGACGAATCTATAAGGGTTCCTTTTTTGCCATTTTGGCTACGGAACCCTAAAAATAGAGAGTGCTCTTGTGTAGTGTTCATCGAAACCGGTGTGGGGAGTATTATTATTACTTAACAAACACAATAAAATAGGTATAAGCATTAGTTCAGCTGTTCAGGAGATTAGTGTTTAGCACATATTTAACTGTTTATTTTTATATAATAGAAGATTAAAAAGATAACCCTGCAGGCTTTAGTCCTATAACATAATATAATATGTTCGCCTCATTATCTAAGATAAAATATGATATAATATTATTATGGTTCAAACTCATTCAAAGCACCGGAAAGTTCTGAAGCGCGACGTCCGCTTGTTTGATAAATGACATGTTGTAATAAAATTAATTAAACAACATACATACATAAACTGATATACTAACACAATGCAATATCATGTAATCACTAGCAAATTAATGTTTTAGAATAATTAACACGACAATGAGCCTAATTTATTATCTGCATTTTGGAACCACAAATTATTATTAAAATACTATGAGATAATGTCTGTAATTTTGTTGCGCCGAAAAAAAATCGCACATTTTTTCGGGAAAAAAGCTAGTCCTGTCCCAGTCACAACTCAAATTATCTGCATGGTAAATTTCATCTTATATCGGTTCAAAAGTTTGAGCGTGAGAGAGAACGAAACATTTTCGTTATTTGGGTTAATTTGTAAGTAAATGTAAAACTTCCTTGGTTCAGTAGTACACATAAATTGCTGGGTCAATCTAGCTTGTAAATTAAGATTATCTTCCTCACGGATTTTGTTAACTCTAGTCAGGTACGCAGAAGTGAATACTCATTAATTGAAACGAATGTGAAATTTTAAAATGCCCATCCAAGGCATGGCTACCATCATTCAATCAGATAATCAGCCTGCATTGACTCCAAACAATATTTTTCTAACTAGAGAATCGAACCCACGTCATCCCAGTCAAGAGCCACGCTCTAAGCAACTGGACCGCAGTGGACCACAGAGGAAAGAGTTAAACTGAGTCATGGTAGACGATAATGATGTAGGAAACAAGTTTTCAAGTAAAATTCCATGTAAATTCTCCCAACGTTTCTCAATAAATTCGGAGCATTCAATTTCTACATGCTACACATTCCAGCATTTTTTCAGTGGAAATAATTTTGCAATGCATGAAATGTACCCGAGTCCCGAAAGTACGTTTAGTATTGTTGATTCCGAGTTTTTAAACAGATTTAACGTTTTTTATTGAATTCCAAAAAGGATGTTATTTGAATAGTGGATTGAAAAGATATCGTTTAGTCACAGCTGACAAGTATACAATATACATGCCAATGTACTTTTAATTAGTACTTATATTTCTTATTCAAACTAAATCATTAGTTTCAAACGGGAGTGATGTTCAAAGATAAATTTTTTCAATCCCTAAGTATCTTTGAATTAATTTATTAACCGACTTCAAAATAAGGAGGTCCGAAGACTCCACGATGGGCGCACAACACGTGCGCCCTCCTCCTTGGCCCCCACCAGGGCTGTAGCAGACGCCCCCCGAGTCTGCTACTTGGAGGCCATGTGGCAGATCAGGTCTGTGGCTCTGCCACCGACCACACCTCGGCCGCAGAGGATAGGGCAAGCGGCGCACCGCAATACCTACTTGCCTCTTCCTCTGCGGCTCCACCAATGCCGTTCAAACGGAACGGCCAGCTCGCAGGGGGGGTAGGGAAAGCGGCAACCTACTACAATGCCTCTCCCCCCCGCGATCCGTCCTCGGCCGCAGAGGATAGGGCAAGCGGCGCACCGTAGCCCTAAGCCCCTAACCGAACAGGTTACAACATTATTCGTCGCTGAATTCAAAAATGGAATTTTATCAAATACGCTCTTACAACGCATTGAATCATCCCACGTCAGAAGCCACAATCGATTCAATAGCCCACGATATGTTTCATACACCCCCCGACTTTGATATATGCCCTAGGGTTTGTGATATAATGGGTTGAGGATCAATTAAATATATCCCAAACCGAAAAATACCATTATAGGTTCACGCACATTGTAGCAGAGCGCAAGGGGTCGCATTTTTCATATTATTATGTTATGTGATAACTTTTATGACTAAGTCCGCAATTTATACTCCCATATTCCATATTATTATAAAAACTGTACCTCTATACAGTGTGTAACAAAAATAAGTGATAATACTTTAGGGTGTGTACGTGTTCCTTGTAGAGAGTTCACTGTGAAAGTAGCAGCGCTGAAAGACGAATTTCTTTTCACTTTTGTATGGGCAATGGGCAATGGCCCGAGCGTCACGAGTTCCCCCATACAAAAGTGAAAAAAATTTTGCTCTTCAGCGCTGCCACTTTCACAGTAAACTCTCTACAAGGAACACGTACACACCCTAAAGTATTATCACTTATTTTTGTTACACACTGTCTGTTACTTTTACACGCCCAAACCGATTAACCGATTTTGAAAGAAAGAAAGAAAGAAAAATAAATTTATTTGATATAACATCTTACAGAAATAATTATTGACAGTTACTAATTTTGATGAAGGTTTGGAGATACATTGAGATCCGGGAAATGCACGGTCCCTTAATTGCGATAAACGAATTTAGGCGTAACTGACTTGCTGGAATCAATTTTCTTATAAGATTTATGCCCAAGTGCGGTATCATAAAACTCGTATAAAAATGCGGTCCGCCGCGCTGGGCTTAGTCACCATGTGCGCGTAGGCTTAGATTAACAGAGGAAATATAATGACTCGACATTTTCCGATTTTCGGTTATCATTTATCAATTATACCTCTTTGGCAATTCAAAGCCCGTATATTGTTGATTGAAATGTAAAGTGGGCTCAGATAGCTTTTGTAAGAAGCACTTCGCACAGATCCAATTTAGTTTTGTTAACAAATGGATAATCCATTATGGATTACACTATTACAGTAACCAGACATTTTCTAAAGTAAGCACTAAATCTTAACAGCATTATTCCAATCCAGTAATTCATTCCAGCGCTGGATTGCTACTGAAATAATGTGAACGGCTACGGGAATGCTCTGGAATGCGCTGAATTGCATTTCAGTGTATATGGTACGTCTGAGGGTAACCATGTGCGGGTCTCCTCATGAAGTTTGACGCCCTCTCGAGCTCGAACCAAAGGTTTTCCCACTCGGGCACGGACGCTCCGTCATCACAAATAATGTTATTACCCAAAATAAGGTTCGTGTACCCGATAATTATTGTTGGGAATAAATACGTAAACAATAAATTTTTCCGCGCGAAGTATTATGTCAGCCTTGAGTAATGTATGTCGGTTTGTATCACTTAGTTCACGTGAGGAACACCTCTGTCTTCATTTATAATTGCTAGAGGTTCATTCTATTAAAGTCGGGAACTAGAAGAAGGCTTATAAAGATTAAAACTACGTAAAAAGTCGTGTCCACGATATTATAAAAGCACAAAAAACACCGTTTAGTTCCATTTAATTATATGATATTAATACATACGTACTTGATGTTAAAATATTATAATAGTACTATAATCTATTAATATAATTATAAAGCTGCCATAGCATGATCGATTTTTAGGGTTCCGTAGCCAAAATGGCAAAAAAGGAACCCTTATAGATTCGTCATGTCTGTCTGTCTGTCTGTCTGTCTGTCTGTCTGTCCGTCCGTCCGTATGTCACAGCCACTTTTCTCCGAAACTATTAGAGCTATACTATTGAAACTTGGTAAGTAGATGTAGTCTGTGAACCGCATTAAGATTTTGATGCAAAAATGGAAAAAATATTAAAAATTTTAGGGGTCCCCATAGGTACAACTGAAACAAAAAAAATTTTTTTTCATCTAACCTATGCGTGTGTGGTATCTATGGATAGGTCTCCAAAAATCATATTGAGGTTTCTCATATCATTTTTTTCTAACCTGAATAGTTTGCGAGAGAGACTCTTCCAAAGTGGAAAAATGTGTGTCCCCCCCCCTCTAATTTCTAAAGTAGAGGCATGATAATTCTAAAAAAAATATATGATAAATATTACTATAAAAACTACCAACGAAAATTGGTTCGAACGATATCTAGCCAGTAGTTTTTTTTATACGTCATAAATAGTAAACTTTAATGAAACAAAAAAAAATTTTTTTTCATCTAACCTATGCGTGTGTGGTATCTATGGATAGGTCTCCAAAAATCATATTGAGGTTTCTCATATCATTTTTTTCTAACCTGAATAGTTTGCGAGAGAGACTCTTCCAAAGTGGAAAAATGTGTGTCCCCCCCCCTCTAATTTCTAAAGTAGAGGCATGATAATTCTAAAAAAAATATATGATGTATATTACTATAAAAACTACCAACGAAAATTGGTTCGAACGAGATCTAGCCAGTAGTTTTTTTTATACGTCATAAATAGTAAACTTTAATGAAACAAAAAAAAAATTTTTTTCATCTAACCTATGCGTGTGTGGTATCTATGGATAGGTCTCCAAAAATCATATTGAGGTTTCTCATATCATTTTTTTCTAACCTGAATAGTTTGCGAGAGAGACTCTTCCAAAGTGGAAAAATGTGTGTCCCCCCCCCTCTAATTTCTAAAGTAGAGGCATGATAATTCTAAAAAAAATATATGATGTATATTACTATAAAAACTACCAACGAAAATTGGTTTGAACGAGATCTAGCTAGTAGTTTTTTTTATACGTCATAAATAGTAAACCTTAATCTAAATTTCATTAAATCGACTGAAATATAAAAATAAATCAAAAATAATATAATTTCATAAAAATTAACCTTATTGCTGCTGCGGAACCCTCCATGGGCGAGTCCAACTCGCACTTGGCCGCTTTTTTGTTATAAAATTTTGATTATCTCAAATAGATTTTGAAATAATAAAAAAACCAAACCCTTCTTTTTAGGGTTCCGTACCCAAAGGATAAAAACGGGACCCTATTACTAAGACTTCGTTGTCTGTCCGTCTGTCCGTCTGTCTGTCTGTCTGTCTGTCTGTCTGTCTCCAGGCTGTAACTCAAGAACGGTAATAGCTAGAGATTTGATATTTTCACAGATTATGTACATTTGTTGCCGCTATAACATCAAATACTAAAAATAAAATAAAATAAATATTTAAGGGGGGCTCCCATACAACAAACGTGATTTTTTTGGCCTTTTTTTGCTGTCTCCAGGCTGTAACTCAAGAACGGTAATAGCTAGAGATTTGATATTTTTACAGATTATGTACATCTGTTGCCGCTATAACAGCAAATACTAAAAATAAAATAAAATGAATATTTAAGGGGGGCTCCCATACAACAAACGTGAATTTTTTGGCCTTTTTTGCTCTATATCAAAAATGGCAACAGGTAGGTACTTGAATTTTTCACAAAATCCTTAGTTATATGTGTACTTTAATATTTAATAATAATATTAAAATAAAATAAAAAATAAGGGGGGCTCTCATACAAAAAACACAATTTATGGCCTAATTTTGCTCTATAATGGTACGGAACCCTTCGTGCGCGATTCCGACTCGCACTTGGCCGATTTTTTTGTTTAGTTTATTGTTTATAACTTTTGCATTTTTTTTCAGTCCCTCTTGGAATTTTGATAGAATGTTCTAGATGGTATTATGAATCGAATGAGCCTAAAGCCATTTGGTGCATGAGATCAGGTTTTGAGGAAAATGGTACTTGTGAACCAGAGTAATAGCAAAAAACCAGATAATGGTACCTACCTACTTACTTGCTAGCAAATAATATATCAAATAATATTTCTTAGTTTTTGGAACTAGGTATCCTTGTAAGCCCAACGGAATTCTAAAAACCTGACTACTTTGATGTACTCAGTGTCACCCGTGAAAGGAATCCAACAAAACCTCTCAAGCTCTAATGCGACAATCCGTTTAGGACAGTAGTACTCAATCTTTATACGGGCCACAAATGAGTTTTAGTCTTGGTGTCGCGAGCTGCAGCCCGCAACCACAATAATTATAATATTATATAGGTGTGAAGTATAAGTTCGAATTTCAAAATATGTTAAAAATTAGTGATTTAATAGTGGATTTTCACGAGATATCAAACAAGTATAAGTTGTTAGGCACAAGCCGCACAACAAAACATTCAATTTGCCACTCATCTTTAGACAATCTTTGCTTAACTTAAACTTCAAGGGGGCCATTGATAAAGCCCCGGCGGGCCGCAGGTTGGGTAAAGCTGTTTTAGAATATAATGCGTGCCAAAGTAACATAATATTACGCTATACTCTCAAGTATCATACATTAACGTTATACGCGAATAACATAGTAAATGTAAAAAATAAATAGTTGACGTAGGAGAGCCGTGCTTCGGCCCGAATGGGCTGGCTCGACCGGAGAAGTACCACGGGCTCACGGTATATAGATCGTTGTCCGCCGCGGCGCCATAGGAGAAAAATTAAGACGTGTGTAACTGCTCCTGCAGGGCGTAGCATGGTCACCATAGAAAAGGTTTCTTTCTACGAAAGAATAGACAAAGCGACAGTTAGACAAAACAAAATGACAGTTACACAAGACAATGTGACAGTTAGACAATGGAAATCCGTCATTTTGTCGATAAAATCTGTCAGTATGTCGATTCTTTCCCATGTCTACTGTTAGTATCAGGTATGCTAGCCCTACTGCTGCGGGGCTAAAATGGTCACAATTAGCAATTCCTCTCAATCAATTCAGCAAATGAATTGTCAAAATTGTCAAACTGACAAAATATGTCAAATCAGTACAAAAAAAAAATACAGAAAAGAATTGCAAGCAGAGTTGCATTTTGCGATTTTAAAAATATGAATCAAATTATGATTCATTTCATGATTCAACAAAGCGACCATTTTAGCCCCGCTGTCTTGTTACAATTTCTGCTGACACACCCGAAGACGAAACTGTTGTTGTTTTTTTACTTTTTTTTTTTTTTTTTCCCGGAGGGGGAAATGCATTACGCATACCACCCAGGCGCAGGGGGCGACTCGAGCGGTGATGTGGGACTCCCGTAGCTGATGAGACCACGGTATACCCACTAAAACCCCCCCCCCATCTTCCGCCACGCCGCCTTTTGACGGGGCCACGGGAACGATACACACATCCGCGACCCCGCCAGCGGTCCGAAGACTCCACGATGGGCGCACAGCACGTGCGCCCTCCTCCTCGGCCCCCACCAGGGCTGTAGCAGACGCCCCCCGAGTCTGCTACTTGGAGGCCATGTGGCAGATCAGGTCTGTGGCTCTGCCACCGACCACACCTCGGCCGCAGAGGATAGGGCAAGCGGCGCACCGCAATACCTACTTGCCTCTTCCTCTGCGGCCCCACCAATGCCGTTCAAATGGAACGGCCAGCTCGCAAGGGGGGTAGGGAAAGCGGCAACCTACCACAATGCCTCTCCCCCCCGCGATCCGTCCTCGGCCGCAGAGGATAGGGCAAGCGGCGCACCGTAATACCTACTTGCCTCCTCCTCCGCGGCCCCACCTCGGTGCGCATCCGCAGCGGACTCCTCCAGTCCGCTGGGAGCGCCCTCCTCGGGCCAGGCGGCGACACCGGCCGGCCCTGGTTGCCTCTTCGCTTCACCGCGGTTGTCCAAGCCACGGTTACTAGAGCCCCACCGCCACGACAAGGCGAGCAACCATCGGGGAGTGTTGTTTTTTCCTTAATTTAGTCTTTGTTATTCCAGCACTCAAAATAAAATAAAATTAAACAAAGAATTTTATTGCACCTAAATTTTTAACAGGTTTTATAATTCAGGCAATATAATACTTTAATCTCCTTTGTGATCCTCTTTGAGCTGTTTATGCAAGCAATATAAACTGCCGCATTGAATGAATTAAAAAATACATTTATTCCGAGTTAAACAACAATAACGATTAACGTATAAAGCAAATTCATCGTATTTGGTTAAAAATATAAACCCAAAATATTTTTGGTTCATAATTTATTCATCGTTATAACTTATTAAAAAAAATTTTATGTTGACCTAGCCAAATCTATTTTATTTCATAGTTGACAATGATATTTTGATTTTGTAGAAAAAAATCTAATTTTTTCTACAAAATGAGTTTATTTGTAGATCTCGTAGCACCATTTTCGTAGAGGCTCTACGACGTAGACTTCTCGTAGAAGGGACAGTGCATTGCAAACATGAACCAACCAAAATCCATACTATTACTAATTGTGTCTGTCTGTCTGTTATCTCTTCACGCTCAAACTGCTGAACTGATTTTGTTGAAATTAGGTATGGAGATACGAGTACAGGGAAAGGACATAGGACTTTTATAGGAGTTGCGGGAATCATCTTCTTATATATAAAAATTGATTTTCAAATGTGTTAGTCGCGCTAAAACTCGAAAACAGCTGAACGGATTCGGCTGATTTAAGTCTTAAAATATTCGTAGAAGTCCAGGGAAGGTTTATAAGTGACACGAAGTTCACTGGGACAGCTAGTTTGCAAATAAATGACGATGATGAACCCTAAAGTAAAACATCGTCTGGGCTTTTTCAGCTTAATAATAAACTGTTGACTCGACATTCCGACGCATCACCGACGGGTCACATTGCCAGTCGGACCTTCTTACCGAATAATCCCTTTTTGATGAAATCACCTCGCTGTCATGGACGAAAAAAAGAAAAAATAAACAAGATATTGTACAAGGCTTACACCCATATTCTTAATCGTTTCCTTACGATTTCCTCCACTCGACTTACCTCAATCCAAAAAAATTGTATCAGTAGTTCATTAAAACTTCCTTGACTTGAGGGATTTCCTTATTCGAGGTGAGGAATGAACTGTCAAACCTGAGGTAGTTCAGGATGTACCTTAAAGGCTTCCTTGAGTGTCTTCACTGTCTGTTTCCAACCATAAATTTACAAGAAATCGTGTTTGGCATAAAAAAAATTATTAGGTTTTGGTTTATGTCCATGAAAATTCACATAGTTTTCCTTGGCGCAGATATTTGCGTGACGCTCAAAACTCATTAGGGCGGTATAGTAATGAGGACTTCAAGAAACAATTTAGGTTTAGAAACTTAACAAAACAAGCATAAAATATATTTTGCAACACGCTAAAGTTGAAAAAACAACACGAGTTTGCAAACAATTATATCGCAACAACAGCAGCTGTTGAGCTGATCACATAAACACATCTTCTTCTTTAATAATTATGGCGGCCTGTGACATGTGACAATGGCACTGACATTATATTTTTTTAAAACGAGGAGTTCATAGACAATCTGTTAAATTGGGGTCAATTTCCGTCGGTGTTGACAGTAAAAAAAATAACTTCCGTGACGTCATACCTCCACCTCCACTCATCCTTACTGAAGGAGTAATTCGTCGAGGTAGAAGTTACGTTTAAGAATACCAAATTTGAGGAACTCCTTGAGAACACCTTCGTTGAGTTTGAGTCAAGGCGGGTTTGAGGAAACAACTAAGAATACGGGTGTTAGTGTAGTCATTGGACAGGCTTCATTTTGAAACCTAAGCTAGCCTTACTTTGATGAGCCTTATTATATCGTGACGGATGACCTATAAAATATACTGGGTAAATATATATTCCATTTTGAGATCACAGTTTTATTATAAAACGATAGTTTTTAGGAAAGTTGAATATTTATTCTGCAAAAATCTTGAAAACAAAATAATATTTTCACTGCATAAATTACAATTATACAGTGCCATGTAATCTTATTTAAAAAAATGGATTTTCAAATGTGTTAGTCGCGTGAAAACGGCTGAACGGATTGGCCCGATTTTAGTCTTAAAATATTCGTAGAAGTCCAGGGTTTTAAATTGACACGAAGTTCACCGGGACAGCTAGTATACAATAATAATTACACTTTTATAAATTACCGGATAACACTCGCAACTTCGTTCCATCAAAATTTGTTTATTGCGCGGGAACCGTACTTTTTTCCAGGATATTATAAAGTATCATATTTCTTTTCCCGGGACTCAAAGTATCTCACTACTCAGCAAAATTAGTAACGCTTTGGGCGTGAAGAGGTAACAGAGACTTCAGAGAGACAGACAGACAGACAGACACACTTTATAATATACTCGCATTTATAATATTAGTTGGATAAGGCTGTTTTGGTGCGTGGCCGAAATTAATATAGTGTCACATGGGAGACTGCTGTGTCTTCCTGTAACTGTCACCAAAGCATCATTTCACATGTGGCCGAACGCTACACGTGTTCTATTTTCGTTTCTAATTTCCTCAACTTCCGTATTTCCGTCGTGTAAATCTTAATATTATTATGAACCTGATTTAAAAAATTGAGGTGGAGGATCATTCAGTACCTATATTTTGGTACTTCAATATCTTATATATAAAATTCCCTTGTCACAATGTTAGACCACGTACTCCTCTGAAACGGCTTAACTGATTTTTACCAAATTTTATATTATATGCATATTCAGTGGGTGAGAATCGGCTACCTACTGGGTAATTTTTTTTTGTAGGCCCTATAGTCTCTGAGCAAAACCGCGGACAGACAGACGGACAGACCGAAACTATATGGGTTCTTTGTTGACTACGGAACCCTAAAAAAGGATCAAAATGTTTCCAATTACCCCGGTATAATAATATTGCTAGAGGCAATTTCTTTTGTCACATTTTGCCATCAGATTCTGGTAGACCTATATTCGCAATCATAGCAACTATTATGGTTATTCATAGCCTAACGTGAAACCTTAACAATCAACATACATTTTCGCTAAAATATGTTCCAGAACTTTGTCAAATAAATGTGCTAGGAACTTCGACAAACAGGCAATTTGATGGTTAGATATGACCATTTCCGTGATAGACGTCTTTTGTTTGATGACTACCACATATTTTATCAATAGTGAGTTCGGAAAGATATTACTTACATACGTTAGGAATGAATGAATCAATGAAAAACGTAAATGATAAAAATGTTACAGCCGACAATAAAACCTAACTAAAGAAGCCATATTTTGTTTGTATAATACGAGAAAAGTAAAATATATTGGAGTTTATGCCATTTCTATTCATTTATGATGTACGGGAAAGTATCAGACTGACAGACAGAAAGACAGGTAGACATATAAAAGTACATATGAATTTACGGTATACGATTTAAGGTATTCTAATTTTCAGTTACTTTTCTTATCCCCTTCAGTCTCTAAGTCAGGTTATAAGGAAATAAGGCATAGGATAGGTTCCTATCTTGTGATAGGAAATCTTAGTTTAATTTCAATTAACAATTCATTATCAGTTCAATCTTATTCAATGTAATTTCTCTCGATTGAAAATTGATTAACTCTAAATCGGTATATACTCACCACAGATAACGAAAAGGGTTTAGGGAAGATATCTATTTGAATAGGGCTTGCTACAATCTAGGTCAGCCATTCTCAAAGTGTTTTCCGAGGAGCCCTTTTTTTTCACGCAGAGAAACGCGTTAACGCATTCGACGCAGGGGATGGGGACTCCCGCTGCGGATATGTGGGGCTCATCGCGGCGAAGATGGTATGTGCCGCGACCCACGGGAACGACACACCCACCGCAACTCCATCAGTGGCCGTCCGACCTTTTCAGACCACACTCATGTAGGGGCGCTTCTCGCCCCGCAGGCCAACAGAGGCCCCACTTGGGGCTTGCTTGGGCCCGCCTTCTCTGGTGTCACGATGCACGGAGCGTTTTGTGCATCGTGAGTCGTGACCCACTCTGGGATTCCGAGGAGCCCTGGGGCAAATGCATTGTTGGGACTCCGCGAGTGATACATGAATTGTTTTAAGAAATAACTTCAGACACCAGCATGACAATTGATTCAAAGACAAAACATTTCTTATCCAAAGGGTCGATCACCAAAAAACTTGGAGAACCGCTGACCTAGGCTATACTTCATCAAAACATTAGCTCTTCTCACTCTCTCACTCACATAAATAAGCAGAACAAAGGAGAAAAAATACCATGTTTTCTTAGTAAGAACAATGGCGCATGTGCAGCTGAGGGTCAGGACACAATATTATTACAAAGCGACGAGGCGATATGATGCATGCCATTGACAATTGTACCAGGCAGCCTATGTGCTCAAGCCAATACAATGTTTATTTATCTTTTTCTTGAGTATTAAAATATTATAAAGCTTTAGTTCAGTTTTATTTGGTCATTTAATAAAGATTCCTTGCAGTTGTTATGGGACCCTCAAAACGCATAAACGCGTCACGTTGCTATGTAAACTGACCCTTAAACCTATAAAATTAACCATTAAAATTCATACTAATATTTAATTGTAAATGCGAAAGTGTCTGTCTGTCTGTCTGTTACCTCTTCACGCCCAAACCGCTCAACCGATTTTGCTGAAATTTGGCATGGAGATACTTTGAGTCCCGGGAAAGGACATAGGATACTTTTTGTCATGGGAAAATGTACGGTTCCCGGGCGATAAACGAGTTTTGGCGCAACGGAGTTGCGGGCATCATCTAGTACCTAATAAATATTTCACTACTGCTATAAACTACTAGGAAATTTTTAAATTTTGCCGTAATAAAAATACATTAAAGATAGCATCGACCTGCATAATTTATGCAGCTGGTTATTTCTAGGAGCTACACGTATACCGAAACTGTGACCAGCCGGGTGTGAAATCGATTTAACTGACAGACAGAACAGGTTAACTATCTGGCGCCTGTAAAATGTACTAAAATAACAAATCACAGAATAGCTTGCGGTGGTTCAGAATGCAGAATAGTTTCAAAGCTGTAGCCCACAGAATACAAAAAAGATTCAAGTTTGAAAAAATAGTTTTATTGGGTACTTTTTACGATAGAAAAGTTACTTAAATGTGGATTACCAAAGCTTAATTCTTACATACTACCATGTTTAATATAAAAATCAATTTAGTTACATTGCATACAGCAGTCAGGAACATACACAGATCACAAGCAGATACCTGGAGCTCCGCTAAGTCTTTGTAAGGGCTCCGCGAGAATACTAGTAATAATGAAAAAAATACACGGTATCATAATTTAAACTGCAAATAAAAGGAATGCACATGACTTTTTCTTTTATGATGGGGTTCCGTCAGAAATTTCGTTTAAGAATGCTCCAACCGGAGAAATAGCAGTTCGGATGTCTGTCAGTACGAATATCGACGTTAATAACATTAAAATAAGATTCATATTAGCGCGCCTTGTACAGTGGCGGTTACGACGCTCGCCGCGTTCTTGATATGGCGAAAATATATGAAAAAAATTGAGAAATTTTCTTATTTTTCTTATATCTGGAAAAGTTGTTTATTTTTATATAAAATTTTTAGCGGACTTTATAGAGGACTAAATAAGCAACAATTTTTTTGTATATATTTATTTTCCTCAGTTCAGTGTATTTAGATATTAATTATTAAGTTACCTAATCAGACCCCATTTTTTTCATATTTTGCGATTATTGTGATGGTTAAAACGTATTTTATGTGAAAATTTTGTATGCGGCTATAGAATTTTTATGGTGCAGTCGTGGAGATGAATATATTATCTTTCATTTGAAACCAAAATATCCTCGCAGTTTGACTCCTAATTCTTTAATAGGGTACCGGAAAATCGCTGATATTTGTACTAGCGTCCTTAATACAAATTGAGGATTCTGCCAACAAAAAAAGTTTACGAACTGCTCTAGACTCTAGAGTATAAAAAGGTTGTGCCGAGTGTCGAAATATAATATGGTGTTTCGAACATAATATATTTTCATTCATACTCTTATATTGAGCGATGAAAGAGAACCAACCTAATATATTTGATTATGTCCCGGTAGTTTCTATACAGGGTGCAATTAAACCTTCCGGCTTCCTGCCGATATATTGTCTATTGAAAGTTATTGATCCTTGTTATAAATAAAAATACATGTATTTTTTTATTTAATAAACACTCAGTACTTAAATGTTGAGAAATAGCTTCCGAAAGTTATCCTAAAAAACACTACAATTATTGACACTACTACGAAATGGACACTACGCGTCGCCCGCGCGTGACGTGCCCCCGCGCGCGCGCCTCCCCTCGCGTCGCCCTCGCTCATATCCACCGCCGCGAGAGACTATTCTAAATGGACTCCCCTAATGATACCTAAGCCCTGGAAAAAATTTGCCAGGAAGGTGTAATTGCACCCTGTATAATGGCGACAATACAAAAACGATGGATCAATTATTATAAGGGCCGGTCGGCCGACTTTAAGTTCATAAAATTATAGCTCTTGTAGACTGGACTACATTCAGGTCTATTTTCACCAACAACTGTTAAAGTTAATGCTTAAATTAGTATCACGTTGCCCCTTTCGTTTTTTACTTCATAAGCCGTAAACACTAACGAACGTTGGTGAAATTGGGCCTTAATCTACTGAATCACTTCTATAACGGCACGGTGCGGTAAAATAGAAGGCCACGGCAACGCCAAACACCGAAGCCGATTTATGAAGTCCATACATTTTGTTTTCCTATTTTATCGTGACGGGAATAACTTGTTGCGCCTATAAAAGCAACCAATAGCCAAATCAATATTTCAAACGCACATTTCATTCTGTCGATAATAATTTATCGACAGGATTTATTTATTATTGTAAATCTAGTAATAGTTAGATGTTCATGTAACCCAGGCATTGAACTTTAAGCGTATCCGTACTCGAGTAATTAATTGAATCGGCAAAATTCGATAAAGTTCGTCAAAATTCGGTATTGTTTGATCGGATTTACGCGCCTTCAACTTGGATCTAAAAGGATTCAAAGGACTTTCGTAATTAGCAGGCGTAAGTGTTGAAAAGCTTTTTAACGACCCAAACGTACGAAATTTAATCAAAACAAGTCACAAACAAGAAACAAGAGTCGAGATAATATAACGAGTTTCAATTAAATAATTATACACTTTCCTTGCACTTATTCCACTTTATTTTAATAGATTTATCACAGAATTATAATATACACGACCGGTTTCGAAAAATTCATCATCAGGTGTCAGACACCTCAGGGTCAGGTGGAAATTCATGTTCAATTATTTAATTGAACATGAATTTCCACCAAGAAGTGACAGTACATTCAATATCATAAATATTATAACGAGTTTGTTTAATAGTTGAACAAAATGGCCGACATGTCCATTCAAATTTGGAATGTCCGATTTTTCAAACGCCTGTAGTAAGGTGTTTTCGAATGCACCTAAATATTTTATTTTGATAAAACACAACTTTGTATGTTCGGATTAAATTACATTGCAGTTTAAATGCCTCGCTAAAACTCGAGAAGGGCTAGGAGGATTGGCTAATTTTAAGTCTTTATATATCAGTTATGGCTCAAATTAAAAAATTACGGGAAAAATAAGGCTAGGCTGTTTGAACGACATTTCATTACGAAATACCTTACTTTGTTCCGCCTGGTGGCAGGTGAGGTTAGGTTCGTACCTATCAATTCAGGTGATAGGTACGAAAGTATCGGAAATACTTTTTGACAAAAAGGTATTTTTCGATACTTTCCTACCTTTTTAAAACTGTCCACCAGGAGGCGCTTCGTGCACGGCTTCAACCGATGCAACGTTACGCGTATCTAAACGTCATCGTGGTCTGAGCTGACCCTAAATTCTAGAGGCAAATGAATCGAAAACTATCAATATAATTGTATTTTAAAAATATTACAAAACCGACTTCAAAATAAAATTTCGTATCTCAAAAACTACTGAACCGATTTTGATGAAACTTGCACTATTCCCTAAGTTGAACAATACCTAGTACAACAAAAAAAGAGTTACTTAAATCGGACTCGTAGTTCCAGAGATATGCGAACACAAACATAAAAACATACATAGTACATACATACGTTAAATGCATATTAAATAATATTATGTACGTACACTTTTGAAATTTTGACGACCTCTGTGGCTCAGTTGGTGGGCTGTTGGTAGCTCAAGCCGGGGGTCGCGGGTTCGAATCCCGCCGACGGAACAAAAAGTTTTCAAAGTTCCTGGGTCATGGATGTGTATTTAATTTGTGTATCATATAATAAAAATCTTAAATATATGTATAGTATAAAAATATTAAATATATTTCCGTTGTCTGGTACCCCTAACACAAGTCCTTTAGGTACTTACCACGGGGCCAGACTGACGTGGTGTGAAGCGTCCATAGATATTATTATTATTATTATTATTAATTTAGCACATATTTTGTTCAGATGCTGATATAGACTAAATATACGGAAACTGGGCAGATCTGGTAATATTACCTACATACGCGTTAAATTGATAACCTCCTTTTTTAAGTCGGTTAATAAATACGTAACAAACGATATGACAGCTAGTAAATAGGTATACCTACATGAAACGTTATAAATAGGTATATTAGTTTACCGTCGACACCGGCGGTACTATTAATATGCGGTTATGACTTCCTTTATTATATTACCCGTTAATCCGGTAGTAATACCCGGTTATGCGGATCAAATTCAATAACTCGTGGAACTGTTACATTAGAGATAGGTGTGTATTTGATACTAACTGTCGTCTTTTTGTAATATTAGAGGTCTATAATAATATCACAGAGAAAACCGATTTTGTAAAATTGATTCATATGATTTTTGATAATTATTAAAAAACCTTTTTAAATTCGAAATATGATATTAAGTATACTAGAGGACGCTTTATTTTTTGTTTATCGCGCCGCGCCGGTACAGTACATTCTTCCGGTATAAAAGCTACCCTTTGTCCTTTCCCGGGACTCAAGGTATCTCCATGCCAAATTTCAGCAAAATCGGTTCAGCGGTTTAAGCGTGAAGCGGTAACAGATAGACAGACAGACAAACAGATAAACAGACACACTTTCGTGTTTATAATATTAGTAAGTATAGTAAGTGAGTATGGATATTATAATTTAATAAAAGTAACCTTCCTCCACAAATCCTTGTTATATTAATATTTAAGTAATTTGCATATTATTGTTTTTCGTTTCTCTGAATCCGTTTCGAGTCCGAATCTCCTACAATACGATTTTGATGTTTGCTGAACAAACTTCACTTGCAAAGATGTGCTCGTTCGCTTCTTTTATATACGTCACTTTTATATACGTCGTCGTGTACTAATCTACTTACCTACTATTTACACGAGCTTTCATCTCTTTTGAGGAAGATTTCTATTTCCTTTTGAGGAAAAGGAAGAAAACTGATGACCTGAATATATCAATACTACACGTGTATAAAATTGTATGAAAAGGCGCTTAATGATCCCTTTTCGAAGAAATAATATTACTATTACCCTTACAAATGTTGGTTTGATCAGGTGCAATATGAAAGAACCTTTTCCGGGCAAGTTACGTTAAGAAACAAATGTATAAACTCTAGTTTGACCCATCACACTTCAGGAATTTTATTTTTAAAAGTAGATGTAATGGTATTCTTAGAATCTTCCATAAGGAAAATTTCGTAACTTTAACATACTACTTATAAAACGTTGACTGTTTGCACAGGCTATTTAACTTCGAAATGACTCAGCCGATGTTGATAAAACTTGGTATAAAAAATAAAGAATGGGAAATTTAACCATAGTACATAAATTTTCACGTGGGCGGAACCACGCGTAAATTCTATTGAGTGCGTGTGTTCGTAACGTTAAAATTATAAACGGATTTTGAACTGATTTCGCATGGTAGTAGCTTAGGCTTTGAATAGGCACATAACCTACTTTTTTCTATAAAAAATACGGTATTCCTCTTTCAACCTACGTAAAGGTTTTCCCTGTTGCCTTTAATGTAAACAACTATCTTGTTTGTTTTTCGAACAACAATGTATCTGAAATAACCTTGTCAATCAACACCAATATTATCTGGACCTTCGTAGCACATTATAATAATACTGATGGGTATAATGCGAGTAATAAAATTCACGCTGATCCATAAACAAACTCGGATAGGCCACATTATATCACGTACTTTCAAACGAGAGAGGTTGAGAGAGGGGTATCTTCATTTATCGATATCGATAAAACGTAATTCAGTTCTTTTTAAGTTATTTGACTCTTTAGATAGATAGATAGATAGATAGGTAACTCTTTATTGCTCACAAATTGGTACTATAACTAGTTCGACTAACTTTACATGTTTACAGTAAAATGTGGGCAAGGGCGGCCTTATCGCTTTAAGCGATCTCTTCCAGGCAACCCTGCGGCTATAGAGATATTGCATAATTATTGTAAGCAGGGTAATACAAAAAGTCTTTACGAGTCTTTAGTCGATTTTACATTTTCAAACAAGTATAATTCCGAATTGACTTTGCTAAATTAATAATTCTGGGACAAGAAAAAGAGAACAGAAAAAGAATCATCAAAATGTAGTTATCGAAGGCGCTTGCCCATACAAAAGTGAAAAAAAAAAATATATGGTCTTTCAGCGCTGCTACTTTCACGGTGAACTCTCTAACTATAACATTCAAAGTACAAAACAAAATACAATGAAATAAAAGCGGCCAAGTGCGAGTTGGACTCGCCCATGGAGGGTTCCGCAGCAGCAATAAGGTTTATTTTTATGAAATTAAAATATTTTTGATTTATTTTTATATTTCAGTCAATTTAATGAAATTTAGATTAAGGTTTACTATTTATGACGTTTAAAAAAAACTATTGGCTAGATCTCGTTCAAACTAATTTTCGTTGGTAGTTTTTATAGTAATCTACATCATATATTTTTTTTAGAATTATCATGCCTCTACTTTAGAAATTAGAGGGGGGGGGGACACACATTTTTCCACTTTGGAAGAGTCTCTCTCGCAAACTATTCAGGTTAGAAAAAAATGATATGAGAAACCTCAATATGATTTTTAGAGACCTATCCATAGATACCCCACACGCATAGGTTAGATGAAAAAAATTTTTTTTTGTTTCAGTTGTACCTATGGGGACCCCTAAAATTTTTAATATTTTTTCCATTTTTGCATCAAAATCTTAATGCGGTTCACAGACTACATCTACTTACCAAGTTTCAATAGGATAGCTCTAGTAGTTTCGGAGAAAAGTGGCTGTGACATACGGACGGACGGACAGACAGACAGACAGACAGACAGACAGACAGACAGACAGACAGACAGACAGACAGACAGACAGACAGACAGACAGACAGACAGACAGACAGACATGACGAATCTATAAGGGTTCCTTTTTTGCCATTTTGGCTACGGAACCCTAAAAACACTTTCTTTGCAGCACTCTCAAGAAAGTGTTAAGACCAGCGCTTAATGTAGGATTGAGTCACAAGCTACTTGAGTAAGTACTATGTTTAAGGCTTAACTCACATTGGGGCAAAGTCGAAGTGATGTGTCGTTAAAGCATTTTCATCTCTCTAATTGTTCTATTATTAAAGTACCTACCTGATATAAAAATTGAAAATAATAAAGCGCGTTAGCATATTTTTATAATAGTAATTTATACTTTAATAATAGAACAATAGAGATGAATATGCTGTAAACGAAAAATATGACGCGTGGCGACGCTTTGACTCTGCCCCTATGTGAACTGAGCCTAAGGGTCAATTCAGATGCATTTCTAAATTTGTATTGAATTGACAGAATATTTGCATGACGTCTCACGCAATTGAAGTCTGTCAAATCCATACAAAATAAATGCATTTACGCGTCGCGTTGCGGTCTGAATCAACCCTAAAGCGGCTAGTATCTAGTTTTCATTCCCCGTAAAATCCTTTTGCAAGTTTACTTTAAGAGCAATGCTGCAAGCTGCAATTCAGTTTATGGATGCTAAAGCTCTACTTAGTTCGACAGAATCTTTGCAAGGCCAAGCTAATGCTTCTGTTGAAAATCCAAGCTGATCGCTTCAAACACAAGTTTGAGGTTGAATGAAATATTGGCTATTTTAGTTATGAAGTGAAGTATTTGATTTCAAAATTTTTTTGTGACGATGCATGTTTATTGCATTAATTTTTTAACAACTTCTAAAAATATGTTTTTAAAATAAAGATAGGTCAAAACTATCGATAAATTTTTCACATCCCTTCGTCTAAGTGCATCTGGATCTCCCTACGCACATGAATGTATGCCAACGGCATAAAAGCATTACTTATACTAAAATTGTATGGCTCCATACTGCTCCATACAAAGCATTTGATGAATGTTTTGATGAGGGAAATTATTGTTTAAAGCAGCGGTTCTCAAACTTTTTTGGTGGCGGAACCCTTTTGGAGAGCAAAATACTTGACGGAACCCTACAATAAAATAATGGTTTTTAAAAGTGTATTCTTAATTAATAAACATAATAAAAGTACAATGTAACAGTTACTGATTATTACTTACTTGCCACATGGCAAGTACATAATTACAAGATATTAAAAAAGAAAAAATCTAACTAATGGGAAGTATGAAACTGTTTTTTATTTTTCATTAATTGGATGATGTCAGGTTTGATAGAAGACAGTTGCAGTCTCATATCAGGACGTCTACCATCAAAAGTCGCATTCTAATCTTCGGTTACGATAGATTCGAAGTCAAAGATTTGAGCTTTACTCTACCATGAAGTTACATCGAGCTCGTTAATCTTTCTTTGAAGTCACGTGACAATCTTCGGGAACGAACGATTAGTGAGGAAAAAGAGCACTTGACTTACATTCGTTCTTATAGGAAATCATTGTTAGATTTTAAAAGATTTGGCCTTTTATCAAACGTTAAATATTAAGAATAACGTTCTAAATGGATTGTAAAGGGTTTTAAAGTAATAAAATCATTTAAATCTTTTATTTATTCGATGAAACATAGTTAAATTAGGCTGTATACACCTATGTCTGTGCCTATAACTGCGAAAAAAAAAATTTGACATGAAAGAATTTGACATTTGTGCTATGATCTATGATGTTTCATGTTGTAAACAAAGTTGCGAAAAAGTTGCAAAGTCTAGATTATTTCATAGAAAAAGAATAACTGTTTTATAATACGGCATGTAGAAGTCATACGTAAGCTGTTAAAGTGGACTTTTGCAAGTTGCCTGCCTCCTAAATCCTTTTATAAATTATTCAATGAGCCGCTCGTCCCAAAGCGTTGAAGATTTCATAAGATGAAAGTACCGTATGATTGACGACTGCGAGCGTGGAATATAGGTTTACACTTTGGGGAGGAATATGCACCCGTAATTCTTTGGAAGTTTTACTAAAACTGTGCCACAATGGCAAAGGGTAAGTTTTGCACTAAATGACTACCAACAACAATTACAATAATAATTATTATAAAGTGTTCTGATCAGTCAATATAATTATTATCATAATACAATAATATTTAAGATGTGTAAATAAGATCTAGATATTTATTTCATTAATGAATGTGCTTATCTTTAACTACTTTACAATTGAACAAAAGGTGTATGTTAAGGTGCTTGTAAATAAAATGTTTTTGTTTTCAGCTACACATTCAAGACAGGAAAGGAGAATGAGGATTTTCTGTATATTCAGAAGTTTATTAATCCCTGGAAGAGGACACGTAGCAAAAGAAGTGCATTGTAGTAGACAACTTGCCGGCATAAAGGAGAACTTGATGAATGAAATAATATCTGATATTTTAGGATTAGTTGTTGCAATCTTCCCGCAATACCACTTATATTTTATGACATTGTGGCAATATTAAAATAATTATTGCTCATAACAATTTTCTTTTATTAAAAAATTTATCAGTCCAAAATGAATGTTATAAAATCCAGTGTGGCATTACATAGCTATACATAAAATACTAATAGGTAATTAAATATTACTTCTGTTGTCTTTGATTTATTAAGTTATTTCCAGTCCAGAATAACCAATTATGGTTATCAATGAAGAAAAGTGTTTTTGTTACTTCTTACATTAATTACATATTATTTCAAAGTAATGATCTCAATGAAATAAAGTTGTTTCTTTCATATTCTTTATTTGCTTCTTAAATATTGGTACATTTTGGTGTTATAGTTATAATATTTCTTATGATCAACACTTTTAATTAACATAAAAGCATACAAATTCATTGACGCTAAGTTAACACTGCTAACAATAATATAGTCTTGATAGAGATACATTCAGTTAACCATTAGTCCATTACATACCTATATACTTAAGCAGTAGGTACATAGCTTAGATTGAACATTTCAATTACTATTCATGCCATAATTGCTAGCTAATAATTACAATTCAAAATGTAAATTCAAAAATCAGTAATATTAATTACAAAATATAATATTATACCTTGAGGAATTCTGTTAATAATATTAGTGAATAATATTATATTAATTAGCTTCAGCCACTTAATCATTTTCTTTTTGAACTTATTATAAGGTAGAAATTTGATATTTGTAGGAGTAGCATTATAAGGTTTTATAGACACTCATCAAGCCCCAAGCGGTCGCATGCAACCGCGATAACAAAAGAAAAGCTATTGTGTCTCGTTTTTCCAATATCGACGGGTTAAGTATGGCTGATGGCATAATATGAAGTATAAGTACTCTTATTTTACCTGAAATAAAAAATATTTCAAAAGTATTACTAATGCTATGCTAAATAATGATACTTGAATAATATTATGATAAAAGTAAAGTCACAAGTTGTAGGATAATAATATTAATGCTTTTTACCTGTACCTTAGACTATGTTAATTACTCTGCATTTTGCAGAATTATTCTTGCCTGTGCCTTTTGAGTTTTGACTAAGTTGCATTGCTTTAGTGGAAGACTGCCAGTCTGCACAGCAATTTGCTGCTGGCTTCCTCTCTTAACTTGTATTCATTTTGGGGCGATAAAGAGTCACGATCTTCTCACAGAGTGCGCGAAATAACTCCTGGCTGAGTTTGTTCTTGGCTACGCACTTTCGGTGTTAGAAATTATTGACTACTTATTGAGTATTGGGATCTTCTGCGTTCCAAATGGTATTCCATACCTGTAATATGTAATTACAATTTCATCATTCTACACTGAAATACAATCTTATGGTATCATAAATATAGTTTGATATAAGTAAAATCACATGATAATATAATATCCTACCTTAATCACTGGTTTTAACACTTTTTTAATGATTCCGATAATCAAAAGGTATCTCTCTTGCTACCGTAGATTTTGACAGTAAACTCCCGAGAAATTTGCTGTCAAATTCAAATCTTCGGACGTCTAAAAAGCGTTCATGGTAACGTTTGATGCAAAAAACGTCACTTGAAGTTCGATCGGCCCGAAGTTCCGCACGAAAGTACTTCATGGTGAGAAACACCCCGATATTTCGACCGAAATATTGAAATTTCATCTTCGTGGTAGACCTACAGGTTCGGCGTCCAGTCTATTGCGATATTTTGTTTTCGTGGCTGCATATGTTGAGAATCCTGTTTCGCACAAATATGTTGTTGGGAACGGGAGAAGAATATTCAGAGCCATGTCTAATTCAGAGGCGGCTTTTATCAAAGGGACTGCGCGCTAACAATAATTAGTACCTGTATGCGCGTGCGGCTGCGGCGCGGCGGACGGAGTCAAAACGTTCGACCAGAGAGAGATGTTTTGATATTCTTTTCTAAATTCTTACGGAACCCCTACAGGGGTATCGCGGAACCCTAGGGTTCCGCGGAACACACTTAGAGTATAGCTGGTTTAAAGGAACAACACTACATATTGCACTATACTTATTTTGGTAAAATCAATAATAAATATTATTAATATGATAGTTTACAACAACATTAATAAGAAATTAATATTTCAGACATAATATTATTGTGATCTACTGCTTATTTATAGGTGTGTAAGTAATTAAATGTCAAACTTACTCCTTGTCCGTCAAACCATTTGTGTAGCGCTCACAAACATAAAATATTGTAATAATAACGTCTAAATATTTATACCTATATATTGTCCGCAGTATGAATCAATAATAATGATATTACTATTAGATATTTCTAATTCTAGGTACATACAATTTTAACCTGAACTTTAAACATTAATATTACGCAAGTGTCGAAGAAGAGGGTGCTGTTAGCACAGTAAATAATCCGACCAAAATCCGACATGTTGCACAATGCACACGTCATACATATCAGAACATTAAGGGTGAATTGCACCAGAAGCGTAGTTAAAGTTATGGTTAAGGTTATCGTCAAATATGGCGACTTTTGCTAGGGATTTGACAGTTCATTTCACATTTTGTTATGGTTAAAGTTAAAGTTATAGTTACAGTAAGCCGGTGCAACCCAGAAACGTTGTCAAACGTCAAACAAAACTTTTTGTTTACTGTCTATGCTGGTGCTGTCTCTTGCGTGTAAAAATTGCAGTAATATCTCATATTCTAGAAATATATTATTTCGTTCAAAATCCTTTTGACTTTACGAGGTAATGGCGCTCGTTACAATCTCCATTGTCGATTTTTACGATACGTTGGCCGCCAAACAAAATACTGTACCTACAAGAGCCATTCAGCGAGATGCGAACATCTGGACTTTTGATTAGTTCATTTATTTTTAACTGGCTGTAGAGGAGTAATGGTGGGACATGATTTATAGCTTTTTTAAATGCTGCAATAATAGCTGGGATTTCTTTTTTTCTCGTATCATGTGCCAATCAAATATGCCAATCAAACGAAATCTGGAAAAGTGTCTGTTCCTCATATATGAATGATTAGGCATACTTTTACATCAAAACAATATTCTCATGTATGTATGTAACAAAGAACGAAGCTGCATTAAGGTTGCATAATATAATAGTAGAATTAGTAAACGTTATAACTTATAAGTTATAGGTAAACGTTAAAAGTGTCGGTCCGTAATGATATATTATTTAACTGTTTTTTTTTTATTTCGCACGAAGGGTTCCGTACTGTTATAGAGCAAACATAGACCAAAAATTGTGTTTTTGTATGGGAGCCCCACTTAATTTTTTATTTAATTTTAATTTTATTCTTAAATATTGAATATCAAGTGCCTACCTGTTGCCATTATTGATATCAAGCAGAAAAGGCTAAAAAAATCACGTTTCTTGTATGGGAGCCCCCCTTTAATATTAACTTTATTTTATTTTCAGTATTTTTGTTATAGCGGCAACAGATATACATAATCTGTGAAAATTTCAGAAGTCTAGCTACAGCGGTTTTTGAGTTACAGCCTGGAGACAGACAGACAGACGGACGGACAGACGGACAGACATCGAAGTCTCAGTATAGGTCCCGTTTTCACCCTTTGGGTACGGAACCCTAAAAAGGAATAAAAAAAAGATTTTAATTAATTGTTTTCTTAATTGTAAATTAACAAAATAAAAATTACCAAAGCGAACCGGTTCTTATTTTTACAAAAGTATGAAAATATTGTGTTCGCACAAACCTATCCCTACTTTCGCAATCTAGATCGTGTGAAATAACAGGAAAGTTATTTTCATTAACAGGGGCCAGGGCGATGATAGTCCAAGGTTCGAATCTCATACGAATAAACAGCTATAAACTTTATGAGCCGCGAACGTATTTCACTTTTTATTGTGTAAATTGTTACAAACGCAGCTCATTCATGTATTACTGTTTAATGTTTATAATGTGGTTAGGAAGATTCCGAAGAATCAAGGTTGGAATGTACTTTTCAGGCACCATTTTTTTATTTATTTATATCCATACAAATATTATAAATGCGAAAGTCTGTCTGTTACCTCTTCACGCCCAAACCGCTCAACCGATTTTGCTGAAATTTGGTATCGAGATACTTTGAGTTACGGGAAAGGACATAGGATACTTTTTATACTGAAAAAATGTACGGTTCCCGCGCGATAAATGTTTCGGCGCAACGGAGTTGTCCGCAACTCATCCAGTTGGATATAAATTCAAGAACAAAATTCCCTGTCGCCAATTCTGCATTGTTACCGAACAACTCGAGTCGACAAAAAAACGTTCTTTGTACTTAATTGGCCTGGATTTTTGCGTTTGATGTTTGTGCACGTATTTTGAATGTTTCCGAAGCATTTTGTAATTTTTCAGCCATTAGAACAATTATTATGTTTTCTTTATTATGATTTACTAAAGGTAGCACGCGGATTCGCTCGTGTAAAAACATGATCCTGGGGTAAACATTTTACCATATTTCACATTCACATTTCCCATAGATAAAAGTATCTTAATATGTCAAAAGTGTTAAATTACGTCTAGTCATGAAAAGATTTTTAGAGTTGTGGATATTATGTATGTACTATCAGAGAAGTTGATTCCTAGGCAGATGGGGAACCTACGTGTAGTTTGATCGCATTATGTCAAACCCAGGCGACAGATCACAATTAACATTGAATTGACATGATCCGACCAAATGACGTTGGTCTATCAACTGTTAGGAATCAATTTCCTCGATGGTGCTATGTAGAATTGTACTAAGGGTGGGTTTTCGATCTTTGCCGTAAGCGATCGTGACCGACGAAACCTTAAGGTGACGCCTTGATAATTAGTACACTTAATGAAGACCAAAAACTGCCAAATAGGGGAAATAATTCGTGTAAAGCCAATTTTTGGCATAGTTGTTTGGAATGGTGTCTGAAGCAATATACTCAAAGTACTGATGGGTGGGGGTGAAGCTAACGGGTAGGGGGGGGTGTAAAGGTCCCTTTTTCAGGTTTTTTTTCAATAACTCGAAAACGGTAGCTCACAACAAAAAATGATCTATTATTCAAATAATCTACATAAAATTCTCTCCAAAAAAGGTTATAAGCATTTTTTCGCTAGGATCAATAATTAACGAGTTTATTAAAGGAGAAATGTTAATTATGATCAATTCTCACGTTTCATTTAACGTCTTGGCTCAAATCAAACTGGTGGCACGCATGCCGCGCTCCTGTGGCGTCGTCGGGCTGTCAACATCACCTGAGAGTATTGAACAGGCCGGCGAGAAACTGTTTCTGGCTATTTACCAAGCGCCAGCCGAGGAACAAAATCTCAATAAATACCGGTACTCAGCTTTTTTGAGAGCATCGATGAAGCCGAAATCAGATCTGGCCACTCTTCCTCCCACCAGAGGAGCTTCGAAGCAGCACTCGATGAGAGTCTACCTACAGGTAATATTAATTACATAAGTTGTTAAAGTTAAGTGTTAAGTAGTTTGTATGTATGGATGGATGTTTGTTACTCTCACGCTTCAACCGCTGAACTGATTTCAATGAAATTTAGCACACAGATAAATCATGTCCTGGATTAACATAATATCTATCACCGTGAAGTCTACGCGTACAAATTCAGAGGCGGCCGCTAGTACTGTAATATAAATATATATTTGAGCTAAATACTTACGTTGGTCTTATTACTAACTTTTACAGATGCAACAATGGCTCGGCAACCCCCTACCACCCATTCAATGGGGCTGGGCCAGAGGAGACGATGGCATCCTAAAACCAGTGACAACTAACGATCCTGTGGCACCTGACTCCATTCTCAACACCATATTTTGCCGATGCACGACTGGGTGTGGGGTGCGATGCGGCTGCCGGAAAGCGGGAATTGCCTGCCTCCAGTGTCTGCGGTGTATGCTCCGGCTCGTGCACTAATGGAACTCCCATCGAAAACATCGTCGACGATGATGATATTTTAGATTTAGAAGATAATTAGATTTTTTTTTAAGAAATATACGTTCATTTTAGCATTGACCATTTTCTTTCCTTCATATCTCATCAAATATTGATCCCAGCAAAAAAATGCTTATAACCTTTTTTGGAGAGAATTTTATGTAGATTATTTGAATAATAGATCATTTTTTGTCGTGAGCTACCGTTTTCGAGTTATTGAAAAAAAACCTGAAAAAGGGACCTTTACACCCCCCCCCTACCCGTTAGCTTCACCCCCACCCATCAGTACTTTGAGTATATTGCTTCAGACACCATTCCAAACAACTATGCCAAAAATTGGCTTTACACGAATTATTTCCCCTATTTTTCCTTCATTGAGTGGACTAAATTTGGCTGCAGCGATGTCAATTTTTCTCAGCAATGACTAAAGCTAAGAAATTAAAGTTCACTGTCAGTGTTCATCATGTCTTTGTCTTTGAATTACCCATAGCATAACACGATTGGTCAACTTTTATAACACAGAATAATCAATCAAAAAGACCTCTGTAAAAAAAGGGATTCCTATTTTGCCAACAGAGGAGAGTGATATAAGCTTCCAAAATTTGTACACAAATTGGTTCTAGTATACACTTTAATTTGTCCATAGCTTATATGAAATGTATTTATGGTTTTTAAATTACGCGACAAAAAACCATTTTGTCGCTACGCCCTTTCAATTTTTTGCTGCTCCATTGCTTGTTTTCTATGAGAGGCCGGGCCAGCCTCGCATAGAAAACAAGCAATCTCAAACACATCCAATACGGTTTTTTACTTTAACATGGCGTCACCTTAAATAAAATGTCACTCTATGAACTATGAACTCGCCAGGCTATACGTTTTGGAAAACCACAATATTGGCAATTAGAAACTGTATAAATTATACTACAGCCTTTTGTTGACAAATGAGTATTTTGAACATTGCAGGATGTATACGTGGGTATAAGGCCACATCCCACATAGCTATACATATTATAATAAAACTGTAGAAATGTGAATTCTGTACATTAAAGATATTCAAAAAATAATAAGCGGGGGGTGTCACTTGATCGCTATAGAAGCCAAAAATGTGGTTAGTTTTTTGTCTGTCTGTCTGTCTGTCTGTCTGTATGTTTGTTCCACTATCACACGAAAACTACTGATCCGATTTGCATACGGTTTTCGCAGATATATTTGTCTTCTTCCAACTCAACATCTGGTGTATAAATTCCCCCCCCCCCCCCCCCACCCCCTCCTAGGGAACCAAAAAGGGGGTCAGATTTTGTACCAAATTTTTTCTTTAATGGACTTACTTCATATTATTAACTGTATTTTCCAACCTAACATCAGGTGTACACAATTTTTCCCTCCATCCCTCTTAGGGGACAAAAGAGGGGGTAAGATTTTGTATCAACTGATGAAGTAGAAATACTTGGCAAAACAACGTTTGCCGGGTCAATTAGTATTATAATATGTGGCGGTACCCACAATTCACCTAACAATCCTGCATCGCGCTATCGAAGTTTCGGAGAACGGCAAGATATATACAACGTCTGAAATGACGTCAGTGGGCTTCGGCCTAACCGAGCATGCTATCTCGCTCGGTCGGAAGATCTTCCTTTTCCGCCGCCACTAACATCGCTAAATTGGTGACCCCGACAAGAACACGCATCCTTCATCATGGACATCAATCATCAACACTCCTCGCCCCTCCGCACCACGTCAGCAGACATCAAGCATAACCGGGTCGCCTCGACCATAAGCCGCGTTGGGCGTCCGCGCCGGTCGAACCCGGTCTGGCTTGAACGGGGCAGCCATAGGCTACAACGACCGGTCAGCAAGCAGAGCACGGGGTCCCTCTCCTGGTCATTGCACGCGTAGCTTCGGCCCACACCTGACAACACAAGCGCATTGAAGAATACCACAGGTCTTCGGGGGGGAGTGGTGTGGCGGTACCCACAATTCACCTAACAATCCTGCATCGCGCTATCGAAGTTTCGGAGAACGGCAAGATATATACAACGTCTGAAATGACGTCAGTGGGCTTCGGCCTAACCGAGCATGCTATCTCGCTCGGTCGGAAGATCTTCCTTTTCCGCCGCCACTAACATCGCTAAAAATATTATAATTAATTTCAGAAATCTTTCAGTTTTAATGTTGAATTCAATTGCTAAACCTAAAACTATTCCCGAGCATTGTCGAATGAACGGAAGTAGCCGAATATCAATGTCTGACGTCTGTATTGTCAAATGTCCAATGGAAATTCACGGAAATGTTGTGCTGGTATTACCGGCTTCGTTCGGCTGTTTCCGCTGCCATCGAGTGACCCGGGCAAGCGGCCATCCACCAATATTAGGGTGAATATATTTTATTCTAGTTCGAGACGTTGAAAGACTCGATTTATGTGCGTCCGACCGAAAGCGTGGTTTGGCGGTAACGCTGCGATATCACAAGCAAATATTATGTATTTTTTTTAAATCGTCATGTATGACGTATGTACTATATCAGACAAGTTGATTCCTAGGCAGATGGGGCACCTACGTAGTTTGGTCGCGTTACGTTAAACCCAGCCGACAGATCACAAAAAACATTATATTGACATGATCCGACCAAATGACGTTGGTCTGTCAATTGCCTAGGAATCAATTTCCTCGATGGAACATTATTTGCAATAATTATGATCTCGCGGTATGGCGGCCAAACCGTGGTTTGTGCGGATGCATAAATCCGGTCACCTCAAATTTTTCAACACTGAGGGGGGTGATGACGATGAACTACTAAGAACACGTCATAATATCAGCTTTTAAACAAAAAAGTAGATTCAATTGAGTCCGCTCATTTTGGATGCTACTATAGACAGACATACAGACAGACAGACTGCATGTCAAACTTATAACACCCCTCTTTTCTCTTGGGTTAAAAACACAATCAATATAATCTTTATGAGGACAATACGAGTTACCTACTTCAAATTATTTCGAAAAGCAGACGTCCACAAAATATTATTATTTTCCGATAGTAGTCGATGAACATTGATTTTTTCTTATCTCGTCGAGTCCCACTTGAAATGACTTCAACCACGTAAATTGAGATCAAGTATTAGAGCTGGAGCAACGGTTGACCTCAGAGACCTCTATAATTTGACACGTATAAGTTTTAAAATATTAGTTATTAAAACCATGTGAGACAGAGCTTTTGACTCCTTTTAAAAGATCGGCCAAAGTGTGCAGTATATGATTTTTTTGCTAGCTACATTTTTGGCTTCTATAGCGATGTAGTAACACTGCTTATTATTTTTTGAATATCTTTAATGTACAGAATTTTCATTTCTACAGCTTTATTATATAATGAGAATTTATTATATAGATTATATTTTATTAAATAGATAGCTTTATTACATAATTAT